>OX638067.1:24086969-24779885 GCA_951804385.1 Trifolium dubium
CATGGTGCCCCCGATAACTCAATATCTCTAGTTGCTATTTTGAGATTATTTTTTGTTGCCTCGCTGATGGTATATGTTGCCTCGAATAATGATTTTATGTTTCCTCGATGATGTTTAAGTTCAAAGGTCATTGTCTATATAAACTGCGAGGTAATTAAATGTTGCCCCGATGAAATATCAAGTCAGGGTTGATATTTTGAGATTATAGTTATATGTTGTCTTGTTGACGACATAGTTACATGGTGCCTATATGATTCTCTAGTCAAATATCTATTGACTATAAAATTTTGATTTGGTTAAATAACGCCTCAATGATACAATATCTCTATTTGCTATTTTGAGATTATTATTTGTTGCCTCGATGACGCTTAAGTTTAATTACATAGACTATAAAAATGATGGTATATGTTGCCTCGGTTAATGATTATATGTTTCCTAGATGATGTTTAAGTTCAAAGGTCATTGTCTATATAAACTGAGAGGTAATTAAATGTTTCCCCGATGAAATATCAAGTCAGGTTGATATTTTGAGATTATAGTTATATGTTGTCTTGTTGACGACATAGTTACATGGTGCCTATTTGATTCTCTAGTCAAATATCTATTGACTATAAAATTTTGATTTAGTTGAATAATGCCTCAATGATACAATGTCTCCAGTTGCTATTTTGAGATTATTATTTGTTGCCTCGATGACGCTTAAGTCTAATTGCATAGACTATAGAAATGATGGTATATGTTGCCTCAGTTATTGATTATTTGTTTCCTCGATGGTGTTTAAGTTCAAAGGTCATTGTCTATATAAACTGAGAGGTAATTAAATGTTGCCCCGTTGAAATATCTAGTCCGGTTGCTATTTTGAGATTATAATTATATGTTGTCTTGTTGATGACATAATTAGATGGTGCCTCGATAACTTAATATCTCTAGTTGCTATTATTACATGGTTCCCCGATAACTCAATATCTCTAGTTGCTATTTTGAGATTACTTTTTGTTGCCTCGCTGATGATATATGTTGCCTCGGTTAATGATTTTATGTTTCCTCGATGATGTTTAAGTTCAAAGGTCATTGTCTATATAAACTGAGAGGTAATTAAATGTTGCCCCAATGAAATATCAAGTCAGGTTGATATTTTGAGATTATAGTTATATGTTGTCTTGTTGACGACATAGTTACATGGTGCCTATATGATTCTCTAGTCAAATATCTATTGACTATAAAATTTTGATTTAAATGAATAATGCATGAATGATACAATATCTCTAGTTGCTATTATGATATTATTATTTGTTGCCTCGATGACGCTTAAGTCTAATTAAATAGACTATAAAAATGATAGTATATGTTGCCTCAGTTAATGATTATTTGTTTCCTCGATGATGTTTAAGTTCAAAGGTCATTATCTATATAAACTGAGAGGTAATTAAATGTTGCCCCGTTGAATATCTAGTCCGGTTGCTATTTGAGATTATAGTTATATGTTGTCTTGTTGATGACATAATTACATCGTGCCTCGATAACTCAATATCTCTAGTTGCTATTATTACATGGTGCCCCGATAACTCAATATCTCTAGTTGCTATTTTGAGATTATTTTTTGTTGCCTTGCTGATGGTATATGTTGGCTCGGTTAATGATTATATGTTTCCTCGATGATGTTTAAGTTCAAAGGTCATTGTCTATATAAACTGAGAGGTAATTAAATGTTGCCCCGATGAAATATCAAGCCAGGTTGATATTTTGAGATTATAGTTATATGTTGTCTTGTTGACGACATAGTTACATGGTGCCTATATGATTCTCTAGTCAAATATCTATTGACTATAAAATTTTGATTTGGTTAAATAACGCCTCAATGATACAATATCTCTATTTGCTATTTTGAGATTATTATTTGTTGCCTCGATGACGCTTAAGTTTAATTACATAGACTATAAAAATGATGGTATATGTTGCCTCGGTTAATGATTATATGTTTCCTAGATGATGTTTAAGTTCAAAGGTCATTGTCTATATAAACTGAGAGGTAATTAAATGTTTCCCCGATGAAATATCAAGTCAGGTTGATATTTTGAGATTATAGTTATATGTTGTCTTGTTGACGACATAGTTACATGGTGCCTATTTGATTCTCTAGTCAAATATCTATTGACTATAAATTTTGATTTAGTTGAATAATGCCTCAATGATACAATGTCTCCAGTTGCTATTTTGAGATTATTATTTGTTGCCTCGATGACGCTTAAGTCTAATTGCATAGACTATAGAAATGATGGTATATGTTGCCTCAGTTATTGATTATTTGTTTCCTCGATGGTGTTTAAGTTCAAAGGTCATTGTCTATATAAACTGAGAGGTAATTAAATGTTGCCCCGTTGAAATATCTAGTCCGGTTGCTATTTTGAGATTATAATTATATGTTGTCTTGTTGATGACATAATTAGATGGTGCCTCGATAACTTAATATCTCTAGTTGCTATTATTACATGGTTCCCCGATAACTCAATATCTCTAGTTGCTATTTTGAGATTACTTTTTGTTGCCTCGCTGATGATATATGTTGCCTCGGTTAATGATTTTATGTTTCCTCGATGATGTTTAAGTTCAAAGGTCATTGTCTATATAAACTGAGAGGTAATTAAATGTTGCCCCAATGAAATATCAAGTCAGGTTGATATTTTGAGATTATAGTTATATGTTGTCTTGTTGACGACATAGTTACATGGTGCCTATATGATTCTCTAGTCAAATATCTATTGACTATAAAATTTTGATTTAAATGAATAATGCATGAATGATACAATATCTCTAGTTGCTATTATGATATTATTATTTGTTGCCTCGATGACGCTTAAGTCTAATTAAATAGACTATAAAAATGATAGTATATGTTGCCTCAGTTAATGATTATTTGTTTCCTCGATGATGTTTAAGTTCAAAGGTCATTATCTATATAAACTGAGAGGTAATTAAATGTTGCCCCGTTGAAATATCTAGTCCGGTTGCTATTTTGAGATTATAGTTATATGTTGTCTTGTTGATGACATAATTACATCGTGCCTCGATAACTCAATATCTCTAGTTGCTATTATTACATGGTGCCCCGATAACTCAATATCTCTAGTTGCTATTTTGAGATTATTTTTTGTTGCCTTGCTGATGGTATATGTTGGCTCGGTTAATGATTATATGTTTCCTCGATGATGTTTAAGTTCAAAGGTCATTGTCTATATAAACTGAGAGGTAATTAAATGTTGCCCCGATGAAATATCAAGCCAGGTTGATATTTTGAGATTATAGTTATATGTTGTCTTGTTGACGACATAGTTACATGGTGCCTATATGATTCTGTAGTCAAATATCTATTGACTATAAAATTTTGATTTAGTTGAATAAGGCATGAATGATACAATATCTTTAGTTGCTATTTTGAGATTATTATTTGTTGCCTTGATGACGCTTAAGTCTAATTGCATAGACTATAAAAATGATGGTATATGTTGCCTCGGTTAATGATTATATGTTTCCTCGATGATGTTTAAGTTCAAAGGTCATTGTCTATATAAACTGAGAGGTAATTAAATGTTTCCCCGATGAAATATCAAGTCAGGTTGATATTTTGAGATTATAGTTATATGGTGTCTTGTTGACGACATAGTTACATGGTGCCTATATGATTCTCTAGTCAAATATCTATTGACTATAAAATTTTGATTTGGTTAAATAACGCCTCAATGATACAATATCTCTATTTGCTATTTTGAGATTATTATTTGTTGCCTCGATGACGCTTAAGTTTAATTACATAGACTATAAAAATGATGGTATATGTTGCCTCGGTTAATGATTATATGTTTCCTCGATGATGTTTAAGTTTAAAGGTCATTATCTATATAAACTGAGAGGTAATTAAATGTTTCCCCAATGAAATATCAAGTCAGGTTGATATTTTGAGATTATAGTTATATGTTGTCTTGTTGACGACATAGTTACATGGTGCCTATATGATTCTCTAGTCAAATATCTATTGACTATAAAATTTTGATTTAGTTGAATAATGCATGACTGATACAATATCTCTAGTTGCTATTATGATATTATTATTTGTTGCCTCGATGACGCTTAAGTCTAATTGCATAGACTATAAAAATGATGGTATATGTTGCCTCGGTTAATGATTATATGTTTCCTAGATGATGTTTAAGTTCAAAGGTCATTATCTATATAAACTGAGAGGTAATTAAATGTTGCCCCGTTGAAATATCTAGTCCGGTTGCTATTTTGAGATGATAATTATATGTTATCTTGTTGATGACATAATTACAAGGTGCCTCGATAACTCAATATCTCTAGTTGCTATTATTACATGGTGCCCCGATAACTCAATATCTCTAGTTGCTATTTTGAGATTATTTTTTGTTGCCTCGCTGATGGTATATGTTGCCTCGAATAATGATTTTATGTTTCCTCGATGATGTTTAAGTTCAAAGGTCATTGTCTATATAAACTGAGAGGTAATTAAATGTTGCCCCAATGAAATATCAAGTCAGGTTGATATTTTGAGATTATAGTTATATGTTGTCTTGTTGACGACATAGTTACATGGTGCCTATATGATTCTCTAGTCAAATATCTATTGACTATAAAATTTTGATTTAAATGAATAATGCATGAATGATACAATATCTCTAGTTGCTATTATGATATTATTGTTTGTTGCCTCGATGACGCTTAAGTCTAATTAAATAGACTATAAAAATGATAGTATATGTTGCCTCAGTTAATGATTATTTGTTTCCTCGATGATGTTTAAGTTCAAAGGTCATTATCTATATAAACTGAGAGGTAATTAAATGTTGCCCCGTTGAAATATCTAGTCCGGTTGCTATTTTGAGATTATAGTTATATGTTGTCTTGTTGATGACATAATTACATCGTGCCTCGATAACTCAATATCTCTAGTTGCTATTATTACATGGTGCCCCGATAACTCAATATCTCTAGTTGCTATTTTGAGATTATTTTTTGTTGCCTTGCTGATGGTATATGTTGGCTCGGTTAATGATTATATGTTTCCTCGATGATGTTTAAGTTCAAAGGTCATTGTCTATATAAACTGAGAGGTAATTAAATGTTGCCCCGATGAAATATCAAGCCAGGTTGATATTTTGAGATTATAGTTATATGTTGTCTTGTTGACGACATAGTTACATGGTGCCTATATGATTCTCTAGTCAAATATCTATTGACTATAAAATTTTGATTTGGTTAAATAACGCCTCAATGATACAATATCTCTATTTGCTATTTTGAGATTATTATTTGTTGCCTCGATGACGCTTAAGTTTAATTACATAGACTATAAAAATGATGGTATATGTTGCCTCGGTTAATGATTATATGTTTCCTAGATGATGTTTAAGTTCAAAGGTCATTGTCTATATAAACTGAGAGGTAATTAAATGTTTCCCCGATGAAATATCAAGTCAGGTTGATATTTTGAGATTATAGTTATATGTTGTCTTGTTGACGACATAGTTACATGGTGCCTATTTGATTCTCTAGTCAAATATCTATTGACTATAAAATTTTGATTTAGTTGAATAATGCCTCAATGATACAATGTCTCCAGTTGCTATTTTGAGATTATTATTTGTTGCCTCGATGACGCTTAAGTCTAATTGCATAGACTATAGAAATGATGGTATATGTTGCCTCAGTTATTGATTATTTGTTTCCTCGATGGTGTTTAAGTTCAAAGGTCATTGTCTATATAAACTGAGAGGTAATTAAATGTTGCCCCGTTGAAATATCTAGTCCGGTTGCTATTTTGAGATTATAATTATATGTTGTCTTGTTGATGACATAATTAGATGGTGCCTCGATAACTTAATATCTCTAGTTGCTATTATTACATGGTTCCCCGATAACTCAATATCTCTAGTTGCTATTTTGAGATTACTTTTTGTTGCCTCGCTGATGATATATGTTGCCTCGGTTAATGATTTTATGTTTCCTCGATGATGTTTAAGTTCAAAGGTCATTGTCTATATAAACTGAGAGGTAATTAAATGTTGCCCCAATGAAATATCAAGTCAGGTTGATATTTTGAGATTATAGTTATATGTTGTCTTGTTGACGACATAGTTACATGGTGCCTATATGATTCTCTAGTCAAATATCTATTGACTATAAAATTTTGATTTAAATGAATAATGCATGAATGATACAATATCTCTAGTTGCTATTATGATATTATTATTTGTTGCCTCGATGACGCTTAAGTCTAATTAAATAGACTATAAAAATGATAGTATATGTTGCCTCAGTTAATGATTATTTGTTTCCTCGATGATGTTTAAGTTCAAAGGTCATTATCTATATAAACTGAGAGGTAATTAAATGTTGCCCCGTTGAAATATCTAGTCCGGTTGCTATTTTGAGATTATAGTTATATGTTGTCTTGTTGATGACATAATTACATCGTGCCTCGATAACTCAATATCTCTAGTTGCTATTATTACATGGTGCCCCGATAACTCAATATCTCTAGTTGCTATTTTGAGATTATTTTTTGTTGCCTTGCTGATGGTATATGTTGGCTCGGTTAATGATTATATGTTTCCTCGATGATGTTTAAGTTCAAAGGTCATTGTCTATATAAACTGAGAGGTAATTAAATGTTGCCCCGATGAAATATCAAGCCAGGTTGATATTTTGAGATTATAGTTATATGTTGTCTTGTTGACGACATAGTTACATGGTGCCTATATGATTCTGTAGTCAAATATCTATTGACTATAAAATTTTGATTTAGTTGAATAAGGCATGAATGATACAATATCTTTAGTTGCTATTTTGAGATTATTATTTGTTGCCTTGATGACGCTTAAGTCTAATTGCATAGACTATAAAAATGATGGTATATGTTGCCTCGGTTAATGATTATATGTTTCCTCGATGATGTTTAAGTTCAAAGGTCATTGTCTATATAAACTGAGAGGTAATTAAATGTTTCCCCGATGAAATATTAAGTCAGGTTGATATTTTGAGATTATAGTTATATGGTGTCTTGTTGACGACATAGTTACATGGTGCCTATATGATTCTCTAGTCAAATATCTATTGACTATAAAATTTTGATTTGGTTAAATAACGCCTCAATGATACAATATCTCTATTTGCTATTTTGAGATTATTATTTGTTGCCTCGATGACGCTTAAGTTTAATTACATAGACTATAAAAATGATGGTATATGTTGCCTCGGTTAATGATTATATGTTTCCTCGATGATGTTTAAGTTTAAAGGTCATTATCTATATAAACTGAGAGGTAATTAAATGTTTCCCCAATGAAATATCAAGTCAGGTTGATATTTTGAGATTATAGTTATATGTTGTCTTGTTGACGACATAGTTACATGGTGCCTATATGATTCTCTAGTCAAATATCTATTGACTATAAAATTTTGATTTAGTTGAATAATGCATGACTGATACAATATCTCTAGTTGCTATTATGATATTATTATTTGTTGCCTCGATGACGCTTAAGTCTAATTGCATAGACTATAAAAATGATGGTATATGTTGCCTCGGTTAATGATTATATGTTTCCTAGATGATGTTTAAGTTCAAAGGTCATTATCTATATAAACTGAGAGGTAATTAAATGTTGCCCCGTTGAAATATCTAGTCCGGTTGCTATTTTGAGATGATAATTATATGTTATCTTGTTGATGACATAATTACAAGGTGCCTCGATAACTCAATATCTCTAGTTGCTATTATTACATGGTGCCCCGATAACTCAATATCTCTAGTTGCTATTTTGAGATTATTTTTTGTTGCCTCGCTGATGGTATATGTTGCCTCGAATAATGATTTTATGTTTCCTCGATGATGTTTAAGTTCAAAGGTCATTGTCTATATAAACTGAGAGGTAATTAAATGTTGCCCCAATGAAATATCAAGTCAGGTTGATATTTTGAGATTATAGTTATATGTTGTCTTGTTGACGACATAGTTACATGGTGCCTATATGATTCTCTAGTCAAATATCTATTGACTATAAAATTTTGATTTAAATGAATAATGCATGAATGATACAATATCTCTAGTTGCTATTATGATATTATTGTTTGTTGCCTCGATGACGCTTAAGTCTAATTAAATAGACTATAAAAATGATAGTATATGTTGCCTCAGTTAATGATTATTTGTTTCCTCGATGATGTTTAAGTTCAAAGGTCATTATCTATATAAACTGAGAGGTAATTAAATGTTGCCCCGTTGAAATATCTAGTCCGGTTGCTATTTTGAGATTATAGTTATATGTTGTCTTGTTGATGACATAATTACATGGTGCCTCGATAACTCAATATCTCTAGTTGCTATTATTACATGGTGCCCCGATAACTCAATATCTCTAGTTGCTATTTTGAGATTATTTTTTGTTGCCTCGCTGATGGTATATGTTGCCTCGAATAATGATTTTATGTTTCCTCGATGATGTTTAAGTTCAAAGGTCATTGTCTATATAAACTGAGAGGTAATTAAATGTTGCCCCAATGAAATATCAAGTCAGGTTGATATTTTGAGATTATAGTTATATGTTGTCTTGTTGACGACATAGTTACATGGTGCCTATATGATTCTCTAGTCAAATATCTATTGACTATAAAATTTTGATTTAAATGAATAATGCATGAATGATACAATATCTCTAGTTGCTATTATGATATTATTGTTTGTTGCCTCGATGACGCTTAAGTCTAATTAAATAGACTATAAAAATGATAGTATATGTTGCCTCAGTTAATGATTATTTGTTTCCTCGATGATGTTTAAGTTCAAAGGTCATTATCTATATAAACTGAGAGGTAATTAAATGTTGCCCCGTTGAAATATCTAGTCCGGTTGCTATTTTGAGATTATAGTTATATGTTGTCTTGTTGATGACATAATTACATGGTGCCTCGATAACTCAATATCTCTAGTTGCTATTATTACATGGTGCCCCGATAACTCAATATCTCTAGTTGCTATTTTGAGATTATTTTTTGTTGCCTCGCTGATGGTATATGTTGGCTAGGTTAATGATTATATGTTTCCTCGATGATGTTTAAGTTCAAAGGTCAATGTCTATATAAACTGAGAGGTAATTAAATGTTGCCCCGATGAAATATCAAGCCAGGTTGATATTTTGAGATTATAGTTATATGTTGTCTTGTTGACGACATAGTTACATGGTGCCTATTTGATTCTCTAGTCAAATATCTATTGACTATAAAATTTTGATTTAGTTGAATAATGCCTCAATGATACAATGTCTCCAGTTGCTATTTTGAGATTATTATTTGTTGCCTCGATGACGCTTAAGTCTAATTGCATAGACTATAGAAATGATGGTATATGTTGCCTCAGTTATTGATTATTTGTTTCCTCGATGGTGTTTAAGTTCAAAGGTCATTGTCTATATAAACTGAGAGGTAATTAAATGTTGCCCCGTTGAAATATCTAGTCCGGTTGCTATTTTGAGATTATAATTATATGTTGTCTTGTTGATGACATAATTAGATGGTGCCTCGATAACTTAATATCTCTAGTTGCTATTATTACATGGTTCCCCGATAACTCAATATCTCTAGTTGCTATTTTGAGATTACTTTTTGTTGCCTCGCTGATGATATATGTTGCCTCGGTTAATGATTTTATGTTTCCTCGATGATGTTTAAGTTCAAAGGTCATTGTCTATATAAACTGAGAGGTAATTAAATGTTGCCCCAATGAAATATCAAGTCAGGTTGATATTTTGAGATTATAGTTATATGTTGTCTTGTTGACGACATAGTTACATAGTGCCTATATGATTCTCTAGTCAAATATCTATTGACTATAAAATTTTGATTTAAATGAATAATGCATGAATGATACAATATCTCTAGTTGCTATTATGATATTATTATTTGTTGCCTCGATGACGCTTAAGTCTAATTAAATAGACTATAAAAATGATAGTATATGTTGCCTCAGTTAATGATTATTTGTTTCCTCGATGATGTTTAAGTTCAAAGGTCATTATCTATATAAACTGAGAGGTAATTAAATGTTGCCCCGTTGAAATATCTAGTCCGGTTGCTATTTTGAGATTATAGTTATATGTTGTCTTGTTGATGACATAATTACATCGTGCCTCGATAACTCAATATCTCTAGTTGCTATTATTACATGGTGCCCCGATAACTCAATATCTCTAGTTGCTATTTTGAGATTATTTTTTGTTGCCTTGCTGATGGTATATGTTGGCTCGGTTAATGATTATATGTTTCCTCGATGATGTTTAAGTTCAAAGGTCATTGTCTATATAAACTGAGAGGTAATTAAATGTTGCCCCGATGAAATATCAAGCCAGGTTGATATTTTGAGATTATAGTTATATGTTGTCTTGTTGACGACATAGTTACATGGTGCCTATATGATTCTGTAGTCAAATATCTATTGACTATAAAATTTTGATTTAGTTGAATAAGGCATGAATGATACAATATCTTTAGTTGCTATTTTGAGATTATTATTTGTTGCCTTGATGACGCTTAAGTCTAATTGCATAGACTATAAAAATGATGGTATATGTTGCCTCGGTTAATGATTATATGTTTCCTCGATGATGTTTAAGTTCAAAGGTCATTGTCTATATAAACTGAGAGGTAATTAAATGTTTCCCCGATGAAATATCAAGTCAGGTTGATATTTTGAGATTATAGTTATATGTTGTCTTGTTGACGACATAGTTACATGGTGCCTATATGATTCTCTAGTCAAATATCTATTGACTATAAAATTTTGATTTGGTTAAATAACGCCTCAATGATACAATATCTCTATTTGCTATTTTGAGATTATTATTTGTTGCCTCGATGACGCTTAAGTTTAATTACATAGACTATAAAAATGATGGTATATGTTGCCTCGGTTAATGATTATATGTTTCCTCGATGATGTTTAAGTTTAAAGGTCATTATCTATATAAACTGAGAGGTAATTAAATGTTTCCCCGATGAAATATCAAGTCAGGTTGATATTTTGAGATTATAGTTATATGTTGTCTTGTTGACGACATAGTTACATGGTGCCTATATGATTCTCTAGTCAAATATCTATTGACTATAAAATTTTGATTTAGTTGAATAATGCATGACTGATACAATATCTCTAGTTGCTATTATGATATTATTATTTGTTGCCTCGATGACGCTTAAGTCTAATTGCATAGACTATAAAAATGATGGTATATGTTGCCTCAGTTAATGATTATTTTTTTTCTCGATGATGTTTAAGTTCAAAGGTCATTATCTATATAAACTGAGAGGTAATTAAATGTTGCCCCGTTGAAATATCTAGTCCGGTTGCTATTTTGAGATGATAATTATATGTTATCTTGTTGATGACATAATTACAAGGTGCCTCGATAACTCAATATCTCTAGTTGCTATTATTACATGGTGCCCCGATAACTCAATATCTCTAGTTGCTATTTTGAGATTATTTTTTGTTGCCTCGCTGATGGTATATGTTGCCTCGAATAATGATTTTATGTTTCCTCGATGATGTTTAAGTTCAAAGGTCATTGTCTATATAAACTGAGAGGTAATTAAATGTTGCCCCAATGAAATATCAAGTCAGGTTGATATTTTGAGATTATAGTTATATGTTGTCTTGTTGACGACATAGTTACATGGTGCCTATATGATTCTCTAGTCAAATATCTATTGACTATAAAATTTTGATTTGGTTAAATAACGCCTCAATGATACAATATCTCTATTTGCTATTTTGAGATTATTATTTGTTGCCTCGATGACGCTTAAGTTTAATTACATAGACTATAAAAATGATGGTATATGTTGCCTCGGTTAATGATTATATGTTTCCTCGATGATGTTTAAGTTTAAAGGTCATTATCTATATAAACTGAGAGGTAATTAAATGTTTCCCCAATGAAATATCAAGTCAGGTTGATATTTTGAGATTATAGTTATATGTTGTCTTGTTGACGACATAGTTACATGGTGCCTATATGATTCTCTAGTCAAATATCTATTGACTATAAAATTTTGATTTAGTTGAATAATGCATGACTGATACAATATCTCTAGTTGCTATTATGATATTATTATTTGTTGCCTCGATGACGCTTAAGTCTAATTGCATAGACTATAAAAATGATGGTATATGTTGCCTCGGTTAATGATTATATGTTTCCTAGATGATGTTTAAGTTCAAAGGTCATTATCTATATAAACTGAGAGGTAATTAAATGTTGCCCCGTTGAAATATCTAGTCCGGTTGCTATTTTGAGATGATAATTATATGTTATCTTGTTGATGACATAATTACAAGGTGCCTCGATAACTCAATATCTCTAGTTGCTATTATTACATGGTGCCCCGATAACTCAATATCTCTAGTTGCTATTTTGAGATTATTTTTTGTTGCCTCGCTGATGGTATATGTTGCCTCGAATAATGATTTTATGTTTCCTCGATGATGTTTAAGTTCAAAGGTCATTGTCTATATAAACTGAGAGGTAATTAAATGTTGCCCCAATGAAATATCAAGTCAGGTTGATATTTTGAGATTATAGTTATATGTTGTCTTGTTGACGACATAGTTACATGGTGCCTATATGATTCTCTAGTCAAATATCTATTGACTATAAAATTTTGATTTAAATGAATAATGCATGAATGATACAATATCTCTAGTTGCTATTATGATATTATTGTTTGTTGCCTCGATGACGCTTAAGTCTAATTAAATAGACTATAAAAATGATAGTATATGTTGCCTCAGTTAATGATTATTTGTTTCCTCGATGATGTTTAAGTTCAAAGGTCATTATCTATATAAACTGAGAGGTAATTAAATGTTGCCCCGTTGAAATATCTAGTCCGGTTGCTATTTTGAGATTATAGTTATATGTTGTCTTGTTGATGACATAATTACATCGTGCCTCGATAACTCAATATCTCTAGTTGCTATTATTACATGGTGCCCCGATAACTCAATATCTCTAGTTGCTATTTTGAGATTATTTTTTGTTGCCTTGCTGATGGTATATGTTGGCTCGGTTAATGATTATATGTTTCCTCGATGATGTTTAAGTTCAAAGGTCATTGTCTATATAAACTGAGAGGTAATTAAATGTTGCCCCGATGAAATATCAAGCCAGGTTGATATTTTGAGATTATAGTTATATGTTGTCTTGTTGACGACATAGTTACATGGTGCCTATATGATTCTCTAGTCAAATATCTATTGACTATAAAATTTTGATTTGGTTAAATAACGCCTCAATGATACAATATCTCTATTTGCTATTTTGAGATTATTATTTGTTGCCTCGATGACGCTTAAGTTTAATTACATAGACTATAAAAATGATGGTATATGTTGCCTCGGTTAATGATTATATGTTTCCTCGATGATGTTTAAGTTTAAAGGTCATTATCTATATAAACTGAGAGGTAATTAAATGTTTCCCCAATGAAATATCAAGTCAGGTTGATATTTTGAGATTATAGTTATATGTTGTCTTGTTGACGACATAGTTACATGGTGCCTATATGATTCTCTAGTCAAATATCTATTGACTATAAAATTTTGATTTAGTTGAATAATGCATGACTGATACAATATCTCTAGTTGCTATTATGATATTATTATTTGTTGCCTCGATGACGCTTAAGTCTAATTGCATAGACTATAAAAATGATGGTATATGTTGCCTCGGTTAATGATTATATGTTTCCTAGATGATGTTTAAGTTCAAAGGTCATTATCTATATAAACTGAGAGGTAATTAAATGTTGCCCCGTTGAAATATCTAGTCCGGTTGCTATTTTGAGATGATAATTATATGTTATCTTGTTGATGACATAATTACAAGGTGCCTCGATAACTCAATATCTCTAGTTGCTATTATTACATGGTGCCCCGATAACTCAATATCTCTAGTTGCTATTTTGAGATTATTTTTTGTTGCCTCGCTGATGGTATATGTTGCCTCGAATAATGATTTTATGTTTCCTCGATGATGTTTAAGTTCAAAGGTCATTGTCTATATAAACTGAGAGGTAATTAAATGTTGCCCCAATGAAATATCAAGTCAGGTTGATATTTTGAGATTATAGTTATATGTTGTCTTGTTGACGACATAGTTACATGGTGCCTATATGATTCTCTAGTCAAATATCTATTGACTATAAAATTTTGATTTAAATGAATAATGCATGAATGATACAATATCTCTAGTTGCTATTATGATATTATTGTTTGTTGCCTCGATGACGCTTAAGTCTAATTAAATAGACTATAAAAATGATAGTATATGTTGCCTCAGTTAATGATTATTTGTTTCCTCGATGATGTTTAAGTTCAAAGGTCATTATCTATATAAACTGAGAGGTAATTAAATGTTGCCCCGTTGAAATATCTAGTCCGGTTGCTATTTTGAGATTATAGTTATATGTTGTCTTGTTGATGACATAATTACATCGTGCCTCGATAACTCAATATCTCTAGTTGCTATTATTACATGGTGCCCCGATAACTCAATATCTCTAGTTGCTATTTTGAGATTATTTTTTGTTGCCTTGCTGATGGTATATGTTGGCTCGGTTAATGATTATATGTTTCCTCGATGATGTTTAAGTTCAAAGGTCATTGTCTATATAAACTGAGAGGTAATTAAATGTTGCCCCGATGAAATATCAAGCCAGGTTGATATTTTGAGATTATAGTTATATGTTGTCTTGTTGACGACATAGTTACATGGTGCCTATATGATTCTCTAGTCAAATATCTATTGACTATAAAATTTTGATTTGGTTAAATAACGCCTCAATGATACAATATCTCTATTTGCTATTTTGAGATTATTATTTGTTGCCTCGATGACGCTTAAGTTTAATTACATAGACTATAAAAATGATGGTATATGTTGCCTCGGTTAATGATTATATGTTTCCTAGATGATGTTTAAGTTCAAAGGTCATTGTCTATATAAACTGAGAGGTAATTAAATGTTTCCCCGATGAAATATCAAGTCAGGTTGATATTTTGAGATTATAGTTATATGTTGTCTTGTTGACGACATAGTTACATGGTGCCTATTTGATTCTCTAGTCAAATATCTATTGACTATAAAATTTTGATTTAGTTGAATAATGCCTCAATGATACAATGTCTCCAGTTGCTATTTTGAGATTATTATTTGTTGCCTCGATGACGCTTAAGTCTAATTGCATAGACTATAGAAATGATGGTATATGTTGCCTCAGTTATTGATTATTTGTTTCCTCGATGGTGTTTAAGTTCAAAGGTCATTGTCTATATAAACTGAGAGGTAATTAAATGTTGCCCCGTTGAAATATCTAGTCCGGTTGCTATTTTGAGATTATAATTATATGTTGTCTTGTTGATGACATAATTAGATGGTGCCTCGATAACTTAATATCTCTAGTTGCTATTATTACATGGTTCCCCGATAACTCAATATCTCTAGTTGCTATTTTGAGATTACTTTTTGTTGCCTCGCTGATGATATATGTTGCCTCGGTTAATGATTTTATGTTTCCTCGATGATGTTTAAGTTCAAAGGTCATTGTCTATATAAACTGAGAGGTAATTAAATGTTGCCCCAATGAAATATCAAGTCAGGTTGATATTTTGAGATTATAGTTATATGTTGTCTTGTTGACGACATAGTTACATGGTGCCTATATGATTCTCTAGTCAAATATCTATTGACTATAAAATTTTGATTTAAATGAATAATGCATGAATGATACAATATCTCTAGTTGCTATTATGATATTATTATTTGTTGCCTCGATGACGCTTAAGTCTAATTAAATAGACTATAAAAATGATAGTATATGTTGCCTCAGTTAATGATTATTTGTTTCCTCGATGATGTTTAAGTTCAAAGGTCATTATCTATATAAACTGAGAGGTAATTAAATGTTGCCCCGTTGAAATATCTAGTCCGGTTGCTATTTTGAGATTATAGTTATATGTTGTCTTGTTGATGACATAATTACATCGTGCCTCGATAACTCAATATCTCTAGTTGCTATTATTACATGGTGCCCCGATAACTCAATATCTCTAGTTGCTATTTTGAGATTATTTTTTGTTGCCTTGCTGATGGTATATGTTGGCTCGGTTAATGATTATATGTTTCCTCGATGATGTTTAAGTTCAAAGGTCATTGTCTATATAAACTGAGAGGTAATTAAATGTTGCCCCGATGAAATATCAAGCCAGGTTGATATTTTGAGATTATAGTTATATGTTGTCTTGTTGACGACATAGTTACATGGTGCCTATATGATTCTGTAGTCAAATATCTATTGACTATAAAATTTTGATTTAGTTGAATAAGGCATGAATGATACAATATCTTTAGTTGCTATTTTGAGATTATTATTTGTTGCCTTGATGACGCTTAAGTCTAATTGCATAGACTATAAAAATGATGGTATATGTTGCCTCGGTTAATGATTATATGTTTCCTCGATGATGTTTAAGTTCAAAGGTCATTGTCTATATAAACTGAGAGGTAATTAAATGTTTCCCCGATGAAATATTAAGTCAGGTTGATATTTTGAGATTATAGTTATATGGTGTCTTGTTGACGACATAGTTACATGGTGCCTATATGATTCTCTAGTCAAATATCTATTGACTATAAAATTTTGATTTGGTTAAATAACGCCTCAATGATACAATATCTCTATTTGCTATTTTGAGATTATTATTTGTTGCCTCGATGACGCTTAAGTTTAATTACATAGACTATAAAAATGATGGTATATGTTGCCTCGGTTAATGATTATATGTTTCCTCGATGATGTTTAAGTTTAAAGGTCATTATCTATATAAACTGAGAGGTAATTAAATGTTTCCCCAATGAAATATCAAGTCAGGTTGATATTTTGAGATTATAGTTATATGTTGTCTTGTTGACGACATAGTTACATGGTGCCTATATGATTCTCTAGTCAAATATCTATTGACTATAAAATTTTGATTTAGTTGAATAATGCATGACTGATACAATATCTCTAGTTGCTATTATGATATTATTATTTGTTGCCTCGATGACGCTTAAGTCTAATTGCATAGACTATAAAAATGATGGTATATGTTGCCTCGGTTAATGATTATATGTTTCCTAGATGATGTTTAAGTTCAAAGGTCATTATCTATATAAACTGAGAGGTAATTAAATGTTGCCCCGTTGAAATATCTAGTCCGGTTGCTATTTTGAGATGATAATTATATGTTATCTTGTTGATGACATAATTACAAGGTGCCTCGATAACTCAATATCTCTAGTTGCTATTATTACATGGTGCCCCGATAACTCAATATCTCTAGTTGCTATTTTGAGATTATTTTTTGTTGCCTCGCTGATGGTATATGTTGCCTCGAATAATGATTTTATGTTTCCTCGATGATGTTTAAGTTCAAAGGTCATTGTCTATATAAACTGAGAGGTAATTAAATGTTGCCCCAATGAAATATCAAGTCAGGTTGATATTTTGAGATTATAGTTATATGTTGTCTTGTTGACGACATAGTTACATGGTGCCTATATGATTCTCTAGTCAAATATCTATTGACTATAAAATTTTGATTTAAATGAATAATGCATGAATGATACAATATCTCTAGTTGCTATTATGATATTATTGTTTGTTGCCTCGATGACGCTTAAGTCTAATTAAATAGACTATAAAAATGATAGTATATGTTGCCTCAGTTAATGATTATTTGTTTCCTCGATGATGTTTAAGTTCAAAGGTCATTATCTATATAAACTGAGAGGTAATTAAATGTTGCCCCGTTGAAATATCTAGTCCGGTTGCTATTTTGAGATTATAGTTATATGTTGTCTTGTTGATGACATAATTACATGGTGCCTCGATAACTCAATATCTCTAGTTGCTATTATTACATGGTGCCCCGATAACTCAATATCTCTAGTTGCTATTTTGAGATTATTTTTTGTTGCCTCGCTGATGGTATATGTTGCCTCGAATAATGATTTTATGTTTCCTCGATGATGTTTAAGTTCAAAGGTCATTGTCTATATAAACTGAGAGGTAATTAAATGTTGCCCCAATGAAATATCAAGTCAGGTTGATATTTTGAGATTATAGTTATATGTTGTCTTGTTGACGACATAGTTACATGGTGCCTATATGATTCTCTAGTCAAATATCTATTGACTATAAAATTTTGATTTAAATGAATAATGCATGAATGATACAATATCTCTAGTTGCTATTATGATATTATTGTTTGTTGCCTCGATGACGCTTAAGTCTAATTAAATAGACTATAAAAATGATAGTATATGTTGCCTCAGTTAATGATTATTTGTTTCCTCGATGATGTTTAAGTTCAAAGGTCATTATCTATATAAACTGAGAGGTAATTAAATGTTGCCCCGTTGAAATATCTAGTCCGGTTGCTATTTTGAGATTATAGTTATATGTTGTCTTGTTGATGACATAATTACATGGTGCCTCGATAACTCAATATCTCTAGTTGCTATTATTACATGGTGCCCCGATAACTCAATATCTCTAGTTGCTATTTTGAGATTATTTTTTGTTGCCTCGCTGATGGTATATGTTGGCTAGGTTAATGATTATATGTTTCCTCGATGATGTTTAAGTTCAAAGGTCAATGTCTATATAAACTGAGAGGTAATTAAATGTTGCCCCGATGAAATATCAAGCCAGGTTGATATTTTGAGATTATAGTTATATGTTGTCTTGTTGACGACATAGTTACATGGTGCCTATTTGATTCTCTAGTCAAATATCTATTGACTATAAAATTTTGATTTAGTTGAATAATGCCTCAATGATACAATGTCTCCAGTTGCTATTTTGAGATTATTATTTGTTGCCTCGATGACGCTTAAGTCTAATTGCATAGACTATAGAAATGATGGTATATGTTGCCTCAGTTATTGATTATTTGTTTCCTCGATGGTGTTTAAGTTCAAAGGTCATTGTCTATATAAACTGAGAGGTAATTAAATGTTGCCCCGTTGAAATATCTAGTCCGGTTGCTATTTTGAGATTATAATTATATGTTGTCTTGTTGATGACATAATTAGATGGTGCCTCGATAACTTAATATCTCTAGTTGCTATTATTACATGGTTCCCCGATAACTCAATATCTCTAGTTGCTATTTTGAGATTACTTTTTGTTGCCTCGCTGATGATATATGTTGCCTCGGTTAATGATTTTATGTTTCCTCGATGATGTTTAAGTTCAAAGGTCATTGTCTATATAAACTGAGAGGTAATTAAATGTTGCCCCAATGAAATATCAAGTCAGGTTGATATTTTGAGATTATAGTTATATGTTGTCTTGTTGACGACATAGTTACATAGTGCCTATATGATTCTCTAGTCAAATATCTATTGACTATAAAATTTTGATTTAAATGAATAATGCATGAATGATACAATATCTCTAGTTGCTATTATGATATTATTATTTGTTGCCTCGATGACGCTTAAGTCTAATTAAATAGACTATAAAAATGATAGTATATGTTGCCTCAGTTAATGATTATTTGTTTCCTCGATGATGTTTAAGTTCAAAGGTCATTATCTATATAAACTGAGAGGTAATTAAATGTTGCCCCGTTGAAATATCTAGTCCGGTTGCTATTTTGAGATTATAGTTATATGTTGTCTTGTTGATGACATAATTACATCGTGCCTCGATAACTCAATATCTCTAGTTGCTATTATTACATGGTGCCCCGATAACTCAATATCTCTAGTTGCTATTTTGAGATTATTTTTTGTTGCCTTGCTGATGGTATATGTTGGCTCGGTTAATGATTATATGTTTCCTCGATGATGTTTAAGTTCAAAGGTCATTGTCTATATAAACTGAGAGGTAATTAAATGTTGCCCCGATGAAATATCAAGCCAGGTTGATATTTTGAGATTATAGTTATATGTTGTCTTGTTGACGACATAGTTACATGGTGCCTATATGATTCTGTAGTCAAATATCTATTGACTATAAAATTTTGATTTAGTTGAATAAGGCATGAATGATACAATATCTTTAGTTGCTATTTTGAGATTATTATTTGTTGCCTTGATGACGCTTAAGTCTAATTGCATAGACTATAAAAATGATGGTATATGTTGCCTCGGTTAATGATTATATGTTTCCTCGATGATGTTTAAGTTCAAAGGTCATTGTCTATATAAACTGAGAGGTAATTAAATGTTTCCCCGATGAAATATCAAGTCAGGTTGATATTTTGAGATTATAGTTATATGTTGTCTTGTTGACGACATAGTTACATGGTGCCTATATGATTCTCTAGTCAAATATCTATTGACTATAAAATTTTGATTTGGTTAAATAACGCCTCAATGATACAATATCTCTATTTGCTATTTTGAGATTATTATTTGTTGCCTCGATGACGCTTAAGTTTAATTACATAGACTATAAAAATGATGGTATATGTTGCCTCGGTTAATGATTATATGTTTCCTCGATGATGTTTAAGTTTAAAGGTCATTATCTATATAAACTGAGAGGTAATTAAATGTTTCCCCGATGAAATATCAAGTCAGGTTGATATTTTGAGATTATAGTTATATGTTGTCTTGTTGACGACATAGTTACATGGTGCCTATATGATTCTCTAGTCAAATATCTATTGACTATAAAATTTTGATTTAGTTGAATAATGCATGACTGATACAATATCTCTAGTTGCTATTATGATATTATTATTTGTTGCCTCGATGACGCTTAAGTCTAATTGCATAGACTATAAAAATGATGGTATATGTTGCCTCAGTTAATGATTATTTTTTTTCTCGATGATGTTTAAGTTCAAAGGTCATTATCTATATAAACTGAGAGGTAATTAAATGTTGCCCCGTTGAAATATCTAGTCCGGTTGCTATTTTGAGATGATAATTATATGTTATCTTGTTGATGACATAATTACAAGGTGCCTCGATAACTCAATATCTCTAGTTGCTATTATTACATGGTGCCCCGATAACTCAATATCTCTAGTTGCTATTTTGAGATTATTTTTTGTTGCCTCGCTGATGGTATATGTTGCCTCGAATAATGATTTTATGTTTCCTCGATGATGTTTAAGTTCAAAGGTCATTGTCTATATAAACTGAGAGGTAATTAAATGTTGCCCCAATGAAATATCAAGTCAGGTTGATATTTTGAGATTATAGTTATATGTTGTCTTGTTGACGACATAGTTACATGGTGCCTATATGATTCTCTAGTCAAATATCTATTGACTATAAAATTTTGATTTAAATGAATAATGCATGAATGATACAATATCTCTAGTTGCTATTATGATATTATTGTTTGTTGCCTCGATGACGCTTAAGTCTAATTAAATAGACTATAAAAATGATAGTATATGTTGCCTCAGTTAATGATTATTTGTTTCCTCGATGATGTTTAAGTTCAAAGGTCATTATCTATATAAACTGAGAGGTAATTAAATGTTGCCCCGTTGAAATATCTAGTCCGGTTGCTATTTTGAGATTATAGTTATATGTTGTCTTGTTGATGACATAATTACATGGTGCCTCGATAACTCAATATCTCTAGTTGCTATTATTACATGGTGCCCCGATAACTCAATATCTCTAGTTGCTATTTTGAGATTATTTTTTGTTGCCTCGCTGATGGTATATGTTGGCTCGGTTAATGATTATATGTTTCCTCGATGATGTTTAAGTTCAAAGGTCATTGTCTATATAAACTGAGAGGTAATTAAATGTTGCACCGATGAAATATCAAGCCAGGTTGATATTTTGAGATTATAGTTATATGTTGTCTTGTTGACGACATAGTTACATGGTGCCTATATGATTCTGTAGTCAAATATCTATTGACTATAAAATTTTGATTTAGTTGAATAATGCATGAATGATACAATATCTTTAGTTGCTATTTTGAGATTATTATTTGTTGCCTTGATGACGCTTAAGTCTAATTGCATAGACTATAAAAATGATGGTATATGTTGCCTCGGTTAATGATTATATGTTTCCTCGATGATGTTTAAGTTCAAAGGTCATTGTCTATATAAACTGAGAGGTAATTAAATGTTGCCCCAATGAAATATCAAGTCAGGTTGATATTTTGAGATTATAGTTATATGTTGTCTTGTTGACGACATAGTTACATGGTGCCTATATGATTCTCTAGTCAAATATCTATTGACTATAAAATTTTGATTTAAATGAATAATGCATGAATGATACAATATCTCTAGTTGCTATTATGATATTATTGTTTGTTGCCTCGATGACGCTTAAGTCTAATTAAATAGACTATAAAAATGATAGTATATGTTGCCTCAGTTAATGATTATTTGTTTCCTCGATGATGTTTAAGTTCAAAGGTCATTATCTATATAAACTGAGAGGTAATTAAATGTTGCCCCGTTGAAATATCTAGTCCGGTTGCTATTTTGAGATTATAGTTATATGTTGTCTTGTTGATGACATAATTACAAGGTGCCTCGATAACTCAATATCTCTAGTTGCTATTATTACATGGTGCCCCGATAACTCAATATCTCTAGTTGCTATTTTGAGATTATTTTTTGTTGCCTCGCTGATGGTATATGTTGCCTCGAATAATGATTTTATGTTTCCTCGATGATGTTTAAGTTCAAAGGTCATTGTCTATATAAACTGAGAGGTAATTAAATGTTGCCCCAATGAAATATCAAGTCAGGTTGATATTTTGAGATTATAGTTATATGTTGTCTTGTTGACGACATAGTTACATGGTGCCTATATGATTCTCTAGTCAAATATCTATTGACTATAAAATTTTGATTTAAATGAATAATGCATGAATGATACAATATCTCTAGTTGCTATTATGATATTATTGTTTGTTGCCTCGATGACGCTTAAGTCTAATTAAATAGACTATAAAAATGATAGTATATGTTGCCTCAGTTAATGATTATTTGTTTCCTCGATGATGTTTAAGTTCAAAGGTCATTATCTATATAAACTGAGAGGTAATTAAATGTTGCCCCGTTGAAATATCTAGTCCGGTTGCTATTTTGAGATTATAGTTATATGTTGTCTTGTTGATGACATAATTACATGGTGCCTCGATAACTCAATATCTCTAGTTGCTATTATTACATGGTGCCCCGATAACTCAATATCTCTAGTTGCTATTTTGAGATTATTTTTTGTTGCCTCGCTGATGGTATATGTTGGCTCGGTTAATGATTATATGTTTCCTCGATGATGTTTAAGTTCAAAGGTCATTGTCTATATAAACTGAGAGGTAATTAAATGTTGCACCGATGAAATATCAAGCCAGGTTGATATTTTGAGATTATAGTTATATGTTGTCTTGTTGACGACATAGTTACATGGTGCCTATATGATTCTGTAGTCAAATATCTATTGACTATAAAATTTTGATTTAGTTGAATAATGCATGAATGATACAATATCTTTAGTTGCTATTTTGAGATTATTATTTGTTGCCTTGATGACGCTTAAGTCTAATTGCATAGACTATAAAAATGATGGTATATGTTGCCTCGGTTAATGATTATATGTTTCCTCGATGATGTTTAAGTTCAAAGGTCATTGTCTATATAAACTGAGAGGTAATTAAATGTTGCCCCAATGAAATATCAAGTCAGGTTGATATTTTGAGATTATAGTTATATGTTGTCTTGTTGACGACATAGTTACATGGTGCCTATATGATTCTCTAGTCAAATATCTATTGACTATAAAATTTTGATTTAAATGAATAATGCATGAATGATACAATATCTCTAGTTGCTATTATGATATTATTGTTTGTTGCCTCGATGACGCTTAAGTCTAATTAAATAGACTATAAAAATGATAGTATATGTTGCCTCAGTTAATGATTATTTGTTTCCTCGATGATGTTTAAGTTCAAAGGTCATTATCTATATAAACTGAGAGGTAATTAAATGTTGCCCCGTTGAAATATCTAGTCCGGTTGCTATTTTGAGATTATAGTTATATGTTGTCTTGTTGATGACATAATTACATGGTGCCTCGATAACTCAATATCTCTAGTTGCTATTATTACATGGTGCCCCGATAACTCAATATCTCTAGTTGCTATTTTGAGATTATTTTTTGTTGCCTCGCTGATGGTATATGTTGGCTCGGTTAATGATTATATGTTTCCTCGATGATGTTTAAGTTCAAAGGTCATTGTCTATATAAACTGAGAGGTAATTAAATGTTGCCCCGATGAAATATCAAGCCAGGTTGATATTTTGAGATTATAGTTATATGTTGTCTTGTTGACGACATAGTTACATGGTGCCTATATGATTCTGTAGTCAAATATCTATTGACTATAAAATTTTGATTTAGTTGAATAATGCATGAATGATACAATATCTTTAGTTGCTATTTTGAGATTATTATTTGTTGCCTTGATGACGCTTAAGTCTAATTGCACAGACTATAAAAATGATGGTATATGTTGCCTCGGTTAATGATTATATGTTTCCTCGATGATGTTTAAGTTCAAAGGTCATTGTCTATATAAACTGAGAGGTAATTAAATGTTTCCCCGATGAAATATCAAGTCAGGTGGATATTTTGAGATTATAGTTATATGTTGTCTTGTTGACGACATAGTTACATGGTGTCTATATGATTCTCTAGTCAAATATCTATTGACTATAAAATTTTGATTTGGTTAAATAACGCCTCAATGATACAATATCTCTATTTGCTATTTTGAGATTATTATTTGTTGCCTCGATGACGCTTAAGTTTAATTACATAGACTATAAAAATGATGGTATATGTTGCCTCGGTTAATGATTATATGTTTCCTCGATGATGTTTAAGTTTAAAGGTCATTATCTATATAAACTGAGAGGTAATTAAATGTTTCCCCGATGAAATATCAAGTCAGGTTGATATTTTGAGATTATAGTTATATGTTGTCTTGTTGACGACATAGTTACATGGTGCCTATATGATTCTCTAGTCAAATATCTATTGACTATAAAATTTTGATTTAGTTGAATAATGCATGAATGATACAATATCTCTAGTTGCTATTATGATATTATTATTTGTTGCCTCGATGACGCTTAAGTCTAATTGCATAGACTATAAAAATGATGGTATATGTTGCCTCAGTTAATGATTATTTGTTTTCTCGATGATGTTTAAGTTCAAAGGTCATTATCTATATAAACTGAGAGGTAATTAAATGTTGCCCCGTTGAAATATCTAGTCCGGTTGCTATTTTGAGATGATAATTATATGTTGTCTTGTTGATGACATAATTACAAGGTGCCTCGATAACTCAATATCTCTAGTTGCTATTATTACATGGTGCCCCGATAACTCAATATCTCTAGTTGCTATTTTGATATTATTTTTTGTTGCCTCGCTGATGGTATATGTTGCCTCGAATAATGATTTTATGTTTCCTCGATGATGTTTAAGTTTAAAGGTCATTGTCTATATAAACTGCGAGGTAATTAAATGTTGCCCCGATGAAATATCAAGTCAGGTTGATATTTTGAGATTATAGTTATATGTTGTCTTGTTGACGACATAGTTACATGGTGCCTATATGATTCTCTAGTCAAATATCTATTGACTATAAAATTTTGATTTAGTTGAATAATGCCTCAATCATACAGTATCTCTAGTTGCTATTTTGAGATTATTATTTGTTGCCTTGATGACGCTTAAGTCTAATTGCATAGACTATAAAAATGATGGTATATGTTGCCTCGGTTAATGATTATATGTTTCCTAGATGATGTTTAAGTTCAAAGGTCATTGTCTATATAAACTGAGAGGTAATTAAATGTTTCCCCGATGAAATATCAAGTCAGGTTGATATTTTGAGATTATAGTTATATGTTGTCTTGTTGACGACATAGTTACATGGTGCCTATTTGATTCTCTAGTCAAATATCTATTGACTATAAAATTTTGATTTGGTTAAATAATGCCTCAATGATACAATACCTCTAGTTGCTATTTTGAGATTATTATTTGTTGCCTCGATGACGCTTAAGTTTAATTGCATAGACTATAAAAATGATGGTATATGTTGCCTCGGTTAATGATTATATGTTTCCTCGATGATGTTTAACTTTAAAGGTCATTATCTATATAAACTGAGAGGTAATTAAATGTTGCCCCGTTGAAATATCTAGTCCGGTTGCTATTTTGAGATGATAATTATATGTTGTCTTGTTGATGACATAATTACATGGTGCCTCGATAACTCAATATCTCTAGTTGCTATTATTACATGGTGCCCCGATAACTCAATATCTCTAGTTGCTATTTTGAGATTATTTTTTGTTGCCTCGCTGATGGTATATGTTGCCTCGGTTAATGATTTTGAGTTTCCTCGATGATGTTTAAGTTCAAAGGTCATTGTCTATATAAACTGAGAGGTAATTAAATGTTTCCCCGATGAAATATCAAGTCAGGTTGATATTTTGAGATTATAGTTATATGTTGTCTTGTTGACGACATAGTTACATGGTGCCTATATGATTCTGTAGTCAAATATCTATTGACTATAAAATTTTGATTTAGTTGAATAAGGCATGAATGATACAATATCTTTAGTTGCTATTTTGAGATTATTATTTGTTGCCTTGATGACGCTTAAGTCTAATTGCATAGACTATAAAAATGATGGTATATGTTGCCTCGGTTAATGATTATATGTTTCCTCGATGATGTTTAAGTTCAAAGGTCATTGTCTATATAAACTGAGAGGTAATTAAATGTTTCCCCGATGAAATATCAAGTCAGGTTGATATTTTGAGATTATAGTTATATGTTGTCTTGTTGACGACATAGTTACATGGTGCCTATATGATTCTCTAGTCAAATATCTATTGACTATAAAATTTTGATTTGGTTAAATAACGCCTCAATGATACAATATCTCTATTTGCTATTTTGAGATTATTATTTGTTGCCTCGATGACGCTTAAGTTTAATTACATAGACTATAAAAATGATGGTATATGTTGCCTCGGTTAATGATTATATGTTTCCTCGATGATGTTTAAGTTTAAAGGTCATTATCTATATAAACTGAGAGGTAATTAAATGTTTCCCCGATGAAATATCAAGTCAGGTTGATATTTTGAGATTATAGTTATATGTTGTCTTGTTGACGACATAGTTACATGGTGCCTATATGATTCTCTAGTCAAATATCTATTGACTATAAAATTTTGATTTAGTTGAATAATGCATGACTGATACAATATCTCTAGTTGCTATTATGATATTATTATTTGTTGCCTCGATGACGCTTAAGTCTAATTGCATAGACTATAAAAATGATGGTATATGTTGCCTCAGTTAATGATTATTTGTTTTCTCGATGATGTTTAAGTTCAAAGGTCATTATCTATATAAACTGAGAGGTAATTAAATGTTGCCCCGTTGAAATATCTAGTCCGGTTGCTATTTTGAGATGATAATTATATGTTGTCTTGTTGATGACATAATTACAAGGTGCCTCGATAACTCAATATCTCTAGTTGCTATTATTACATGGTGCCCCGATAACTCAATATCTCTAGTTGCTATTTTGAGATTATTATTTGTTGCCTCGATGACGCTTAAGTTTAATTGCATAGACTATAAAAATGATGGTATATGTTGCCTCGGTTAATGATTATATGTTTCCTCGATGATGTTTAACTTTAAAGGTCATTATCTATATAAACTGAGAGGTAATTAAATGTTGCCCCGTTGAAATATCTAGTCCGGTTGCTATTTTGAGATGATAATTATATGTTGTCTTGTTGATGACATAATTACATGGTGCCTCGATAACTCAATATCTCTAGTTGCTATTATTACATGGTGCCCCGATAACTCAATATCTCTAGTTGCTATTTTGAGATTATTTTTTGTTGCCTCGCTGATGGTATATGTTGCCTCGGTTAATGATTTTGAGTTTCCTCGATGATGTTTAAGTTCAAAGGTCATTGTCTATATAAACTGAGAGGTAATTAAATGTTTCCCCGATGAAATATCAAGTCAGGTTGATATTTTGAGATTATAGTTATATGTTGTCTTGTTGACGACATAGTTACATGGTGCCTATATGATTCTGTAGTCAAATATCTATTGACTATAAAATTTTGATTTAGTTGAATAAGGCATGAATGATACAATATCTTTAGTTGCTATTTTGAGATTATTATTTGTTGCCTTGATGACGCTTAAGTCTAATTGCATAGACTATAAAAATGATGGTATATGTTGCCTCGGTTAATGATTATATGTTTCCTCGATGATGTTTAAGTTCAAAGGTCATTGTCTATATAAACTGAGAGGTAATTAAATGTTTCCCCGATGAAATATCAAGTCAGGTTGATATTTTGAGATTATAGTTATATGTTGTCTTGTTGACGACATAGTTACATGGTGCCTATATGATTCTCTAGTCAAATATCTATTGACTATAAAATTTTGATTTGGTTAAATAACGCCTCAATGATACAATATCTCTATTTGCTATTTTGAGATTATTATTTGTTGCCTCGATGACGCTTAAGTTTAATTACATAGACTATAAAAATGATGGTATATGTTGCCTCGGTTAATGATTATATGTTTCCTCGATGATGTTTAAGTTTAAAGGTCATTATCTATATAAACTGAGAGGTAATTAAATGTTTCCCCGATGAAATATCAAGTCAGGTTGATATTTTGAGATTATAGTTATATGTTGTCTTGTTGACGACATAGTTACATGGTGCCTATAAGATTCTCTAGTCAAATATCTATTGACTATAAAATTTTGATTTAGTTGAATAATGCATGACTGATACAATATCTCTAGTTGCTATTATGATATTATTATTTGTTGCCTCGATGACGCTTAAGTCTAATTGCATAGACTATAAAAATGATGGTATATGTTGCCTCAGTTAATGATTATTTTTTTTCTCGATGATGTTTAAGTTCAAAGGTCATTATCTATATAAACTGAGAGGTAATTAAATGTTGCCCCGTTGAAATATCTAGTCCGGTTGCTATTTTGAGATGATAATTATATGTTATCTTGTTGATGACATAATTACAAGGTGCCTCGATAACTCAATATCTCTAGTTGCTATTATTACATGGTGCCCCGATAACTCAATATCTCTAGTTGCTATTTTGAGATTATTTTTTGTTGCCTCGCTGATGGTATATGTTGCCTCGAATAATGATTTTATGTTTCCTCGATGATGTTTAAGTTCAAAGGTCATTGTCTATATAAACTGAGAGGTAATTAAATGTTGCCCCAATGAAATATCAAGTCAGGTTGATATTTTGAGATTATAGTTATATGTTGTCTTGTTGACGACATAGTTACATGGTGCCTATATGATTCTCTAGTCAAATATCTATTGACTATAAAATTTTGATTTAAATGAATAATGCATGAATGATACAATATCTCTAGTTGCTATTATGATATTATTGTTTGTTGCCTCGATGACGCTTAAGTCTAATTAAATAGACTATAAAAATGATAGTATATGTTGCCTCAGTTAATGATTATTTGTTTCCTCGATGATGTTTAAGTTCAAAGGTCATTATCTATATAAACTGAGAGGTAATTAAATGTTGCCCCGTTGAAATATCTAGTCCGGTTGCTATTTTGAGATTATAGTTATATGTTGTCTTGTTGATGACATAATTACATGGTGCCTCGATAACTCAATATCTCTAGTTGCTATTATTACATGGTGCCCCGATAACTCAATATCTCTAGTTGCTATTTTGAGATTATTTTTTGTTGCCTCGCTGATGGTATATGTTGGCTCGGTTAATGATTATATGTTTCCTCGATGATGTTTAAGTTCAAAGGTCATTGTCTATATAAACTGAGAGGTAATTAAATGTTGCACCGATGAAATATCAAGCCAGGTTGATATTTTGAGATTATAGTTATATGTTGTCTTGTTGACGACATAGTTACATGGTGCCTATATGATTCTGTAGTCAAATATCTATTGACTATAAAATTTTGATTTAGTTGAATAATGCATGAATGATACAATATCTTTAGTTGCTATTTTGAGATTATTATTTGTTGCCTTGATGACGCTTAAGTCTAATTGCATAGACTATAAAAATGATGGTATATGTTGCCTCGGTTAATGATTATATGTTTCCTCGATGATGTTTAAGTTCAAAGGTCATTGTCTATATAAACTGAGAGGTAATTAAATGTTGCCCCAATGAAATATCAAGTCAGGTTGATATTTTGAGATTATAGTTATATGTTGTCTTGTTGACGACATAGTTACATGGTGCCTATATGATTCTCTAGTCAAATATCTATTGACTATAAAATTTTGATTTAAATGAATAATGCATGAATGATACAATATCTCTAGTTGCTATTATGATATTATTGTTTGTTGCCTCGATGACGCTTAAGTCTAATTAAATAGACTATAAAAATGATAGTATATGTTGCCTCAGTTAATGATTATTTGTTTCCTCGATGATGTTTAAGTTCAAAGGTCATTATCTATATAAACTGAGAGGTAATTAAATGTTGCCCCGTTGAAATATCTAGTCCGGTTGCTATTTTGAGATTATAGTTATATGTTGTCTTGTTGATGACATAATTACAAGGTGCCTCGATAACTCAATATCTCTAGTTGCTATTATTACATGGTGCCCCGATAACTCAATATCTCTAGTTGCTATTTTGAGATTATTTTTTGTTGCCTCGCTGATGGTATATGTTGCCTCGAATAATGATTTTATGTTTCCTCGATGATGTTTAAGTTCAAAGGTCATTGTCTATATAAACTGAGAGGTAATTAAATGTTGCCCCAATGAAATATCAAGTCAGGTTGATATTTTGAGATTATAGTTATATGTTGTCTTGTTGACGACATAGTTACATGGTGCCTATATGATTCTCTAGTCAAATATCTATTGACTATAAAATTTTGATTTAAATGAATAATGCATGAATGATACAATATCTCTAGTTGCTATTATGATATTATTGTTTGTTGCCTCGATGACGCTTAAGTCTAATTAAATAGACTATAAAAATGATAGTATATGTTGCCTCAGTTAATGATTATTTGTTTCCTCGATGATGTTTAAGTTCAAAGGTCATTATCTATATAAACTGAGAGGTAATTAAATGTTGCCCCCTTGAAATATCTAGTCCGGTTGCTATTTTGAGATTATAGTTATATGTTGTCTTGTTGATGACATAATTACATGGTGCCTCGATAACTCAATATCTCTAGTTGCTATTATTACATGGTGCCCCGATAACTCAATATCTCTAGTTGCTATTTTGAGATTATTTTTTGTTGCCTCGCTGATGGTATATGTTGGCTCGGTTAATGATTATATGTTTCCTCGATGATGTTTAAGTTCAAAGGTCATTGTCTATATAAACTGAGAGGTAATTAAATGTTGCACCGATGAAATATCAAGCCAGGTTGATATTTTGAGATTATAGTTATATGTTGTCTTGTTGACGACATAGTTACATGGTGCCTATATGATTCTGTAGTCAAATATCTATTGACTATAAAATTTTGATTTAGTTGAATAATGCATGAATGATACAATATCTTTAGTTGCTATTTTGAGATTATTATTTGTTGCCTTGATGACGCTTAAGTCTAATTGCATAGACTATAAAAATGATGGTATATGTTGCCTCGGTTAATGATTATATGTTTCCTCGATGATGTTTAAGTTCAAAGGTCATTGTCTATATAAACTGAGAGGTAATTAAATGTTGCCCCAATGAAATATCAAGTCAGGTTGATATTTTGAGATTATAGTTATATGTTGTCTTGTTGACGACATAGTTACATGGTGCCTATATGATTCTCTAGTCAAATATCTATTGACTATAAAATTTTGATTTAAATGAATAATGCATGAATGATACAATATCTCTAGTTGCTATTATGATATTATTGTTTGTTGCCTCGATGACGCTTAAGTCTAATTAAATAGACTATAAAAATGATAGTATATGTTGCCTCAGTTAATGATTATTTGTTTCCTCGATGATGTTTAAGTTCAAAGGTCATTATCTATATAAACTGAGAGGTAATTAAATGTTGCCCCGTTGAAATATCTAGTCCGGTTGCTATTTTGAGATTATAGTTATATGTTGTCTTGTTGATGACATAATTACATGGTGCCTCGATAACTCAATATCTCTAGTTGCTATTATTACATGGTGCCCCGATAACTCAATATCTCTAGTTGCTATTTTGAGATTATTTTTTGTTGCCTCGCTGATGGTATATGTTGGCTCGGTTAATGATTATATGTTTCCTCGATGATGTTTAAGTTCAAAGGTCATTGTCTATATAAACTGAGAGGTAATTAAATGTTGCCCCGATGAAATATCAAGCCAGGTTGATATTTTGAGATTATAGTTATATGTTGTCTTGTTGACGACATAGTTACATGGTGCCTATATGATTCTGTAGTCAAATATCTATTGACTATAAAATTTTGATTTAGTTGAATAATGCATGAATGATACAATATCTTTAGTTGCTATTTTGAGATTATTATTTGTTGCCTTGATGACGCTTAAGTCTAATTGCACAGACTATAAAAATGATGGTATATGTTGCCTCGGTTAATGATTATATGTTTCCTCGATGATGTTTAAGTTCAAAGGTCATTGTCTATATAAACTGAGAGGTAATTAAATGTTTCCCCGATGAAATATCAAGTCAGGTGGATATTTTGAGATTATAGTTATATGTTGTCTTGTTGACGACATAGTTACATGGTGTCTATATGATTCTCTAGTCAAATATCTATTGACTATAAAATTTTGATTTGGTTAAATAACGCCTCAATGATACAATATCTCTATTTGCTATTTTGAGATTATTATTTGTTGCCTCGATGACGCTTAAGTTTAATTACATAGACTATAAAAATGATGGTATATGTTGCCTCGGTTAATGATTATATGTTTCCTCGATGATGTTTAAGTTTAAAGGTCATTATCTATATAAACTGAGAGGTAATTAAATGTTTCCCCGATGAAATATCAAGTCAGGTTGATATTTTGAGATTATAGTTATATGTTGTCTTGTTGACGACATAGTTACATGGTGCCTATATGATTCTCTAGTCAAATATCTATTGACTATAAAATTTTGATTTAGTTGAATAATGCATGAATGATACAATATCTCTAGTTGCTATTATGATATTATTATTTGTTGCCTCGATGACGCTTAAGTCTAATTGCATAGACTATAAAAATGATGGTATATGTTGCCTCAGTTAATGATTATTTGTTTTCTCGATGATGTTTAAGTTCAAAGGTCATTATCTATATAAACTGAGAGGTAATTAAATGTTGCCCCGTTGAAATATCTAGTCCGGTTGCTATTTTGAGATGATAATTATATGTTGTCTTGTTGATGACATAATTACAAGGTGCCTCGATAACTCAATATCTCTAGTTGCTATTATTACATGGTGCCCCGATAACTCAATATCTCTAGTTGCTATTTTGAGATTATTTTTTGTTGCCTCGCTGATGGTATATGTTGCCTCGAATAATGATTTTATGTTTCCTCGATGATGTTTAAGTTTAAAGGTCATTGTCTATATAAACTGCGAGGTAATTAAATGTTGCCCCGATGAAATATCAAGTCAGGTTGATATTTTGAGATTATAGTTATATGTTGTCTTGTTGACGACATAGTTACATGGTGCCTATATGATTCTCTAGTCAAATATCTATTGACTATAAAATTTTGATTTAGTTGAATAATGCCTCAATCATACAGTATCTCTAGTTGCTATTTTGAGATTATTATTTGTTGCCTTGATGACGCTTAAGTCTAATTGCATAGACTATAAAAATGATGGTATATGTTGCCTCGGTTAATGATTATATGTTTCCTAGATGATGTTTAAGTTCAAAGGTCATTGTCTATATAAACTGAGAGGTAATTAAATGTTTCCCCGATGAAATATCAAGTCAGGTTGATATTTTGAGATTATAGTTATATGTTGTCTTGTTGACGACATAGTTACATGGTGCCTATTTGATTCTCTAGTCAAATATCTATTGACTATAAAATTTTGATTTGGTTAAATAATGCCTCAATGATACAATACCTCTAGTTGCTATTTTGAGATTATTATTTGTTGCCTCGATGACGCTTAAGTTTAATTGCATAGACTATAAAAATGATGGTATATGTTGCCTCGGTTAATGATTATATGTTTCCTCGATGATGTTTAACTTTAAAGGTCATTATCTATATAAACTGAGAGGTAATTAAATGTTGCCCCGTTGAAATATCTAGTCCGGTTGCTATTTTGAGATGATAATTATATGTTGTCTTGTTGATGACATAATTACATGGTGCCTCGATAACTCAATATCTCTAGTTGCTATTATTACATGGTGCCCCGATAACTCAATATCTCTAGTTGCTATTTTGAGATTATTTTTTGTTGCCTCGCTGATGGTATATGTTGCCTCGGTTAATGATTTTGAGTTTCCTCGATGATGTTTAAGTTCAAAGGTCATTGTCTATATAAACTGAGAGGTAATTAAATGTTTCCCCGATGAAATATCAAGTCAGGTTGATATTTTGAGATTATAGTTATATGTTGTCTTGTTGACGACATAGTTACATGGTGCCTATATGATTCTGTAGTCAAATATCTATTGACTATAAAATTTTGATTTAGTTGAATAAGGCATGAATGATACAATATCTTTAGTTGCTATTTTGAGATTATTATTTGTTGCCTTGATGACGCTTAAGTCTAATTGCATAGACTATAAAAATGATGGTATATGTTGCCTCGGTTAATGATTATATGTTTCCTCGATGATGTTTAAGTTCAAAGGTCATTGTCTATATAAACTGAGAGGTAATTAAATGTTTCCCCGATGAAATATCAAGTCAGGTTGATATTTTGAGATTATAGTTATATGTTGTCTTGTTGACGACATAGTTACATGGTGCCTATATGATTCTCTAGTCAAATATCTATTGACTATAAAATTTTGATTTGGTTAAATAACGCCTCAATGATACAATATCTCTATTTGCTATTTTGAGATTATTATTTGTTGCCTCGATGACGCTTAAGTTTAATTACATAGACTATAAAAATGATGGTATATGTTGCCTCGGTTAATGATTATATGTTTCCTCGATGATGTTTAAGTTTAAAGGTCATTATCTATATAAACTGAGAGGTAATTAAATGTTTCCCCGATGAAATATCAAGTCAGGTTGATATTTTGAGATTATAGTTATATGTTGTCTTGTTGACGACATAGTTACATGGTGCCTATATGATTCTCTAGTCAAATATCTATTGACTATAAAATTTTGATTTAGTTGAATAATGCATGACTGATACAATATCTCTAGTTGCTATTATGATATTATTATTTGTTGCCTCGATGACGCTTAAGTCTAATTGCATAGACTATAAAAATGATGGTATATGTTGCCTCAGTTAATGATTATTTTTTTTCTCGATGATGTTTAAGTTCAAAGGTCATTATCTATATAAACTGAGAGGTAATTAAATGTTGCCCCGTTGAAATATCTAGTCCGGTTGCTATTTTGAGATGATAATTATATGTTATCTTGTTGATGACATAATTACAAGGTGCCTCGATAACTCAATATCTCTAGTTGCTATTATTACATGGTGCCCCGATAACTCAATATCTCTAGTTGCTATTTTGAGATTATTTTTTGTTGCCTCGCTGATGGTATATGTTGCCTCGAATAATGATTTTATGTTTCCTCGATGATGTTTAAGTTCAAAGGTCATTGTCTATATAAACTGAGAGGTAATTAAATGTTGCCCCAATGAAATATCAAGTCAGGTTGATATTTTGAGATTATAGTTATATGTTGTCTTGTTGACGACATAGTTACATGGTGCCTATATGATTCTCTAGTCAAATATCTATTGACTATAAAATTTTGATTTAAATGAATAATGCATGAATGATACAATATCTCTAGTTGCTATTATGATATTATTGTTTGTTGCCTCGATGACGCTTAAGTTTAATTACATAGACTATAAAAATGATGGTATATGTTGCCTCGGTTAATGATTATATGTTTCCTCGATGATGTTTAAGTTTAAAGGTCATTATCTATATAAACTGAGAGGTAATTAAATGTTTCCCCGATGAAATATCAAGTCAGGTTGATATTTTGAGATTATAGTTATATGTTGTCTTGTTGACGACATAGTTACATGGTGCCTATATGATTCTCTAGTCAAATATCTATTGACTATAAAATTTTGATTTAGTTGAATAATGCATGACTGATACAATATCTCTAGTTGCTATTATGATATTATTATTTGTTGCCTCGATGACGCTTAAGTCTAATTGCATAGACTATAAAAATGATGGTATATGTTGCCTCAGTTAATGATTATTTTTTTTCTCGATGATGTTTAAGTTCAAAGGTCATTATCTATATAAACTGAGAGGTAATTAAATGTTGCCCCGTTGAAATATCTAGTCCGGTTGCTATTTTGAGATGATAATTATATGTTATCTTGTTGATGACATAATTACAAGGTGCCTCGATAACTCAATATCTCTAGTTGCTATTATTACATGGTGCCCCGATAACTCAATATCTCTAGTTGCTATTTTGAGATTATTTTTTGTTGCCTCGCTGATGGTATATGTTGCCTCGAATAATGATTTTATGTTTCCTCGATGATGTTTAAGTTCAAAGGTCATTGTCTATATAAACTGAGAGGTAATTAAATGTTGCCCCAATGAAATATCAAGTCAGGTTGATATTTTGAGATTATAGTTATATGTTGTCTTGTTGACGACATAGTTACATGGTGCCTATATGATTCTCTAGTCAAATATCTATTGACTATAAAATTTTGATTTAAATGAATAATGCATGAATGATACAATATCTCTAGTTGCTATTATGATATTATTGTTTGTTGCCTCGATGACGCTTAAGTCTAATTAAATAGACTATAAAAATGATAGTATATGTTGCCTCAGTTAATGATTATTTGTTTCCTCGATGATGTTTAAGTTCAAAGGTCATTATCTATATAAACTGAGAGGTAATTAAATGTTGCCCCGTTGAAATATCTAGTCCGGTTGCTATTTTGAGATTATAGTTATATGTTGTCTTGTTGATGACATAATTACATGGTGCCTCGATAACTCAATATCTCTAGTTGCTATTATTACATGGTGCCCCGATAACTCAATATCTCTAGTTGCTATTTTGAGATTATTTTTTGTTGCCTCGCTGATGGTATATGTTGGCTCGGTTAATGATTATATGTTTCCTCGATGATGTTTAAGTTCAAAGGTCATTGTCTATATAAACTGAGAGGTAATTAAATGTTGCACCGATGAAATATCAAGCCAGGTTGATATTTTGAGATTATAGTTATATGTTGTCTTGTTGACGACATAGTTACATGGTGCCTATATGATTCTGTAGTCAAATATCTATTGACTATAAAATTTTGATTTAGTTGAATAATGCATGAATGATACAATATCTTTAGTTGCTATTTTGAGATTATTATTTGTTGCCTTGATGACGCTTAAGTCTAATTGCATAGACTATAAAAATGATGGTATATGTTGCCTCGGTTAATGATTATATGTTTCCTCGATGATGTTTAAGTTCAAAGGTCATTGTCTATATAAACTGAGAGGTAATTAAATGTTGCCCCAATGAAATATCAAGTCAGGTTGATATTTTGAGATTATAGTTATATGTTGTCTTGTTGACGACATAGTTACATGGTGCCTATATGATTCTCTAGTCAAATATCTATTGACTATAAAATTTTGATTTAAATGAATAATGCATGAATGATACAATATCTCTAGTTGCTATTATGATATTATTGTTTGTTGCCTCGATGACGCTTAAGTCTAATTAAATAGACTATAAAAATGATAGTATATGTTGCCTCAGTTAATGATTATTTGTTTCCTCGATGATGTTTAAGTTCAAAGGTCATTATCTATATAAACTGAGAGGTAATTAAATGTTGCCCCGTTGAAATATCTAGTCCGGTTGCTATTTTGAGATTATAGTTATATGTTGTCTTGTTGATGACATAATTACAAGGTGCCTCGATAACTCAATATCTCTAGTTGCTATTATTACATGGTGCCCCGATAACTCAATATCTCTAGTTGCTATTTTGAGATTATTTTTTGTTGCCTCGCTGATGGTATATGTTGCCTCGAATAATGATTTTATGTTTCCTCGATGATGTTTAAGTTCAAAGGTCATTGTCTATATAAACTGAGAGGTAATTAAATGTTGCCCCAATGAAATATCAAGTCAGGTTGATATTTTGAGATTATAGTTATATGTTGTCTTGTTGACGACATAGTTACATGGTGCCTATATGATTCTCTAGTCAAATATCTATTGACTATAAAATTTTGATTTAAATGAATAATGCATGAATGATACAATATCTCTAGTTGCTATTATGATATTATTGTTTGTTGCCTCGATGACGCTTAAGTCTAATTAAATAGACTATAAAAATGATAGTATATGTTGCCTCAGTTAATGATTATTTGTTTCCTCGATGATGTTTAAGTTCAAAGGTCATTATCTATATAAACTGAGAGGTAATTAAATGTTGCCCCGTTGAAATATCTAGTCCGGTTGCTATTTTGAGATTATAGTTATATGTTGTCTTGTTGATGACATAATTACATGGTGCCTCGATAACTCAATATCTCTAGTTGCTATTATTACATGGTGCCCCGATAACTCAATATCTCTAGTTGCTATTTTGAGATTATTTTTTGTTGCCTCGCTGATGGTATATGTTGGCTCGGTTAATGATTATATGTTTCCTCGATGATGTTTAAGTTCAAAGGTCATTGTCTATATAAACTGAGAGGTAATTAAATGTTGCACCGATGAAATATCAAGCCAGGTTGATATTTTGAGATTATAGTTATATGTTGTCTTGTTGACGACATAGTTACATGGTGCCTATATGATTCTGTAGTCAAATATCTATTGACTATAAAATTTTGATTTAGTTGAATAATGCATGAATGATACAATATCTTTAGTTGCTATTTTGAGATTATTATTTGTTGCCTTGATGACGCTTAAGTCTAATTGCATAGACTATAAAAATGATGGTATATGTTGCCTCGGTTAATGATTATATGTTTCCTCGATGATGTTTAAGTTCAAAGGTCATTGTCTATATAAACTGAGAGGTAATTAAATGTTGCCCCAATGAAATATCAAGTCAGGTTGATATTTTGAGATTATAGTTATATGTTGTCTTGTTGACGACATAGTTACATGGTGCCTATATGATTCTCTAGTCAAATATCTATTGACTATAAAATTTTGATTTAAATGAATAATGCATGAATGATACAATATCTCTAGTTGCTATTATGATATTATTGTTTGTTGCCTCGATGACGCTTAAGTCTAATTAAATAGACTATAAAAATGATAGTATATGTTGCCTCAGTTAATGATTATTTGTTTCCTCGATGATGTTTAAGTTCAAAGGTCATTATCTATATAAACTGAGAGGTAATTAAATGTTGCCCCGTTGAAATATCTAGTCCGGTTGCTATTTTGAGATTATAGTTATATGTTGTCTTGTTGATGACATAATTACATGGTGCCTCGATAACTCAATATCTCTAGTTGCTATTATTACATGGTGCCCCGATAACTCAATATCTCTAGTTGCTATTTTGAGATTATTTTTTGTTGCCTCGCTGATGGTATATGTTGGCTCGGTTAATGATTATATGTTTCCTCGATGATGTTTAAGTTCAAAGGTCATTGTCTATATAAACTGAGAGGTAATTAAATGTTGCCCCGATGAAATATCAAGCCAGGTTGATATTTTGAGATTATAGTTATATGTTGTCTTGTTGACGACATAGTTACATGGTGCCTATATGATTCTGTAGTCAAATATCTATTGACTATAAAATTTTGATTTAGTTGAATAATGCATGAATGATACAATATCTTTAGTTGCTATTTTGAGATTATTATTTGTTGCCTTGATGACGCTTAAGTCTAATTGCACAGACTATAAAAATGATGGTATATGTTGCCTCGGTTAATGATTATATGTTTCCTCGATGATGTTTAAGTTCAAAGGTCATTGTCTATATAAACTGAGAGGTAATTAAATGTTTCCCCGATGAAATATCAAGTCAGGTGGATATTTTGAGATTATAGTTATATGTTGTCTTGTTGACGACATAGTTACATGGTGTCTATATGATTCTCTAGTCAAATATCTATTGACTATAAAATTTTGATTTGGTTAAATAACGCCTCAATGATACAATATCTCTATTTGCTATTTTGAGATTATTATTTGTTGCCTCGATGACGCTTAAGTTTAATTACATAGACTATAAAAATGATGGTATATGTTGCCTCGGTTAATGATTATATGTTTCCTCGATGATGTTTAAGTTTAAAGGTCATTATCTATATAAACTGAGAGGTAATTAAATGTTTCCCCGATGAAATATCAAGTCAGGTTGATATTTTGAGATTATAGTTATATGTTGTCTTGTTGACGACATAGTTACATGGTGCCTATATGATTCTCTAGTCAAATATCTATTGACTATAAAATTTTGATTTAGTTGAATAATGCATGAATGATACAATATCTCTAGTTGCTATTATGATATTATTATTTGTTGCCTCGATGACGCTTAAGTCTAATTGCATAGACTATAAAAATGATGGTATATGTTGCCTCAGTTAATGATTATTTGTTTTCTCGATGATGTTTAAGTTCAAAGGTCATTATCTATATAAACTGAGAGGTAATTAAATGTTGCCCCGTTGAAATATCTAGTCCGGTTGCTATTTTGAGATGATAATTATATGTTGTCTTGTTGATGACATAATTACAAGGTGCCTCGATAACTCAATATCTCTAGTTGCTATTATTACATGGTGCCCCGATAACTCAATATCTCTAGTTGCTATTTTGATATTATTTTTTGTTGCCTCGCTGATGGTATATGTTGCCTCGAATAATGATTTTATGTTTCCTCGATGATGTTTAAGTTTAAAGGTCATTGTCTATATAAACTGCGAGGTAATTAAATGTTGCCCCGATGAAATATCAAGTCAGGTTGATATTTTGAGATTATAGTTATATGTTGTCTTGTTGACGACATAGTTACATGGTGCCTATATGATTCTCTAGTCAAATATCTATTGACTATAAAATTTTGATTTAGTTGAATAATGCCTCAATCATACAGTATCTCTAGTTGCTATTTTGAGATTATTATTTGTTGCCTTGATGACGCTTAAGTCTAATTGCATAGACTATAAAAATGATGGTATATGTTGCCTCGGTTAATGATTATATGTTTCCTAGATGATGTTTAAGTTCAAAGGTCATTGTCTATATAAACTGAGAGGTAATTAAATGTTTCCCCGATGAAATATCAAGTCAGGTTGATATTTTGAGATTATAGTTATATGTTGTCTTGTTGACGACATAGTTACATGGTGCCTATTTGATTCTCTAGTCAAATATCTATTGACTATAAAATTTTGATTTGGTTAAATAATGCCTCAATGATACAATACCTCTAGTTGCTATTTTGAGATTATTATTTGTTGCCTCGATGACGCTTAAGTTTAATTGCATAGACTATAAAAATGATGGTATATGTTGCCTCGGTTAATGATTATATGTTTCCTCGATGATGTTTAACTTTAAAGGTCATTATCTATATAAACTGAGAGGTAATTAAATGTTGCCCCGTTGAAATATCTAGTCCGGTTGCTATTTTGAGATGATAATTATATGTTGTCTTGTTGATGACATAATTACATGGTGCCTCGATAACTCAATATCTCTAGTTGCTATTATTACATGGTGCCCCGATAACTCAATATCTCTAGTTGCTATTTTGAGATTATTTTTTGTTGCCTCGCTGATGGTATATGTTGCCTCGGTTAATGATTTTGAGTTTCCTCGATGATGTTTAAGTTCAAAGGTCATTGTCTATATAAACTGAGAGGTAATTAAATGTTTCCCCGATGAAATATCAAGTCAGGTTGATATTTTGAGATTATAGTTATATGTTGTCTTGTTGACGACATAGTTACATGGTGCCTATATGATTCTCTAGTCAAATATCTATTGACTATAAAATTTTGATTTAGTGGAATAATGCATGAATGATACAATATCTCTAGTTGCTATTATGATATTATTATTTGTTGCCTCGATGACGCTTAAGTCTAATTGCATAGACTATAAAAATGATGGTATATGTTGCCTCAGTTAATGATTATTTGTTTCCTCGATGATGTTTAAGTTCAAAGGTCATTATCTATATAAACTGAGAGGTAATTAAATGTTGCCCCGTTGAAATATCTAGTCCGGTTGCTATTTTGAGATGATAATTATATGTTGTCTTGTTGATGACATAATTACATGGTGCGTCGATAACTCAATATCTCTAGTTGCTATTATTACATGGTGCCCCGATAACTCAATATCTCTAGTTGCTATTTTGAGATTATTTTTTGTTGCCTCGCTGATGGTAAATGTTGCCTCGGTTAATGATTGTATGTTTCCTCGATGGTGTTTAAGTTCAAAGGTCATTGTCTATATAAACTGAGAGGTAATTAAATGTTGCCCTGATGAAATATCAAGTCAGGTTGATATTTTGAGATTATAGTTATATGTTGTCTTGTTGACGACATAGTTACATGGTGCCTATTTGATTCTCTAGTCAAATATCTATTGACTATAAAATTTTGATTTGGTTAAATAATGCCTCAATGATACAATACCTCTAGTTGCTATTTTGAGATTATTATTTGTTGCCTCGATGACGCTTAAGTTTAATTGCATAGACTATAAAAATGATGGTATATGTTGCCTCGGTTAATGATTATATGTTTCCTCGATGATGTTTAACTTTAAAGGTCATTATCTATATAAACTGAGAGGTAATTAAATGTTGCCCCGTTGAAATATCTAGTCCGGTTGCTATTTTGAGATGATAATTATATGTTGTCTTGTTGATGACATAATTACATGGTGCCTCGATAACTCAATATCTCTAGTTGCTATTATTACATGGTGCCCCGATAACTCAATATCTCTAGTTGCTATTTTGAGATTATTTTTTGTTGCCTTGCTGATGGTATATGTTGCCTCGGTTATTGATTTTATGTTTCCTCGATGATGTTTAAGTTCAAAGGTCATTGTCTATATAAACTGAGAGGTAATTAAATGTTTCCCCGATGAAATATCAAGTCAGGTTGATATTTTGAGATTATAGTTATATGTTGTCTTGTTGACGACATAGTTACATGGTGCCTATATGATTCTCTAGTCAAATATCTATTGACTATAAAATTTTGATTTAGTGGAATAATGCATGAATGATACAATATCTCTAGTTGCTATTATGATATTATTATTTGTTGCCTCGATGACGCTTAAGTCTAATTGCATAGACTATAAAAATGATGGTATATGTTGCCTCAGTTAATGATTATTTGTTTCCTCGATGATGTTTAAGTTCAAAGGTCATTATCTATATAAACTGAGAGGTAATTAAATGTTGCCCCGTTGAAATATCTAGTCCGGTTGCTATTTTGAGATGATAATTATATGTTGTCTTGTTGATGACATAATTACATGGTGCGTCGATAACTCAATATCTCTAGTTGCTATTATTACATGGTGCCCCGATAACTCAATATCTCTAGTTGCTATTTTGAGATTATTTTTTGTTGCCTCGCTGATGGTAAATGTTGCCTCGGTTAATGATTATATGTTTCCTCGATAATGTTTAAGTTCAAAGGTCATTGTCTATATAAACTGAGAGGTAATTAAATGTTGCCCTGATGAAATATCAAGTCAGGTTGATATTTTGAGATTATAGTTATATGTTTACTTGTTGACGACATAGTTACATGGTGCCTATATGATTCTCTAGTCAAATATCTATTGACTATAAAATTTTGATTTAGTTGAATAATGCCTAAATCATACAATATCTCTAGTTGCTATTTTGAGATTATTATTTGTTGCCTTGATGACGCTTAAGTCTAATTGCATAGACTATAAAAATGATGGTATATGTTGCCTCGGTTAATGATTATATGTTTCCTCGATGATGTTTAAGTTCAAAGGTCATTGTCTATATAAACTGAGAGGTAATTAAATGTTTCCCCGATGAAATATCAAGTCAGGTTGATATTTTGAGATTATAGTTATATGTTGTCTTGTTGACGACATAGTTACATGGTGCCTATATGATTCTCTAGTCAAATATCTATTGACTATAAAATTTTGATTTAGTTGAATAATGCATGAATGATACAATATCTTTAGTTGCTATTATCATATTATTATTTATGCGTCGATGACGCTTAAGTCAAATTGCATAGACTATAAAAATGATGGTATATGTTGCCTCGGTTAATGATTATATGTTTCCTCGATGATGATTAAGTTTAAAGGTCATTATCTATATAAACTGAGAGGTAATTAAATGTTGCCCCGTTGAAATATCTAGTCCGGTTGCTATTTTGAGATGATACTTATATGTTGTCTTGTTGATGACATAATTACATGGTGCCTCGATAACTCAATATCTCTAGTTGCTATTATTACATGGTGCCCCGATAACTCAATATCTCTAGTTGCTATTTTGAGATTATTTTTTGTTGCCTCGCTGATGGTATATGTTGCCTTGAATAATGATTTTATGTTTCCTCGATGATGTTTAAGTTCAAAGGTCATTGTCTATATAAACTGAGAGGTAATTAAATGTTGCCCCGATGAAATATCAAGTCAGGATGATATTTTGAGATTATAGTTATATGTTGTCTTGTTGACGACATAGTTACATGGTGCCTATATGATTCTCTAGTCAAATATCTATTGACTATAAAATTTTGATTTAGTTGAATAATGCCTCAATCATACAATATCTCTAGTTGCTATTTTGAGATTATTATTTGTTGCCTCGATGACGCTTAAGTTTAATTGCATAGACTATAAAAATGATGGTATATGTTGCCTCGGTTAATGATTATATGTTTCCTCGATGATGTTTAACTTTAAAGGTCATTATCTATATAAACTGAGAGGTAATTAAATGTTGCCCCGTTGAAATATCTAGTCCGGTTGCTATTTTGAGATGATAATTATATGTTGTCTTGTTGATGACATAATTACATGGTGCCTCGATAACTCAATATCTCTAGTTGCTATTATTACATGGTGCCCCGATAACTCAATATCTCTAGTTGCTATTTTGAGATTATTTATTGTTGCCTTGCTGATGGTATATGTTGCCTCGGTTATTGATTTTATGTTTCCTCGATGATGTTTAAGTTCAAAGGTCATTGTCTATATAAACTGAGAGGTAATTAAATGTTTCCCCGATGAAATATCAAGTCAGGTTGATATTTTGAGATTATAGTTATATGTTGTCTTGTTGACGACATAGTTACATGGTGCCTATATGATTCTCTAGTCAAATATCTATTGACTATAAAATTTTGATTTAGTGGAATAATGCATGAATGATACAATATCTCTAGTTGCTATTATGATATTATTATTTGTTGCCTCGATGACGCTTAAGTCTAATTGCATAGACTATAAAAATGATGGTATATGTTGCCTCAGTTAATGATTATTTGTTTCCTCGATGATGTTTAAGTTCAAAGGTCATTATCTATATAAACTGAGAGGTAATTAAATGTTGCCCCGTTGAAATATCTAGTCCGGTTGCTATTTTGAGATGATAATTATATGTTGTCTTGTTGATGACATAATTACATGGTGCGTCGATAACTCAATATCTCTAGTTGCTATTATTACATGGTGCCCCGATAACTCAATATCTCTAGTTGCTATTTTGAGATTATTTTTTGTTGCCTCGCTGATGGTAAATGTTGCCTCGGTTAATGATTATATGTTTCCTCGATAATGTTTAAGTTCAAAGGTCATTGTCTATATAAACTGAGAGGTAATTAAATGTTGCCCTGATGAAATATCAAGTCAGGTTGATATTTTGAGATTATAGTTATATGTTTACTTGTTGACGACATAGTTACATGGTGCCTATATGATTCTCTAGTCAAATATCTATTGACTATAAAATTTTGATTTAGTTGAATAATGCCTAAATCATACAATATCTCTAGTTGCTATTTTGAGATTATTATTTGTTGCCTTGATGACGCTTAAGTCTAATTGCATAGACTATAAAAATGATGGTATATGTTGCCTCGGTTAATGATTATATGTTTCCTCGATGATGTTTAAGTTCAAAGGTCATTGTCTATATAAACTGAGAGGTAATTAAATGTTTCCCCGATGAAATATCAAGTCAGGTTGATATTTTGAGATTATAGTTATATGTTGTCTTGTTGACGACATAGTTACATGGTGCCTATATGATTCTCTAGTCAAATATCTATTGACTATAAAATTTTGATTTAGTTGAATAATGCATGAATGATACAATATCTTTAGTTGCTATTATCATATTATTATTTATTGCGTCGATGACGCTTAAGTCTAATTGCATAGACTACAGAAATGATGGTATATGTTGCCTCAGTTAATGATTATATGTTTCCTCGATGATGATTAAGTTTAAAGGTCATTATCTATATAAACTGAGAGGTAATTAAATGTTGCCCCGTTGAAATATCTAGTCCGGTTGCTATTTTGAGATGATAATTATATGTTGTCTTGTTGATGACATAATTACATGGTGCCTCGATAACTCAATATCTCTAGTTGCTATTATTACATGGTGCCCCGATAACTCAATATCTCTAGTTGCTATTTTGAGATTATTTTTTGTTGCCTCGCTGATGGTATATGTTGCCTTGAATAATGATTTTATGTTTCCTCGATGATGTTTAAGTTCAAAGGTCATTGTCTATATAAACTGAGAGGTAATTAAATGTTGCCCCGATGAAATATCAAGTCAGGTTGATATTTTGAGATTATAGTTATATGTTGTCTTGTTGACGACATAGTTACATGGTGCCTATATGATTCTTTAGTCAAATATCTATTGACTATAAAATTTTGATTTAGTTGAATAATGCCTCAATCATACAATATCTCTAGTTGCTATTTTGAGATTATTATTTGTTGCCTTGATGACGCTTAAGTCTAATTGCATAGACTATAAAAATGATGGTATATGTTGCCTCGGTTAATGATTATATGTTTCCTCGATGATGTTTAAGTTCAAAGGTCATTGTCTATATAAACTGAGAGGTAATTAAATGTTTCCCCGATGAAATATCAAGTCAGGTTGATATTTTGAGATTATAGTTATATGTTGTCTTGTTGACGACATAGTTACATGGTGCCTATATGATTCTCTAGTCAAATATCTATTGACTATAAAATTTTGATTTAGTTGAATAATGCCTCAATCATACAGTATCTCTAGTTGCTATTTTGAGATTATTATTTGTTGCCTTGATGACGCTTAAGTCTAATTGCATAGACTATAAAAATGATGGTATATGTTGCCTCGGTTAATGATTATATGTTTCCTAGATGATGTTTAAGTTGAAAGGTCATTGTCTATATAAACTGAGAGGTAATTAAATGTTTCCCCGATGAAATATCAAGTCAGGTTGATATTTTGAGATTATAGTTATATGTTGTCTTGTTGACGACATAGTTACATGGTGCCTATATGATTCTCTAGTCAAATATCTATTGACTATAAAATTTTGATTTAGTTGAATAATGCCTCAATCATACAGTATCTCTAGTTGCTATTTTGAGATTATTATTTGTTGCCTCGATGACGCTTAAGTTTAATTGCATAGACTATAAAAATGATGGTATATGTTGCCTCGATTAATGATTATATGTTTCCTCGATGATGTTTAACTTTAAAGGTCATTATCTATATAAACTGAGAGGTAATTAAATGTTGCCCCGTTGAAATATCTAGTCCGGTTGCTATTTTGAGATGATAATTATATGTTGTCTTGTTGATGACATAATTACATGGTGCCTCGATAACTCAATATCTCTAGTTGCTATTATTACATGGTGCCCCGATAACTCAATATCTCTAGTTGCTATTTTGAGATTATTTATTGTTGCCTTGCTGATGGTATATGTTGCCTCGGTTATTGATTTTATGTTTCCTCGATGATGTTTAAGTTCAAAGGTCATTGTCTATATAAACTGAGAGGTAATTAAATGTTTCCCCGATGAAATATCAAGTCAGGTTGATATTTTGAGATTATAGTTATATGTTGTCTTGTTGACGACATAGTTACATGGTGCCTATATGATTCTCTAGTCAAATATCTATTGACTATAAAATTTTGATTTAGTGGAATAATGCATGAATGATACAATATCTCTAGTTGCTATTATGATATTATTATTTGTTGCCTCGATGACGCTTAAGTCTAATTGCATAGACTACAGAAATGATGGTATATGTTGCCTCAGTTAATGATTATATGTTTCCTCGATGATGATTAAGTTTAAAGGTCATTATCTATATAAACTGAGAGGTAATTAAATGTTGCCCCGTTGAAATATCTAGTCCGGTTGCTATTTTGAGATGATAATTATATGTTGTCTTGTTGATGACATAATTACATGGTGCCTCGATAACTCAATATCTCTAGTTGCTATTATTACATGGTGCCCCGATAACTCAATATCTCTAGTTGCTATTTTGAGATTATTTTTTGTTGCCTCGCTGATGGTATATGTTGCCTTGAATAATGATTTTATGTTTCCTCGATGATGTTTAAGTTCAAAGGTCATTGTCTATATAAACTGAGAGGTAATTAAATGTTGCCCTGATGAAATATCAAGTCAGGTTGATATTTTGAGATTATAGTTATATGTTTACTTGTTGACGACATAGTTACATGGTGCCTATATGATTCTCTAGTCAAATATCTATTGACTATAAAATTTTGATTTAGTTGAATAATGCCTAAATCATACAATATCTCTAGTTGCTATTTTGAGATTATTATTTGTTGCCTTGATGACGCTTAAGTCTAATTGCATAGACTATAAAAATGATGGTATATGTTGCCTCGGTTAATGATTATATGTTTCCTCGATGATGTTTAAGTTCAAAGGTCATTGTCTATATAAACTGAGAGGTAATTAAATGTTTCCCCGATGAAATATCAAGTCAGGTTGATATTTTGAGATTATAGTTATATGTTGTCTTGTTGACGACATAGTTACATGGTGCCTATATGATTCTCTAGTCAAATATCTATTGACTATAAAATTTTGATTTAGTTGAATAATGCATGAATGATACAATATCTTTAGTTGCTATTATCATATTATTATTTATTGCGTCGATGACGCTTAAGTCTAATTGCATAGACTACAGAAATGATGGTATATGTTGCCTCAGTTAATGATTATATGTTTCCTCGATGATGATTAAGTTTAAAGGTCATTATCTATATAAACTGAGAGGTAATTAAATGTTGCCCCGTTGAAATATCTAGTCCGGTTGCTATTTTGAGATGATAATTATATGTTGTCTTGTTGATGACATAATTACATGGTGCCTCGATAACTCAATATCTCTAGTTGCTATTATTACATGGTGCCCCGATAACTCAATATCTCTAGTTGCTATTTTGAGATTATTTTTTGTTGCCTCGCTGATGGTATATGTTGCCTTGAATAATGATTTTATGTTTCCTCGATGATGTTTAAGTTCAAAGGTCATTGTCTATATAAACTGAGAGGTAATTAAATGTTGCCCCGATGAAATATCAAGTCAGGTTGATATTTTGAGATTATAGTTATATGTTGTCTTGTTGACGACATAGTTACATGGTGCCTATATGATTCTCTAGTCAAATATCTATTGACTATAAAATTTTGATTTAGTTGAATAATGCCTCAATCATACAATATCTCTAGTTGCTATTTTGAGATTATTATTTGTTGCCTTGATGACGCTTAAGTCTAATTGCATAGACTATAAAAATGATGGTATATGTTGCCTCGGTTAATGATTATATGTTTCCTCGATGATGTTTAAGTTCAAAGGTCATTGTCTATATAAACTGAGAGGTAATTAAATGTTTCCCCGATGAAATATCAAGTCAGGTTGATATTTTGAGATTATAGTTATATGTTGTCTTGTTGACGACATAGTTACATGGTGCCTATATGATTCTCTAGTCAAATATCTATTGACTATAAAATTTTGATTTAGTTGAATAATGCCTCAATCATACAGTATCTCTAGTTGCTATTTTGAGATTATTATTTGTTGCCTTGATGACGCTTAAGTCTAATTGCATAGACTATAAAAATGATGGTATATGTTGCCTCGGTTAATGATTATATGTTTCCTAGATGATGTTTAAGTTGAAAGGTCATTGTCTATATAAACTGAGAGGTAATTAAATGTTTCCCCGATGAAATATCAAGTCAGGTTGATATTTTGAGATTATAGTTATATGTTGTCTTGTTGACGACATAGTTACATGGTGCCTATATGATTCTCTAGTCAAATATCTATTGACTATAAAATTTTGATTTAGTTGAATAATGCCTCAATCATACAGTATCTCTAGTTGCTATTTTGAGATTATTATTTGTTGCCTTGATGACGCTTAAGTCTAATTGCATAGACTATAAAAATGATGGTATATGTTGCCTCGGTTAATGATTATATGTTTCCTAGATGATGTTTAAGTTGAAAGGTCATTGTCTATATAAACTGAGAGGTAATTAAATGTTTCCCCGATGAAATATCAAGTCAGGTTGATATTTTGAGATTATAGTTATATGTTGTCTTGTTGACGACATAGTTACATGGTGCCTATTTGATTCTCTAGTCAAATATCTATTGACTATAAAATTTTGATTTGGTTAAATAATGCCTCAATGATACAATACCTCTAGTTGCTATTTTGAGATTATTATTTGTTTCCTCGATGACGCTTAAGTTTAATTGCATAGACTATAAAAATGATGGTATATGTTGCCTCGGTTAATGATTATATGTTTCCTCGATGATGTTTAACTTTAAAGGTCATTATCTATATAAACTGAGAGGTAATTAAATGTTGCCCCGTTGAAATATCTAGTCCGGTTGCTATTTTGAGATGATAATTATATGTTGTCTTGTTGATGACATAATTACATGGTGCCTCGATAACTCAATATCTCTAGTTGCTATTATTACATGGTGCCCCGATAACTCAATATCTCTAGTTGCTATTTTGAGATTATTTTTTGTTGCCTCGCTGATGGTATATGTTGCCTCGGTTAATGATTTTATGTTTCCTCGATGATGTTTAAGTTCAAAGGTCATTGTCTATATAAACTGAGAGGTAATTAAATGTTTCCCCGATGAAATATCAAGTCAGGTTGATATTTTGAGATTATAGTTATATGTTGTCTTGTTGACGACATAGTTACATGGTGCCTATATGATTCTCTAGTCAAATATCTATTGACTATAAAATTTTGATTTAGTTGAATAATGCCTCAATCATACAATATCTCTAGTTGCTATTTTGAGATTATTATTTGTTGCCTTGATGACGCTTAAGTCTAATTGCATAGACTATAAAAATGATGGTATATGTTGCCTCGGTTAATGATTATATGTTTCCTCGATGATGTTTAAGTTCAAAGGTCATTGTCTATATAAACTGAGAGGTAATTAAATGTTTCCCCGATGAAATATCAAGTCAGGTTGATATTTTGAGATTATAGTTATATGTTGTCTTGTTGACGACATAGTTACATGGTGCCTATATGATTCTCTAGTCAAATATCTATTGACTATAAAATTTTGATTTAGTGGAATAATGCATGAATGATACAATATCTCTAGTTGCTATTATGATATTATTATTTGTTGCCTCGATGACGCTTAAGTCTAATTGCATAGACTATAAAAATGATGGTATATGTTGCCTCAGTTAATGATTATTTGTTTCCTCGATGATGTTTAAGTTCAAAGGTCATTATCTATATAAACTGAGAGGTAATTAAATGTTGCCCCGTTGAAATATCTAGTCCGGTTGCTATTTTGAGATGATAATTATATGTTGTCTTGTTGATGACATAATTACATGGTGCGTCGATAACTCAATATCTCTAGTTGCTATTATTACATGGTGCCCCGATAACTCAATATCTCTAGTTGCTATTTTGAGATTATTTTTTGTTGCCTCGCTGATGGTAAATGTTGCCTCGGTTAATGATTATATGTTTCCTCGATAATGTTTAAGTTCAAAGGTCATTGTCTATATAAACTGAGAGGTAATTAAATGTTGCCCTGATGAAATATCAAGTCAGGTTGATATTTTGAGATTATAGTTATATGTTTACTTGTTGACGACATAGTTACATGGTGCCTATATGATTCTCTAGTCAAATATCTATTGACTATAAAATTTTGATTTAGTTGAATAATGCCTAAATCATACAATATCTCTAGTTGCTATTTTGAGATTATTATTTGTTGCCTTGATGACGCTTAAGTCTAATTGCATAGACTATAAAAATGATGGTATATGTTGCCTCGGTTAATGATTATATGTTTCCTCGATGATGTTTAAGTTCAAAGGTCATTGTCTATATAAACTGAGAGGTAATTAAATGTTTCCCCGATGAAATATCAAGTCAGGTTGATATTTTGAGATTATAGTTATATGTTGTCTTGTTGACGACATAGTTACATGGTGCCTATATGATTCTCTAGTCAAATATCTATTGACTATAAAATTTTGATTTAGTTGAATAATGCATGAATGATACAATATCTTTAGTTGCTATTATCATATTATTATTTATTGCGTCGATGACGCTTAAGTCTAATTGCATAGACTACAGAAATGATGGTATATGTTGCCTCAGTTAATGATTATATGTTTCCTCGATGATGATTAAGTTTAAAGGTCATTATCTATATAAACTGAGAGGTAATTAAATGTTGCCCCGTTGAAATATCTAGTCCGGTTGCTATTTTGAGATGATAATTATATGTTGTCTTGTTGATGACATAATTACATGGTGCCTCGATAACTCAATATCTCTAGTTGCTATTATTACATGGTGCCCCGATAACTCAATATCTCTAGTTGCTATTTTGAGATTATTTTTTGTTGCCTCGCTGATGGTATATGTTGCCTTGAATAATGATTTTATGTTTCCTCGATGATGTTTAAGTTCAAAGGTCATTGTCTATATAAACTGAGAGGTAATTAAATGTTGCCCCGATGAAATATCAAGTCAGGTTGATATTTTGAGATTATAGTTATATGTTGTCTTGTTGACGACATAGTTACATGGTGCCTATATGATTCTCTAGTCAAATATCTATTGACTATAAAATTTTGATTTAGTTGAATAATGCCTCAAACATACAATATCTCTAGTTGCTATTTTGAGATTATTATTTGTTGCCTTGATGACGCTTAAGTCTAATTGCATAGACTATAAAAATGATGGTATATGTTGCCTCGGTTAATGATTATATGTTTCCTCGATGATGTTTAAGTTCAAAGGTCATTGTCTATATAAACTGAGAGGTAATTAAATGTTTCCCCGATGAAATATCAAGTCAGGTTGATATTTTGAGATTATAGTTATATGTTGTCTTGTTGACGACATAGTTACATGGTGCCTATATGATTCTCTAGTCAAATATCTATTGACTATAAAATTTTGATTTAGTTGAATAATGCCTCAATCATACAGTATCTCTAGTTGCTATTTTGAGATTATTATTTGTTGCCTTGATGACGCTTAAGTCTAATTGCATAGACTATAAAAATGATGGTATATGTTGCCTCGGTTAATGATTATATGTTTCCTAGATGATGTTTAAGTTGAAAGGTCATTGTCTATATAAACTGAGAGGTAATTAAATGTTTCCCCGATGAAATATCAAGTCAGGTTGATATTTTGAGATTATAGTTATATGTTGTCTTGTTGACGACATAGTTACATGGTGCCTATATGATTCTCTAGTCAAATATCTATTGACTATAAAATTTTGATTTAGTTGAATAATGCCTCAATCATACAGTATCTCTAGTTGCTATTTTGAGATTATTATTTGTTGCCTTGATGACGCTTAAGTCTAATTGCATAGACTATAAAAATGATGGTATATGTTGCCTCGGTTAATGATTATATGTTTCCTAGATGATGTTTAAGTTGAAAGGTCATTGTCTATATAAACTGAGAGGTAATTAAATGTTTCCCCGATGAAATATCAAGTCAGGTTGATATTTTGAGATTATAGTTATATGTTGTCTTGTTGACGACATAGTTACATGGTGCCTATATGATTCTCTAGTCAAATATCTATTGACTATAAAATTTTGATTTAGTTGAATAATGCCTCAATCATACAGTATCTCTAGTTGCTATTTTGAGATTATTATTTGTTGCCTTGATGACGCTTAAGTCTAATTGCATAGACTATAAAAATGATGGTATATGTTGCCTCGGTTAATGATTATATGTTTCCTAGATGATGTTTAAGTTGAAAGGTCATTGTCTATATAAACTGAGAGGTAATTAAATGTTTCCCCGATGAAATATCAAGTCAGGTTGATATTTTGAGATTATAGTTATATGTTGTCTTGTTGACGACATAGTTACATGGTGCCTATATGATTCTCTAGTCAAATATCTATTGACTATAAAATTTTGATTTAGTTGAATAATGCCTCAATCATACAGTATCTCTAGTTGCTATTTTGAGATTATTATTTGTTGCCTTGATGACGCTTAAGTCTAATTGCATAGACTATAAAAATGATGGTATATGTTGCCTCGGTTAATGATTATATGTTTCCTAGATGATGTTTAAGTTGAAAGGTCATTGTCTATATAAACTGAGAGGTAATTAAATGTTTCCCCGATGAAATATCAAGTCAGGTTGATATTTTGAGATTATAGTTATATGTTGTCTTGTTGACGACATAGTTACATGGTGCCTATTTGATTCTCTAGTCAAATATCTATTGACTATAAAATTTTGATTTGGTTAAATAATGCCTCAATGATACAATACCTCTAGTTGCTATTTTGAGATTATTATTTGTTTCCTCGATGACGCTTAAGTTTAATTGCATAGACTATAAAAATGATGGTATATGTTGCCTCGGTTAATGATTATATGTTTCCTCGATGATGTTTAACTTTAAAGGTCATTATCTATATAAACTGAGAGGTAATTAAATGTTGCCCCGTTGAAATATCTAGTCCGGTTGCTATTTTGAGATGATAATTATATGTTGTCTTGTTGATGACATAATTACATGGTGCCTCGATAACTCAATATCTCTAGTTGCTATTATTACATGGTGCCCCGATAACTCAATATCTCTAGTTGCTATTTTGAGATTATTTTTTGTTGCCTCGCTGATGGTATATGTTGCCTCGGTTAATGATTTTATGTTTCCTCGATGATGTTTAAGTTCAAAGGTCATTGTCTATATAAACTGAGAGGTAATTAAATGTTGCCCCGATGAAATATCAAGTCAGGTTGATATTTTGAGATTATAGTTATATGTTGTCTTGTTGACGACATAGTTACATGGTGCCTATATGATTCTCTAGTCAAATATCTATTGACTATAAAATTTTGATTTAGTTGAATAATGCCTCAATCATACAATATTTCTAGTTGCTATTTTGAGATTATTATTTGTTGCCTTGATGACGCTTAAGTCTAATTGCATAGACTATAAAAATGATGGTATATGTTGCCTCGGTTAATGATTATATGTTTCCTCGATGATGTTTAAGTTCAAAGGTCATTGTCTATATAAACTGAGAGGTAATTAAATGTTTCCCCGATGAAATATCAAGTCAGGTTGATATTTTGAGATTATAGTTATATGTTGTCTTGTTGACGACATAGTTACATGGTGCCTATATGATTCTCTAGTCAAATATCTATTGACTATAAAATTTTGATTTAGTTGAATAATGCATGAATGATACAATATCTTTAGTTGCTATTATCATATTATTATTTATTGCGTCGATGACGCTTAAGTCTAATTGCATAGACTACAGAAATGATGGTATATGTTGCCTCAGTTAATGATTATATGTTTCCTCGATGATGATTAAGTTTAAAGGTCATTATCTATATAAACTGAGAGGTAATTAAATGTTGCCCCGTTGAAATATCTAGTCCGGTTGCTATTTTGAGATGATAATTATATGTTGTCTTGTTGATGACATAATTACATGGTGCCTCGATAACTCAATATCTCTAGTTGCTATTATTACATGGTGCCCCGATAACTCAATATCTCTAGTTGCTATTTTGAGATTATTTTTTGTTGCCTCGCTGATGGTATATGTTGCCTTGAATAATGATTTTATGTTTCCTCGATGATGTTTAAGTTCAAAGGTCATTGTCTATATAAACTGAGAGGTAATTAAATGTTGCCCCGATGAAATATCAAGTCAGGTTGATATTTTGAGATTATAGTTATATGTTGTCTTGTTGACGACATAGTTACATGGTGCCTATATGATTCTCTAGTCAAATATCTATTGACTATAAAATTTTGATTTAGTGGAATAATGCATGAATGATACAATATCTCTAGTTGCTATTATGATATTATTATTTGTTGCCTCGATGACGCTTAAGTCTAATTGCATAGACTATAAAAATGATGGTATATGTTGCCTCAGTTAATGATTATTTGTTTCCTCGATGATGTTTAAGTTCAAAGGTCATTATCTATATAAACTGAGAGGTAATTAAATGTTGCCCCGTTGAAATATCTAGTCCGGTTGCTATTTTGAGATGATAATTATATGTTGTCTTGTTGATGACATAATTACATGGTGCGTCGATAACTCAATATCTCTAGTTGCTATTATTACATGGTGCCCCGATAACTCAATATCTCTAGTTGCTATTTTGAGATTATTTTTTGTTGCCTCGCTGATGGTAAATGTTGCCTCGGTTAATGATTATATGTTTCCTCGATAATGTTTAAGTTCAAAGGTCATTGTCTATATAAACTGAGAGGTAATTAAATGTTGCCCTGATGAAATATCAAGTCAGGTTGATATTTTGAGATGATAGTTATATGTTTACTTGTTGACGACATAGTTACATGGTGCCTATATGATTCTCTAGTCAAATATCTATTGACTATAAAATTTTGATTTAGTTGAATAATGCCTAAATCATACAATATCTCTAGTTGCTATTTTGAGATTATTATTGGTTGCCTTGATGACGCTTAAGTCTAATTGCATAGACTATAAAAATGATGGTATATGTTGCCTCGGTTAATGATTATATGTTTCCTCGATGATGTTTAAGTTCAAAGGTCATTGTCTATATAAACTGAGAGGTAATTAAATGTTTCCCCGATGAAATATCAAGTCAGGTTGATATTTTGAGATTATAGTTATATGTTGTCTTGTTGACGACATAGTTACATGGTGCCTATATGATTCTCTAGTCAAATATCTATTGACTATAAAATTTTGATTTAGTGGAATAATGCATGAATGATACAATATCTCTAGTTGCTATTATGATATTATTATTTGTTGCCTCGATGACGCTTAAGTCTAATTGCATAGACTATAAAAATGATGGTATATGTTGCCTCAGTTAATGATTATATGTTTCCTCGATGATGATTAAGTTTAAAGGTCATTATCTATATAAACTAAGAGGTAATTAAATGTTGCCCCGTTGAAATATCTAGTCCGGTTGCTATTTTGAGATGATAATTATATGTTGTCTTGTTGATGACATAATTACATGGTGCGTCGATAACTCAATATCTCTAGTTGCTATTATTACATGGTGCCCCGATAACTCAATATCTCTAGTTGCTATTTTGAGATTATTTTTTGTTGCCTCGCTGATGGTAAATGTTGCCTCGGTTAATGATTATATGTTTCCTCGATAATGTTTAAGTTCAAAGGTCATTGTCTATATAAACTGAGAGGTAATTAAATGTTGCCCTGATGAAATATCAAGTCAGGTTGATATTTTGAGATGATAGTTATATGTTTACTTGTTGACGACATAGTTACATGGTGCCTATATGATTCTCTAGTCAAATATCTATTGACTATAAAATTTTGATTTAGTTGAATAATGCCTAAATCATACAATATCTCTAGTTGCTATTTTGAGATTATTATTGGTTGCCTTGATGACGCTTAAGTCTAATTGCATAGACTATAAAAATGATGGTATATGTTGCCTCGGTTAATGATTATATGTTTCCTCGATGATGTTTAAGTTCAAAGGTCATTGTCTATATAAACTGAGAGGTAATTAAATGTTTCCCCGATGAAATATCAAGTCAGGTTGATATTTTGAGATTATAGTTATATGTTGTCTTGTTGACGACATAGTTACATGGTGCCTATATGATTCTCTAGTCAAATATCTATTGACTATAAAATTTTGATTTAGTGGAATAATGCATGAATGATACAATATCTCTAGTTGCTATTATGATATTATTATTTGTTGCCTCGATGACGCTTAAGTCTAATTGCATAGACTATAAAAATGATGGTATATGTTGCCTCAGTTAATGATTATATGTTTCCTCGATGATGATTAAGTTTAAAGGTCATTATCTATATAAACTAAGAGGTAATTAAATGTTGCCCCGTTGAAATATCTAGTCCGGTTGCTATTTTGAGATGATAATTATATGTTGTCTTGTTGATGACATAATTACATGGTGCCTCGATAACTCAATATCTCTAGTTGCTATTATTACATGGTGCCCCGATAACTCAATATCTCTAGTTGCTATTTTGAGATTATTTTTTGTTGCCTCGCTGATGGTATATGTTGCCTTGAATAATGATTTTATGTTTCCTCGATGATGTTTAAGTTCAAAGGTCATTGTCTATATAAACTGAGAGGTAATTAAATGTTGCCCCGATGAAATATCAAGTCAGGTTGATATTTTGAGATTATAGTTATATGTTGTCTTGTTGACGACATAGTTACATGGTGCCTATATGATTCTCTAGTCAAATATCTATTGACTATAAAATTTTGATTTAGTGGAATAATGCATGAATGATACAATATCTCTAGTTGCTATTATGATATTATTATTTGTTGCCTCGATGACGCTTAAGTCTAATTGCATAGACTACAGAAATGATGGTATATGTTGCCTCAGTTAATGATTATATGTTTCCTCGATGATGATTAAGTTTAAAGGTCATTATCTATATAAACTGAGAGGTAATTAAATGTTGCCCCGTTGAAATATCTAGTCCGGTTGCTATTTTGAGATGATAATTATATGTTGTCTTGTTGATGACATAATTACATGGTGCCTCGATAACTCAATATCTCTAGTTGCTATTATTACATGGTGCCCCGATAACTCAATATCTCTAGTTGCTATTTTGAGATTATTTTTTGTTGCCTCGCTGATGGTAAATGTTGCCTCGGTTAATGATTATATGTTTCCTCGATAATGTTTAAGTTCAAAGGTCATTGTCTATATAAACTGAGAGGTAATTAAATGTTGCCCTGATGAAATATCAAGTCAGGTTGATATTTTGAGATGATAGTTATATGTTTACTTGTTGACGACATAGTTACATGGTGCCTATATGATTCTCTAGTCAAATATCTATTGACTATAAAATTTTGATTTAGTTGAATAATGCCTAAATCATACAATATCTCTAGTTGCTATTTTGAGATTATTATTTGTTGCCTTGATGACGCTTAAGTCTAATTGCATAGACTATAAAAATGATGGTATATGTTGCCTCGGTTAATGATTATATGTTTCCTCGATGATGTTTAAGTTCAAAGGTCATTGTCTATATAAACTGAGAGGTAATTAAATGTTTCCCCGATGAAATATCAAGTCAGGTTGATATTTTGAGATTATAGTTATATGTTGTCTTGTTGACGACATAGTTACATGGTGCCTATATGATTCTCTAGTCAAATATCTATTGACTATAAAATTTTGATTTAGTGGAATAATGCATGAATGATACAATATCTCTAGTTGCTATTATGATATTATTATTTGTTGCCTCGATGACGCTTAAGTCTAATTGCATAGACTATAAAAATGATGGTATATGTTGCCTCAGTTAATGATTATATGTTTCCTCGATGATGATTAAGTTTAAAGGTCATTATCTATATAAACTAAGAGGTAATTAAATGTTGCCCCGTTGAAATATCTAGTCCGGTTGCTATTTTGAGATGATAATTATATGTTGTCTTGTTGATGACATAATTACATGGTGCCTCGATAACTCAATATCTCTAGTTGCTATTATTACATGGTGCCCCGATAACTCAATATCTCTAGTTGCTATTTTGAGATTATTTTTTGTTGCCTCGCTGATGGTATATGTTGCCTTGAATAATGATTTTATGTTTCCTCGATGATGTTTAAGTTCAAAGGTCATTGTCTATATAAACTGAGAGGTAATTAAATGTTGCCCCGATGAAATATCAAGTCAGGTTGATATTTTGAGATTATAGTTATATGTTGTCTTGTTGACGACATAGTTACATGGTGCCTATATGATTCTCTAGTCAAATATCTATTGACTATAAAATTTTGATTTAGTGGAATAATGCATGAATGATACAATATCTCTAGTTGCTATTATGATATTATTATTTGTTGCCTCGATGACGCTTAAGTCTAATTGCATAGACTACAGAAATGATGGTATATGTTGCCTCAGTTAATGATTATATGTTTCCTCGATGATGATTAAGTTTAAAGGTCATTATCTATATAAACTGAGAGGTAATTAAATGTTGCCCCGTTGAAATATCTAGTCCGGTTGCTATTTTGAGATGATAATTATATGTTGTCTTGTTGATGACATAATTACATGGTGCCTCGATAACTCAATATCTCTAGTTGCTATTATTACATGGTGCCCCGATAACTCAATATCTCTAGTTGCTATTTTGAGATTATTTTTTGTTGCCTCGCTGATGGTATATGTTGCCTTGAATAATGATTTTATGTTTCCTCGATGATGTTTAAGTTCAAAGGTCATTGTCTATATAAACTGAGAGGTAATTAAATGTTGCCCCGATGAAATATCAAGTCAGGTTGATATTTTGAGATTATAGTTATATGTTGTCTTGTTGACGACATAGTTACATGGTGCCTATATGATTCTCTAGTCAAATATCTATTGACTATAAAATTTTGATTTAGTGGAATAATGCATGAATGATACAATATCTCTAGTTGCTATTATGATATTATTATTTGTTGCCTCGATGACGCTTAAGTCTAATTGCATAGACTATAAAAATGATGGTATATGTTGCCTCAGTTAATGATTATTTGTTTCCTCGATGATGTTTAAGTTCAAAGGTCATTATCTATATAAACTGAGAGGTAATTAAATGTTGCCCCGTTGAAATATCTAGTCCGGTTGCTATTTTGAGATGATAATTATATGTTGTCTTGTTGATGACATAATTACATGGTGCGTCGATAACTCAATATCTCTAGTTGCTATTATTACATGGTGCCCCGATAACTCAATATCTCTAGTTGCTATTTTGAGATTATTTTTTGTTGCCTCGCTGATGGTAAATGTTGCCTCGGTTAATGATTATATGTTTCCTCGATAATGTTTAAGTTCAAAGGTCATTGTCTATATAAACTGAGAGGTAATTAAATGTTGCCCTGATGAAATATCAAGTCAGGTTGATATTTTGAGATTATAGTTATATGTTTACTTGTTGACGACATAGTTACATGGTGCCTATATGATTCTCTAGTCAAATATCTATTGACTATAAAATTTTGATTTAGTTGAATAATGCCTAAATCATACAATATCTCTAGTTGCTATTTTGAGATTATTATTTGTTGCCTTGATGACGCTTAAGTCTAATTGCATAGACTATAAAAATGATGGTATATGTTGCCTCGGTTAATGATTATATGTTTCCTCGATGATGTTTAAGTTCAAAGGTCATTGTCTATATAAACTGAGAGGTAATTAAATGTTTCCCCGATGAAATATCAAGTCAGGTTGATATTTTGAGATTATAGTTATATGTTGTCTTGTTGACGACATAGTTACATGGTGCCTATATGATTCTCTAGTCAAATATCTATTGACTATAAAATTTTGATTTAGTGGAATAATGCATGAATGATACAATATCTCTAGTTGCTATTATGATATTATTATTTGTTGCCTCGATGACGCTTAAGTCTAATTGCATAGACTATAAAAATGATGGTATATGTTGCCTCAGTTAATGATTATATGTTTCCTCGATGATGATTAAGTTTAAAGGTCATTATCTATATAAACTGAGAGGTAATTAAATGTTGCCCCGTTGAAATATCTAGTCCGGTTGCTATTTTGAGATGATAATTATATGTTGTCTTGTTGATGACATAATTACATGGTGCCTCGATAACTCAATATCTCTAGTTGCTATTATTACATGGTGCCCCGATAACTCAATATCTCTAGTTGCTATTTTGAGATTATTTTTTGTTGCCTCGCTGATGGTATATGTTGCCTTGAATAATGATTTTATGTTTCCTCGATGATGTTTAAGTTCAAAGGTCATTGTCTATATAAACTGAGAGGTAATTAAATGTTGCCCCGATGAAATATCAAGTCAGGTTGATATTTTGAGATTATAGTTATATGTTGTCTTGTTGACGACATAGTTACATGGTGCCTATATGATTCTCTAGTCAAATATCTATTGACTATAAAATTTTGATTTAGTTGAATAATGCCTCAATCATACAATATCTCTAGTTGCTATTTTGAGATTATTATTTGTTGCCTTGATGACGCTTAAGTCTAATTGCATAGACTATAAAAATGATGGTATATGTTGCCTCGGTTAATGATTATATGTTTCCTCGATGATGTTTAAGTTCAAAGGTCATTGTCTATATAAACTGAGAGGTAATTAAATGTTTCCCCGATGAAATATCAAGTCAGGTTGATATTTTGAGATTATAGTTATATGTTGTCTTGTTGACGACATAGTTACATGGTGCCTATATGATTCTCTAGTCAAATATCTATTGACTATAAAATTTTGATTTAGTTGAATAATGCATGAATGATACAATATCTTTAGTTGCTATTATCATATTATTATTTATTGCGTCGATGACGCTTAAGTCTAATTGCATAGACTACAGAAATAATGGTATATGTTGCCTCAGTTAATGATTATATGTTTCCTCGATGATGTTTAAGTTTAAAGGTCATTATCTATATAAACTGAGAGGTAATTAAATGTTGCCCCGTTGAAATATCTAGTCCGGTTGCTATTTTGAGATGATAATTATATGTTGTCTTGTTGATGACATAATTACATGGTGCCTCGATAACTCAATATCTCTAGTTGCTATTATTACATGGTGCCCCGATAACTCAATATCTCTAGTTGCTATTTTGAGATTATTTTTTGTTGCCTCGCTGATGGTATATGTTGCCTTGAATAATGATTTTATGTTTCCTCGATGATGTTTAAGTTCAAAGGTCATTGTCTATATAAACTGAGAGGTAATTAAATGTTGCCCCGATGAAATATCAAGTCAGGTTGATATTTTGAGATTATAGTTATATGTTGTCTTGTTGACGACATAGTTACATGGTGCCTATATGATTCTCTAGTCAAATATCTATTGACTATAAAATTTTGATTTAGTTGAATAATGCCTCAATCATACAATATCTCTAGTTGCTATTTTGAGATTATTATTTGTTGCCTTGATGACGCTTAAGTCTAATTGCATAGACTATAAAAATGATGGTATATGTTGCCTCGGTTAATGATTATATGTTTCCTCAATGATGTTTAAGTTCAAAGGTCATTGTCTATATAAACTGAGAGGTAATTAAATGTTTCCCCGATGAAATATCAAGTCAGGTTGATATTTTGAGATTATAGTTATATGTTGTCTTGTTGACGACATAGTTACATGGTGCCTATATGATTCTCTAGTCAAATATCTATTGACTATAAAATTTTGATTTAGTTGAATAATGCATGAATGATACAATATCTTTAGTTGCAATTATCATATTATTATTTATTGCGTCGATGACGCTTAAGTCTAATTGCATAGACTACAGAAATGATGGTATATGTTGCCTAAGTTAATGATTATATGTTTCCTCGATGATGTTTAAGTTTAAAGGTCATTATCTATATAAACTGAGAGGTAATTAAATGTTGCCCCGTTGAAATATCTAGTCCGGTTGCTATTTTGAGATGATAATTATATGTTGTCCTTTTGATGACATAATTACATGGTGCCTCGATAACTCAATATCTCTAGTTGCTATTATTACATGGTGCCCCGATAACTCAATATCTCTAGTTGCTATTTTGAGATTATTTTTTGTTGCCTCGCTGATGGTATATGTTGCCTTGAATAATGATTTTATGTTTCCTCGATGATGTTTAAGTTCAAAGGTCATTGTCTATATAAACTGAGAGGTAATTATATGTTGCCCCGATGAAATATCAAGTCAGGTTGATATTTTGAGATTATAGTTATATGTTGTCTTGTTGACGACATAGTTACATGGTGCCTATATGATTCTCTAGTCAAATATCTATTGACTATAAAATTTTGATTTAGTTGAATAATGCCTCAATCATACAATATCTCTAGTTGCTATTTTGAGATTATTATTTGTTGCCTTGATGACGCTTAAGTCTAATTGCATAGACTATAAAAATGATGGTATATGTTGCCTCGGTTAATGATTATATGTTTCCTCGATGATGTTTAAGTTCAAAGGTCATTGTCTATATAAACTGAGAGGTAATTAAATGTTTCCCCGATGAAATATCAAGTCAGGTTGATATTTTGAGATTATAGTTATATGTTGTCTTGTTGACGACATAGTTACATGGTGCCTATATGATTCTCTAGTCAAATATCTATTGACTATAAAATTTTGATTTAGTTGAATAATGCATGAATGATACAATATCTTTAGTTGCAATTATCATATTATTATTTATTGCGTCGATGACGCTTAAGTCTAATTGCATAGACTACAGAAATGATGGTATATGTTGCCTAAGTTAATGATTATATGTTTCCTCGATGATGTTTAAGTTTAAAGGTCATTATCTATATAAACTGAGAGGTAATTAAATGTTGCCCCGTTGAAATATCTAGTCCGGTTGCTATTTTGAGATGATAATTATATGTTGTCCTTTTGATGACATAATTACATGGTGCCTCGATAACTCAATATCTCTAGTTGCTATTATTACATGGTGCCCCGATAACTCAATATCTCTAGTTGCTATTTTGAGATTATTTTTTGTTGCCTCGCTGATGGTATATGTTGCCTTGAATAATGATTTTATGTTTCCTCGATGATGTTTAAGTTCAAAGGTCATTGTCTATATAAACTGAGAGGTAATTATATGTTGCCCCGATGAAATATCAAGTCAGGTTGATATTTTGAGATTATAGTTATATGTTGTCTTGTTGACGACATAGTTACATGGTGCCTATATGATTCTCTAGTCAAATATCTATTGACTATAAAATTTTGATTTAGTTGAATAATGCCTCAATCATACAATATCTCTTGTTGCTATTTTGAGATTATTATTTGTTGCCTTGATGACGCTTAAGTCTAATTACATAGACTATAAAAATGATGGTATATGTTGCCTCGGTTAATGATTATATGTTTCCTCGATGATGTTTAAGTTCAAAGGTCATTGTCTATATAAACTGAGAGGTAATTAAATGTTTCCCCGATGAAATATCAAGTCAGGTTGATATTTTGAGATTATAGTTATATGTTGTCTTGTTGACGACATAGTTACATGGTGCCTATTTGATTCTCTAGTCAAATATCTATTGACTATTAAATTTTGATTTGGTTAAATAATGCCTCAATGATACAATATCTCTAGTTGCTATTTTGAGATTATTATTTGTTGCCTCGATGACGCTTAAGTTTAATTGCATAGACTATAAAAATGATGGTATATGTTGCCTCGGTTAATGATTATATGTTTCCTCGATGATGTTTAAGTTTAAAGGTCATTATCTATATAAACTGAGAGGTAATTAAATGTTGCCCCGTTGAAATATCTAGTCCGGTTGCTATTTTGAGATGATAATTATATGTTGTCTTGTTGATGACATAATTACATGGTGCCTCGATAACTCAATATCTCTAGTTGCTATAATTACATGGTGCCCCGATAACTCAATATCTCTAGTTGCTATTTTCAGATTATTTTTTGTTGCCTCGCTGATGGTATATGTTGCCTTGAATAATGATTTTATGTTTCCTCGATGATGTTTAAGTTCAAAGGTCATTGTCTATATAAACTGAGAGGTAATTAAATGTTGCCCCGATGAAATATCAAGTCAGGTTGATATTTTGAGATTATAGTTATATGTTGTCTTGTTGACGACATAGTTACATGGTGCCTATATGATTCTCTAGTCAAATATCTATTGACTATAAAATTTTGATTTAGTTGAATAATGCCTCAATCATACAATATCTCTAGTTGCTATTTTGAGATTATTATTTGTTGCCTTGATGACGCTTAAGTCTAATTGCATAGACTATAAAAATGATGGTATATGTTGCCTCGGTTAATGATTATATGTTTCCTCGATGATGTTTAAGTTCAAAGGTCATTATCTATATAAACTAAGAGGTAATTAAATGTTGCCCCGTTGAAATATCTAGTCCGGTTGCTATTTTGAGATTATAGTTATATGTTGTCTTGTTGACGACATAGTTACATGGTGCCTATTTGATTCTCTAGTCAAATATCTATTGACTATAAAATTTTGATTTGGTTAAATAATCCCTCAATGATACAATATCTCTAGTTGCTATTTTGAGATTATTATTTGTTGCCTCGATGACGCTTAAGTTTAATTGCATAGACTATAAAAATGATGGTATATGTTGCCTCGGTTAATGATTATATGTTTCCTCGATGATGTTTAAGTTTAAAGGTCATTATCTATATAAACTGAGAGGTAATTAAATGTTGCCCCGTTGAAATATCTAATCCGGTTGCTATTTTGAGATGATAATTATATGTTGTCTTGTTGATGACATAATTACATGGTGCCTCGATAACTCAATATCTCTAGTTGCTATTATTACATGGTGCCCCGATAACTCAATATCTCTAGTTGCTATTTTGAGATTATTTTTTGTTGCCTCGCTGATGGTATATGTTGCCTCGGTTAATGATTTTATGTTTCCTCGATGATGTTTAAGTTCAAAGGTCATTGTCTATATAAACTGAGAGGTAATTAAATGTTGCCCCGATGAAATATCAAGTCAGGTTTATATTTTGAGATTATAGTTATATGTTGTCTTGTTGACGACATAGTTACATGGTGCCTATATGATTCTCTAGTCAAATATCTATTGACTATAAAATTTTGATTTGGTTAAATAATGCCTCAATGATACAATATCTCTAGTTGCTATTTTGAGATTATTATTTGTTGCCTCGATGACGCTTAAGTTTAATTGCATAGACTATAAAAATGATGGTATATGTTGCCTCGGTTAATGATTATATGTTTCCTCGATGATGTTTAAGTTTAAAGGTCATTATCTATATAAACTGAGAGGTAATTAAATGTTGCCCCGTTGAAATATCTAATCCGGTTGCTATTTTGAGATGATAATTATATGTTGTCTTGTTGATGACATAGTTACATGGTGCCTCGATAACTCAATATCTCTAGTTGCTATTATTACATGGTGCCCCGATAACTCAATATCTCTAGTTGCTATTTTGAGATTATTTTTTGTTGCCTCGCTGATGGTATATGTTGCCTCGGTTAATGATTTTATGTTTCCTCGATGATGTTTAAGTTCAAAGGTCATTGTCTATATAAACTGAGAGGTAATTAAATGTTGCCCCGATGAAATATCAAGTCAGGTTTATATTTTGAGATTATAGTTATATGTTGTCTTGTTGACGACATAGTTACATGGTGCCTATATGATTCTCTAGTCAAATATCTATTGACTATAAAATTTTGATTTAGTTGAATAATGCATGAATGATACAATATCTCTAGTTGCTATTATAATATTATTATTTGTTGCCTCGATGACGCTTAAGTCAAATTGCATAGACTATAAATATGATGGTATATGTTGCCTCAGTTAATGATTATTTGTTTCCTCGATGATGTTTAAGTTCAATGGTCATTATCTATATAAACTAAGAGGTAATTAAATGTTGCCCCGTTGAAATATCTAATCCGGTTGCTATTTTGAGATTATAGTTATATGTTGTCTTGTTGATGACATAATTACATGGTGCCTCGATAACTCAATATCTCTAGTTGCTATTATTACATGGTGCCCCGATAACTCAATATCTCTAGTTGCTATTTTGAGATTTTTTTTTTGTTGCCTCACTGATGGTATATGTTGCCTCGGTTAATGATTATATGTTTCCTCGATGATGTTTAAGTTCAAAGGTCATTGTCTATATAAACTGAGAGGTAATTATATGTTGCCCCGATGAAATATCAAGTCAGGTTGATATTTTGAGATTATAGTTATATGTTGTCTTGTTGACGACATAGTTACATGGTGCCTATATGATTCTCTAGTCAAATATCTATTGACTATAAAATTTTGATTTAGTTGAATAATGCCTCAATCATACAATATCTCTTGTTGCTATTTTGAGATTATTATTTGTTGCCTTGATGACGCTTAAGTCTAATTGCATAGACTATAAAAATGATGGTATATGTTGCATCGGTTAATGATTATATGTTTCCTCGATGATGTTTAAGTTCAAAGGTCATTGTCTATATAAACTGAGAGGTAATTAAATGTTTCCCCGATGAAATATCAAGTCAGGTTGATATTTTGAGATTATAGTTATATGTTGTCTTGTTGACGACATAGTTACATGGTGCCTATTTGATTCTCTAGTCAAATATCTATTGACTATAAAATTTTGATTTGGTTAAATAATGCCTCAATGATACAATATCTCTAGTTGCTATTTTGAGATTATTATTTGTTGCCTCGATGACGCTTAAGTTTAATTGCATAGACTATAAAAATGATGGTATATGTTGCCTCGGTTAATGATTATATGTTTCCTCGATGATGTTTAAGTTTAAAGGTCATTATCTATATAAACTGAGAGGTAATTAAATGTTGCCCCGTTGAAATATCTAGTCCGGTTGCTATTTTGAGATGATAATTATATGTTGTCTTGTTGATGACATAATTACATGGTGCCTCGATAACTCAATATCTCTAGTTGCTATAATTACATGGTGCCCCGATAACTCAATATCTCTAGTTGCTATTTTCAGATTATTTTTTGTTGCCTCGCTGATGGTATATGTTGCCTCGGTTCATGATTTTATGTTTCCTCGATGATGTTTAAGTTCAAAGGTCATTGTCTATATAAACTGAGAGGTAATTAAATGTTTCCCCGATGAAATATCAAGTCAGTTTGATATTTTGAGATTATAGTTATATGTTGTCTTGTTGACGACATAGTTACATGGTGCCTATTTGATTCTCTAGTCAAATATCTATTGACTATAAAATTTTGATTTGGTTAAATAATGCCTCAATGATACAATATCTCTAGTTGCTATTTTGAGATTATTATTTGTTGCCTCGATGACACTTAACTTTAATTGCATAGACTATAAAAATGATGGTATATGTTGCCTCGGTTAATGATTATATGTTTCCTCGATGATGTTTAAGTTTAAAGGTCATTATCTATATAAACTAAGAGGTAATTAAATGTTGCCCCGTTGAAATATCTAGTCCGGTTGCTATTTTGAGATTATAGTTATATGTTGTCTTGTTGACGACATAGTTACATGGTGCCTATTTGATTCTCTAGTCAAATATCTATTGACTATAAAATTTTGATTTGGTTAAATAATGCCTCAATGATACAATATCTCTAGTTGCTATTTTGAGATTATTATTTGTTGCCTCGATGACGCTTAAGTTTAATTGCATAGACTATAAAAATGATGGTATATGTTGCCTCGGTTAATGATTATATGTTTCCTCGATGATGTTTAAGTTTAAAGGTCATTATCTATATAAACTGAGAGGTAATTAAATGTTGCCCCGTTGAAATATCTAATCCGGTTGCTATTTTGAGATGATAATTATATGTTGTCTTGTTGATGACATAATTACATGGTGCCTCGATAACTCAATATCTCTAGTTGCTATTATTACATGGTGCCCCGATAACTCAATATCTCTAGTTGCTATTTTGAGATTATTTTTTGTTGCCTCGCTGATGGTATATGTTGCCTCGGTTAATGATTTTATGTTTCCTCGATGATGTTTAAGTTCAAAGGTCATTGTCTATATAAACTGAGAGGTAATTAAATGTTGCCCCGATGAAATATCAAGTCAGGTTTATATTTTGAGATTATAGTTATATGTTGTCTTGTTGACGACATAGTTACATGGTGCCTATATGATTCTCTAGTCAAATATCTATTGACTATAAAATTTTGATTTAGTTGAATAATGCATGAATGATACAATATCTCTAGTTGCTATTATAATATTATTATTTGTTGCCTCGATGACGCTTAAGTCAAATTGCATAGACTATAAATATGATGGTATATGTTGCCTCAGTTAATGATTATTTGTTTCCTCGATGATGTTTAAGTTCAAAGGTCATTATCTATATAAACTAAGAGGTAATTAAATGTTGCCCCGTTGAAATATCTAATCCGGTTGCTATTTTGAGATTATAGTTATATGTTGTCTTGTTGATGACATAATTACATGGTGCCTCGATAACTCAATATCTCTAGTTGCTATTATTACATGGTGCCCCGATAACTCAATATCTCTAGTTGCTATTTTGAGATTTTTTTTTTGTTGCCTCACTGATGGTATATGTTGCCTCGGTTAATGATTATATGTTTCCTCGATGATGTTTAAGTTCAAAGGTCATTGTCTATATAAACTGAGAGGTAATTATATGTTGCCCCGATGAAATATCAAGTCAGGTTGATATTTTGAGATTATAGTTATATGTTGTCTTGTTGACGACATAGTTACATGGTGCCTATATGATTCTCTAGTCAAATATCTATTGACTATAAAATTTTGATTTAGTTGAATAATGCCTCAATCATACAATATCTCTTGTTGCTATTTTGAGATTATTATTTGTTGCCTTGATGACGCTTAAGTCTAATTGCATAGACTATAAAAATGATGGTATATGTTGCCTCGGTTAATGATTATATGTTTCCTCGATGATGTTTAAGTTCAAAGGTCATTGTCTATATAAACTGAGAGGTAATTAAATGTTTCCCCGATGAAATATCAAGTCAGGTTGATATTTTGAGATTATAGTTATATGTTGTCTTGTTGACGACATAGTTACATGGTGCCTATTTGATTCTCTAGTCAAATATCTATTGACTATAAAATTTTGATTTGGTTAAATAATGCCTCAATGATACAATATCTCTAGTTGCTATTTTGAGATTATTATTTGTTGCCTCGATGACGCTTAAGTTTAATTGCATAGACTATAAAAATGATGGTATATGTTGCCTCGGTTAATGATTATATATTTCCTCGATGATGTTTAAGTTTAAAGGTCATTATCTATATAAACTGAGAGGTAATTAAATGTTGCCCCGTTGAAATATCTAGTCCGGTTGCTATTTTGAGATGATAATTATATGTTGTCTTGTTGATGACATAATTACATGGTGCCTCGATAACTCAATATCTCTAGTTGCTATAATTACATGGTGCCCCGATAACTCAATATCTCTAGTTGCTATTTTCAGATTATTTTTTGTTGCCTCGCTGATGGTATATGTTGCCTCGGTTCATGATTTTATGTTTCCTCGATGATGTTTAAGTTCAAAGGTCATTGTCTATATAAACTGAGAGGTAATTAAATGTTTCCCCGATGAAATATCAAGTCAGTTTGATATTTTGAGATTATAGTTATATGTTGTCTTGTTGACGACATAGTTACATGGTGCCTATTTGATTCTCTAGTCAAATATCTATTGACTATAAAATTTTGATTTGGTTAAATAATGCCTCAATGATACAATATCTCTAGTTGCTATTTTGAGATTATTATTTGTTGCCTCGATGACACTTAACTTTAATTGCATAGACTATAAAAATGATGGTATATGTTGCCTCGGTTAATGATTATATGTTTCCTCGATGATGTTTAAGTTTAAAGGTCATTATCTATATAAACTAAGAGGTAATTAAATGTTGCCCCGTTGAAATATCTAGTCCGGTTGCTATTTTGAGATTATAGTTATATGTTGTCTTGTTGACGACATAGTTACATGGTGCCTATTTGATTCTCTAGTCAAATATCTATTGACTATAAAATTTTGATTTGGTTAAATAATGCCTCAATGATACAATATCTCTAGTTGCTATTTTGAGATTATTATTTGTTGCCTCGATGACGCTTAAGTTTAATTGCATAGACTATAAAAATGATGGTATATGTTGCCTCGGTTAATGATTATATGTTTCCTCGATGATGTTTAAGTTTAAAGGTCATTATCTATATAAACTGAGAGGTAATTAAATGTTGCCCCATTGAAATATCTAATCCGGTTGCTATTTTGAGATGATAATTATATGTTGTCTTGTTGATGACATAATTACATGGTGCCTCGATAACTCAATATCTCTAGTTGCTATTATTACATGGTGCCCCGATAACTCAATATCTCTAGTTGCTATTTTGAGATTATTTTTTGTTGCCTCGCTGATGGTATATGTTGCCTCGGTTAATGATTTTATGTTTCCTCGATGATGTTTAAGTTCAAATGTCATTGTCTATATAAACTGAGAGGTAATTAAATGTTGCCCCGATGAAATATCAAGTCAGGTTTATATTTTGAGATTATAGTTATATGTTGTCTTGTTGACGACATAGTTACATGGTGCCTATATGATTCTCTAGTCAAATATCTATTGACTATAAAATTTTGATTTAGTTGAATAATGCATGAATGATACAATATCTCTAGTTGCTATTATAATATTATTATTTGTTGCCTCGATGACGCTAAAGTCAAATTGCATAGACTATAAATATGATGGTATATGTTGCCTCAGTTAATGATTATTTGTTTCCTCGATGATGTTTAAGTTCAAAGGTCATTATCTATATAAACTAAGAGGTAATTAAATGTTGCCCCGTTGAAATATCTAATCCGGTTGCTATTTTGAGATTATAGTTATATGTTGTCTTGTTGATGACATAATTACATGGTGCCTCGATAACTCAATATCTCTAGTTGCTATTATTACATGGTGCCCCGATAACTCAATATCTCTAGTTGCTATTTTGAGATTTTTTTTTTGTTGCCTCACTGATGGTATATGTTGCCTCGGTTAATGATTATATGTTTCCTCGATGATGTTTAAGTTCAAAGGTCATTGTCTATATAAACTGAGAGGTAATTAAATGTTTCCCCGATGAAATATCAAGTCAGTTTGATATTTTGAGATTATAGTTATATGTTGTCTTGTTGACGACATAATTACATGGTGCCTCGATAACTCAATATCTCTAGTTGCTATTATTACATGGTGCCCCAATAACTCAATATCTCTAGTTGCTATTTTGAGATTATTTTTTGTTGCCTCGCTGATGGTATATGTTGCCTCGGTTAATGATTATATGTTTCCTCGATGATGTTTAAGTTCAAAGGTCATTGTCTATATAAACTGAGAGGTAATTAAATGTTGCCCTAATGAAATATCAAGTCAGTTTGATATTTTGAGATTATAGTTATATGTTGTCTTGTTGACGACATAGTTACATGGTGCCTATATGATTCTCTAGTCAAATATCTATTGACTATAAAATTTTGATTTAATTGAATAATGCATGAATGATACAATATCTCTAGTTGCTATTATGATATTATCATTTGTTGCCTCGATGACGCTTAAGTCTAATTGCACAGACTATAGAAATGATGGTATATGTTGCCTCGGTAAATGATTATTTGTTTCCTGGATGATGTTTAAGTTCAAAGGTCATTGTCTATATAAACTAAGAGGTAATTAAATGTTGCCCCGTTGAAATATCAAGTCAGGTTGATATTTTGAGATTATAGTTATATGTTGTCTTGTTGACGACATAGTTACATGGTGCCTATATGATTCTCTAGTCAAATATCTATTGACTATAAAATTTTGATTTAGTTGAATATTGCCTCAATGATACAATGTCTCTAGTTGCTATTTTGAGATTATTATTTGTTTCCTCGATGACGCTTAAGTCTAATTGCATAGACTATAGAAATGATGGTATATGTTGCCTCAGTTATTGATTATTTGTTTCCTCGATGATGTTTAAGTTTAAAGGTGATTATCTATATAAACTGAGAGGTAATTAAATGTTGCCCCGTTGAAATATCTAGTCCGGTTGCTATTTTGAGATGATAATTATATGTTGTCTTGTTGATGACATAATTACATGGTGCCTCGATAACTCAATATCTCTAGTTGCTATAATTACATGGTGCCCCGATAACTCAATATCTCTAGTTGCTATTTTCAGATTATTTTTTGTTGCCTCGCTGATGGTATATGTTGCCTCGGTTCATGATTTTATGTTTCCTCGATGATGTTTAAGTTCAAAGGTCATTGTCTATATAAACTGAGAGGTAATTAAATGTTTCCCCGATAAAATATCAAGTCAGTTTGATATTTTGAGATTATAGTTATATGTTGTCTTGTTGACGACATAGTTACATGGTGCCTATTTGATTCTCTAGTCAAATATCTATTGACTATAAAATTTTGATTTGGTTAAATAATGCCTCAATGATACAATATCTCTAGTTGCTATTTTGAGATTATTATTTGTTGCCTCGATGACGCTTAACTTTAATTGCATAGACTATAAAAATGATGGTATATGTTGCCTCGGTTAATGATTATATGTTTCCTCGATGATGTTTAAGTTCAAAGGTCATTGTCTATATAAACTGAGAGGTAATTAAATGTTTCCCCGATGAAATATCAAGTCATGTTGATATTTTGAGATTATATTTATATGTTGTCTTGTTGACGACATAGTTACATGGTGCCTATATGATTCTCTAGTCAAATATCTATTGACTATAAAATTTTGATTTAGTTGAATAATGCCTCAATCATACAAAATCTCTAGTTGCTATTTTGAGATTATTATTTGTTGCCTTGATGACGCTTAAGTCTAATTGCATAGACTATAAAAATGATGGTATATGTTGCCTCGGTTAATGATTATATGTTTCCTCGATGATGTTTAAGTTCAAAGGTCATTGTCTATATAAACTGAGAGGTAATTAAATGCTTCCCCGATGAAATATCAAGTCAGGTTGATATTTTGAGATTATAGTTATATGTTGTCTTGTTGACGACATAGTTACATGGTGCCTATATGATTCTCTAGTCAAATATCTATTGACTATAAAATTTTGATTTAGTTGAATAATGCATGAATGATACAATATCTTTAGTTGCTATTATCATATTATTATTTATTGCGTCGATGACGCTTAAGTCTAATTGCATAGACTACAGAAATGATGGTATATGTTGCCTCAGTTAATGATTATATGTTTCCTCGATGATGTTTAAGTTTAAAGGTCATTATCTATATAAACTGAGAGGTAATTAAATGTTGCCCCGTTGAAATATCTAGTCCGGTTGCTATTTTGAGATGATAATTATATGTTGTCTTGTTGATGACATAATTACATGGTGCCTCGATAACTCAATATCTCTAGTTGCTATTATTACATGGTGCCCCGATAACTCAATATCTCTAGTTGCTATTTTGAGATTATTTTTTGTTGCCGTGCTGATGGTATATGTTGCCTTGAATAATGATTTTATGTTTCCTCGATGATGTTTAAGTTCAAAGGTCATTGTCTATATAAACTGAGAGGTAATTAAATGTTGCCCCGATGAAATATCAAATAATGTTGATATTTTGAGATTATATTTATATGTTGTCTTGTTGACGACATAGTTACATGGTGCCTATATGATTCTCTAGTCAAATATCTATTGACTATAAAATTTTGATTTAGTTGAATAATGCCTCAATCATACAAAATCTCTAGTTGCTATTTTGAGATTATTATTTGTTGCCTTGATGACGCTTAAGTCTAATTGCATAGACTATAAAAATGATGGTATATGTTGCCTCGGTTAATGATTATATGTTTCCTCGATGATGTTTAAGTTCAAAGGTCATTGTCTATATAAACTGAGAGGTAATTAAATGCTTCCCCGATGAAATATCAAGTCAGGTTGATATTTTGAGATTATAGTTATATGTTGTCTTGTTGACGACATAGTTACATGGTGCCTATATGATTCTCTAGTCAAATATCTATTGACTATAAAATTTTGATTTAGTTGAATAATGCATGAATGATACAATATCTTTAGTTGCTATTATCATATTATTATTTATTGCGTCGATGACGCTTAAGTCTAATTGCATAGACTACAGAAATGATGGTATATGTTGCCTCAGTTAATGATTATATGTTTCCTCGATGATGTTTAAGTTTAAAGGTCATTATCTATATAAACTGAGAGGTAATTAAATGTTGCCCCGTTGAAATATCTAGTCCGGTTGCTATTTTGAGATGATAATTATATGTTGTCTTGTTGATGACATAATTACATGGTGCCTCGATAACTCAATATCTCTAGTTGCTATTATTACATGGTGCCCCGATAACTCAATATCTCTAGTTGCTATTTTGAGATTATTTTTTGTTGCCTCGCTGATGGTATATGTTGCCTTGAATAATGATTTTATGTTTCCTCGATGATGTTTAAGTTCAAAGGTCATTGTCTATATAAACTGAGAGGTAATTAAATGTTGCCCCGATGAAATATCAAGTCATGTTGATATTTTGAGATTATAGTTATATGTTGTCTTGTTGACGACATAGTTACATGGTGCCTATATGATTCTCTAGTCAAATATCTATTGACTATAAAATTTTGATTTAGTTGAATAATGCCTCAATCATACAAAATCTCTAGTTGCTATTTTGAGATTATTATTTGTTGCCTTGATGACGCTTAAGTCTAATTGCATAGACTATAAAAATGATGGTATATGTTGCCTCGGTTAATGATTATATGTTTCCTCGATGATGTTTAAGTTCAAAGGTCATTGTCTATATAAACTGAGAGGTAATTAAATGTTTCCCCAATGAAATATCAAGTCAGGTTGATATTTTGAGATTATAGTTATATGTTGTCTTGTTGACGACATAGTTACATGGTGCCTATATGATTCTCTAGTCAAATATCTATTGACTATAAAATTTTGATTTAGTTGAATAATGCAAGAATGATACAATATCTTTAGTTGCTATTATCATATTATTATTTATTGCGTCGATGACGCTTAAGTCTAATTGCATAGACTACAGAAATGATGGTATATATTGCCTCAGTTAATGATTATATGTTTCCTCGATGATGTTTAAGTTTAAAGGTCATTATCTATATAAACTGAGAGGTAATTAAATGTTGCCCCGTTGAAATATCTAGTCCGGTTGCTATTTTGAGATGATAATTATATGTTGTCCTTTTGATGACATAATTACATGGTGCCTCGATAACTCAATATCTCTAGTTGCTATTATTACATGGTGCCCCGATAACTCAATATCTCTAGTTGCTATTTTGAGATTATTTTTTGTTGCCTCGCTGATGGTATATGTTGCCTTGAATAATGATTTTATGTTTCCTCGATGATGTTTAAGTTCAAAGGTCATTGTCTATATAAACTGAGAGGTAATTATATGTTGCCCCGATGAAATATCAAGTCAGGTTGATATTTTGAGATTATAGTTATATGTTGTCTTGTTGACGACATAGTTACATGGTGCCTATATGATTCTCTAGTCAAATATCTATTGACTATAAAATTTTGATTTAGTTGAATAATGCCTCAATCATACAATATCTCTTGTTGCTATTTTGAGATTATTATTTGTTGCTTTGATGACGCTTAAGTCTAATTGCATAGACTATAAAAATGATGGTATATGTTGCCTCGGTTAATGATTATATGTTTCCTCGATGATGTTTAAGTTCAAAGGTCATTGTCTATATAAACTGAGAGGTAATTAAATGTTTCCCCGATGAAATATCAAGTCAGGTTGATATTTTGAGATTATAGTTATATGTTGTCTTGTTGACGACATAGTTACATGGTGCCTATTTGATTCTCTAGTCAAATATCTATTGACTATAAAATTTTGATTTGGTTAAATAATGCCTCAATGATACAATATCTCTAGTTGCTATTTTGAGATTATTATTTGTTGCCTCGATGACGCTTAAGTTTAATTGCATAGACTATAAAAATGATGGTATATGTTGCCTCGGTTAATGATTATATATTTCCTCGATGATGTTTAAGTTTAAAGGTCATTATCTATATAAACTGAGAGGTAATTAAATGTTGCCCCGTTGAAATATCTAGTCCGGTTGCTATTTTGAGATGATAATTATATGTTGTCCTGTTGATGACATAATTACATGGTGCCTCGATAACTCAATATCTCTAGTTGCTATAATTACATGGTGCCCCGATAACTCAATATCTCTAGTTGCTATTTTCAGATTATTTTTTGTTGCCTCGCTGATGGTATATGTTGCCTCGGTTCATGATTTTATGTTTCCTCGATGATGTTTAAGTTCAAAGGTCATTGTCTATATAAACTGAGAGGTAATTAAATGTTTCCCCGATGAAATATCAAGTCAGTTTGATATTTTGAGATTATAGTTATATGTTGTCTTGTTGACGACATAGTTACATGGTGCCTATTTGATTCTCTAGTCAAATATCTATTGACTATAAAATTTTGATTTGGTTAAATAATGCCTCAATGATACAATATCTCTAGTTGCTATTTTGAGATTATTATTTGTTGCCTCGATGACACTTAACTTTAATTGCATAGACTATAAAAATGATGGTATATGTTGCCTCGGTTAATGATTATATGTTTCCTCGATGATGTTTAAGTTTAAAGGTCATTATCTATATAAACTAAGAGGTAATTAAATGTTGCCCCGTTGAAATATCTAGTCCGGTTGCTATTTTGAGATTATAGTTATATGTTGTCTTGTGGACGACATAGTTACATGGTGCCTATTTGATTCTCTAGTCAAATATCTATTGACTATAAAATTTTGATTTGGTTAAATAATGCCTCAATGATACAATATCTCTAGTTGCTATTTTGAGATTATTATTTGTTGCCTCGATGACGCTTAAGTTTAATTGCATAGACTATAAAAATGATGGTATATGTTGCCTCGGTTAATGATTATATGTTTCCTCGATGATGTTTAAGTTTAAAGGTCATTATCTATATAAACTTAGAGGTAATTAAATGTTGCCCCAATGAAATATCAAGTCAGGTTGATATTTTGAGATGATAATTATATGTTGTCCTTTTGATGACATAATTACATGGTGCCTCGATAACTCAATATCTCTAGTTGCTATTATTACATGGTGCCCCGATAACTCAATATCTCTAGTTGCTATTTTGAGATTATTTTTTGTTGCCTCGCTGATGGTACATGTTGCCTTGAATAATGATTTTATGTTTCCTCGATGATGTTTAAGTTCAAAGGTCATTGTCTATATAAACTGAGAGGTAATTATATGTTGCCCCGATGAAATATCAAGTCAGGTTGATATTTTGAGATTATAGTTATATGTTGTCTTATTATTGACGACATAGTTACATGGTGCCTATATGATTCTCTAGTCAAATATCTATTGACTATAAAATTTTGATTTGGTTAAATAATGCCTCAATGATACAATATCTCTAGTTGCTATTTTGAGATTATTATTTGTTGCCTCGATGACACTTAACTTTAATTGCATAGACTATAAAAATGATGGTATATGTTGCCTCGGTTAATGATTATATGTTTCCTCGATGATGTTTAAGTTTAAAGGTCATTATCTATATAAACTAAGAGGTAATTAAATGTTGCCCCGTTGAAATATCTAGTCCGGTTGCTATTTTGAGATTATAGTTATATGTTGTCTTGTGGACGACATAGTTACATGGTGCCTATTTGATTCTCTAGTCAAATATCTATTGACTATAAAATTTTGATTTGGTTAAATAATGCCTCAATGATACAATATCTCTAGTTGCTATTTTGAGATTATTATTTGTTGCCTCGATGACGCTTAAGTTTAATTGCATAGACTATAAAAATGATGGTATATGTTGCCTCGGTTAATGATTATATGTTTCCTCGATGATGTTTAAGTTTAAAGGTCATTATCTATATAAACTTAGAGGTAATTAAATGTTGCCCCAATGAAATATCAAGTCAGGTTGATATTTTGAGATGATAATTATATGTTGTCCTTTTGATGACATAATTACATGGTGCCTCGATAACTCAATATCTCTAGTTGCTATTATTACATGGTGCCCCGATAACTCAATATCTCTAGTTGCTATTTTGAGATTATTTTTTGTTGCCTCGCTGATGGTACATGTTGCCTTGAATAATGATTTTATGTTTCCTCGATGATGTTTAAGTTCAAAGGTCATTGTCTATATAAACTGAGAGGTAATTATATGTTGCCCCGATGAAATATCAAGTCAGGTTGATATTTTGAGATTATAGTTATATGTTGTCTTGTTGACGACATAGTTACATGGTGCCTATATGATTCTCTAGTCAAATATCTATTGACTATAAAATTTTGATTTAGTTGAATAATGCCTCAATCATACAAAATCTCTAGTTGCTATTTTGAGATTATTATTTGTTGCCTTGATGACGCTTAAGTCTAATTGCATAGACTATAAAAATGATGGTATATGTTGCCTCGGTTAATGATTATATGTTTCCTCGATGATGTTTAAGTTCAAAGGTCATTGTCTATATAAACTGAGAGGTAATTAAATGTTTCCCCGATGAAATATCAAGTCAGGTTGATATTTTGAGATTATAGTTATATGTTGTCTTGTTGACGACATAGTTACATGGTGCCTATTTGATTCTCTAGTCAAATATCTATTGACTATAAAATTTTGATTTGGTTAAATAATGCCTCAATGATACAATATCTCTAGTTGCTATTTTGAGATTATTATTTGTTGCCTCGATGACGCTTAAGTTTAATTGCATAGACTATAAAAATGATGGTATATGTTGCCTCGGTTAATGATTATATATTTCCTCGATGATGTTTAAGTTTAAAGGTCATTATCTATATAAACTGAGAGGTAATTAAATGTTGCCCCGTTGAAATATCTAGTCCGGTTGCTATTTTGAGATGATAATTATATGTTGTCTTGTTGATGACATAATTACATGGTGCCTCGATAACTCAATATCTCTAGTTGCTATAATTACATGGTGCCCCGATAACTCAATATCTCTAGTTGCTATTTTCAGATTATTTTTTGTTGCCTCGCTGATGGTATATGTTGCCTCGGTTCATGATTTTATGTTTCCTCGATGATGTTTAAGTTCAAAGGTCATTGTCTATATAAACTGAGAGGTAATTAAATGTTTCCCCGATGAAATATCAAGTCAGTTTGATATTTTGAGATTATAGTTATATGTTGTCTTGTTGACGACATAGTTACATGGTGCCTATTTGATTCTCTAGTCAAATATCTATTGACTATAAAATTTTGATTTGGTTAAATAATGCCTCAATGATACAATATCTCTAGTTGCTATTTTGAGATTATTATTTGTTGCCTCGATGACACTTAACTTTAATTGCATAGACTATAAAAATGATGGTATATGTTGCCTCGGTTAATGATTATATGTTTCCTCGATGATGTTTAAGTTTAAAGGTCATTATCTATATAAACTAAGAGGTAATTAAATGTTGCCCCGTTGAAATATCTAGTCCGTTTGCTATTTTGAGATTATAGTTATATGTTGTCTTGTTGACGACATAGTTACATGGTGCCTATTTGATTCTCTAGTCAAATATCTATTGACTATAAAATTTTGATTTGGTTAAATAATGCCTCAATGATACAATATCTCTAGTTGCTATTTTGAGATTATTATTTGTTGCCTCGATGACGCTTAAGTTTAATTGCATAGACTATAAAAATGATGGTATATGTTGCCTCAGTTAATGATTATATGTTTCCTCGATGATGTTTAAGTTTAAAGGTCATTATCTATATAAACTGAGAGGTAATTAAATGTTGCCCCAATGAAATATCAAGTCAGGTTGATATTTTGAGATGATAATTATATGTTGTCCTTTTGATGACATAATTACATGGTGCCTCGATAACTCAATATCTCTAGATGCTATTATTACATGGTGCCCCGATAACTCAATATCTCTAGTTGCTATTTTGAGATTATTTTTTGTTGCCTCGCTGATGGTACATGTTGCCTTGAATAATGATTTTATGTTTCCTCGATGATGTTTAAGTTCAAAGGTCATTGTCTATATAAACTGAGAGGTAATTATATGTTGCCCCGATGAAATATCAAGTCAGGTTGATATTTTGAGATTATAGTTATATGTTGTCTTGTTGACGACATAGTTACATGGTGCCTATATGATTCTCTAGTCAAATATCTATTGACTATAAAATTTTGATTTAGTTGAATAATGCCTCAATCATACAAAATCTCTAGTTGCTATTTTGAGATTATTATTTGTTGCCTTGATGACGCTTAAGTCTAATTGCATAGACTATAAAAATGATGGTATATGTTGCCTCGGTTAATGATTATATGTTTCCTCGATGATGTTTAAGTTCAAAGGTCATTGTCTATATAAACTGAGAGGTAATTAAATGTTTCCCCGATGAAATATCAAGTCAGGTTGATATTTTGAGATTATAGTTATATGTTGTCTTGTTGACGACATAGTTACATGGTGCCTATTTGATTCTCTAGTCAAATATCTATTGACTATAAAATTTTGATTTGGTTAAATAATGCCTCAATGATACAATATCTCTAGTTGCTATTTTGAGATTATTATTTGTTGCCTCGATGACGCTTAAGTTTAATTGCATAGACTATAAAAATGATGGTATATGTTGCCTCGGTTAATGATTATATATTTCCTCGATGATGTTTAAGTTTAAAGGTCATTATCTATATAAATTGAGAGGTAATTAAATGTTGCCCCGTTGAAATATCTAGTCCGGTTGCTATTTTGAGATGATAATTATATGTTGTCTTGTTGATGACATAATTACATGGTGCCTCGATAACTCAATATCTCTAGTTGCTATAATTACATGGTGCCCCGATAACTCAATATCTCTAGTTGCTATTTTCAGATTATTTTTTGTTGCCTCGCTGATGGTATATGTTGCCTCGGTTCATGATTTTATGTTTCCTCGATGATGTTTAAGTTCAAAGGTCATTATCTATATAAACTGAGAGGTAATTAAATGTTGCCCCGTTGAAATATCTAGTCCGGTTGCTATTTTGAGATTATAGTTATATGTTGTCTTGTTGACGACATAGTTACATGGTGCCTATTTGATTCTCTAGTCAAATATCTATTGACTATAAAATTTTGATTTGGTTAAATAATGCCTCAATGATACAATATCTCTAGTTGCTATTTTGAGATTATTATTTGTTGCCTCGATGACGCTTAAGTTTAATTGCATAGACTATAAAAATGATGGTATATGTTGCCTCGGTTAATGATTATATGTTTCCTCGATGATGTTTAAGTTTAAAGGTCATTATCTATATAAACTGAGAGGTAATTAAATGTTGCCCCAATGAAATATCAAGTCAGGTTGATATTTTGAGATGATAATTATATGTTGTCCTTTTGATGACATAATTACATGGTGCCTCGATAACTCAATATCTCTAGATGCTATTATTACATGGTGCCCCGATAACTCAATATCTCTAGTTGCTATTTTGAGATTATTTTTTGTTGCCTCGCTGATGGTACATGTTGCCTTGAATAATGATTTTATGTTTCCTCGATGATGTTTAAGTTCAAAGGTCATTGTCTATATAAACTGAGAGGTAATTATATGTTGCCCTGATGAAATATCAAGTCAGGTTGATATTTTGAGATTATAGTTATATGTTGTCTTGTTGACGACATAGTTACATGGTGCCTATATGATTCTCTAGTCAAATATCTATTGACTATAAAATTTTGATTTAGTTGAATAATGCCTCAATCATACAAAATCTCTAGTTGCTATTTTGAGATTATTATTTGTTGCCTTGATGACTCTTAAGTCTAATTGCATAGACTATAAAAATGATGGTATATGTTGCCTCGGTTAATGATTATATGTTTCCTCGATGATGGTTAAGTTCAAAGGTCATTGTCTATATAAACTGAGAGGTAATTAAATGTTTCCCCGATGAAATATCAAGTCAGGTTGATATTTTGAGATTATAGTTATATGTTGTCTTGTTGACGACATAGTTACATGGTGCCTATATGATTCTCTAGTCAAATATCTATTGACTATAAAATTTTGATTTAGTTGAATAATGCAAGAATGATACAATATCTTTAGTTGCTATTATCATATTATTATTTATTGCGTCGATGACGCTTAAGTCTAATTGCATAGACTACAGAAATGATGGTATATATTGCCTCAGTTAATGATTATATGTTTCCTCGATGATATTTAAGTTTAAAGGTCATTATCTATATAAACTGAGAGGTAATTAAATGTTGCGCCGTTGAAATATCTAGTCCGGTTGCTATTTTGAGATGATAATTATATGTTGTCCTTTTGATGACATAATTACATGGTGCCTCGATAACTCAATATCTCTAGTTGCTATTATTACATGGTGCCCCGATAACTCAATATCTCTAGTTGCTATTTTGAGATTATTTTTTGTTGCCTCGCTGATGGTATATGTTGCCTTGAATAATGATTTTATGTTTCCTCGATGATGTTTAAGTTCAAAGGTCATTGTCTATATAAACTGAGAGGTAATTATATGTTGCCCCGATGAAATATCAAGTCAGGTTGATATTTTGAGATTATAGTTATATGTTGTCTTGTTGACGACATAGTTACATGGTGCCTATATGATTCTCTAGTCAAATATTTATTGACTATAAAATTTTGATTTAGTTGAATAATGCCTCAATCATACAATATCTCTTGTTGCTATTTTGAGATTATTATTTGTTGCCTTGATGACGCTTAAGTCTAATTGCATAGACTATAAAAATGATGGTATATGTTGCCTCGGTTAATGATTATATGTTTCCTCGATGATGTTTAAGTTCAAAGGTCATTGTCTATATAAACTGAGAGGTAATTAAATGTTTCCCCGATGAAATATCAAGTCAGGTTGATATTTTGAGATTATAGTTATATGTTGTCATGTTGACGACATAGTTACATGGTGCCTATTTGATTCTCTAGTCAAATATCTATTGACTATAAAATTTTGATTTGGTTAAATAATGCCTCAATGATACAATATCTCTAGTTGCTATTTTGAGATTATTATTTGTTGCCTCGATGACGCTTAAGTTTAATTGCATAGACTATAAAAATGATGGTATATGTTGCCTCGGTTAATGATTATATATTTCCTCGATGATGTTTAAGTTTAAAGGTCATTATCTATATAAACTGAGAGGTAATTAAATGTTGCCCCGTTGAAATATCTAGTCCGGTTGCTATTTTGAGATGATAATTATATGTTGTCTTGTTGATGACATAATTACATGGTGCCTCGATAACTCAATATCTCTAGTTGCTATAATTACATGGTGCCCCGATAACTCAATATCTCTAGTTGCTATTTTCAGATTATTTTTTGTTGCCTCGCTGATGGTATATGTTGCCTCGGTTCATGATTTTATGTTTCCTCGATGATGTTTAAGTTCAAAGGTCATTGTCTATATAAACTGAGAGGTAATTAAATGTTTCCCCGATGAAATATCAAGTCAGTTTGATATTTTGAGATTATAGTTATATGTTGTCTTGTTGACGACATAGTTACATGGTGCCTATTTGATTCTCTAGTCAAATATCTATTGACTATAAAATTTTGATTTGGTTAAATAATGCCTCAATGATACAATGTCTCTAGTTGCTATTTTGAGATTATTATTTGTTGCCTCGATGACACTTAACTTTAATTGCATAGACTATAAAAATGATGGTATATGTTGCCTCGGTTAATGATTATATGTTTCCTCGATGATGTTTAAGTTTAAAGGTCATTATCTATATAAACTAAGAGGTAATTAAATGTTGCCCCGTTGAAATATCTAGTCCGGTTGCTATTTTGAGATTATAGTTATATGTTGTCTTGTTGACGACATAGTTACATGGTGCCTATTTGATTCTCTAGTCAAATATCTATTGACTATAAAATTTTGATTTGGTTAAATAATGCCTCAATGATACAATATCTCTAGTTGCTATTTTGAGATTATTATTTGTTGCCTCGATGACGCTTAAGTTTAATTGCATAGACTATAAAAATGATGGTATATGTTGCCTCGGTTAATGATTATATGTTTCCTCGATGATGTTTAAGTTTAAAGGTCATTATCTATATAAACTGAGAGGTAATTAAATGTTGCCCCAATGAAATATCAAGTCAGGTTGATATTTTGAGATGATAATTATATGTTGTCCTTTTGATGACATAATTACATGGTGCCTCGATAACTCAATATCTCTAGTTGCTATTATTACATGGTGCCCCGATAACTCAATATCTCTAGTTGCTATTTTGAGATTATTTTTTGTTGCCTCGCTGATGGTACATGTTGCCTTGAATAATGATTTTATGTTTCCTCGATGATGTTTAAGTTCAAAGGTCATTGTCTATATAAACTGAGAGGTAATTATATGTTGCCCCGATGAAATATCAAGTCAGGTTGATATTTTGAGATTATAGTTATATGTTGTCTTGTTGACGACATAGTTACATGGTGCCTATATGATTCTCTAGTCAAATATCTATTGACTATAAAATTTTGATTTAGTTGAATAATGCCTCAATCATACAATATCTCTTGTTGCTATTTTGAGATTATTATTTGTTGCCTTGATGACGCTTAAGTCTAATTGCATAGACTATAAAAATGATGGTATATGTTGCCTCGGTTAATGATTATATGTTTCCTCGATGATGTTTAAGTTCAAAGGTCATTGTCTATATAAACTGAGAGGTAATTAAATGTTTCCCCGATGAAATATCAAGTCAGGTTGATATTTTGAGATTATAGTTATATGTTGTCATGTTGACGACATAGTTACATGGTGCCTATTTGATTCTCTAGTCAAATATCTATTGACTATAAAATTTTGATTTGGTTAAATAATGCCTCAATGATACAATATCTCTAGTTGCTATTTTGAGATTATTATTTGTTGCCTCGATGACGCTTAAGTTTAATTGCATAGACTATAAAAATGATGGTATATGTTGCCTCGGTTAATGATTATATATTTCCTCGATGATGTTTAAGTTTAAAGGTCATTATCTATATAAACTGAGAGGTAATTAAATGTTGCCCCGTTGAAATATCTAGTCCGGTTGCTATTTTGAGATGATAATTATATGTTGTCTTGTTGATGACATAATTAAATGGTGCCTCGATAACTCAATATCTCTAGTTGCTATAATTACATGGTGCCCCGATAACTCAATATCTCTAGTTGCTATTTTCAGATTATTTTTTGTTGCCTCGCTGATGGTATATGTTGCCTCGGTTCATGATTTTATGTTTCCTCGATGATGTTTAAGTTCAAAGGTCATTGTCTATATAAACTGAGAGGTAATTAAATGTTTCCCCGATGAAATATCAAGTCAGTTTGATATTTTGAGATTATAGTTATATGTTGTCTTGTTGACGACATAGTTACATGGTGCCTATTTGATTCTCTAGTCAAATATCTATTGACTATAAAATTTTGATTTGGTTAAATAATGCCTCAATGATACAATGTCTCTAGTTGCTATTTTGAGATTATTATTTGTTGCCTCGATGACACTTAACTTTAATTGCATAGACTATAAAAATGATGGTATATGTTGCCTCGGTTAATGATTATATGTTTCCTCGATGATGTTTAAGTTTAAAGGTCATTATCTATATAAACTAAGAGGTAATTAAATGTTGCCCCGTTGAAATATCTAGTCCGGTTGCTATTTTGAGATTATAGTTATATGTTGTCTTGTTGACGACATAGTTACATGGTGCCTATTGGATTCTCTAGTCAAATATCTATTGACTATAAAATTTTGATTTGGTTAAATAATGCCTCAATGATACAATATCTCTAGTTGCTATTTTGAGATTATTATTTGTTGCCTCGATGACGCTTAAGTTTAATTGCATAGACTATAAAAATGATGGTATATGTTGCCTCGGTTAATGATTATATGTTTCCTCGATGATGTTTAAGTTTAAAGGTCATTATCTATATAAACTGAGAGGTAATTAAATGTTGCCCCAATGAAATATCAAGTCAGGTTGATATTTTGAGATGATAATTATATGTTGTCCTTTTGATGACATAATTACATGGTGCCTCGATAACTCAATATCTCTAGTTGCTATTATTACATGGTGCCCCGATAACTCAATATCTCTAGTTGCTATTTTGAGATTATTTTTTGTTGCCTCGCTGATGGTACATGTTGCCTTGAATAATGATTTTATGTTTCCTCGATGATGTTTAAGTTCAAAGGTCATTGTCTATATAAACTGAGAGGTAATTATATGTTGCCCCGATGAAATATCAAGTCAGGTTGATATTTTGAGATTATAGTTATATGTTGTCTTGTTGACGACATAGTTACATGGTGCCTATATGATTCTCTAGTCAAATATCTATTGACTATAAAATTTTGATTTAGTTGAATAATGCCTCAATCATACAATATCTCTTGTTGCTATTTTGAGATTATTATTTGTTGCCTTGATGACGCTTAAGTCTAATTGCATAGACTATAAAAATGATGGTATATGTTGCCTCGGTTAATGATTATATGTTTCCTCGATGATGTTTAAGTTCAAAGGTCATTATCTATATAAACTAAGAGGTAATTAAATGTTGCCCCGTTGAAATATCTAGTCCGGTTGCTATTTTGAGATTATAGTTATATGTTGTCTTGTTGACGACATAGTTACATGGTGCCTATTTGATTCTCTAGTCAAATATCTATTGACTATAAAATTTTGATTTGGTTAAATAATGCCTCAATGATACAATATCTCTAGTTGCTATTTTGAGATTATTATTTGTTGCCTCGATGACGCTTAAGTTTAATTGCATAGACTATAAAAATGATGGTATATGTTGCCTCGGTTAATGATTATATGTTTCCTCGATGATGTTTAAGTTCAAAGGTCATTGTCTATATAAACTGAGAGGTAATTAAATGTTTCCCCGATGAAATATCAAGTCAGGTTGATATTTTGAGATTATAGTTATATGTTGTCTTGTTGACGACATAGTTACATGGTGCCTATATGATTCTCTAGTCAAATATCTATTGACTATAAAATTTTGATTTAGTTGAATAATGCATGAATGATACAATATCTTTAGTTGCTATTATCATATTATTATTTATTGCGTCGATGACGCTTAAGTCTAATTGCATAGACTACTGAAATGATGGTATATGTTGCCTCAGTTAATGATTATATGTTTCCTCGATGATGTTTAAGTTTAAAGGTCATTATCTATATAAACTGAGAGGTAATTAAATGTTGCCCCGTTGAAATATCTAGTCCGGTTGCTATTTTGAGATGATAATTATATGTTGTCTTGTTGATGACATAATTACATGGTGCCTCGATAACTCAATATCTCTAGCTGCTATTATTACATGGTGCCCCGATAACTCAATATCTCTAGTTGCTATTTTGAGATTATTTTTTGTTGCCTCGCTGATGGTATATGTTGCCTTGAATAATGATTTTATGTTTCCTCGATGATGTTTAAGTTCAAAGGTCATTGTCTATATAAACTGAGAGGTAATTAAATGTTGCCCCGATGAAATATCAAGTCAGGTTGATATTTTGAGATTATAGTTATATGTTGTCTTGTTGACGACATAGTTACATGGTGCCTATATGATTCTCTAGTGAAATATCTATTGACTATAAAATTTTGATTTAGTTGAATAATGCCTCAATCATACAATATCTCTAGTTGCTATTTTGAGATTATTATTTGTTGCCTTGATGACGCTTAAGTCTAATTGCATAGACTATAAAAATGATGGTATATGTTGCCTCGGTTAATGATTATATGTTTCCTCGATGATGTTTAAGTTCAAAGGTCATTGTCTATATAAACTGAGAGGTAATTAAATGTTTCCCCGATGAAATATCAAGTCAGGTTGATATTTTGAGATTATAGTTATATGTTGTCTTGTTGACGACATAATTACATGGTGCCTCGATAACTCAATATATCTAGTTGCTATTATTACATGGTGCCCCGATAACTCAATATCTCTAGTTGCTATTTTGAGATTATTTTTTGTTGCCTCGCTGATGGTATATGTTGCCTTGAATAATGATTTTATGTTTCCTCGATGATGTTTAAGTTCAAAGGTCATTGTCTATATAAACTGAGAGGTAATTATATGTTGCCCCGATGAAATATCAAGTCAGGTTGATATTTTGAGATTATAGTTATATGTTGTCTTGTTGACGACATAGTTACATGGTGCCTATATGATTCTCTAGTCAAATATCTATTGACTATAAAATTTTGATTTAGTTGAATAATGCCTCAATCATACAATATCTCTTGTTGCTATTTTGAGATTATTATTTGTTGCCTTGATGACGCTTAAGTCTAATTGCATAGACTATAAAAATGATGGTATATGTTGCCTCGGTTAATGATTATATGTTTCCTCGATGATGTTTAAGTTCAAAGGTCATTGTCTATATAAACTGAGAGGTAATTAAATGTTTCCCCGATGAAATATCAAGTCAGGTTGATATTTTGAGATTATAGTTATATGTTGTCTTGTTGACGACATAATTACATGGTGCCTCGATAACTCAATATATCTAGTTGCTATTATTACATGGTGCCCCGATAACTCAATATCTCTAGTTGCTATTTTGAGATTATTTTTTGTTGCCTCGCTGATGGTATATGTTGCCTTGAATAATGATTTTATGTTTCCTCGATGATGTTTAAGTTCAAAGGTCATTGTCTATATAAACTGAGAGGTAATTAAATGTTTCCCCGATGAAATATCAAGTCAGTTTGATATTTTGAGATTATAGTTATATGTTGTCTTGTTGACGACATAGTTACATGGTGCCTATTTGATTCTCTAGTCAAATATCTATTGACTATAAAATTTTGATTTGGTTAAATAATGCCTCAATGATACAATGTCTCTAGTTGCTATTTTGAGATTATTATTTGTTGCCTCGATGACACTTAACTTTAATTGCATAGACTATAAAAATGATGGTATATGTTGCCTCGGTTAATGATTATATGTTTCCTCGATGATGTTTAAGTTTAAAGGTCATTATCTATATAAACTAAGAGGTAATTAAATGTTGCCCCGTTGAAATATCTAGTCCGGTTGCTATTTTGAGATTATAGTTATATGTTGTCTTGTTGACGACATAGTTACATGGTGCCTATTTGATTCTCTAGTCAAATATCTATTGACTATAAAATTTTGATTTGGTTAAATAATGCCTCAATGATACAATATCTCTAGTTGCTATTTTGAGATTATTATTTGTTGCCTCGATGACGCTTAAGTTTAATTGCATAGACTATAAAAATGATGGTATATGTTGCCTCGGTTAATGATTATATGTTTCCTCGATGATGTTTAAGTTTAAAGGTCATTATCTATATAAACTGAGAGGTAATTAAATGTTGCCCCAATGAAATATCAAGTCAGGTTGATATTTTGAGATGATAATTATATGTTGTCCTTTTGATGACATAATTACATGGTGCCTCGATAACTCAATATCTCTAGTTGCTATTATTACATGGTGCCCCGATAACTCAATATCTCTAGTTGCTATTTTGAGATTATTTTTTGTTGCCTCGCTGATGGTACATGTTGCCTTGAATAATGATTTTATGTTTCCTCGATGATGTTTAAGTTCAAAGGTCATTGTCTATATAAACTGAGAGGTAATTATATGTTGCCCCGATGAAATATCAAGTCAGGTTGATATTTTGAGATTATAGTTATATGTTGTCTTGTTGACGACATAGTTACATGGTGCCTATATGATTCTCTAGTCAAATATCTATTGACTATAAAATTTTGATTTAGTTGAATAATGCCTCAATCATACAATATCTCTTGTTGCTATTTTGAGATTATTATTTGTTGCCTTGATGACGCTTAAGTCTAATTGCATAGACTATAAAAATGATGGTATATGTTGCCTCGGTTAATGATTATATGTTTCCTCGATGATGTTTAAGTTCAAAGGTCATTATCTATATAAACTAAGAGGTAATTAAATGTTGCCCCGTTGAAATATCTAGTCCGGTTGCTATTTTGAGATTATAGTTATATGTTGTCTTGTTGACGACATAGTTACATGGTGCCTATTTGATTCTCTAGTCAAATATCTATTGACTATAAAATTTTGATTTGGTTAAATAATGCCTCAATGATACAATATCTCTAGTTGCTATTTTGAGATTATTATTTGTTGCCTCGATGACGCTTAAGTTTAATTGCATAGACTATAAAAATGATGGTATATGTTGCCTCGGTTAATGATTATATGTTTCCTCGATGATGTTTAAGTTCAAAGGTCATTGTCTATATAAACTGAGAGGTAATTAAATGTTTCCCCGATGAAATATCAAGTCAGGTTGATATTTTGAGATTATAGTTATATGTTGTCTTGTTGACGACATAGTTACATGGTGCCTATATGATTCTCTAGTCAAATATCTATTGACTATAAAATTTTGATTTAGTTGAATAATGCATGAATGATACAATATCTTTAGTTGCTATTATCATATTATTATTTATTGCGTCGATGACGCTTAAGTCTAATTGCATAGACTACTGAAATGATGGTATATGTTGCCTCAGTTAATGATTATATGTTTCCTCGATGATGTTTAAGTTTAAAGGTCATTATCTATATAAACTGAGAGGTAATTAAATGTTGCCCCGTTGAAATATCTAGTCCGGTTGCTATTTTGAGATGATAATTATATGTTGTCTTGTTGATGACATAATTACATGGTGCCTCGATAACTCAATATCTCTAGCTGCTATTATTACATGGTGCCCCGATAACTCAATATCTCTAGTTGCTATTTTGAGATTATTTTTTGTTGCCTCGCTGATGGTATATGTTGCCTTGAATAATGATTTTATGTTTCCTCGATGATGTTTAAGTTCAAAGGTCATTGTCTATATAAACTGAGAGGTAATTAAATGTTGCCCCGATGAAATATCAAGTCAGGTTGATATTTTGAGATTATAGTTATATGTTGTCTTGTTGACGACATAGTTACATGGTGCCTATATGATTCTCTAGTGAAATATCTATTGACTATAAAATTTTGATTTAGTTGAATAATGCCTCAATCATACAATATCTCTAGTTGCTATTTTGAGATTATTATTTGTTGCCTTGATGACGCTTAAGTCTAATTGCATAGACTATAAAAATGATGGTATATGTTGCCTCGGTTAATGATTATATGTTTCCTCGATGATGTTTAAGTTCAAAGGTCATTGTCTATATAAACTGAGAGGTAATTAAATGTTTCCCCGATGAAATATCAAGTCAGGTTGATATTTTGAGATTATAGTTATATGTTGTCTTGTTGACGACATAATTACATGGTGCCTCGATAACTCAATATATCTAGTTGCTATTATTACATGGTGCCCCGATAACTCAATATCTCTAGTTGCTATTTTGAGATTATTTTTTGTTGCCTCGCTGATGGTATATGTTGCCTTGAATAATGATTTTATGTTTCCTCGATGATGTTTAAGTTCAAAGGTCATTGTCTATATAAACTGAGAGGTAATTATATGTTGCCCCGATGAAATATCAAGTCAGGTTGATATTTTGAGATTATAGTTATATGTTGTCTTGTTGACGACATAGTTACATGGTGCCTATATGATTCTCTAGTCAAATATCTATTGACTATAAAATTTTGATTTAGTTGAATAATGCCTCAATCATACAATATCTCTTGTTGCTATTTTAGGTTTTTATTATTATTATTTGTTGCCTTGATGACGCTTAAGTCTAATTGCATAGACTATAAAAATGATGGTATATGTTGCCTCGGTTAATGATTATATGTTTCCTCGATGATGTTTAAGTTCAAAGGTCATTGTCTATATAAACTGAGAGGTAATTAAATGTTTCCCCGATGAAATATCAAGTCAGGTTGATATTTTGAAATTATAGTTATATGTTGTCTTGTTGACGACATAGTTACATGGTGCCTATTTGATTCTCTAGTCAAATATCTATTGACTATAAAATTTTGATTTAGTTGAATAATGCCTCAATGACACAATATCTCTAGTTGCTATTTTGAGATTATTATTTGTTGCCTCGATGACGATTAAGTTTAATTGCATAGACTATAAAAATGATGGTATATGTTGCCTCGGTTAATGATTATATGTTTCCTCGATGATGTTTAAGTTCAAAGGTCATTATCTATATAAACTGAGAGGTAATTAAATGTTGCCCCGTTGAAATATCTAGTCCGGTTGCTATTTTGAGATGATAATTATATGTTGTCTTGTTGATGACATAATTACATGGTGCCTCGATAACTCAATATCTCTAGTTGCTATAATTACATGGTGCCCCGATAACTCAATATCTCTAGTTCCTATTTTCAGATTATTTTTTGTTGCCTCGCTGATGGTATATGTTGCCTCGGTTCATGATTTTATGTTTCCTCGATGATGTTTAAGTTCAAAGGTCATTGTCTATATAAACTGAGAGGTAATTAAATGTTTCCCCGATGAAATATCAAGTCAGTTTGATATTTTGAGATTATAGTTATATGTTGTCTTGTTGACGACATAGTTACATGGTGCCTATTTGATTCTCTAGTCAAATATCTATTGACTATAAAATTTTGATTTGGTTAAATAATGCCTCAATGATACAATATCTCTAGTTGCTATTTTGAGATTATTATTTGTTGCCTCGATGACACTTAACTTTAATTGCATAGACTATAAAAATGATGGTATATGTTGCCTCGGTTAATGATTATATGTTTCCTCGATGATGTTTAAGTTTAAAGGTCATTATCTATATAAACTAAGAGGTAATTAAATGTTGCCCCGTTGAAATATCTAGTCCGGTTGCTATTTTGAGATTATAGTTATATGTTATCTTGTTGACGACATAGTTACATGGTGCCTATTTGATTCTCTAGTCAAATATCTATTGACTATAAAATTTTGATTTGGTTAAATAATGCCTCAATGATACAATATCTCTAGTTGCTATTTTGAGATTATTATTTGTTGCCTCGATGACGCTTAAGTTTAATTGCATAGACTATAAAAATGATGGTATATGTTGCCTCGGTTAATGATTATATGTTTCCTCGATGATGTTTAAGTTTAAAGGTCATTATCTATATAAACTGAGAGGTAATTAAATGTTGCCCCGTTGAAATATCTAATCCGGTTGCTATTTTGAGATGATAATTATATGTTGTCTTGTTGATGACATAATTACATGGTGCCTCGATAACTCAATATCTCTAGTTGCTATTATTACATGGTGCCCTGATAACTCAATATCTCTAGTTGCTATTTTGAGATTATTTTTTGTTGCCTCGTTGATGGTATATGTTGCCTCGGTTAATGATTTTATGTTTCCTCGATGATGTTTAAGTTCAAAGGTCATTGTCTATATAAACTGAGAGGTAATTAAATGTTGCCCCGATGAAATATCAAGTCAGGTTTATATTTTGAGATTATAGTTATATGTTGTCTTGTTGACGACATAGTTACATGGTGCCTATATGATTCTCTAGTCAAATATCTATTGACTATAAAATTTTGATTTAGTTGAATAATGCATGAATGATACAATATCTCTAGTTGCTATTATAATATTATTATTTGTTGCCTCGATGACGCTTAAGTCAAATTGCATAGGCTACAAAAATGATGGTATATGTTGCCTCAGTTAATGATTATTTGTTTCCTCGATGATGTTTAAGTTCAAAGGTCATTATCTATATAAACTAAGAGGTAATTAAATGTTGCCCCGTTGAAATATCTAATCCGGTTGCTATTTTGAGATTATAGTTATATGTTGTCTTGTTGACGACATAGTTACATGGTGCCTATTTGATTCTCTAGTCAAATATCTTTTGACTATAAAATTTTGATTTAGTTGAATAATGCATGAATGATACAATATCTCTAGTTGCTATTATAATATTATTATTTGTTGCCTCGATGACGCTTAAGTCAAATTGCATAGGCTACAAAAATGATGGTATATGTTGCCTCAGTTAATGATTATTTGTTTCCTCGATGATGTTTAAGTTCAAAGGTCATTATCTATATAAACTAAGAGGTAATTAAATGTTGCCCCGTTGAAATATCTAATCCGGTTGCTATTTTGAGATTATAGTTATATGTTGTCTTGTTGACGACATAGTTACATGGTGCCTATTTGATTCTCTAGTCAAATATCTATTGACTATAAAATTTTGATTTAGTTGAATAATGCATGAATGATACAATATCTCTAGTTGCTATTATAATATTATTATTTGTTGCCTCGATGACGCTTAAGTCAAATTGCATAGGCTACAAAAATGATGGTATATGTTGCCTCAGTTAATGATTATTTGTTTCCTCGATGATGTTTAAGTTCAAAGGTCATTATCTATATAAACTAAGAGGTAATTAAATGTTGCCCCGTTGAAATATCTAATCCGGTTGCTATTTTGAGATTATAGTTATATGTTGTCTTGTTGACGACATAGTTACATGGTGCCTATTTGATTCTCTAGTCAAATATCTATTGACTATAAAATTTTGATTTGGTTAAATAATGCCTCAATGATACAATATCTCTAGTTGCTATTTTGAGATTATTATTTGTTGCCTCGATGACGCTTAAGTTTAATTGCATAGACTATAAAAATGATGGTATATGTTGCCTCGGTTAATGATTATATGTTTCCTCGATGATGTTTAAGTTTAAAGGTCATTATCTATATAAACTGAGAGGTAATTAAATGTTGCCCCGTTGAAATATCTAATCCGGTTGCTATTTTGAGATGATAATTATATGTTGTCTTGTTGATGACATAATTACATGGTGCCTCGATAACTCAATATCTCTAGTTGCTATTATTACATGGTGCCCCGATAACTCAATATCTCTAGTTGCTATTTTGAGATTATTTTTTGTTGCCTCGTTGATGGTATATGTTGCCTCGGTTAATGATTTTATGTTTCCTCGATGATGTTTAAGTTCAAAGGTCATTGTCTATATAAACTGAGAGGTAATTAAATGTTGCCCCGATGAAATATCAAGTCAGGTTTATATTTTGAGATTATAGTTATATGTTGTCTTGTTGACGACATAGTTACATGGTGCCTATATGATTCTCTAGTCAAATATCTATTGACTATAAAATTTTGATTTAGTTGAATAATGCATGAATGATACAATATCTCTAGTTGCTATTATAATATTATTATTTGTTGCCTCGATGACGCTTAAGTCAAATTGCATAGGCTACAAAAATGATGGTATATGTTGCCTCAGTTAATGATTATTTGTTTCCTCGATGATGTTTAAGTTCAAAGGTCATTATCTATATAAACTAAGAGGTAATTAAATGTTGCCCCGTTGAAATATCTAATCCGGTTGCTATTTTGAGATTATAGTTATATGTTGTCTTGTTGACGACATAGTTACATGGTGCCTATTTGATTCTCTAGTCAAATATCTTTTGACTATAAAATTTTGATTTGGTTAAATAATGCCTCAATGATACAATATCTCTAGTTGCTATTTTGAGATTATTATTTGTTGCCTCGATGACACTTAACTTTAATTGCATAGACTATAAAAATGATGGTATATGTTGCCTCGGTTAATGATTATATGTTTCCTCGATGATGTTTAAGTTTAAAGGTCATTATCTATATAAACTAAGAGGTAATTAAATGTTGCCCCGTTGAAATATCTAGTCCGGTTGCTATTTTGAGATTATAGTTATATGTTATCTTGTTGACGACATAGTTACATGGTGCCTATTTGATTCTCTAGTCAAATATCTATTGACTATAAAATTTTGATTTGGTTAAATAATGCCTCAATGATACAATATCTCTAGTTGCTATTTTGAGATTATTATTTGTTGCCTCGATGACGCTTAAGTTTAATTGCATAGACTATAAAAATGATGGTATATGTTGCCTCGGTTAATGATTATATGTTTCCTCGATGATGTTTAAGTTTAAAGGTCATTATCTATATAAACTGAGAGGTAATTAAATGTTGCCCCGTTGAAATATCTAATCCGGTTGCTATTTTGAGATGATAATTATATGTTGTCTTGTTGATGACATAATTACATGGTGCCTCGATAACTCAATATCTCTAGTTGCTATTATTACATGGTGCCCTGATAACTCAATATCTCTAGTTGCTATTTTGAGATTATTTTTTGTTGCCTCGTTGATGGTATATGTTGCCTCGGTTAATGATTTTATGTTTCCTCGATGATGTTTAAGTTCAAAGGTCATTGTCTATATAAACTGAGAGGTAATTAAATGTTGCCCCGATGAAATATCAAGTCAGGTTTATATTTTGAGATTATAGTTATATGTTGTCTTGTTGACGACATAGTTACATGGTGCCTATATGATTCTCTAGTCAAATATCTATTGACTATAAAATTTTGATTTAGTTGAATAATGCATGAATGATACAATATCTCTAGTTGCTATTATAATATTATTATTTGTTGCCTCGATGACGCTTAAGTCAAATTGCATAGGCTACAAAAATGATGGTATATGTTGCCTCAGTTAATGATTATTTGTTTCCTCGATGATGTTTAAGTTCAAAGGTCATTATCTATATAAACTAAGAGGTAATTAAATGTTGCCCCGTTGAAATATCTAATCCGGTTGCTATTTTGAGATTATAGTTATATGTTGTCTTGTTGACGACATAGTTACATGGTGCCTATTTGATTCTCTAGTCAAATATCTTTTGACTATAAAATTTTGATTTAGTTGAATAATGCATGAATGATACAATATCTCTAGTTGCTATTATAATATTATTATTTGTTGCCTCGATGACGCTTAAGTCAAATTGCATAGGCTACAAAAATGATGGTATATGTTGCCTCAGTTAATGATTATTTGTTTCCTCGATGATGTTTAAGTTCAAAGGTCATTATCTATATAAACTAAGAGGTAATTAAATGTTGCCCCGTTGAAATATCTAATCCGGTTGCTATTTTGAGATTATAGTTATATGTTGTCTTGTTGACGACATAGTTACATGGTGCCTATTTGATTCTCTAGTCAAATATCTATTGACTATAAAATTTTGATTTAGTTGAATAATGCATGAATGATACAATATCTCTAGTTGCTATTATAATATTATTATTTGTTGCCTCGATGACGCTTAAGTAAAATTGCATAGGCTACAAAAATGATGGTATATGTTGCCTCAGTTAATGATTATTTGTTTCCTCGATGATGTTTAAGTTCAAAGGTCATTATCTATATAAACTAAGAGGTAATTAAATGTTGCCCCGTTGAAATATCTAATCCGGTTGCTATTTTGAGATTATAGTTATATGTTGTCTTGTTGACGACATAGTTACATGGTGCCTATTTGATTCTCTAGTCAAATATCTATTGACTATAAAATTTTGATTTGGTTAAATAATGCCTCAATGATACAATATCTCTAGTTGCTATTTTGAGATTATTATTTGTTGCCTCGATGACGCTTAAGTTTAATTGCATAGACTATAAAAATGATGGTATATGTTGCCTCGGTTAATGATTATATGTTTCCTCGATGATGTTTAAGTTTAAAGGTCATTATCTATATAAACTGAGAGGTAATTAAATGTTGCCCCGTTGAAATATCTAATCCGGTTGCTATTTTGAGATGATAATTATATGTTGTCTTGTTGATGACATAATTACATGGTGCCTCGATAACTCAATATCTCTAGTTGCTATTATTACATGGTGCCCCGATAACTCAATATCTCTAGTTGCTATTTTGAGATTATTTTTTGTTGCCTCGTTGATGGTATATGTTGCCTCGGTTAATGATTTTATGTTTCCTCGATGATGTTTAAGTTCAAAGGTCATTGTCTATATAAACTGAGAGGTAATTAAATGTTGCCCCGATGAAATATCAAGTCAGGTTTATATTTTGAGATTATAGTTATATGTTGTCTTGTTGACGACATAGTTACATGGTGCCTATATGATTCTCTAGTCAAATATCTATTGACTATAAAATTTTGATTTAGTTGAATAATGCATGAATGATACAATATCTCTAGTTGCTATTATAATATTATTATTTGTTGCCTCGATGACGCTTAAGTCAAATTGCATAGGCTACAAAAATGATGGTATATGTTGCCTCAGTTAATGATTATTTGTTTCCTCGATGATGTTTAAGTTCAAAGGTCATTATCTATATAAACTAAGAGGTAATTAAATGTTGCCCCGTTGAAATATCTAATCCGGTTGCTATTTTGAGATTATAGTTATATGTTGTCTTGTTGACGACATAGTTACATGGTGCCTATATGATTCTCTAGTCAAATATCTATTGACTATAAAATTTTGATTTAGTTGAATAATGCATGAATGATACAATATCTCTAGTTGCTATTATAATATTATTATTTGTTGCCTCGATGACGCTTAAGTCAAATTGCATAGGCTACAAAAATGATGGTATATGTTGCCTCAGTTAATGATTATTTGTTTCCTCGATGATGTTTAAGTTCAAAGGTCATTATCTATATAAACTAAGAGGTAATTAAATGTTGCCCCGTTGAAATATCTAATCCGGTTGCTATTTTGAGATTATAGTTATATGTTGTCTTGTTGACGACATAGTTACATGGTGCCTATTTGATTCTCTAGTCAAATATCTTTTGACTATAAAATTTTGATTTAGTTGAATAATGCCTCAATGATACAATATCTCTAGTTGCTATTTTGAGATTATTATTTGTTGCCTCGATGACGATTAAGTTTAATTGCATAGACTATAAAAATGATGGTATATGTTGCCTCGGTTAATGATTATATGTTTCCTCGATGATGTTTAAGTTCAAAGGTCATTATCTATATAAACTGAGAGGTAATTAAATGTTGCCCCGTTGAAATATCTAGTCCGGTTGCTATTTTGAGATGATAATTATATGTTGTCTTGTTGATGACATAATTACATGGTGCCTCGATAACTCAATATCTCTAGTTGCTATAATTACATGGTGCCCCGATAACTCAATATCTCTAGTTCCTATTTTCAGATTATTTTTTGTTGCCTCGCTGATGGTATATGTTGCCTCGGTTCATGATTTTATGTTTCCTCGATGATGTTTAAGTTCAAAGGTCATTGTCTATATAAACTGAGAGGTAATTAAATGTTTCCCCGATGAAATGTCAAGTCAGTTTGATATTTTGAGATTATAGTTATATGTTGTCTTGTTGACGACATAGTTACATGGTGCCTATTTGATTCTCTAGTCAAATATCTATTGACTATAAAATTTTGATTTGGTTAAATAATGCCTCAATGATACAATATCTCTAGTTGCTATTTTGAGATTATTATTTGTTGCCTCGATGACACTTAACTTTAATTGCATAGACTATAAAAATGATGGTATATGTTGCCTCGGTTAATGATTATATGTTTCCTCGATGATGTTTAAGTTTAAAGGTCATTATCTATATAAACTAAGAGGTAATTAAATGTTGCCCCGTTGAAATATCTAGTCCGGTTGCTATTTTGAGATTATAGTTATATGTTGTCTTGTTGACGACATAGTTACATGGTGCCTATTTGATTCTCTAGTCAAATATCTATTGACTATAAAATTTTGATTTGGTTAAATAATGCCTCAATGATACAATATCTCTAGTTGCTATTTTGAGATTATTATTTGTTGCCTCGATGACGCTTAAGTTTAATTGCATAGACTATAAAAATGATGGTATATGTTGCCTCGGTTAATGATTATATGTTTCCTCGATGATGTTTAAGTTTAAAGGTCATTATCTATATAAACTGAGAGGTAATTAAATGTTGCCCCGTTGAAATATCTAATCCGGTTGCTATTTTGAGATGATAATTATATGTTGTCTTGTTGATGACATAATTACATGGTGCCTCGATAACTCAATATCTCTAGTTGCTATTATTACATGGTGCCCCGATAACTCAATATCTCTAGTTGCTATTTTGAGATTATTTTTTGTTGCCTCGTTGATGGTATATGTTGCCTCGGTTAATGATTTTATGTTTCCTCGATGATGTTTAAGTTCAAAGGTCATTGTCTATATAAACTGAGAGGTAATTAAATGTTGCCCCGATGAAATATCAAGTCAGGTTTATATTTTGAGATTATAGTTATATGTTGTCTTGTTGACGACATAGTTACATGGTGCCTATATGATTCTCTAGTCAAATATCTATTGACTATAAAATTTTGATTTAGTTGAATAATGCATGAATGATACAATATCTCTAGTTGCTATTATAATATTATTATTTGTTGCCTCGATGACGCTTAAGTCAAATTGCATAGGCTACAAAAATGATGGTATATGTTGCCTCAGTTAATGATTATTTGTTTCCTCGATGATGTTTAAGTTCAAAGGTCATTATCTATATAAACTAAGAGGTAATTAAATGTTGCCCCGTTGAAATATCTAATCCGGTTGCTATTTTGAGATTATAGTTATATGTTGTCTTGTTGACGACATAGTTACATGGTGCCTATTTGATTCTCTAGTCAAATATCTATTGACTATAAAATTTTGATTTAGTTGAATAATGCCTCAATGATACAATATCTCTAGTTGCTATTTTGAGATTATTACTTGTTGCCTCGATGACGATTAAGTTTAATTGCATAGACTATAAAAATGATGGTATATGTTGCCTCGGTTAATGATTATATGTTTCCTCGATGATGTTTAAGTTCAAAGGTCATTATCTATATAAACTGAGAGGTAATTAAATGTTGCCCCGTTGAAATATCTAGTCCGGTTGCTATTTTGAGATGATAATTATATGTTGTCTTGTTGATGACATAATTACATGGTGCCTCGATAACTCAATATCTCTAGTTGCTATAATTACATGGTGCCCCGATAACTCAATATCTCTAGTTCCTATTTTCAGATTATTTTTTGTTGCCTCGCTGATGGTATATGTTGCCTCGGTTCATGATTTTATGTTTCCTCGATGATGTTTAAGTTCAAAGGTCATTGTCTATATAAACTGAGAGGTAATTAAATGTTTCCCCGATGAAATGTCAAGTCAGTTTGATATTTTGAGATTATAGTTATATGTTGTCTTGTTGACGACATAGTTACATGGTGCCTATTTGATTCTCTAGTCAAATATCTATTGACTATAAAATTTTGATTTGGTTAAATAATGCCTCAATGATACAATATCTCTAGTTGCTATTTTGAGATTATTATTTGTTGCCTCGATGACACTTAACTTTAATTGCATAGACTATAAAAATGATGGTATATGTTGCCTCGGTTAATGATTATATGTTTCCTCGATGATGTTTAAGTTTAAAGGTCATTATCTATATAAACTAAGAGGTAATTAAATGTTGCCCCGTTGAAATATCTAGTCCGGTTGCTATTTTGAGATTATAGTTATATGTTGTCTTGTTGACGACATAGTTACATGGTGCCTATTTGATTCTCTAGTCAAATATCTATTGACTATAAAATTTTGATTTGGTTAAATAATGCCTCAATGATACAATATCTCTAGTTGCTATTTTGAGATTATTATTTGTTGCCTCGATGACGCTTAAGTTTAATTGCATAGACTATAAAAATGATGGTATATGTTGCCTCGGTTAATGATTATATGTTTCCTCGATGATGTTTAAGTTTAAAGGTCATTATCTATATAAACTGAGAGGTAATTAAATGTTGCCCCGTTGAAATATCTAATCCGGTTGCTATTTTGAGATGATAATTATATGTTGTCTTGTTGATGACATAATTACATGGTGCCTCGATAACTCAATATCTCTAGTTGCTATTATTACATGGTGCCCCGATAACTCAATATCTCTAGTTGCTATTTTGAGATTATTTTTTGTTGCCTCGTTGATGGTATATGTTGCCTCGGTTAATGATTTTATGTTTCCTCGATGATGTTTAAGTTCAAAGGTCATTGTCTATATAAACTGAGAGGTAATTAAATGTTGCCCCGATGAAATATCAAGTCAGGTTTATATTTTGAGATTATAGTTATATGTTGTCTTGTTGACGACATAGTTACATGGTGCCTATATGATTCTCTAGTCAAATATCTATTGACTATAAAATTTTGATTTAGTTGAATAATGCATGAATGATACAATATCTCTAGTTGCTATTATAATATTATTATTTGTTGCCTCGATGACGCTTAAGTCAAATTGCATAGGCTACAAAAATGATGGTATATGTTGCCTCAGTTAATGATTATTTGTTTCCTCGATGATGTTTAAGTTCAAAGGTCATTATCTATATAAACTAAGAGGTAATTAAATGTTGCCCCGTTGAAATATCTAATCCGGTTGCTATTTTGAGATTATAGTTATATGTTGTCTTGTTGACGACATAGTTACATGGTGCCTATTTGATTCTCTAGTCAAATATCTATTGACTATAAAATTTTGATTTAGTTGAATAATGCCTCAATGATACAATATCTCTAGTTGCTATTTTGAGATTATTACTTGTTGCCTCGATGACGATTAAGTTTAATTGCATAGACTATAAAAATGATGGTATATGTTGCCTCGGTTAATGATTATATGTTTCCTCGATGATGTTTAAGTTCAAAGGTCATTATCTATATAAACTGAGAGGTAATTAAATGTTGCCCCGTTGAAATATCTAGTCCGGTTGCTATTTTGAGATGATAATTATATGTTGTCTTGTTGATGACATAATTACATGGTGCCTCGATAACTCAATATCTCTAGTTGCTATAATTACATGGTGCCCCGATAACTCAATATCTCTAGTTCCTATTTTCAGATTATTTTTTGTTGCCTCGCTGATGGTATATGTTGCCTCGGTTCATGATTTTATGTTTCCTCGATGATGTTTAAGTTCAAAGGTCATTGTCTATATAAACTGAGAGGTAATTAAATGTTTCCCCGATGAAATGTCAAGTCAGTTTGATATTTTGAGATTATAGTTATATGTTGTCTTGTTGACGACATAGTTACATGGTGCCTATTTGATTCTCTAGTCAAATATCTATTGACTATAAAATTTTGATTTGGTTAAATAATGCCTCAATGATACAATATCTCTAGTTGCTATTTTGAGATTATTATTTGTTGCCTCGATGACACTTAACTTTAATTGCATAGACTATAAAAATGATGGTATATGTTGCCTCGGTTAATGATTATATGTTTCCTCGATGATGTTTAAGTTTAAAGGTCATTATCTATATAAACTAAGAGGTAATTAAATGTTGCCCCGTTGAAATATCTAGTCCGGTTGCTATTTTGAGATTATAGTTATATGTTGTCTTGTTGACGACATAGTTACATGGTGCCTATTTGATTCTCTAGTCAAATATCTATTGACTATAAAATTTTGATTTGGTTAAATAATGCCTCAATGATACAATATCTCTAGTTGCTATTTTGAGATTATTATTTGTTGCCTCGATGACGCTTAAGTTTAATTGCATAGACTATAAAAATGATGGTATATGTTGCCTCGGTTAATGATTATATGTTTCCTCGATGATGTTTAAGTTTAAAGGTCATTATCTATATAAACTGAGAGGTAATTAAATGTTGCCCCGTTGAAATATCAAGTCAGTTTGATATTTTGAGATTATAGTTATATGTTGTCTTGTTGACGACATAGTTACATGGTGCCTATTTGATTCTCTAGTCAAATATCTATTGACTATAAAATTTTGATTTGGTTAAATAATGCCTCAATGATACAATATCTCTAGTTGCTATTTTGAGATTATTATTTGTTGCCTCGATGACACTTAACTTTAATTGCATAGACTATAAAAATGATGGTATATGTTGCCTCGGTTAATGATTATATGTTTCGTCGATGATGTTTAAGTTTAAAGGTCATTATCTATATAAACTAAGAGGTAATTAAATGTTGCCCCGTTGAAATATCTAGTCCGGTTGCTATTTTGAGATTATAGTTATATGTTGTCTTGTTGACGACATAGTTACATGGTGCCTATTTGATTCTCTAGTCAAATATCTATTGACTATAAAATTTTGATTTGGTTAAATAATGCCTCAATGATACAATATCTCTAGTTGCTATTTTGAGATTATTATTTGTTGCCTCGATGACACTTAACTTTAATTGCATAGACTATAAAAATGATGGTATATGTTGCCTCGGTTAATGATTATATGTTTCCTCGATGATGTTTAAGTTTAAAGGTCATTATCTATATAAACTGAGAGGTAATTAAATGTTGCCCCGTTGAAATATCTAATCCGGTTGCTATTTTGAGATGATAATTATATGTTGTCTTGTTGATGACATAATTACATGGTGCCTCGATAACTCAATATCTCTAGTTGCTATTATTACATGGTGCCCCGATAACTCAATATCTCTAGTTGCTATTTTGAGATTATTTTTTGTTGCCTCGTTGATGGTATATGTTGCCTCGGTTAATGATTTTATGTTTCCTCGATGATGTTTAAGTTCAAAGGTCATTGTCTATATAAACTGAGAGGTAATTAAATGTTGCCCCGATGAAATATCAAGTCAGGTTTATATTTTGAGATTATAGTTATATGTTGTCTTGTTGACGACATAGTTACATGGTGCCTATATGATTCTCTAGTCAAATATCTATTGACTATAAAATTTTGATTTAGTTGAATAATGCATGAATGATACAATATCTCTAGTTGCTATTATAATATTATTATTTGTTGCCTCGATGACGCTTAAGTCAAATTGCATAGGCTACAAAAATGATGGTATATGTTGCCTCAGTTAATGATTATTTGTTTCCTCGATGATGTTTAAGTTCAAAGGTCATTATCTATATAAACTAAGAGGTAATTAAATGTTGCCCCGTTGAAATATCTAATCCGGTTGCTATTTTGAGATTATAGTTATATGTTGTCTTGTTGACGACATAGTTACATGGTGCCTATTTGATTCTCTAGTCAAATATCTATTGACTATAAAATTTTGATTTAGTTGAATAATGCCTCAATGATACAATATCTCTAGTTGCTATTTTGAGATTATTATTTGTTGCCTCGATGACGATTAAGTTTAATTGCATAGACTATAAAAATGATGGTATATGTTGCCTCGGTTAATGATTATATGTTTCCTCGATGATGTTTAAGTTTAAAGGTCATTATCTATATAAACTGAGAGGTAATTAAATGTTGCCCCGTTGAAATATCTAATCCGGTTGCTATTTTGAGATGATAATTATATGTTGTCTTGTTGATGACATAATTACATGGTGCCTCGATAACTCAATATCTCTAGTTGCTATTATTACATGGTGCCCCGATAACTCAATATCTCTAGTTGCTATTTTGAGATTATTTTTTGTTGCCTCGTTGATGGTATATGTTGCCTCGGTTAATGATTTTATGTTTCCTCGATGATGTTTAAGTTCAAAGGTCATTGTCTATATAAACTGAGAGGTAATTAAATGTTGCCCCGATGAAATATCAAGTCAGGTTTATATTTTGAGATTATAGTTATATGTTGTCTTGTTGACGACATAGTTACATGGTGCCTATATGATTCTCTAGTCAAATATCTATTGACTATAAAATTTTGATTTAGTTGAATAATGCATGAATGATACAATATCTCTAGTTGCTATTATAATATTATTATTTGTTGCCTCGATGACGCTTAAGTCAAATTGCATAGGCTACAAAAATGATGGTATATGTTGCCTCAGTTAATGATTATTTGTTTCCTCGATGATGTTTAAGTTCAAAGGTCATTATCTATATAAACTAAGAGGTAATTAAATGTTGCCCCGTTGAAATATCTAATCCGGTTGCTATTTTGAGATTATAGTTATATGTTGTCTTGTTGACGACATAGTTACATGGTGCCTATTTGATTCTCTAGTCAAATATCTATTGACTATAAAATTTTGATTTAGTTGAATAATGCCTCAATGATACAATATCTCTAGTTGCTATTTTGAGATTATTATTTGTTGCCTCGATGACGATTAAGTTTAATTGCATAGACTATAAAAATGATGGTATATGTTGCCTCGGTTAATGATTATATGTTTCCTCGATGATGTTTAAGTTCAAAGGTCATTATCTATATAAACTGAGAGGTAATTAAATGTTGCCCCGTTGAAATATCTAGTCCGGTTGCTATTTTGAGATGATAATTATATGTTGTCTTGTTGATGACATAATTACATGGTGCCTCGATAACTCAATATCTCTAGTTGCTATAATTACATGGTGCCCCGATAACTCAATATCTCTAGTTCCTATTTTCAGATTATTTTTTGTTGCCTCGCTGATGGTATATGTTGCCTCGGTTCATGATTTTATGTTTCCTCGATGATGTTTAAGTTCAAAGGTCATTGTCTATATAAACTGAGAGGTAATTAAATGTTTCCCCGATGAAATATCAAGTCAGTTTGATATTTTGAGATTATAGTTATATGTTGTCTTGTTGACGACATAGTTACGTGGTGCCTATTTGATTCTCTAGTCAAATATCTATTGACTATAAAATTTTGATTTGGTTAAATAATGCCTCAATGATACAATATCTCTAGTTGCTATTTTGAGATTATTATTTGTTGCCTCGATGACACTTAACTTTAATTGCATAGACTATAAAAATGATGGTATATGTTGCCTCGGTTAATGATTATATGTTTCCTCGATGATGTTTAAGTTTAAAGGTCATTATCTATATAAACTAAGAGGTAATTAAATGTTGCCCCGTTGAAATATCTAGTCCGGTTGCTATTTTGAGATTATAGTTATATGTTGTCTTGTTGACGACATAGTTACATGGTGCCTATTTGATTCTCTAGTCAAATATCTATTGACTATAAAATTTTGATTTGGTTAAATAATGCCTCAATGATACAATATCTCTAGTTGCTATTTTGAGATTATTATTTGTTGCCTCGATGACGCTTAAGTTTAATTGCATAGACTATAAAAATGATGGTATATGTTTCCTCGATGATGTTTAAGTTTAAAGGTCATTATCTATATAAACTGAGAGGTAATTAAATGTTGCCCCGTTGAAATATCTAATCCGGTTGCTATTTTGAGATGATAATTATATGTTGTCTTGTTGATGACATAATTACATGCTGCCTCGATAACTCAATATCTCTAGTTGCTATTATTACATGGTGCCCCGATAACTCAATATCTCTAGTTGCTATTTTGAGATTATTTTTTGTTGCCTCGTTGATGGTATATGTTGCCTCGGTTAATGATTTTATGTTTCCTCGATGATGTTTAAGTTCAAAGGTCATTGTCTAAATAAGCTGAGAGGTAATTAAATGTTGCCCCGATGAAATATCAAGTCAGGTTTATATTTTGAGATTATAGTTATATGTTGTCTTGTTGACGACATAGTTACATGGTGCCTATATGATTCTCTAGTCAAATATCTATTGACTATAAAATTTTGATTTGGTTGAATAATGCATGAATGATACAATATCTCTAGTTGCTATTATAATATTATTATTTGTTGCCTCGATGACGCTTAAGTCAAATTGCATAGGCTACAAAAATGATGGTATATGTTGCCTCAGTTAATGATTATTTGTTTCCTCGATGATGTTTAAGTTCAAAGGTCATTATCTATATAAACTAAGAGGTAATTAAATGTTGCCCCGTTGAAATATCTAATCCGGTTGCTATTTTGAGATTATAGTTATATGTTGTCTTGTTGATGACATAATTACATGGTGCCTCGATAACTCAATATCTCTAGTTGCTATTATTACATGGTGCCCCGATAACTCAATATCTCTAGTTGCTATTTTGAGATTTTTTTTTTGTTGCCTCCCTGATGGTATATGTTGCCTCGGTTAATGATTATATGTTTCCTCGATGATGTTTAAGTTCAAAGGTCATTGTCTATATAAACTGAGAGGTAATTAAATGTTTCCCCGATGAAATATCAAGTCAGGTTGATATTTTGAGATTATAGTTATATGTTGTCTTGTTGACGACATAGTTACATGGTGCCTATATGATTCTCTAGTCAAATATCTATTGACTATAAAATTTTGATTTAGTTGAATAATGCATGAATGATACAATATCTTTAGTTGCTATTATCATATTATTATTTATTGCGTCGATGACGCTTAAGTCTAATTGCATAGACTACAGAAATGATGGTATATGTTGCCTCAGTTAATGATTATATGTTTCCTCGATGATGTTTAAGTTTAAAGGTCATTATCTATATAAACTGAGAGGTAATAAAATGTTGCCCCGTTGAAATATCTAGTCCGGTTGCTATTTTGAGATGATAATTATATGTTGTCTTGTTGATGACATAATTACATGGTGCCTCGATAACTCAATATCTCTAGTTGCTATTATTACATGGTGCCCCGATAACTCAATATCTCTAGTTGCTATTTTGAGATTATTTTTTGTTGCCTCGCTGATGGTATATGTTGCCTTGAATAATGATTTTATGTTTCCTCGATGATGTTTAAGTTCAAAGGTCATTGTCTATATAAACTGAGAGGTAATTAAATGTTGCCCTAATGAAATATCAAGTCAGTTTGATATTTTGAGATTATAGTTATATGTTGTCTTGTTGACGACATAGTTACATGGTGCCTATATGATTCTCTAGTCAAATATCTATTGACTATAAAATTTTGATTTAGTTGAATAATGCCTCAATCATACAATATCTCTTGTTGCTATTTTGAGATTATTATTTGTTGCCTTGATGACGCTTAAGTCTAATTGCATAGACTATAAAAATGATGGTATATGTTGCCTCGGTTAATGATTATATGTTTCCTCGATGATGTTTAAGTTCAAAGGTCATTGTCTATATAAACTGAGAGGTAATTAAATGTTTCCCCGATGAAATATCAAGTCAGGTTGATATTTTGAAATTATAGTTATATGTTGTCTTGTTGACGACATAGTTACATGGTGCCTATTTGATTCTCTAGTCAAATATCTATTGACTATAAAATTTTGATTTAGTTGAATAATGCCTCAATGACACAATATCTCTAGTTGCTATTTTGAGATTATTATTTGTTGCCTCGATGACGATTAAGTTTAATTGCATAGACTATAAAAATGATGGTATATGTTGCCTCGGTTAATGATTATATGTTTCCTCGATGATGTTTAAGTTCAAAGGTCATTATCTATATAAACTGAGAGGTAATTAAATGTTGCCCCGTTGAAATATCTAGTCCGGTTGCTATTTTGAGATGATAATTATATGTTGTCTTGTTGATGACATAATTACATGGTGCCTCGATAACTCAATATCTCTAGTTGCTATAATTACATGGTGCCCCGATAACTCAATATCTCTAGTTCCTATTTTCAGATTATTTTTTGTTGCCTCGCTGATGGTATATGTTGCCTCGGTTCATGATTTTATGTTTCCTCGATGATGTTTAAGTTCAAAGGTCATTGTCTATATAAACTGAGAGGTAATTAAATGTTTCCCCGATGAAATATCAAGTCAGTTTGATATTTTGAGATTATAGTTATATGTTGTCTTGTTGACGACATAGTTACATGGTGCCTATTTGATTCTCTAGTCAAATATCTATTGACTATAAAATTTTGATTTGGTTAAATAATGCCTCAATGATACAATATCTCTAGTTGCTATTTTGAGATTATTATTTGTTGCCTCGATGACACTTAACTTTAATTGCATAGACTATAAAAATGATGGTATATGTTGCCTCGGTTAATGATTATATGTTTCCTCGATGATGTTTAAGTTTAAAGGTCATTATCTATATAAACTAAGAGGTAATTAAATGTTGCCCCGTTGAAATATCTAGTCCGGTTGCTATTTTGAGATTATAGTTATATGTTGTCTTGTTGACGACATAGTTACATGGTGCCTATTTGATTCTCTAGTCAAATATCTATTGACTATAAAATTTTGATTTGGTTAAATAATGCCTCAATGATACAATATCTCTAGTTGCTATTTTGAGATTATTATTTGTTGCCTCGATGACGCTTAAGTTTAATTGCATAGACTATAAAAATGATGGTATATGTTGCCTCGGTTAATGATTATATGTTTCCTCGATGATGTTTAAGTTTAAAGGTCATTATCTATATAAACTGAGAGGTAATTAAATGTTGCCCCGTTGAAATATCTAATCCGGTTGCTATTTTGAGATGATAATTATATGTTGTCTTGTTGATGACATAATTACATGGTGCCTCGATAACTCAATATCTCTAGTTGCTATTATTACATGGTGCCCCGATAACTCAATATCTCTAGTTGCTATTTTGAGATTATTTTTTGTTGCCTCGTTGATGGTATATGTTGCCTCGGTTAATGATTTTATGTTTCCTCGATGATGTTTAAGTTCAAAGGTCATTGTCTATATAAACTGAGAGGTAATTAAATGTTTCCCCGATGAAATATCAAGTCAGGTTTATATTTTGAGATTATAGTTATATGTTGTCTTGTTGACGACATAGTTACATGGTGCCTATATGATTCTCTAGTCAAATATCTATTGACTATAAAATTTTGATTTAGTTGAATAATGCATGAATGATACAATATCTCTATTTGCTATTATAATATTATTATTTGTTGCCTCGATGACGCTTAAGTCAAATTGCATAGACTACAAAAATGATGGTATATGTTGCCTCAGTTAATGATTATTTGTTTCCTCGATGATGTTTAAGTTCAAAGGTCATTATCTATATAAACTAAGAGGTAATTAAATGTTGCCCCGTTGAAATATCTAATCCGGTTGCTATTTTGAGATTATAGTTATATGTTGTCTTGTTGATGACATAATTACATGGTGCCTCGATAACTCAATATCTCTAGTTGCTATTATTACATGGTGCCCCGATAACTCAATATCTCTAGTTGCTATTTTGAGATTTTTTTTTTGTTGCCTCCCTGATGGTATATGTTGCCTCGGTTAATGATTATATGTTTCCTCGATGATGTTTAAGTTCAAAGGTCATTGTCTATATAAACTGAGAGGTAATTAAATGTTGCCCTAATGAAATATCAAGTCAGTTTGATATTTTGAGATTATAGTTATATGTTGTCTTGTTGACGACATAGTTACATGGTGCCTATATGATTCTCTAGTCAAATATCTATTGACTATAAAATTTTGATTTAATTGAATAATGCATGAATGATACAATATCTCTAGTTGCTATTATGATATTATCATTTGTTGCCTCGATGACGCTTAAGTCTAATTGCACAGACTATAGAAATGATGGTATATGTTGCCTCGGTAAATGATTATTTGTTTCCTGGATGATGTTTAAGTTCAAAGGTCATTGTCTATATAAACTAAGAGGTAATTAAATGTTGCCCCGTTGAAATATCTAATCCGGTTGCTATTTTGAGATTATAGTTATATGTTGTCTTGTTGACGACATAGTTACATGGTGCCTATTTGATTCTCTAGTCAAATATCTATTGACTATAAAATTTTGATTTAGTTGAATAATGCCTCAATGATACAATATCTCTAGTTGCTATTTTGAGATTATTATTTGTTGCCTCGATGACGATTAAGTTTAATTGCATAGACTATAAAAATGATGGTATATGTTGCCTCGGTTAATGATTATATGTTTCCTCGATGATGTTTAAGTTCAAAGGTCATTATCTATATAAACTGAGAGGTAATTAAATGTTGCCCCGTTGAAATATCTAGTCCGGTTGCTATTTTGAGATGATAATTATATGTTGTCTTGTTGATGACATAATTACATGGTGCCTCGATAACTCAATATCTCTAGTTGCTATAATTACATGGTGCCCCGATAACTCAATATCTCTAGTTCCTATTTTCAGATTATTTTTTGTTGCCTCGCTGATGGTATATGTTGCCTCGGTTCATGATTTTATGTTTCCTCGATGATGTTTAAGTTCAAAGGTCATTGTCTATATAAACTGAGAGGTAATTAAATGTTTCCCCGATGAAATATCAAGTCAGTTTGATATTTTGAGATTATAGTTATATGTTGTCTTGTTGACGACATAGTTACATGGTGCCTATTTGATTCTCTAGTCAAATATCTATTGACTATAAAATTTTGATTTGGTTAAATAATGCCTCAATGATACAATATCTCTAGTTGCTATTTTGAGATTATTATTTGTTGCCTCGATGACACTTAACTTTAATTGCATAGACTATAAAAATGATGGTATATGTTGCCTCGGTTAATGATTATATGTTTCCTCGATGATGTTTAAGTTTAAAGGTCATTATCTATATAAACTAAGAGGTAATTAAATGTTGCCCCGTTGAAATATCTAGTCCGGTTGCTATTTTGAGATTATAGTTATATGTTGTCTTGTTGACGACATAGTTACATGGTGCCTATTTGATTCTCTAGTCAAATATCTATTGACTATAAAATTTTGATTTGGTTAAATAATGCCTCAATGATACAATATCTCTAGTTGCTATTTTGAGATTATTATTTGTTGCCTCGATGACGCTTAAGTTTAATTGCATAGACTATAAAAATGATGGTATATGTTTCCTCGATGATGTTTAAGTTTAAAGGTCATTATCTATATAAACTGAGAGGTAATTAAATGTTGCCCTGTTGAAATATCTAATCCGGTTGCTATTTTGAGATGATAATTATATGTTGTCTTGTTGATGACATAATTACATGGTGCCTCGATAACTCAATATCTCTAGTTGCTATTATTACATGGTGCCCCGATAACTCAATATCTCTAGTTGCTATTTTGAGATTATTTTTTGTTGCCTCGTTGATGGTATATGTTGCCTCGGTTAATGATTTTATGTTTCCTCGATGATGTTTAAGTTCAAAGGTCATTGTCTATATAAGCTGAGAGGTAATTAAATGTTGCCCCGATGAAATATCAAGTCAGGTTTATATTTTGAGATTATAGTTATATGTTGTCTTGTTGACGACATAGTTACATGGTGCCTATATGATTCTCTAGTCAAATATCTATTGACTATAAAATTTTGATTTAGTTGAATAATGCATGAATGATACAATATCTCTAGTTGCTATTATAATATTATTATTTGTTGCCTCGATGACGCTTAAGTCAAATTGCATAGGCTACAAAAATGATGGTATATGTTGCCTCAGTTAATGATTATTTGTTTCCTCGATGATGTTTAAGTTCAAAGGTCATTATCTATATAAACTAAGAGGTAATTAAATGTTGCCCCGTTGAAATATCTAATCTGGTTGCTATTTTGAGATTATAGTTATATGTTGTCTTGTTGATGACATAATTACATGGTGCCTCGATAACTCAATATCTCTAGTTGCTATTATTACATGGTGCCCCGATAACTCAATATCTCTAGTTGCTATTTTGAGATTTTTTTTTTGTTGCCTCCCTGATGGTATATGTTGCCTCGGTTAATGATTATATGTTTCCTCGATGATTTTTAAGTTCAAAGGTCATTGTCTATATAAACTGAGAGGTAATTAAATGTTTCCCCGATGAAATATCAAGTCAGGTTGATATTTTGAGATTATAGTTATATGTTGTCTTGTTGACGACATAGTTACATGGTGCCTATATGATTCTCTAGTCAAATATCTATTGACTATAAAATTTTGATTTAGTTGAATAATGCATGAATGATACAATATCTTTAGTTGCTATTATCATATTATTATTTATTGCGTCGATGACGCTTAAGTCTAATTGCATAGACTACAGAAATGATGGTATATGTTGCCTCAGTTAATGATTATATGTTTCCTCGATGATGTTTAAGTTTAAAGGTCATTATCTATATAAACTGAGAGGTAATAAAATGTTGCCCCGTTGAAATATCTAGTCCGGTTGCTATTTTGAGATGATAATTATATGTTGTCTTGTTGATGACATAATTACATGGTGCCTCGATAACTCAATATCTCTAGTTGCTATTATTACATGGTGCCCCGATAACTCAATATCTCTAGTTGCTATTTTGAGATTTTTTTTTTGTTGCCTCCCTGATGGTATATGTTGCCTCGGTTAATGATTATATGTTTCCTCGATGATGTTTAAGTTCAAAGGTCATTGTCTATATAAACTGAGAGGTAATTAAATGTTTCCCCGATGAAATATCAAGTCAGGTTGATATTTTGAGATTATAGTTATATGTTGTCTTGTTGACGACATAGTTACATGGTGCCTATATGATTCTCTAGTCAAATATCTATTGACTATAAAATTTTGATTTAGTTGAATAATGCATGAATGATACAATATCTTTAGTTGCTATTATCATATTATTATTTATTGCGTCGATGACGCTTAAGTCTAATTGCATAGACTACAGAAATGATGGTATATGTTGCCTCAGTTAATGATTATATGTTTCCTCGATGATGTTTAAGTTTAGAGGTCATTATCTATATAAACTGAGAGGTAATAAAATGTTGCCCCGTTGAAATATCTAGTCCGGTTGCTATTTTGAGATGATAATTATATGTTGTCTTGTTGATGACATAATTACATGGTGCCTCGATAACTCAATATCTCTAGTTGCTATTATTACATGGTGCCCCGATAACTCAATATCTCTAGTTGCTATTTTGAGATTATTTTTTGTTGCCTCGCTGATGGTATATGTTGCCTTGAATAAAGATTTTATGTTTCCTCGATGATGTTTAAGTTCAAAGGTCATTGTCTATATAAACTGAGAGGTAATTATATGTTGCCCCGATGAAATATCAAGTCAGGTTGATATTTTGAGATTATAGTTATATGTTGTCTTGTTGACGACATAGTTACATGGTGCCTACATGATTCTCTAGTCAAATATCTATTGACTATAAAATTTTGATTTCGTTGAATAATGCCTCAATCATACAATATCTCTTGTTGCTATTTTGAGATTATTATTTGTTGCCTTGATGACGCTTAAGTCTAATTGCATAGACTATAAAAATGATGGTATATGTTGCCTCGGTTAATGATTATATGTTTCCTCGATGATGTTTAAGTTCAAAGGTCATTGTCTATATAAACTGAGAGGTAATTAAATGTTTCCCCGATGAAATATCAAGTCAGGTTGATATTTTGAAATTATAGTTATATGTTGTCTTGTTGACGACATAGTTACATGGTGCCTATTTGATTCTCTAGTCAAATATCTATTGACTATAAAATTTTGATTTAGTTGAATAATGCCTCAATGACACAATATCTCTAGTTGCTATTTTGAGATTATTATTTGTTGCCTCGATGACGATTAAGTTTAATTGCATAGACTATAAAAATGATGGTATATGTTGCCTCGGTTAATGATTATATGTTTCCTCGATGATGTTTAAGTTCAAAGGTCATTATCTATATAAACTGAGAGGTAATTAAATGTTGCCCCGTTGAAATATCTAGTCCGGTTGCTATTTTGAGATGATAATTATATGTTGTCTTGTTGATGACATAATTACATGGTGCCTCGATAACTCAATATCTCTAGTTGCTATAATTACATGGTGCCCCGATAACTCAATATCTCTAGTTCCTATTTTCAGATTATTTTTTGTTGCCTCGCTGATGGTATATGTTGCCTCGGTTCATGATTTTATGTTTCCTCGATGATGTTTAAGTTCAAAGGTCATTGTCTATATAAACTGAGAGGTAATTAAATGTTTCCCCGATGAAATATCAAGTCAGTTTGATATTTTGAGATTATAGTTATATGTTGTCTTGTTGACGACATAGTTACATGGTGCCTATTTGATTCTCTAGTCAAATATCTATTGACTATAAAATTTTGATTTGGTTAAATAATGCCTCAATGATACAATATCTCTAGTTGCTATTTTGAGATTATTATTTGTTGCCTCGATGACACTTAACTTTAATTGCATAGACTATAAAAATGATGGTATATGTTGCCTCGGTTAATGATTATATGTTTCCTCGATGATGTTTAAGTTTAAAGGTCATTATCTATATAAACTAAGAGGTAATTAAATGTTGCCCCGTTGAAATATCTAGTCCGGTTGCTATTTTGAGATTATAGTTATATGTTGTCTTGTTGACGACATAGTTACATGGTGCCTATTTGATTCTCTAGTCAAATATCTATTGACTATAAAATTTTGATTTGGTTAAATAATGCCTCAATGATACAATATCTCTAGTTGCTATTTTGAGATTATTATTTGTTGCCTCGATGACGCTTAAGTTTAATTGCATAGACTATAAAAATGATGGTATATGTTGCCTCGGTTAATGATTATATGTTTCCTCGATGATGTTTAAGTTTAAAGGTCATTATCTATATAAACTGAGAGGTAATTAAATGTTGCCCCGTTGAAATATCTAATCCGGTTGCTATTTTGAGATGATAATTATATGTTGTCTTTTTGATGACATAATTACATGGTGCCTCGATAACTCAATATCTCTAGTTGCTATTATTACATGGTGCCCCGATAACTCAATATCTCTAGTTGCTATTTTGAGATTATTTTTTGTTGTCTCGTTGATGGTATATGTTGCCTCGGTTAATGATTTTATGTTTCCTCGATGATGTTTAAGTTCAAAGGTCATTGTCTATATAAACTGAGAGGTAATTAAATGTTGCCCCGATGAAATATCAAGTCAGGTTTATATTTTGAGATTATAGTTATATGTTGTCTTGTTGACGACATAGTTACATGGTGCCTATATGATTCTCTAGTCAAATATCTATTGACTATAAAATTTTGATTTAGTTGAATAATGCATGAATGATACAATATCTCTAGTTGCTATTATAATATTATTATTTGTTGCCTCGATGACGCTTAAGTCAAATTGCATAGACTACAAAAATGATGGTATATGTTGCCTCGGTTAATGATTATATGTTTCCTCGATGATGTTTAAGTTTAAAGGTCATTGTCTATATAAACTGAGAGGTAATTAAATGTTTCCCCGATGAAATATCAAGTCAGTTTGATATTTTGAGATTATAGTTATATGTTGTCTTGTTGACGACATAGTTACATGGTGCCTATTTGATTCTCTAGTCAAATATCTATTGACTATAAAATTTTGATTTGGTTAAATAATGCCTCAATGATACAATATCTCTAGTTGCTATTTTGAGATTATTATTTGTTGCCTCGATGACACTTAACTTTAATTGCATAGACTATAAAAATGATGGTATATGTTGCCTCGGTTAATGATTATATGTTTCCTCGATGATGTTTAAGTTTAAAGGTCATTATCTATATAAACTAAGAGGTAATTAAATGTTGCCCCGTTGAAATATCTAGTCCGGTTGCTATTTTGAGATTATAGTTATATGTTGTCTTGTTGACGACATAGTTACATGGTGCCTATTTGATTCTCTAGTCAAATATCTATTGACTATAAAATTTTGATTTGGTTAAATAATGCCTCAATGATACAATATCTCTAGTTGCTATTTTGAGATTATTATTTGTTGCCTCGATGACGCTTAAGTTTAATTGCATAGACTATAAAAATGATGGTATATGTTGCCTCGGTTAATGATTATATGTTTCCTCGATGATGTTTAAGTTTAAAGGTCATTATCTATATAAACTGAGAGGTAATTAAATGTTGCCCCGTTGAAATATCTAATCCGGTTGCTATTTTGAGATGATAATTATATGTTGTCTTTTTGATGACATAATTACATGGTGCCTCGATAACTCAATATCTCTAGTTGCTATTATTACATGGTGCCCCGATAACTCAATATCTCTAGTTGCTATTTTGAGATTATTTTTTGTTGTCTCGTTGATGGTATATGTTGCCTCGGTTAATGATTTTATGTTTCCTCGATGATGTTTAAGTTCAAAGGTCATTGTCTATATAAACTGAGAGGTAATTAAATGTTGCCCCGATGAAATATCAAGTCAGGTTTATATTTTGAGATTATAGTTATATGTTGTCTTGTTGACGACATAGTTACATGGTGCCTATATGATTCTCTAGTCAAATATCTATTGACTATAAAATTTTGATTTAGTTGAATAATGCATGAATGATACAATATCTCTAGTTGCTATTATAATATTATTATTTGTTGCCTCGATGACGCTTAAGTCAAATTGCATAGACTACAAAAATGATGGTATATGTTGCCTCAGTTAATGATTATTTGTTTCCTCGATGATGTTTAAGTTCAAAGGTCATTATCTATATAAACTAAGAGGTAATTAAATGTTGCCCCGTTGAAATATCTAATCCGGTTGCTATTTTGAGATTATAGTTATATGTTGTCTTGTTGATGACATAATTACATGGTGCCTCGATAACTCAATATCTCTAGTTGCTATTATTACATGGTGCCCCGATAACTCAATATCTCTAGTTGCTATTTTGAGATTTTTTTTTTGTTGCCTCCCTGATGGTATATGTTGCCTCGGTTAATGATTATATGTTTCCTCGATGATGTTTAAGTTCAAAGGTCATTGTCTATATAAACTGAGAGGTAATTAAATGTTGCCCTAATGAAATATCAAGTCATATTGATATTTTGAGATTATAGTTATATGTTGTCTTGTTGACGACATAGTTACATGGTGCCTATATGATTCTCTAGTCAAATATCTATTGACTATAAAATTTTGATTTAATTGAATAATGCATGAATGATACAATATCTCTAGTTGCTATTATGATATTATCATTTGTTGCCTCGATGACGCTTAAGTCTAATTGCACAGACTATAGAAATGATGGTATATGTTGCCTCGGTAAATGATTATTTGTTTCCTGGATGATGTTTAAGTTCAAAGGTCATTGTCTATATAAACTAAGAGGTAATTAAATGTTGCCCCGTTGAAATATCAAGTCAGGTTGATATTTTGAGATTATAGTTATATGTTGTCTTGTTGACGACATAGTTACATGGTGCCTATATGATTCTCTAGTAAAATATCTATTGACTATAAAATTTTGATTTGGTTAAATAATGCCTCAATGATACAATATCTCTAGTTGCTATTTTCAGATTATTATTTGTTGCCTCGATGACGCTTAAGTTTAATTGCATAGACTATAAAAATGATGGTATATGTTGCCTCGGTTAATGATTATATGTTTCCTCGATGATGTTTAAGTTTAAAGGTCATTATCTATATAAACTGAGAGGTAATTAAATGTTGCCCCGTTGAAATATCTAATCCGGTTGCTATTTTGAGATGATAATTATATGTTGTCTTGTTGATGACATAATTACATGGTGCCTCGATAACTCAATATCTCTAGTTGCTATTATTACATGGTGCCCCGATAACTCAATATCTCTAGTTGCTATTTTGAGATTATTTTTTGTTGCCTCGTTGATGGTATATGTTGCCTCGGTTAATGATTTTATGTTTCCTCGATGATGTTTAAGTTCAAAGGTCATTGTCTATATAAACTGAGAGGTAATTAAATGTTGCCCCGATGAAATATCAAGTCAGGTTTATATTTTGAGATTATAGTTATATGTTGTCTTGTTGACGACATAGTTACATGGTGCCTATATGATTCTCTAGTCAAATATCTATTGACTATAAAATTTTGATTTAGTTGAATAATGCATGAATGATACAATATCTCTAGTTGCTATTATAATATTATTATTTGTTGCCTCGATGACGCTTAAGTCAAATTGCATAGACTACAAAAATGATGGTATATGTTGCCTCAGTTAATGATTATTTGTTTCCTCGATGATGTTTAAGTTCAAAGGTCATTATCTATATAAACTGAGAGGTAATAAAATGTTGCCCCGTTGAAATATCTAGTCCGGTTGCTATTTTGAGATGATAATTATATGTTGTCTTGTTGATGACATAATTACATGGTGCCTCGATAACTCAATATCTCTAGTTGCTATTATTACATGGTGCCCCGATAACTCAATATCTCTAGTTGCTATTTTGAGATTATTTTTTGTTGCCTCGCTGATGGTATATGTTGCCTTGAATAATGATTTTATGTTTCCTCGATGATGTTTAAGTTCAAAGGTCATTGTCTATATAAACTGAGAGGTAATTATATGTTGCCCCGATGAAATATCAAGTCAGGTTGATATTTTGAGATTATAGTTATATGTTGTCTTGTTGACGACATAGTTACATGGTGCCTACATGATTCTCTAGTCAAATATCTATTGACTATAAAATTTTGATTTCGTTGAATAATGCCTCAATCATACAATATCTCTTGTTGCTATTTTGAGATTATTATTTGTTGCCTTGATGACGCTTAAGTCTAATTGCATAGACTATAAAAATGATGGTATATGTTGCCTCGGTTAATGATTATATGTTTCCTCGATGATGTTTAAGTTCAAAGGTCATTGTCTATATAAACTGAGAGGTAATTAAATGTTTCCCCGATGAAATATCAAGTCAGGTTGATATTTTGAAATTATAGTTATATGTTGTCTTGTTGACGACATAGTTACATGGTGCCTATTTGATTCTCTAGTCAAATATCTATTGACTATAAAATTTTGATTTAGTTGAATAATGCCTCAATGACACAATATCTCTAGTTGCTATTTTGAGATTATTATTTGTTGCCTCGATGACGATTAAGTTTAATTGCATAGACTATAAAAATGATGGTATATGTTGCCTCGGTTAATGATTATATGTTTCCTCGATGATGTTTAAGTTCAAAGGTCATTATCTATATAAACTGAGAGGTAATTAAATGTTGCCCCGTTGAAATATCTAGTCCGGTTGCTATTTTGAGATGATAATTATATGTTGTCTTGTTGATGACATAATTACATGGTGCCTCGATAACTCAATATCTCTAGTTGCTATAATTACATGGTGCCCCGATAACTCAATATCTCTAGTTCCTATTTTCAGATTATTTTTTGTTGCCTCGCTGATGGTATATGTTGCCTCGGTTCATGATTTTATGTTTCCTCGATGATGTTTAAGTTCAAAGGTCATTGTCTATATAAACTGAGAGGTAATTAAATGTTTCCCCGATGAAATATCAAGTCAGTTTGATATTTTGAGATTATAGTTATATGTTGTCTTGTTGACGACATAGTTACATGGTGCCTATTTGATTCTCTAGTCAAATATCTATTGACTATAAAATTTTGATTTGGTTAAATAATGCCTCAATGATACAATATCTCTAGTTGCTATTTTGAGATTATTATTTGTTGCCTCGATGACACTTAACTTTAATTGCATAGACTATAAAAATGATGGTATATGTTGCCTCGGTTAATGATTATATGTTTCCTCGATGATGTTTAAGTTTAAAGGTCATTATCTATATAAACTAAGAGGTAATTAAATGTTGCCCCGTTGAAATATCTAGTCCGGTTGCTATTTTGAGATTATAGTTATATGTTGTCTTGTTGACGACATAGTTACATGGTGCCTATTTGATTCTCTAGTCAAATATCTATTGACTATAAAATTTTGATTTGGTTAAATAATGCCTCAATGATACAATATCTCTAGTTGCTATTTTGAGATTATTATTTGTTGCCTCGATGACGCTTAAGTTTAATTGCATAGACTATAAAAATGATGGTATATGTTGCCTCGGTTAATGATTATATGTTTCCTCGATGATGTTTAAGTTTAAAGGTCATTATCTATATAAACTGAGAGGTAATTAAATGTTGCCCCGTTGAAATATCTAATCCGGTTGCTATTTTGAGATGATAATTATATGTTGTCTTTTTGATGACATAATTACATGGTGCCTCGATAACTCAATATCTCTAGTTGCTATTATTACATGGTGCCCCGATAACTCAATATCTCTAGTTGCTATTTTGAGATTATTTTTTGTTGTCTCGTTGATGGTATATGTTGCCTCGGTTAATGATTTTATGTTTCCTCGATGATGTTTAAGTTCAAAGGTCATTGTCTATATAAACTGAGAGGTAATTAAATGTTGCCCCGATGAAATATCAAGTCAGGTTTATATTTTGAGATTATAGTTATATGTTGTCTTGTTGACGACATAGTTACATGGTGCCTATATGATTCTCTAGTCAAATATCTATTGACTATAAAATTTTGATTTAGTTGAATAATGCATGAATGATACAATATCTCTAGTTGCTATTATAATATTATTATTTGTTGCCTCGATGACGCTTAAGTCAAATTGCATAGACTACAAAAATGATGGTATATGTTGCCTCAGTTAATGATTATTTGTTTCCTCGATGATGTTTAAGTTCAAAGGTCATTATCTATATAAACTAAGAGGTAATTAAATGTTGCCCCGTTGAAATATCTAATCCGGTTGCTATTTTGAGATTATAGTTATATGTTGTCTTGTTGATGACATAATTACATGGTGCCTCGATAACTCAATATCTCTAGTTGCTATTATTACATGGTGCCCCGATAACTCAATATCTCTAGTTGCTATTTTGAGATTTTTTTTTTGTTGCCTCCCTGATGGTATATGTTGCCTCGGTTAATGATTATATGTTTCCTCGATGATGTTTAAGTTCAAAGGTCATTGTCTATATAAACTGAGAGGTAATTAAATGTTGCTCTAATGAAATATCAAGTCAGTTTGATATTTTGAGATTATAGTTATATGTTGTCTTGTTGACGACATAGTTACATGGTGCCTATATGATTCTCTAGTCAAATATCTATTGACTATAAAATTTTGATTTAATTGAATAATGCATGAATGATACAATATCTCTAGTTGCTATTATGATATTATCATTTGTTGCCTCGATGACGCTTAAGTCTAATTGCACAGACTATAGAAATGATGGTATATGTTGCCTCGGTAAATGATTATTTGTTTCCTGGATGATGTTTAAGTTCAAAGGTCATTGTCTATATAAACTAAGAGGTAATTAAATGTTGCCCCGTTGAAATATCAAGTCAGGTTGATATTTTGAGATTATAGTTATATGTTGTCTTGTTGACGACATAGTTACATGGTGCCTATATGATTCTCTAGTAAAATATCTATTGACTATAAAATTTTGATTTGGTTAAATAATGCCTCAATGATACAATATCTCTAGTTGCTATTTTCAGATTATTATTTGTTGCCTCGATGACGCTTAAGTTTAATTGCATAGACTATAAAAATGATGGTATATGTTGCCTCGGTTAATGATTATATGTTTCCTCGATGATGTTTAAGTTTAAAGGTCATTATCTATATAAACTGAGAGGTAATTAAATGTTGCCCCGTTGAAATATCTAATCCGGTTGCTATTTTGAGATGATAATTATATGTTGTCTTGTTGATGACATAATTACATGGTGCCTCGATAACTCAATATCTCTAGTTGCTATTATTACATGGTGCCCCGATAACTCAATATCTCTAGTTGCTATTTTGAGATTATTTTTTGTTGCCTCGTTGATGGTATATGTTGCCTCGGTTAATGATTTTATGTTTCCTCGATGATGTTTAAGTTCAAAGGTCATTGTCTATATAAACTGAGAGGTAATTAAATGTTGCCCCGATGAAATATCAAGTCAGGTTTATATTTTGAGATTATAGTTATATGTTGTCTTGTTGACGACATAGTTACATGGTGCCTATATGATTCTCTAGTCAAATATCTATTGACTATAAAATTTTGATTTAGTTGAATAATGCATGAATGATACAATATCTCTAGTTGCTATTATAATATTATTATTTGTTGCCTCGATGACGCTTAAGTCAAATTGCATAGACTACAAAAATGATGGTATATGTTGCCTCAGTTAATGATTATTTGTTTCCTCGATGATGTTTAAGTTCAAAGGTCATTATCTATATAAACTAAGAGGTAATTAAATGTTGCCCCGTTCAAATATCTAATCCGGTTGCTATTTTGAGATTATAGTTATATGTTGTCTTGTTGATGACATAATTACATGGTGCCTCGATAACTCAATATCTCTAGTTGCTATTATTACATGGTGCCCCGATAACTCAATATCTCTAGTTGCTATTTTGAGATTTTTTTTTTGTTGCCTCCCTGATGGTATATGTTGCCTCGGTTAATGATTATATGTTTCCTCGATGATGTTTAAGTTCAAAGGTCATTGTCTATATAAACTGAGAGGTAATTAAATGTTGCCCAAATGAAATATCAAGTCAGTTTGATATTTTGAGATTATAGTTATATGTTGTCTTGTTGACGACATAGTTACATGGTGCCTATATGATTCTCTAGTCAAATATCTATTGACTATAAAATTTTGATTTAATTGAATAATGCATGAATGATACAATATCTCTAGTTGCTATTATGATATTATCATTTGTTGCCTCGATGACGCTTAAGTCTAATTGCACAGACTATAGAAATGATGGTATATGTTGCCTCGGTAAATGATTATTTGTTTCCTGGATGATGTTTAAGTTCAAAGGTCATTGTCTATATAAACTAAGAGGTAATTAAATGTTGCCCCGTTGAAATATCAAGTCAGGTTGATATTTTGAGATTATAGTTATATGTTGTCTTGTTGACGACATAGTTACATGGTGCCTATATGATTCTCTAGTCAAATATCTATTGACTATAAAATTTTGATTTAGTTGAATATTGCCTCAATGATACAATATCTCTAGTTGCTATTTTGAGATTATTATTTGTTGCCTCGATGACACTTAACTTTAATTGCATAGACTATAAAAATGATGGTATATGTTGCCTCGGTTAATGATTATATGTTTCCTCGATGATGTTTAAGTTTAAAGGTCATTATCTATATAAACTAAGAGGTAATTAAATGTTGCCCCGTTGAAATATCTAGTCCGGTTGCTATTTTGAGATTATAGTTATATGTTGTCTTGTTGACGACATAGTTACATGGTGCCTATTTGATTCTCTAGTCAAATATCTATTGACTATAAAATTTTGATTTGGTTAAATAATGCCTCAATGATACAATATCTCTAGTTGCTATTTTGAGATTATTATTTGTTGCCTCGATGACGCTTAAGTTTAATTGCATAGACTATAAAAATGATGGTATATGTTGCCTCGGTTAATGATTATATGTTTCCTCGATGATGTTTAAGTTTAAAGGTCATTATCTATATAAACTGAGAGGTAATTAAATGTTGCCCCGTTGAAATATCTAATCCGGTTGCTATTTTGAGATGATAATTATATGTTGTCTTTTTGATGACATAATTACATGGTGCCTCGATAACTCAATATCTCTAGTTGCTATTATTACATGGTGCCCCGATAACTCAATATCTCTAGTTGCTATTTTGAGATTATTTTTTGTTGTCTCGTTGATGGTATATGTTGCCTCGGTTAATGATTTTATGTTTCCTCGATGATGTTTAAGTTCAAAGGTCATTGTCTATATAAACTGAGAGGTAATTAAATGTTGCCCCGATGAAATATCAAGTCAGGTTTATATTTTGAGATTATAGTTATATGTTGTCTTGTTGACGACATAGTTACATGGTGCCTATATGATTCTCTAGTCAAATATCTATTGACTATAAAATTTTGATTTAGTTGAATAATGCATGAATGATACAATATCTCTAGTTGCTATTATAATATTATTATTTGTTGCCTCGATGACGCTTAAGTCAAATTGCATAGACTACAAAAATGATGGTATATGTTGCCTCAGTTAATGATTATTTGTTTCCTCGATGATGTTTAAGTTCAAAGGTCATTATCTATATAAACTAAGAGGTAATTAAATGTTGCCCCGTTGAAATATCTAATCCGGTTGCTATTTTGAGATTATAGTTATATGTTGTCTTGTTGATGACATAATTACATGGTGCCTCGATAACTCAATATCTCTAGTTGCTATTATTACATGGTGCCCCGATAACTCAATATCTCTAGTTGCTATTTTGAGATTTTTTTTTTGTTGCCTCCCTGATGGTATATGTTGCCTCGGTTAATGATTATATGTTTCCTCGATGATGTTTAAGTTCAAAGGTCATTGTCTATATAAACTGAGAGGTAATTAAATGTTGCTCTAATGAAATATCAAGTCAGTTTGATATTTTGAGATTATAGTTATATGTTGTCTTGTTGACGACATAGTTACATGGTGCCTATATGATTCTCTAGTCAAATATCTATTGACTATAAAATTTTGATTTAATTGAATAATGCATGAATGATACAATATCTCTAGTTGCTATTATGATATTATCATTTGTTGCCTCGATGACGCTTAAGTCTAATTGCACAGACTATAGAAATGATGGTATATGTTGCCTCGGTAAATGATTATTTGTTTCCTGGATGATGTTTAAGTTCAAAGGTCATTGTCTATATAAACTAAGAGGTAATTAAATGTTGCCCCGTTGAAATATCAAGTCAGGTTGATATTTTGAGATTATAGTTATATGTTGTCTTGTTGACGACATAGTTACATGGTGCCTATATGATTCTCTAGTAAAATATCTATTGACTATAAAATTTTGATTTGGTTAAATAATGCCTCAATGATACAATATCTCTAGTTGCTATTTTCAGATTATTATTTGTTGCCTCGATGACGCTTAAGTTTAATTGCATAGACTATAAAAATGATGGTATATGTTGCCTCGGTTAATGATTATATGTTTCCTCGATGATGTTTAAGTTTAAAGGTCATTATCTATATAAACTGAGAGGTAATTAAATGTTGCCCCGTTGAAATATCTAATCCGGTTGCTATTTTGAGATGATAATTATATGTTGTCTTGTTGATGACATAATTACATGGTGCCTCGATAACTCAATATCTCTAGTTGCTATTATTACATGGTGCCCCGATAACTCAATATCTCTAGTTGCTATTTTGAGATTATTTTTTGTTGCCTCGTTGATGGTATATGTTGCCTCGGTTAATGATTTTATGTTTCCTCGATGATGTTTAAGTTCAAAGGTCATTGTCTATATAAACTGAGAGGTAATTAAATGTTGCCCCGATGAAATATCAAGTCAGGTTTATATTTTGAGATTATAGTTATATGTTGTCTTGTTGACGACATAGTTACATGGTGCCTATATGATTCTCTAGTCAAATATCTATTGACTATAAAATTTTGATTTAGTTGAATAATGCATGAATGATACAATATCTCTAGTTGCTATTATAATATTATTATTTGTTGCCTCGATGACGCTTAAGTCAAATTGCATAGACTACAAAAATGATGGTATATGTTGCCTCAGTTAATGATTATTTGTTTCCTCGATGATGTTTAAGTTCAAAGGTCATTATCTATATAAACTAAGAGGTAATTAAATGTTGCCCCGTTCAAATATCTAATCCGGTTGCTATTTTGAGATTATAGTTATATGTTGTCTTGTTGATGACATAATTACATGGTGCCTCGATAACTCAATATCTCTAGTTGCTATTATTACATGGTGCCCCGATAACTCAATATCTCTAGTTGCTATTTTGAGATTTTTTTTTTGTTGCCTCCCTGATGGTATATGTTGCCTCGGTTAATGATTATATGTTTCCTCGATGATGTTTAAGTTCAAAGGTCATTGTCTATATAAACTGAGAGGTAATTAAATGTTGCCCAAATGAAATATCAAGTCAGTTTGATATTTTGAGATTATAGTTATATGTTGTCTTGTTGACGACATAGTTACATGGTGCCTATATGATTCTCTAGTCAAATATCTATTGACTATAAAATTTTGATTTAATTGAATAATGCATGAATGATACAATATCTCTAGTTGCTATTATGATATTATCATTTGTTGCCTCGATGACGCTTAAGTCTAATTGCACAGACTATAGAAATGATGGTATATGTTGCCTCGGTAAATGATTATTTGTTTCCTGGATGATGTTTAAGTTCAAAGGTCATTGTCTATATAAACTAAGAGGTAATTAAATGTTGCCCCGTTGAAATATCAAGTCAGGTTGATATTTTGAGATTATAGTTATATGTTGTCTTGTTGACGACATAGTTACATGGTGCCTATATGATTCTCTAGTCAAATATCTATTGACTATAAAATTTTGATTTAGTTGAATATTGCCTCAATGATACAATGTCTCTAGTTGCTATTTTGAGATTATTATTTGTTTCCTCGATGACGCTTAAGTCTAATTGTATAGACTATAGAAATGATGGTATATGTTGCCTCAGTTATTGATTATTTGTTTCCTCGATGATGTTTAAGTTTAAAGGTCATTATCTATATAAACTGAGAGGTAATTAAATGTTGCCCCGTTGAAATATGTAGTCCGGTTGCTATTTTGAGATGATAATTATATGTTGTCTTGTTGATGACATAATTACATGGTGCCTCGATAACTCAATATCTCTAGTTGCTATAATTACATGGTGCCCCGATAACTCAATATCTCTAGTTGCTATTTTCAGATTATTTTTTGTTGCCTCGCTGATGGTATATGTTGCCTCGGTTCATGATTTTATGTTTCCTCGATGATGTTTAAGTTCAAAGGTCATTGTCTATATAAACTGAGAGGTAATTAAATGTTTCCCCGATGAAATATCAAGTCAGTTTGATATTTTGAGATTATAGTTATATGTTGTCTTGTTGACGACATAGTTACATGGTGCCTATATGATTCTCTAGTCAAATATCTATTGACTATAAAATTTTGATTTAGTTGAATAATGCATGAATGATACAATATCTCTAGTTACTATTATGATATTATCATTTGTTGCCTCGATGACGCTTTAGTCTAATTGCACAGACTATAGAAATGATGGTATATGTTGCCTCGGTAAATGATTATTTGTTTCCTCGATGATGTTTAAGTTCAAAGGTCATTGTCTATATAAACTAAAAGGTAATTAAATGTTGCCCCGATGAAATATCAAGTCAGGTTGATATTTTGAGATTATAGTTATATGTTGTCTTGTTGACGACATAGTTACATGGTCCCTATATGATTCTCTAGTCAAATATCTATTGACTATAAAATTTTTATTTTGTTGAATAATGCATTAATTATACAATATCTCTAGTTGCTATTATGATATTATTATTTGTTGCCTCGATGACGCTTAAGTCTAATTGCATAGACTATAGAAATGATGGTATATGTTGCCTCGGTAAATGATTATTTGTTTCCTGGATGATGTTTAAGTTCAAAGGTCATTGTCTATATAAACTGAGAGATAATTAAATGTTTCCCCGATGAAATATCAAGTCCGGTTGATATTTTGAGATTATAGTTATATGTTGTCTTGTTGACGACATAGTTACATGGTGCATATTTGATTCTCTAGTCAAACATCTGTTGACTATAAAATTTTGATTTGGTTGAATAATGCCTCAATGATACAATATCTCTAGTTGCTATTTTGAGATTATTATTTGTTGCCTCGATGACGCTTAAGTCTAATTGCATAGACTATAGAAATGATGGTATATGTTGCCTCAGTTATCGATTATTTGTTTCCTTGATGATGTTTAAGTTCAAAGGCCATTGTCTATATAAACTGAGAGGTAATTAAATGTTGCCCCGTCGAAATATCTAGTCCGGTTGCTATTTTGAGATTATAATTATATGTTGTCTTGTTGATGACATAATTACATGGTGCGTCGATAACTCAATATCTCTAGTTTCTACTATTACATGGTGCCCCGATAACTCAATATCTCTAGTTGCTATTTTGAGATTATTTTTTGTTGCCACGCTGATGGTATATGTTGCCTCGGTTAATGATTATATGTTTCCTCGATGATGTTTAAGTTCAAAGGTCATTGTCTATATAAACTAAAAGGTAATTAAATGTTGCCCCGATGAAATATCAAGTCAGGTTGATATTTTGAGATTATAGTTATATGTTGTCTTGTTGACGACATAGTTACATGGTGCCTATATGATTCTCTAGTCAAATATCTATTGACTATAAAATTTTGATTTTGTTGAATAATGCATTAATTATACAATATCTCTAGTTGCTATTATGATATTATTATTTGTTGCCTCGATGACGCTTAAGTCTAATTGCATAGACTATAGAAATGATGGTATATGTTGCTTCGGTAAATGATTATTTGTTTCCTGGATGATGTTTAAGTTCAAAGGTCATTGTCTATATAAACTGAGAGATAATTAAATGTTTCCCCGATGAAATATCAAGTCCGGTTGATATTTTGAGATTATAGTTATATGTTGTCTTGTTGACGACATAGTTACATGGTGCATATTTGATTCTCTAGTCAAACATCTATTGACTATAAAATTTTGATTTGGTTGAATAATGCCTCAATGATACAATATCTCTAGTTGCTATTTTGAGATTATTATTTGTTGCCTCGATGACGCTTAAGTCTAATTGCATAGACTATAGAAATGATGGTATATGTTGCCTCAGTTATCGATTATTTGTTTCCTTGATGATGTTTAAGTTCAAAGGCCATTGTCTATATAAACTGAGAGGTAATTAAATGTTGCCCCGTTGAAATATCTAGTCCGGTTGCTATTTTGAGATTATAATTATATGTTGTCTTGTTGATGACATAATTACATGGTGCCTCGATAACTCAATATCTCTAGTTGCTATTATTACATGGTGCCCCGATAACTCAATATCTCTAGTTGCTATTTTGAGATTATTTTTTGTTGCCTCGCTGATGATATATGTTGCCTCGGTTAATGATTTTATGTTTCCTCGATGATGTTTAAGTTCAAAGGTCATTGTCTATATAAACTGAGAGGTAATTAAATGTTGCCCTAATGAAATATCAAGTCAGTTTGATATTTTGAGATTATAGTTATATGTTGTCTTGTTGACGACATAGTTACATGGTGCCTATATGATTCTCTAGTCAAATATCTATTGACTATAAAATTTTGATTTAATTGAATAATGCATGAATGATACAATATCTCTAGTTGCTATTATGATATTATCATTTGTTGCCTCGATGACGCTTAAGTCTAATTGCACAGACTATAGAAATGATGGTATATGTTGCCTCGGTAAATGATTATTTGTTTCCTGGATGATGTTTAAGTTCAAAGGTCATTGTCTATATAAACTAAGAGGTAATTAAATGTTGCCCCGTTGAAATATCAAGTCCGGTTGATATTTTGAGATTATAGTTATATGTTGTCCTGTTGACGACATAGTTACATGGTGCCTATATGATTCTCTAGTCAAATATCTATTGACTATAAAATTTTGATTTGGTTAAATAATGCCTCAATGATACAATATCTCTAGTTGCTATTTTCAGATTATTATTTGTTGCCTCGATGACGCTTAAGTTTAATTGCATAGACTATAAAAATGATGGTATATGTTGCCTCGGTTAATGATTATATGTTTCCTCGATGATGTTTAAGTTTAAAGGTCATTATCTATATAAACTGAGAGGTAATTAAATGTTGCCCCGTTGAAATATCTAATCCGGTTGCTATTTTGAGATGATAATTATATGTTGTCTTGTTGATGACATAATTACATGGTGCCTCGATAACTCAATATCTCTAGTTGCTATTATTACATGGTGCCCCGATAACTCAATATCTCTAGTTGCTATTTTGAGATTATTTTTTGTTGCCTCGTTGATGGTATATGTTGCCTCGGTTAATGATTTTATGTTTCCTCGATGATGTTTAAGTTCAAAGGTCATTGTCTATATAAACTGAGAGGTAATTAAATGTTGCCCCGATGAAATATCAAGTCAGGTTTATATTTTGAGATTATAGTTATATGTTGTCTTGTTGACGACATAGTTACATGGTGCCTATATGATTCTCTAGTCAAATATCTATTGACTATAAAATTTTGATTTAGTTGAATAATGCATGAATTATACAATATCTCTAGTTGCTATTATAATATTATTATTTGTTGCCTCGATGACGCTTAAGTCAAATTGCATAGACTACAAAAATGATGGTATATGTTGCCTCAGTTAATGATTATTTGTTTCCTCGATGATGTTTAAGTTCAAAGGTCATTATCTATATAAACTAAGAGGTAATTAAATGTTGCCCCGTTCAAATATCTAATCCGGTTGCTATTTTGAAATTATAGTTATATGTTGTCTTGTTGATGACATAATTACATGGTGCCTCGATAACTCAATATCTTTAGTTGCTATTATTACATGGTGCCCCGATAACTCAATATCTCTAGTTGCTATTTTGAGATTTTTTTTTTGTTGCCTCCCTGATGGTATATGTTGCCTCGGTTAATGATTATATGTTTCCTGGATGATGTTTAAGTTCAAAGGTCATTGTCTATATAAACTAAGAGGTAATTAAATGTTGCCCCGTTGAAATATCAAGTCAGGTTGATATTTTGAGATTATAGTTATATGTTGTCTTGTTGACGACATAGTTACATGGTGCCTATATGATTCTCTAGTCAAATATCTATTGACTATAAAATTTTGATTTTGTTGAATAATGCCTCAATGATACAATATCTCTAGTTGCTATTTTCAGATTATTATTTGTTGCCTCGATGACGCTTAAGTTTAATTGCATAGACTATAAAAATGATGGTATATGTTGCCTCGGTTAATGATTATATGTTTCCTCGATGATGTTTAAGTTTAAAGGTCATTATCTATATAAACTGAGAGGTAATTAAATGTTGCCCCGTTGAAATATCTAATCCGGTTGCTATTTTGAGATGATAATTATATGTTGTCTTGTTGATGACATAATTACATGGTGCCTCGATAACTCAATATCTCTAGTTGCTATTATTACATGGTGCCCCGATAACTCAATATCTCTAGTTGCTATTTTGAGATTATTTTTTGTTGCCTCGTTGATGGTATATGTTGCCTCGGTTAATGATTTTATGTTTCCTCGATGATGTTTAAGTTCAAAGGTCATTGTCTATATAAACTGAGAGGTAATTAAATGTTGCCCCGATGAAATATCAAGTCAGGTTTATATTTTGAGATTATAGTTATATGTTGTCTTGTTGACGACATAGTTACATGGTGCCTATATGATTCTCTAGTCAAATATCTATTGACTATAAAATTTTGATTTAGTTGAATAATGCATGAATTATACAATATCTCTAGTTGCTATTATAATATTATTATTTGTTGCCTCGATGACGCTTAAGTCAAATTGCATAGACTACAAAAATGATGGTATATGTTGCCTCAGTTAATGATTATTTGTTTCCTCGATGATGTTTAAGTTCAAAGGTCATTATCTATATAAACTAAGAGGTAATTAAATGTTGCCCCGTTCAAATATCTAATCCGGTTGCTATTTTGAAATTATAGTTATATGTTGTCTTGTTGATGACATAATTACATGGTGCCTCGATAACTCAATATCTTTAGTTGCTATTATTACATGGTGCCCCGATAACTCAATATCTCTAGTTGCTATTTTGAGATTTTTTTTTTGTTGCCTCCCTGATGGTATATGTTGCCTCGGTTAATGATTATATGTTTCCTGGATGATGTTTAAGTTCAAAGGTCATTGTCTATATAAACTAAGAGGTAATTAAATGTTGCCCCGTTGAAATATCAAGTCAGGTTGATATTTTGAGATTATAGTTATATGTTGTCTTGTTGACGACATAGTTACATGGTGCCTATATGATTCTCTAGTCAAATATCTATTGACTATAAAATTTTGATTTTGTTGAATAATGCATTAATTATACAATATCTCTAGTTGCTATTATGATATTATTATTTGTTGCCTCGATGACGCTTAAGTCTAATTGCATAGACTATAGAAATGATGGTATATGTTGCTTCGGTAAATGATTATTTGTTTCCTGGATGATGTTTAAGTTCAAAGGTCATTGTCTATATAAACTGAGAGATAATTAAATGTTTCCCCGATGAAATATCAAGTCCGGTTGATATTTTGAGATTATAGTTATATGTTGTCTTGTTGACGACATAGTTACATTGTGCATATTTGATTCTCTAGTCAAACATCTATTGACTATAAAATTTTGATTTGGTTGAATAATGCCTCAATGATACAATATCTCTAGTTGCTATTTTGAGATTATTATTTGTTGCCTCGATGACACTTAAGTCTAATTGCATAGACTATAGAAATGATGGTATATGTTGCCTCAGTTATCGATTATTTGTTTCCTTGATGATGTTTAAGTTCAAAGGCCATTGTCTATATAAACTGAGAGGTAATTAAATGTTGCCCCGTTGAAATATCTAGTCCGGTTGCTATTTTGAGATTATAATTATATGTTGTCTTGTTGATGACATAATTACATGGTGCCTCGATAACTCAATATCTCTAGTTGCTATTATTACATGGTGCCCCGATAACTCAATATCTCTAGTTGCTATTTTGAGATTATTTTTTGTTGCCTCGCTGATGATATATGTTGCCTCGGTTAATGATTTTATGTTTCCTCGATGATGTTTAAGTTCAAAGGTCATTGTCTATATAAACTGAGAGGTAATTAAATGTTGCCCTAATGAAATATCAAGTCAGTTTGATATTTTGAGATTATAGTTATATGTTGTCTTGTTGACGACATAGTTACATGGTGCCTATATGATTCTCTAGTCAAATATCTATTGACTATAAAATTTTGATATAATTGAATAATGCATGAATGATACAATATCTCTAGTTGCTATTATGATATTATCATTTGTTGCCTCGATGACGCTTAAGTCTAATTGCACAGACTATAGAAATGATGGTATATGTTGCCTCGGTAAATGATTATTTGTTTCCTAGATGATGTTTAAGTTCAAAGGTCATTGTCTATATAAACTAAGAGGTAATTAAATGTTGCCCCGTTGAAATATCAAGTCAGGTTGATATTTTGAGATTATAGTTATATGTTGTCTTGTTGACGACATAGTTACATGGTGCCTATATGATTCTCTAGTCAAATATCTATTGACTATAAAATTTTGATTTGGTTAAATAATGCCTCAATGATACAATATCTCTAGTTGCTATTTTCAGATTATTATTTGTTGCCTCGATGACGCTTAAGTTTAATTGCATAGACTATAAAAATGATGGTATATGTTGCCTCGGTTAATGATTATATGTTTCCTCGATGATGTTTAAGTTTAAAGGTCATTATCTATATAAACTGAGAGGTAATTAAATGTTGCCCCGTTGAAATATCTTATCCGGTTGCTATTTTGAGATGATAATTATATGTTGTCTTGTTGATGACATAATTACATGGTGCCTCGATAACTCAATATCTCTAGTTGCTATTATTACATGGTGCCCCGATAACTCAATATCTCTAGTTGCTATTTTGAGATTATTTTTTGTTGCCTCGCTGATGATATATGTTGCCTCGGTTAATGATTTTATGTTTCCTCGATGATGTTTAAGTTCAAAGGTCATTGTCTATATAAACTGAGAGGTAATTAAATGTTGCCCTAATGAAATATCAAGTCAGTTTGATATTTTGAGATTATAGTTATATGTTGTCTTGTTGACGACATAGTTACATGGTGCCTATATGATTCTCTAGTCAAATATCTATTGACTATAAAATTTTGATTTAATTGAATAATGCATGAATGATACAATATCTCTAGTTGCTATTATGCTATTATCATTTGTTGCCTCGATGACGCTTAAGTCTAATTGCACAGACTATAGAAATGATGGTATATGTTGCCTCGGTAAATGATTATTTGTTTCCTGGATGATGTTTAAGTTCAAAGGTCATTGTCTATATAAACTAAGAGGTAATTAAATGTTGCCCCGTTGAAATATCAAGTCAGGTTGATATTTTGAGATTATAGTTATATGTTGTCTTGTTGACGACATAGTTACATGGTGCCTATATGATTCTCTAGTCAAATATCTATTGACTATAAAATTTTGATTTGGTTAAATAATGCCTCAATGATACAATATCTCTAGTTGCTATTTTCAGATTATTATTTGTTGCCTCGATGACGCTTAAGTTTAATTGCATAGACTATAAAAATGATGGTATATGTTGCCTCGGTTAATGATTATATGTTTCCTCGATGATGTTTAAGTTTAAAGGTCATTATCTATATAAACTGAGAGGTAATTAAATGTTGCCCCGTTGAAATATCTAATCCGGTTGCTATTTTGAGATGATAATTATATGTTGTCTTGTTGATGACATAATTACATGGTGCCTCGATAACTCAATATCTCTAGTTGCTATTATTACATGGTGCCCCGATAACTCAATATCTCTAGTTGCTATTTTGAGATTATTTTTTGTTGCCTCGTTGATGGTATATGTTGCCTCGGTTAATGATTTTATGTTTCCTCGATGATGTTTAAGTTCAAAGGTCATTGTCTATATAAACTGAGAGGTAATTAAATGTTGCCCCGATGAAATATCAAGTCAGGTTTATATTTTGAGATTATAGTTATATGTTGTCTTGTTGACGACATAGTTACATGGTGCCTATATGATTCTCTAGTCAAATATCTATTGACTATAAAATTTTGATTTAGTTGAATAATGCATGAATTATACAATATCTCTAGTTGCTATTATAATATTATTATTTGTTGCCTCGATGACGCTTAAGTCAAATTGCATAGACTACAAAAATGATGGTATATGTTGCCTCAGTTAATGATTATTTGTTTCCTCGATGATGTTTAAGTTCAAAGGTCATTATCTATATAAACTAAGAGGTAATTAAATGTTGCCCCGTTCAAATATCTAATCCGGTTGCTATTTTGAAATTATAGTTATATGTTGTCTTGTTGATGACATAATTACATGGTGCCTCGATAACTCAATATCTCTAGTTGCTATTATTACATGGTGCCCCGATAACTCAATATCTCTAGTTGCTATTTTGAGATTTTTTTTTTGTTGCCTCCCTGATGGTATATGTTGCATCGGTTAATGATTATATGTTTCCTCGATGATGTTTAAGTTCAAAGGTCATTGTCTATATAAACTGAGAGGTAATTAAATGTTGCCCTAATGAAATATCAAGTCAGTTTGATATTTTGAGATTATAGTTATATGTTGTCTTGTTGACGACATAGTTACATGGTGCCTATATGATTCTCTAGTCAAATATCTATTGACTATAAAATTTTGATTTAATTGAATAATGCATGAATGATACAATATCTCTAGTTGCTATTATGATATTATCATTTGTTGCCTCGATGACGCTTAAGTCTAATTGCACAGACTATAGAAATGATGGTATATGTTGCCTCGGTAAATGATTATTTGTTTCCTGGATGATGTTTAAGTTCAAAGGTCATTGTCTATATAAACTAAGAGGTAATTAAATGTTGCCCCGTTGAAATATCAAGTCAGGTTGATATTTTGAGATTATAGTTATATGTTGTCTTGTTGACGACATAGTTACATGGTGCCTATATGATTCTCTAGTCAAATATCTATTGACTATAAAATTTTGATTTAGTTGAATATTGCCTCAATGATACAATGTCTCTAGTTGCTATTTTGAGATTATTATTTGTTTCCTCGATGACGCTTAAGTCTAATTGTATAGACTATAGAAATGATGGTATATGTTGCCTCAGTTATTGATTATTTGTTTCCTCGATGATGTTTAAGTTTAAAGGTCATTATCTATATAAACTAAGAGGTAATTAAATGGTACCCCGTTGAAATATCTAGTCCGGTTGCTATTTTGAGATGATAATTATATGTTGTCTTGTTGATGACATAATTACATGGTGCCTCGATAACTCAATATCTCTAGTTGCTATAATTACATGGTGCCCCGATAACTCAATATCTCTAGTTGCTATTTTCAGATTATTTTTTGTTGCCTCGCTGATGGTATATGTTGCCTCGGTTCATGATTTTATGTTTCCTCGATGATGTTTAAGTTCAAAGGTCATTGTCTATATAAACTGAGAGGTAATTAAATGTTTCCCCGATGAAATATCAAGTCAGTTTGATATTTTGAGATTATAGTTATATGTTGTCTTGTTGACGACATAGTTACATGGTGCCTATATGATTCTCTAGTCAAATATCTATTGACTATAAAATTTTGATTTAGTTGAATAATGCATGAATGATACAATATCTTTAGTTGCTATTATCATATTATTATTTATTGCGTCGATGACGCTTAAGTCTAATTGCATAGACTACAGAAATGATGGTATATGTTGCCTCAGTTAATGATTATATGTTTCCTCGATGATGTTTAAGTTTAAAGGTCATTATCTATATAAACTGACAGGTAATTAAATGTTGCCCCGTTGAAATATCTAGTCCGGTTGCTATTTTGAGATTATAGTTATATGTTGTCTTGTTGACGACATAGTTACATGGTGCCTATTTGATTCTCTAGTCAAATATCTATTGACTATAAAATTTTGATTTGGTTAAATAATGCCTCAATGATACAATATCTCTAGTTGCTATTATGATATTATCATTTGTTGCCTCGATGACGCTTTAGTCTAATTGCACAGACTATAGAAATGATGGTATATGTTGCCTCGGTAAATGATTATTTGTTTCCTCGATGATGTTTAAGTTCAAAGGTCATTGTCTATATAAACTGAGAGATAATTAAATGTTTCCCCGATGAAATATCAAGTCCGGTTGATATTTTGAGATTATAGTTATATGTTGTCTTGTTGACGACATAGTTACATGGTGCATATTTGATTCTCTAGTCAAACATCTATTGACTATAAAATTTTGATTTGGTTGAATAATGCCTCAATGATACAATATCTCTAGTTGCTATTTTGAGATTATTATTTGTTGCCTCGATGACGTTTAAGTCTAATTGCATAGACTATAGAAATGATGGTATATGTTGCCTCAGTTATCGATTATTTGTTTCCTTGATGATGTTTAAGTTCAAAGGCCATTGTCTATATAAACTGAGAGGTAATTAAATGTTGCCCCGTTGAAATATCTAGTCCGGTTGCTATTTTGAGATTATAATTATATGTTGTCTTGTTGATGACATAATTACATGGTGCGTCGATAACTCAATATCTCTAGTTTCTACTATTACATGGTGCCCCGATAACTCAATATCTCTAGTTGCTATTTTGAGATTATTTTTTGTTGCCACGCTGATGGTATATGTTGCCTCGGTTAATGATTATATGTTTCCTCGATGATGTTTAAGTTCAAAGGTCATTGTCTATATAAACTAAAAGGTAATTAAATGTTGCCCCGATGAAATATCAAGTCAGGTTGATATTTTGAGATTATAGTTATATGTTGTCTTGTTGACGACATAGTTACGTGGTGCCTATATGATTCTCTAGTCAAATATCTATTGACTATAAAATTTTGATTTTGTTGAATAATGCATGAATGATACAATATCTCTAGTTGCTATTATGATATTATCATTTGTTGCCTCGATGACGCTTTAGTCTAATTGCACAGACTATAGAAATGATGGTATATGTTGCCTCGGTAAATGATTATTTGTTTCCTCGATGATGTTTAAGTTCAAAGGTCATTGTCTATATAAACTAAAAGGTAATTAAATGTTGCCCCGATGAAATATCAAGTCAGGTTGATATTTTGAGATTATAGTTATATGTTGTCTTGTTGACGACATAGTTACATGGTGCCTATATGATTCTCTAGTCAAATATCTATTGACTATAAAATTTTGATTTTGTTGAATAATGCATTAATTATACAATATCTCTAGTTGCTATTATGATATTATTATTTGTTGCCTCGATGACGCTTAAGTCTAATTGCATAGACTATAGAAATGATGGTATATGTTGCCTCGGTAAAAGATTATTTGTTTCCTGGATGATGTTTAAGTTCAAAGGTCATTGTCTATATAAACTGAGAGATAATTAAATGTTTCCCCGATGAAATATCAAGTCCGGTTGATATTTTGAGATTATAGTTATATGTTGTCTTGTTGACGACATAGTTACATGGTGCCTATATGATTCTCTAGTCAAATATCTATTGACTATAAAATTTTGATTTAGTTGAATATTGCCTCAATGATACAATGTCTCTAGTTGCTATTTTGAGATTATTATTTGTTTCCTCGATGACGCTTAAGTCTAATTGTATAGACTATAGAAATGATGGTATATGTTGCCTCAGTTATTGATTATTTGTTTCCTCGATGATGTTTAAGTTTAAAGGTCATTATCTATATAAACTGAGAGGTAATTAAATGTTGCCCCGTTGAAATATCTAGTCCGGTTGCTATTTTGAGATGATAATTATATGTTGTCTTGTTGATGACATAATTACATGGTGCCTCGATAACTCAATATCTCTAGTTGCTATAATTACATGGTGCCCCGATAACTCAATATCTCTAGTTGCTATTTTCAGATTATTTTTTGTTGCCTCGCTGATGGTATATGTTGCCTCGGTTCATGATTTTATGTTTCCTCGATGATGTTTAAGTTCAAAGGTCATTGTCTATATAAACTGAGAGGTAATTAAATGTTTCCCCGATGAAATATCAAGTCAGTTTGATATTTTGAGATTATAGTTATATGTTGTCTTGTTGACGACATAGTTACATGGTGCCTATATGATTCTCTAGTCAAATATCTATTGACTATAAAATTTTGATTTTGTTGAATAATGCATTAATGATACAATATCTTTAGTTGCTATTATCATATTATTATTTATTGCGTCGATGACGCTTAAGTCTAATTGCATAGACTACAGAAATGATGGTATATGTTGCCTCAGTTAATGATTATATGTTTCCTCGATGATGTTTAAGTTTAAAGGTCATTATCTATATAAACTGACAGGTAATTAAATGTTGCCCCGTTGAAATATCTAGTCCGGTTGCTATTTTGAGATTATAGTTATATGTTGTCTTGTTGACGACATAGTTACATGGTGCCTATTTGATTCTCTAGTCAAATATCTATTGACTATAAAATTTTGATTTGGTTAAATAATGCCTCAATGATACAATATCTCTAGTTGCTATTTTGAGATTATTATTTGTTGCCTCGATGACGCTTAAGTTTAATTGCATAGACTATAAAAATGATGGTATATGTTGCCTCGGTTAATGATTATATGTTTCCTCGATGATGTTTAAGTTTAAAGGTCATTATCTATATAAAATGAGAGGTAATTAAATGTTGCCCCGTTGAAATATCTAATCCGGTTGCTATTTTGAGATGATAATTATATGTTGTCTTGTTGATGACATAATTACATGGTGCCTCGATAACTCAATATCTCTAGTTGCTATTATTACATGGTGCCCCGATAACTCAATATCTCTAGTTGCTATTTTGAGATTATTTTTTGTTGCCTCGCTGATGGTATATGTTGCCTCGGTTAATGATTTTATGTTTCCTCGATGATGTTTAAGTTCAAAGGTCATTGTCTATATAAACTGAGAGGTAATTAAATGTTGCCCTAATGAAATATCAAGTCAGTTTGATATTTTGAGATTATAGTTATATGTTGTCTTGTTGACGACATAGTTACATGGTGCCTATATGATTCTCTAGTCAAATATCTATTGACTATAAAATTTTGATTTAATTGAATAATGCATGAATGATACAATATCTCTAGTTGCTATTATGATATTATCATTTGTTGCCTCGATGACGCTTTAGTCTAATTGCACAGACTATAGAAATGATGGTATATGTTGCCTCGGTAAATGATTATTTGTTTCCTCGATGATGTTTAAGTTCAAAGGTCATTGTCTATATAAACTAAAAGGTAATTAAATGTTGCCCCGATGAAATATCAAGTCAGGTTGATATTTTGAGATTATAGTTATATGTTGTCTTGTTGACGACATAGTTACATGGTGCCTATATGATTCTCTAGTCAAATATCTATTGACTATAAAATTTTGATTTTGTTGAATAATGCATTAATTATACAATATCTCTAGTTGCTATTATGATATTATTATTTGTTGCCTCGATGACGCTTAAGTCTAATTGCATAGACTATAGAAATGATGGTATATGTTGCCTCGGTAAATGATTATTTGTTTCCTGGATGATGTTTAAGTTCAAAGGTCATTGTCTATATAAACTGAGAGATAATTAAATGTTTCCCCGATGAAATATCAAGTCCGGTTGATATTTTGAGATTATAGTTATATGTTGTCTTGTTGACGACATAGTTACATGGTGCATATTTGATTCTCTAGTCAAACATCTATTGACTATAAAATTTTGATTTGGTTGAATAATGCCTCAATGATACAATATCTCTAGTTGCTATTTTGAGATTATTATTTGTTGCCTCGATGACGCTTAAGTCTAATTGCATAGACTATAGAAATGATGGTATATGTTGCCTCAGTTATCGATTATTTGTTTCCTTGATGATGTTTAAGTTCAAAGGCCATTGTCTATATAAACTGAGAGGTAATTAAATGTTGCCCCGTTGAAATATCTAGTCCGGTTGCTATTTTGAGATTATAATTATATGTTGTCTTGTTGATGACATAATTACATGGTGCGTCGATAACTCAATATCTCTAGTTTCTACTATTACATGGTGCCCCGATAACTCAATATCTCTAGTTGCTATTTTGAGATTATTTTTTGTTGCCACGCTGATGGTATATGTTGCCTCGGTTAATGATTATATGTTTCCTCGATGATGTTTAAGTTCAAAGGTCATTGTCTATATAAACTAAAAGGTAATTAAATGTTGCCCCGATGAAATATCAAGTCAGGTTGATATTTTGAGATTATAGTTATATGTTGTCTTGTTGACGACATAGTTACATGGTGCCTATATGATTCTCTAGTCAAATATCTATTGACTATAAAATTTTGATTTTGTTGAATAATGCATTAATTATACAATATCTCTAGTTGCTATTATGATATTATTATTTGTTGCCTCGATGACGCTTAAGTCTAATTGCATAGACTATAGAAATGATGGTATATGTTGCTTCGGTAAATGATTATTTGTTTCCTGGATGATGTTTAAGTTCAAAGGTCATTGTCTATATAAACTGAGAGATAATTAAATGTTTCCCCGATGAAATATCAAGTCCGGTTGATATTTTGAGATTATAGTTATATGTTGTCTTGTTGACGACATAGTTACATGGTGCATATTTGATTCTCTAGTCAAACATCTATTGACTATAAAATTTTGATTTGGTTGAATAATGCCTCAATGATACAATATCTCTAGTTGCTATTATGATATTATTATTTGTTGCCTCGATGACGCTTAAGTCTAATTGCATAGACTACAGAAATAATGGTATATGTTGCCTCAGTTAATGATTATATGTTTCCTCGATGATGTTTAAGTTTAAAGGTCATTATCTATATAAACTGAGAGGTAATTAAATGTTGCCCCGTTGAAATATCTAGTCCGGTTGCTATTTTGAGATTATAATTATATGTTGTCTTGTTGATGACATAATTACATGGTGCCTCGATAACTCAATATCTCTAGTTGCTATTATTACATGGTGCCCCGATAACTCAATATCTCTAGTTGCTATTTTGAGATTATTTTTTGTTGCCTCGTTGATTATATATGTTGCCTCGGTTAATGATTATATGTTTCCTCGATGATGTTTAAGTTCAAAGGTCATTGTCTATATAAACTGAGAGGTAATTAAATGTTGCCCCGATGAAATATCAAGTCAGGTTTATATTTTGAGATTATAGTTATATGTTGTCTTGTTGACGACATAGTTACATGGTGCCTATATGATTCTCTAGTCAAATATCTATTGACTATAAAATTTTGATTTAGTTGAATAATGCATGAATGATACAATATCTCTAGTTGCTATTATGAAATTATTATTTGTTGCCTCGATGACGCTTAAGTCTAATTGCATAGACTATAAAAATGATGGTATATGTTGCCTCAGTTAATGATTATTTGTTTCCTCGATGATGTTTAAGTTCAAAGGTCATTGTCTATATAAACTAAAAGGTAATTAAATGTTGCCCCGATGAAATATCAAGTCAGGTTGATATTTTGAGATTATAGTTATATGTTGTCTTGTTGACGACATAGTTACATGGTGCCTATATGATTCTCTAGTCAAATATCTATTGACTATAAAATTTTGATTTTGTTGAATAATGCATTAATTATACAATATCTCTAGTTGCTATTATGATATTATTATTTGTTGCCTCGATGACGCTTAAGTCTAATTGCATAGACTATAGAAATGATGGTATATGTTGCTTCGGTAAATGATTATTTGTTTCCTGGATGATGTTTAAGTTCAAAGGTCATTGTCTATATAAACTGAGAGATAATTAAATGTTTCCCCGATGAAATATCAAGTCCGGTTGATATTTTGAGATTATAGTTATATGTTGTCTTGTTGACGACATAGTTACATGGTGCATATTTGATTCTCTAGTCAAACATCTATTGACTGTAAAATTTTGATTTGGTTGAATAATGCCTCAATGATACAATATCTCTAGTTGCTATTTTGAGATTATTATTTGTTGCCTCGATGACGCTTAAGTCTAATTGCATAGACTATAGAAATGATGGTATATGTTGCCTCAGTTATCGATTATTTGTTTCCTCGATGATGTTTAAGTTCAAAGGTCATTGTGTATATAAACTGAGAGGTAATTAAATGTTGCCCCGTTGAAATATCTAGTCCGGTTGCTATTTTGAGATTATAATTATATGTTGTCTTGTTGACGACATAATTACATGGTGCCTATTTGATTCTCTAGTCAAATATCTATTGACTATAAAATTTTGATTTGGTTAAATAATGCCTCAATGATACAATATCTCTAGTTGCTATTTTGAGATTATTATTTGTTGCCTCGATGACGCTTAAGTTTAATTGCATAGACTATAAAAATGATGGTATATGTTGCCTCGGTTAATGATTATATGTTTCCTCGATGATGTTTAAATTCAAAGGTTATTGACTATATAAACTGAGAGGTAATTAAATGTTGCCCCGTTGAAATATCTAGTCCGGTTGCTATTTTGAGATTATAATTATATGTTGTCTTGTTGATGACATAATTACATGGTGCGTCGATAACTCAATATCTCTAGTTTCTACTATTACATGGTGCCCCGATAACTCAATATCTCTAGTTGCTATTTTGAGATTATTTTTTGTTGCCACGCTGATGGTATATGTTGCCTCGGTTAATGATTATATGTTTCCTCGATGATGTTTAAGTTCAAAGGTCATTGTCTATATAAACTAAAAGGTAATTAAATGTTGCCCCGATGAAATATCAAGTCAGGTTGATATTTTGAGATTATAGTTATATGTTGTCTTGTTGACGACATAGTTACATGGTGCCTATATGATTCTCTAGTCAAATATCTATTGACTATAAAATTTTGATTTTGTTGAATAATGCATTAATTATACAATATCTCTAGTTGCTATTATGATATTATTATTTGTTGCCTCGATGACGCTTAAGTCTAATTGCATAGACTATAGAAATGATGGTATATGTTGCTTCGGTAAATGATTATTTGTTTCCTGGATGATGTTTAAGTTCAAAGGTCATTGTCTATATAAACTGAGAGATAATTAAATGTTTCCCCGATGAAATATCAAGTCCGGTTGATATTTTGAGATTATAGTTATATGTTGTCTTGTTGACGACATAGTTACATGGTGCATATTTGATTCTCTAGTCAAACATCTATTGACTATAAAATTTTGATTTGGTTGAATAATGCCTCAATGATACAATATCTCTAGTTGCTATTATGATATTATTATTTGTTGCCTCGATGACGCTTAAGTCTAATTGCATAGACTACAGAAATAATGGTATATGTTGCCTCAGTTAATGATTATATGTTTCCTCGATGATGTTTAAGTTTAAAGGTCATTATCTATATAAACTGAGAGGTAATTAAATGTTGCCCCGTTGAAATATCTAGTCCGGTTGCTATTTTGAGATTATAATTATATGTTGTCTTGTTGATGACATAATTACATGGTGCCTCGATAACTCAATATCTCTAGTTGCTATTATTACATGGTGCCCCGATAACTCAATATCTCTAGTTGCTATTTTGAGATTATTTTTTGTTGCCTCGTTGATTATATATGTTGCCTCGGTTAATGATTATATGTTTCCTCGATGATGTTTAAGTTCAAAGGTCATTGTCTATATAAACTGAGAGGTAATTAAATGTTGCCCCGATGAAATATCAAGTCAGGTTTATATTTTGAGATTATAGTTATATGTTGTCTTGTTGACGACATAGTTACATGGTGCCTATATGATTCTCTAGTCAAATATCTATTGACTATAAAATTTTGATTTAGTTGAATAATGCATGAATGATACAATATCTCTAGTTGCTATTATGAAATTATTATTTGTTGCCTCGATGACGCTTAAGTCTAATTGCATAGACTATAAAAATGATGGTATATGTTGCCTCAGTTAATGATTATTTGTTTCCTCGATGATGTTTAAGTTCAAAGGTCATTGTCTATATAAACTAAAAGGTAATTAAATGTTGCCCCGATGAAATATCAAGTCAGGTTGATATTTTGAGATTATAGTTATATGTTGTCTTGTTGACGACATAGTTACATGGTGCCTATATGATTCTCTAGTCAAATATCTATTGACTATAAAATTTTGATTTTGTTGAATAATGCATTAATTATACAATATCTCTAGTTGCTATTATGATATTATTATTTGTTGCCTCGATGACGCTTAAGTCTAATTGCATAGACTATAGAAATGATGGTATATGTTGCTTCGGTAAATGATTATTTGTTTCCTGGATGATGTTTAAGTTCAAAGGTCATTGTCTATATAAACTGAGAGATAATTAAATGTTTCCCCGATGAAATATCAAGTCCGGTTGATATTTTGAGATTATAGTTATATGTTGTCTTGTTGACGACATAGTTACATGGTGCATATTTGATTCTCTAGTCAAACATCTATTGACTGTAAAATTTTGATTTGGTTGAATAATGCCTCAATGATACAATATCTCTAGTTGCTATTTTGAGATTATTATTTGTTGCCTCGATGACGCTTAAGTCTAATTGCATAGACTATAGAAATGATGGTATATGTTGCCTCAGTTATCGATTATTTGTTTCCTCGATGATGTTTAAGTTCAAAGGTCATTGTGTATATAAACTGAGAGGTAATTAAATGTTGCCCCGTTGAAATATCTAGTCCGGTTGCTATTTTGAGATTATAATTATATGTTGTCTTGTTGACGACATAATTACATGGTGCCTATTTGATTCTCTAGTCAAATATCTATTGACTATAAAATTTTGATTTGGTTAAATAATGCCTCAATGATACAATATCTCTAGTTGCTATTTTGAGATTATTATTTGTTGCCTCGATGACGCTTAAGTTTAATTGCATAGACTATAAAAATGATGGTATATGTTGCCTCGGTTAATGATTATATGTTTCCTCGATGATGTTTAAATTCAAAGGTTATTGACTATATAAACTGAGAGGTAATTAAATGTTGCCCCGTTGAAATATCTAGTCCGGTTGCTATTTTGAGATTATAGTTATATGTTGTCTTGTTGATGACATAATTACATGGTGCCTCGATAACTCAATATCTCTAGTTGCTATTATTACATGGTGCCCCGATAACTCAATATCTCTAGTTGCTATTTTGAGATTATTTTTTGTTGCCACGCTGATCGTATATGTTGCCTCGGTTAATGATTATATGTTTCCTCGATGATGTTTAAGTTCAAAGGTCATTGTCTATATAAACTGAGAGGTAATTAAATGTTGCCCTGATGAAATATCAAGTCAGGTTGATATTTTGAGATTATAGTTATATGTTGTCTTGTTGACGACATAGTTACATGGTGCCTATATGATTCTCTAGTCAAATATCTATTGACTATAAAATTTTGATTTAGTTGAATAATGCATGAATGATACAATATCTCTAGTTGCTATTATGATATTATTATTTGTTGCCTCGATGACGCTTAAGTCAAATTGCATAGACTATAAAAATGATGGTATATGTTGCCTCAGTTAATGATTATTTGTTTCCTCGATGATGTTTAAGTTCAAAGGTCATTATCTATATAAACTAAGAGGTAATTAAATGTTGCCCCGTTGAAATATCTAGTCCGGTTGCTATTTTGAGATTATAGTTATATGTTGTCTTGTTGATGACATAATTACATGGTGCCTCAATAACTCAATATCTCTAGTTGCTATTATTACATGGTGCCCCGATAACTCAATATCTCTAGTTGCTATTTTGAGTTTTTTTTTTGTTGCCTCACTGATGGTATATGTTGCCTCGGTTATGGATTATATGTTTCCTCGATGATGTTTAAGTTCAAAGGTCATTGTCTATATAAACTGAGAGGTAATTAAATGTTGCCCTGATGAAATATCAAGTCAGGTTGATATTTTGAGATTATAGTTATATGTTGTCTTGTTGACGACATAGTTACATGGTGCCTATATGATTCTCTAGTCAAATATCTATTGACTATAAAATTTTGATTTAATTGAATAATGCATGAATGATACAATATCTCTAGTTGCTATTATGATATTATCATTTGTTGCCTCGATGACGCTTAAGTCTAATTGCATAGACTATAGAAATGATGGTATATGTTGCCTCGGTAATTGATTATTTGTTTCCTCGATGATGTTTAAGTTCAAAGGTCATTGTCTATATAAACTAAGAGGTAATTAAATGTTGCCTCGATGAAATATCAAGTCAGGTTGATATTTTGAGATTATAGTTATATGTTGTCTTGTTGACGACATAGTTACATGGTGCCTCTATGATTCTCTAGTCAAATATCTATTGACTATAAAATTTTGATTTAGTTGAATAATGCCTCAATGATACAATGTCTCTAGTTGCTATTTTGAGATTATTATTTGTTTCCTCGATGACGCTTAAGTCTAATTGCATAGACTATAGAAATGATGGTATATGTTGCCTCAGTTATCGATTATTTGTTTCCTTGATGATGTTTAAGTTCAAAGGCCATTGTCTATATAAACTGAGAGGTAATTAAATGTTGCCCCGTTGAAATATCTAGTCCGGTTGCTATTTTGAGATTATAATTATATGTTGTCTTGTTGATGACATAATTACATGGTGCCTCGATAACTCAATATCTCTAGTTGCTATTATTACATGGTGCCCCGATAACTCAATATCTCTAGTTGCTATTTTGAGATTATTTTTTGTTGCCTCACTGATTATATATGTTGCCTCGGTTAATGATTTTATGTTTCCTCGATGATGTTTAAGTTCAAAGGTCATTGTCTATATAAACTGAGAGGTAATTAAATGTTGCCCCGATGAAATATCAAGTCAGGTTGATATTTTGAGATTATAGTTCTATGTTGTCTTGTTGACGACATAGTTACATGGTGCCTATATGATTCTCTAGTCAAATATCTATTGACTATAAAATTTTGATTTTGTTGAATAATGCATTAATTATACAATATCTCTAGTTGCTATTATGATATTATTATTTGTTGCCTCGATGACGCTTAAGTCTAATTGCATAGACTATAGAAATGATGGTATATGTTGCCTCGGTAAATGATTATTTGTTTCCTGGATGATGTTTTAGTTCAAAGGTCATTGTCTAAATAAACTGAGAGGTAATTAAATGTTGCCCCGATGAAATATTAGGTCCGGTTGATATTTTGAGATTATAGTTATATGTTGTCTTATTATTGACGACATAGTTACATGGTGCCTATATGATTCTCTAGTCAAATATCTATTGACTATAAAATTTTGATTTAGTTGAATAATGCCTCAATGATACAATGTCTCTAGTTATTTTGAGATTATTATTTGTTGTCTCGATGACGCTTAAGTCTAATTGCATAGACTATAGAAATGATGGTATATGTTGGCTCAGTTATTGATTATTTGTTTCCTCGATGATGTTTAAGTTCAAAGGTCATTATCTATATAAACTGAGAGGTAATTAAATGTTGCCCCGTTGAAATATGTAGTCCGGTTGCTATTTTGAGATTATAGTTATATGTTGTCTTGTTGATGACATAATTACATGGTGCCTCGTTAACTCAATATCTCTAGTTGCTATTATTACATGATGCCCCGATAACTCAATATCTCTAGTTGCTATTTTGAGATTATTTTTTGTTGCCTCGCTGATGGTATATGTTGCCTCGGTTAATGATTATATGTTTCCTCGATGATGTTTAAGTTCAAAGGTCATTGTCTATATAAACTGAGAGGTAATTAAATGTTGCCCCGATGAAATATCAAGTCAGGTTGATATTTTGAGATTATAGTTATATGTTGTCTTGTTGACGACATAGTTACATGGTGCCTATATGATTCTCTAGTCAAATATCTATTGACTATAAAATTTTGATTTAGTTGAATAATGCCTCAATGATACAATGTCTCTAGTTGCTATTTTGAGATTATTATTTGTTTCCTCGATGACGCTTAAGTCTAATTGCGTAGACTATAGAAATGATGGTATATGTTGCCTCAGTTATTGATTATTTGTTTCCTCGATGATGTTTAAGTTCAAAGGTCATTGTCTAAATAAACTGAGAGGTAATTAAATGTTGCCCCGATGAAATATTAGGTCCGGTTGATATTTTGAGATTATAGTTATATGTTGTCTTATTATTGACGACATAGTTACATGGTGCCTATTTGATTCTCTAGTCAAATATCTATTGACTATAAAATTTTGATTTGGTTAAATAATGCCTCAATGATACAATATCTCTAGTTGCTATTTTGAGATTATTATTTGTTGCCTCGATGACGCTTAAGTTTAATTGCATAGACTATAAAAATGATGGTATATGTTGCCTCGGTTAATGATTATATGTTTCCTCGATGATGTTTAAATTCAAAGGTTATTGACTATATAAACTGAGAGGTAATTAAATGTTGCCCCGTTGAAATATCTAGTCCGGTTGCTATTTTGAGATTATAGTTATATGTTGTCTTGTTGATGACATAATTACATGGTGCCTCGATAACTCAATATCTCTAGTTGCTATTATTACATGGTGCCCCGATAACTCAATATCTCTAGTTGCTATTTTGAGATTATTTTTTGTTGCCACGCTGATCGTATATGTTGCCTCGGTTAATGATTATATGTTTCCTCGATGATGTTTAAGTTCAAAGGTCATTGTCTATATAAACTGAGAGGTAATTAAATGTTGCCCTGATGAAATATCAAGTCAGGTTGATATTTTGAGATTATAGTTATATGTTGTCTTGTTGACGACATAGTTACATGGTGCCTATATGATTCTCTAGTCAAATATCTATTGACTATAAAATTTTGATTTAGTTGAATAATGCATGAATGATACAATATCTCTAGTTGCTATTATGATATTATTATTTGTTGCCTCGATGACGCTTAAGTCAAATTGCATAGACTATAAAAATGATGGTATATGTTGCCTCAGTTAATGATTATTTGTTTCCTCGATGATGTTTAAGTTCAAAGGTCATTATCTATATAAACTAAGAGGTAATTAAATGTTGCCCCGTTGAAATATCTAGTCCGGTTGCTATTTTGAGATTATAGTTATATGTTGTCTTGTTGATGACATAATTACATGGTGCCTCAATAACTCAATATCTCTAGTTGCTATTATTACATGGTGCCCCGATAACTCAATATCTCTAGTTGCTATTTTGAGTTTTTTTTTTGTTGCCTCACTGATGGTATATGTTGCCTCGGTTATGGATTATATGTTTCCTCGATGATGTTTAAGTTCAAAGGTCATTGTCTATATAAACTGAGAGGTAATTAAATGTTGCCCTGATGAAATATCAAGTCAGGTTGATATTTTGAGATTATAGTTATATGTTGTCTTGTTGACGACATAGTTACATGGTGCCTATATGATTCTCTAGTCAAATATCTATTGACTATAAAATTTTGATTTAATTGAATAATGCATGAATGATACAATATCTCTAGTTGCTATTATGATATTATCATTTGTTGCCTCGATGACGCTTAAGTCTAATTGCATAGACTATAGAAATGATGGTATATGTTGCCTCGGTAATTGATTATTTGTTTCCTCGATGATGTTTAAGTTCAAAGGTCATTGTCTATATAAACTAAGAGGTAATTAAATGTTGCCTCGATGAAATATCAAGTCAGGTTGATATTTTGAGATTATAGTTATATGTTGTCTTGTTGACGACATAGTTACATGGTGCCTCTATGATTCTCTAGTCAAATATCTATTGACTATAAAATTTTGATTTAGTTGAATAATGCCTCAATGATACAATGTCTCTAGTTGCTATTTTGAGATTATTATTTGTTTCCTCGATGACGCTTAAGTCTAATTGCATAGACTATAGAAATGATGGTATATGTTGCCTCAGTTATCGATTATTTGTTTCCTTGATGATGTTTAAGTTCAAAGGCCATTGTCTATATAAACTGAGAGGTAATTAAATGTTGCCCCGTTGAAATATCTAGTCCGGTTGCTATTTTGAGATTATAATTATATGTTGTCTTGTTGATGACATAATTACATGGTGCCTCGATAACTCAATATCTCTAGTTGCTATTATTACATGGTGCCCCGATAACTCAATATCTCTAGTTGCTATTTTGAGATTATTTTTTGTTGCCTCACTGATTATATATGTTGCCTCGGTTAATGATTTTATGTTTCCTCGATGATGTTTAAGTTCAAAGGTCATTGTCTATATAAACTGAGAGGTAATTAAATGTTGCCCCGATGAAATATCAAGTCAGGTTGATATTTTGAGATTATAGTTCTATGTTGTCTTGTTGACGACATAGTTACATGGTGCCTATATGATTCTCTAGTCAAATATCTATTGACTATAAAATTTTGATTTTGTTGAATAATGCATTAATTATACAATATCTCTAGTTGCTATTATGATATTATTATTTGTTGCCTCGATGACGCTTAAGTCTAATTGCATAGACTATAGAAATGATGGTATATGTTGCCTCGGTAAATGATTATTTGTTTCCTGGATGATGTTTTAGTTCAAAGGTCATTGTCTAAATAAACTGAGAGGTAATTAAATGTTGCCCCGATGAAATATTAGGTCCGGTTGATATTTTGAGATTATAGTTATATGTTGTCTTATTATTGACGACATAGTTACATGGTGCCTATATGATTCTCTAGTCAAATATCTATTGACTATAAAATTTTGATTTAGTTGAATAATGCCTCAATGATACAATGTCTCTAGTTATTTTGAGATTATTATTTGTTGTCTCGATGACGCTTAAGTCTAATTGCATAGACTATAGAAATGATGGTATATGTTGGCTCAGTTATTGATTATTTGTTTCCTCGATGATGTTTAAGTTCAAAGGTCATTATCTATATAAACTGAGAGGTAATTAAATGTTGCCCCGTTGAAATATGTAGTCCGGTTGCTATTTTGAGATTATAGTTATATGTTGTCTTGTTGATGACATAATTACATGGTGCCTCGTTAACTCAATATCTCTAGTTGCTATTATTACATGATGCCCCGATAACTCAATATCTCTAGTTGCTATTTTGAGATTATTTTTTGTTGCCTCGCTGATGGTATATGTTGCCTCGGTTAATGATTATATGTTTCCTCGATGATGTTTAAGTTCAAAGGTCATTGTCTATATAAACTGAGAGGTAATTAAATGTTGCCCCGATGAAATATCAAGTCAGGTTGATATTTTGAGATTATAGTTATATGTTGTCTTGTTGACGACATAGTTACATGGTGCCTATATGATTCTCTAGTCAAATATCTATTGACTATAAAATTTTGATTTAGTTGAATAATGCCTCAATGATACAATGTCTCTAGTTGCTATTTTGAGATTATTATTTGTTTCCTCGATGACGCTTAAGTCTAATTGCGTAGACTATAGAAATGATGGTATATGTTGCCTCAGTTATTGATTATTTGTTTCCTCGATGATGTTTAAGTTCAAAGGTCATTGTCTAAATAAACTGAGAGGTAATTAAATGTTGCCCCGATGAAATATTAGGTCCGGTTGATATTTTGAGATTATAGTTATATGTTGTCTTATTATTGACGACATAGTTACATGGTGCCTATTTGATTCTCTAGTCAAATATCTATTGACTATAAAATTTTGATTTGGTTGAATAATGCCTCAATGATACAATATCTTTAGTTGCTATTTTGAGATTATTATTTGTTGCCTTGATGACGCTTAAGTCTAATTGCATAGACTATAAAAATGATGGTATATTTTGCCTCGGTTAATGATTATAGGTTTCCTCGATGATGTTTAAGTTCAAAGGTCATTGTCTATATAAACTGAGAGGTAATTAAATGTTGCCCCGATGAAATATCAAGTCAAGTGGATATTTTGAGATTATAGTTATATGTTGTCTTATTATTGACGACAAAGTTACATGGTGCCTATACAATTCTGTAGTCAAATATCTATTGACTATAAAATTTTGATTTAGTTGAATAATGCCTCAATGATACAATGTCTCTAGTTGCTATTTTGAGATTTTTATTTGTTGCCTCGATGACGCTTAAGTCTAATTGCATAGACTATAGAAATGATGGTATATGTTGCCTCAGTTATTGATTATTTGTTTCCTCGATGATGTTTAAGTTCAAAGGTCATTATCTATATAAACTAAGAGGTAATTAAATGCTGCCCCGTTGAAATATCTAGTCCGGTTGCTATTTTGAGATGATAATTATATGTTGTCTTGTTGATGACATAATTACATGGTGCCTCGATAACTCAATATCTCTAGTTGCTATTATTACATGGTGCTCCGATAACTCAATATCTCTATTTGCTATTTTGAGATTATTTTTTGTTGCCTCGCTGATTATATATGTTGCCTCGGTTAATGATTTTATGTTTCCTCGATGATGTTTAAGTTCAAAGGTCATTGTCTATATAAACTGAGAGGTAATTAAATGTTGCCCCGATGAAATATCGAGTTAGGTTGATATTTTGAGATTATAGTTATATGTTGTCTTGTTGACGACATAGTTACATGGTGCCTATATGATTCTCTAGTCAAATATCTATTGACTATAAAATTTTGATTTAGTTGAATAATGCATGAATTATACAATATCTCTAGTTGCTATTATGATATTATTATTTGTTGCCTCGATGACGCTTAAGTCTAATTGCATAGACTATAGAAATGATGGTATATGTTGCCTCGGTAAATGATTATTTGTTTCCTAGATGATGTTTAAGTTCAAAGGTCTTTGTCTAAATAAACTGAGAGGTAATTAAATGTTGCCCCGACGAAATATTAGGTCCGGTTGATATTTTGAGATTATAGTTATATGTTGTCTTATTATTGACGACATAGTTACATGGTGCCTATATGATTCTCTAGTCAAATATCTATTGACTATAAAATTTTGATTTAGTTGAATAATGCCTCAATGATACAATGTCTCTAGTTGCTATTTTGAGATTATTATTTGTTGCCTCGATGACGCTTAAGTCTAATTGCATAGACTATAGAAATGATGGTATATGTTTCCACAGTTATTGATTATTTGTTTCCTCGATGATGTTTAAGTTCAAAGGTCATTGTCTATATAAACTGAGAGGTAATTAAATGTTGCCCCGTTGAAATATCTAGTCCGGTTGCTATTTTGAGATGATAATTATATGTTGTCTGGTTGATGACATAATTACATGGTGCCTCGATAACTCAATATCTCTAGTTGTTATTATAACATGGTGCCCCGATAACTCAATATCTATAGTTGCTATTTTGAGATTATTTTTTGTTGGCTCGCTGATGGTATATGTTGCCTCGGTTAATGATTTTATGTTTCCTCGATGATGTTTAAGTTCAAAGGTCATTGTCTATATAAACTGAGAGGTAATTAAATGTTGCCCCGATGAAATATCAAGTCAGGTTGATATTTTGAGATTATAGTTATATGTTGTCTTGTTGACGACATATTTACATGGTGCCTATATGATTCTCTAGTCAAATATCTATTGACTATAAAATTTTGATTTAGTTAAATAATGCATCAATGATACAATATCTCTAGTTGCTATTATGAGATTATTATTTGTTGCCTCGATGACGCTTAAGTCTAATTGCTTAGACTATAGAAATGATGGCATATGTTGCCTCGGTTAATGATTATTTGTTTCCTTGATGATGTTTAAGTTCAAAGGGCATTGTCTATATAAACTAAGAGGTAATTAAATGTTGCCCCGATGAAATATTAAGTCAGGTTGATATTTTGAGATTATAGTTATATGTTGTCTTGTTGACGACATAGTTACATGGTGCCTATATGATTCTCTAGTCAAATATCTATTGACTATAAAATTTTGATTTAGTTGAATAATGCCTCAATGATACAATGTCTCTAGTTGCTATTTTGAGATTATTATTTGTTTCCTCGATGACGCTTAAGTCTAATTGCGTAGACTATAGAAATGATGGTATATGTTGCCTCAGTTATTGATTATTTGTTTCCTCGATGATGTTTAAGTTCAAAGGTCATTGTCTATATAAACTGAGAGATAATTAAATGTTTCCCCGATGAAATATCAAGTCCGGTTGATATTTTGAGATTATAGTTATATGTTGTCTTGTTGACGACATAGTTACATGGTGCATATTTGATTCTCTAGTCAAACATCTATTGACTATAAAATTTTGATTTGGTTGAATAATGCCTCAATGATACAATATCTCTAGTTGCTATTTTGAGATTTTTATTTGTTGCCTCGATGACGCTTAAGTCTAATTGCATAGACTATAGAAATGATGGTATATGTTGCCTCAGTTATCGATTATTTGTTTCCTTGATGATGTTTAAGTTCAAAGGCCATTGTCTATATAAACTGAGAGTTAATTAAATGTTGCCCCGTTGAAATATCTAGTCCGGTTGCTATTTTGAGATTATAGTTATATGTTGTCTTGTTGGTGACATAATTACATGGTGCGTCGATAACTCAATATCTCTAGTTGCTACTATTACATGGTGCCCCGATAACTCAATATCTCTAGTTGCTATTTTGAGATTATTTTTTGTTGCCACGCTGATCGTATATGTTGCCTCGGTTAATGATTATATGTTTCCTCGATGATGTTTAAGTTCAAAGGTCATTGTCTATATAAACTAAAAGGTAATTAAATGTTGCCCCGATGAAATATCAAGTCAGGTTGATATTTTGAGATTATAGTTATATGTTGTCTTGTTGACGACATAGTTACATGGTGCCTATATGATTCTCTAGTCAAATATCTATTGACTATAAAATTTTGATTTAGTTAAATAATGCATCAATGATACAATATCTCTAGTTGCTATTATGAGATTATTATTTGTTGCCTCGATGACGCTTAAGTCTAATTGCTTAGACTATAGAAATGATGGCATATGTTGCCTCGGTTAATGATTATTTGTTTCCTTGATGATGTTTAAGTTCAAAGGGCATTGTCTATATAAACTAAGAGGTAATTAAATGTTGCCCCGATGAAATATTAAGTCAGGTTGATATTTTGAGATTATAGTTATATGTTGTCTTGTTGACGACATAGTTACATGGTGCCTATATGATTCTCTAGTCAAATATCTATTGACTATAAAATTTTGATTTAGTTGAATAATGCCTCAATGATACAATGTCTCTAGTTGCTATTTTGAGATTATTATTTGTTTCCTCGATGACGCTTAAGTCTAATTGCGTAGACTATAGAAATGATGGTATATGTTGCCTCAGTTATTGATTATTTGTTTCCTCGATGATGTTTAAGTTCAAAGGTCATTGTCTATATAAACTGAGAGATAATTAAATGTTTCCCCGATGAAATATCAAGTCCGGTTGATATTTTGAGATTATAGTTATATGTTGTCTTGTTGACGACATAGTTACATGGTGCATATTTGATTCTCTAGTCAAACATCTATTGACTATAAAATTTTGATTTGGTTGAATAATGCCTCAATGATACAATATCTCTAGTTGCTATTTTGAGATTTTTATTTGTTGCCTCGATGACGCTTAAGTCTAATTGCATAGACTATAGAAATGATGGTATATGTTGCCTCAGTTATCGATTATTTGTTTCCTTGATGATGTTTAAGTTCAAAGGCCATTGTCTATATAAACTGAGAGTTAATTAAATGTTACCCCGTTGAAATATCTAGTCCGGTTGCTATTTTGAGATTATAGTTATATGTTGTCTTGTTGGTGACATAATTACATGGTGTGTCGATAACTCAATATCTCTAGTTGCTACTATTACATGGTGCCCCGATAACTCAATATCTCTAGTTGCTATTTTGAGATTATTTTTTGTTGCCACGCTGATCGTATATGTTGCCTCGGTTAATGATTATATGTTTCCTCGATGATGTTTAAGTTCAAAGGTCATTGTCTATATAAACTAAAAGGTAATTAAATGTTGCCCCGATGAAATATCAAGTCAGGTTGATATTTTGAGATTATAGTTATATGTTGTCTTGTTGACGACATAGTTACATGGTGCCTATATGATGCTCTAGTCAAATATCTATTGACTATAAAATTTTGATTTAGTTAAATAATGCATCAATGATACAATATCTCTAGTTGCTATTATGAGATTATTATTTGTTGCCTCGATGACGCTTAAGTCTAATTGCTTAGACTATAGAAATGATGGCATATGTTGCCTCGGTTAATGATTATTTGTTTCCTCGATGATGTTTAAGTTCAAAGGGCATTGTCTATATAAACTAAGAGGTAATTAAATGTTGCCCCGATTAAATATCAAGTCCGGTTGATATTTTGAGATTATCGTTATGTGTTGTCTTGTTGACGACATAGTTACATGGTGCCTATATGATTCTCTAGTCAAATATCTATTGACTACAAAATTTTGATTTAGTTGAATAATGCCTCAATGATAGAATATCTCTAGTTGCTATTTTGATATTATTATTTGTTGCCTCGATGACGCTTAAGTCTAATTGCATAGACTATAGAAATGATGGTATATATTGCCTCGATTAATGATTATTTGTTTCCTCAATGATGTTTAAGTTCAAAGGTTACTGACTATATAAACTGAGAGGTAATTAAATGTTGCCTCGATGAAATATTAGGTTCGGTTGATATTTTGAGATTATAGTTATATGTTGTCTTATTGACGACATAGTTACATGGTGCCTATATGATTCTCTAGTCAAATATCTATTGACTATAAAATTTTGATTTAGTTGAATAATGCCTCAATGATACAATGTCTCTAGTTGCTATTTTGAGATTATTATTTGTTTCCTCGATGACGCATAAGTCTAATTGCATAGACTATAGAAATGATGGTATATGTTGCCTCAGTTATTGATTATTTGTTTCCTCGATGATGTTTAAGTTCAAAGGTCATTGTCTATATAAACTGAGAGATAATTAAATGTTTCCCCGATGAAATATCAAGTCTGGTTGATATTTTGAGATTATAGTTATATGTTGTCTTGTTGACGACATAGTTACATGGTGCATATTTGATTCTCTAGTCAAACATCTATTGACTATAAAATTTTGATTTGGTTGAATAATGCCTCAATGATACAATATCTCTAGTTGCTATTTTGAGATTATTATTTGTTTCCTCGATGACGCTTAAGTCTAATTGCATAGACTATAGAAATGATGGTATATGTTGCCTCAGTTATTGATTATTTGTTTCCTCGATGATGTTTAAGTTCAAAGGTCATTGTCTATATAAACTGAGAGATAATTAAATGTTTCCCCGCTGAAATATCAAGTCCGGTTTATATTTTGAGATTATAGTTATATGTTGTCTTGTTGACGACATAGTTACATGGTGCATATTTGATTCTCTAGTCAAACATCTATTGACTATAAAATTTTGATTTGGTTGAATTATGCCTCAATGATACAATATCTCTAGTTGCTATTTTGAGATTTTTATTTGTTGCCTCGATGACGCTTAAGTCTAATTGCATAGACTATAGAAATGATGGTATATGTTGCCTCAGTTATCGATTATTTGTTTCCTTGATGATGTTTAAGTTCAAAGGTCATTGTCTATATAAACTGAGAGATAATTAAATGTTTCCCCGATGAAATATCAAGTCTGGTTGATATTTTGAGATTATAGTTATATGTTGTCTTGTTGACGACATAGTTACATGGTGCATATTTGATTCTCTAGTCAAACATCTATTGACTATAAAATTTTGATTTGGTTGAATAATGCCTCAATGATACAATATCTCTAGTTGCTATTTTGAGATTATTATTTGTTTCCTCGATGACGCTTAAGTCTAATTGCATAGACTATAGAAATGATGGTATATGTTGCCTCAGTTATTGATTATTTGTTTCCTCGATGATGTTTAAGTTCAAAGGTCATTGTCTATATAAACTGAGAGATAATTAAATGTTTCCCCGCTGAAATATCAAGTCCGGTTTATATTTTGAGATTATAGTTATATGTTGTCTTGTTGACGACATAGTTACATGGTGCATATTTGATTCTCTAGTCAAACATCTATTGACTATAAAATTTTGATTTGGTTGAATTATGCCTCAATGATACAATATCTCTAGTTGCTATTTTGAGATTTTTATTTGTTGCCTCGATGACGCTTAAGTCTAATTGCATAGACTATAGAAATGATGGTATATGTTGCCTCAGTTATCGATTATTTGTTTCCTTGATGATGTTTAAGTTCAAAGGCCATTGTCTATATAAACTGAGAGGTAATTAAATGTTGCCCCGTTGAAATATCTTGTCCGGTTGCTATTTTGAGATTATAGTTATATGTTGTCTTGTTGATGACATAATTACATGGTGCGTCGATAACTCAATATCTCTAGTTGCTACTATTACGTGGTGCCTCGATAACTCAATATCTCTAGTTGCTATTTTGAGATTATTTTTTGTTGCCACGCTGATGGTATATGTTGCCTCGGTTAATGATTATATGTTTCCTCGATGATGTTTAAGTTCAAAGGTCATTGTCTATATAAACTAAAAGGTAATTAAATGTTGCCCCGATGAAATATCAAGTCAGGTTGATATTTCTAGATTATAGTTATATGTTGTCTTGTTGACGACATAGTTACATGGTGCCTATATGATTCTCTAGTCAAATATCTATTGACTATAAAATTTTGATTTAGTTAAATAATGCATCAATGATACAATATCTCTAGTTGCTATTATGAGATTATTATTTGTTGCCTCGATGACGCTTAAGTCTAATTGCTTAGACTATAGAAATGATGGCATATGTTGCCTCGGTTAATGATTATTTGTTTCCTTGATGATGTTTAAGTTCAAAGGTCATTGTCTATATAAACTGAGAGATAATTAAATGTTTCCCCGATGAAATATCAAGTCCGGTTGATATTTTGAGATTATAGTTATATGTTGTCTTGTTGACGACATAGTTACATGGTGCCTATATGATTCTCTAGTCAAACATCTATTGACTATAAAATTTTGATTTGGTTGAATAATGCCTCAATGATACAATATCTCTAGTTGCTATTTTGAGATTATTATTTGTTTCCTCGATGACGCTTAAGTCTAATTGCATAGACTATAGAAATGATGGTATATGTTGCCTCAGTTATTGATTATTTGTTTCCTCGATGATGTTTAAGTTCAAAGGTCATTGTCTATATAAACTGAGATATAATTAAATGTTTCCCCGCTGAAATATCAAGTGCGGTTTATATTTTGAGATTATAGTTATATGTTGTCTTGTTGACGACATAGTTACATGGTGCATATTTGATTCTCTAGTCAAACATCTATTGACTATAAAATTTTGATTTGGTTGAATTATGCCTCAATGATACAATATCTCTAGTTGCTATTTTGAGATTTTTATTTGTTGCCTCGATGACGCTTAAGTCTAATTGCATAGACTATAGAAATGATGGTATATGTTGCCTCAGTTATCGATTATTTGTTTGCTTGATGATGTTTAAGTTCAAAGGTCATTGTCTATATAAACTGAGAGGTAATTAAATGTTGCCCCGTTGAAATATCTTGTCCGGTTGCTATTTTGAGATTATAGTTATATGTTGTCTTGTTGATGACATAATTACATGGTGCGTCGATAACTCAATATCTCTAGTTGCTACTATTACATGGTGCCCCGATAACTCAATATCTCTAGTTGCTATTTTGAGATTATTTTTTGTTGCCACACTGATGGTATATGTTGCCTCGGTTAATGATTATATGTTTCTTCGATGATGTTTAAGTTCAAAGGTCATTGTCTATATAAACTAAAAGGTAATTAAATGTTGCCCCGATGAAATATCAAGTCAGGTTGATATTTTGAGATTATAGTTATATGTTGTCTTGTTGACGACATAGTTACATGGTGCCTATATGATTCTCTAGTCAAATATCTATTGACTATAAAATTTTGATTTAGTTAAATAATGCATAAATGATACAATATCTCTAGTTGCTTTTATGAGATTATTATTTGTTGCCTCGATGACGCTTAAGTCTAATTGCATAGACTATAGAAATGATGGCATATGTTGCCTCGGTTAATGATTATTTGTTTCCTCGATGATGTTTAAGTTCAAAGGGCATTGTCTATATAAACTAAGAGGTAATTAAATGTTGCCCCGATTAAATATCTAGTCCGGTTGATATTTTGAGATTATCGTTATGTGTTGTCTTATTGACGACATAGTTACATGGTGCCTATATGATTCTCTAGTCAAATATCTATTGACTATAAAATTTTGATTTAGTTGAATAATGCCTCAATGATACAATATCTCTAGTTGCTATTTTGATATTATTATTTTGTTGCCTCGATGTCGCTTAAGTCTAATTGCATAGACTATAGAAATGATGGTATATATTGCCTCGATTAATGATTATTTGTTTCCTCGATGATGTTTAAGTTCAAAGGTTACTGACTATATAAACTGAGAGGTAATTAAATGTTGCCTCGATGAAATATTAGGTTCGGTTGATATTTTGAGATTATAGTTATATGTTTTCTTGTTGACAACATAGTTACATGGTGCATATTTGATTCTCTAGTCAAACATCTATTGACTATAAAATTTTGATTTGGTTGAATTATGCCTCAATGATACAATATCTCTAGTTGCTATTTTGAGATTTTTATTTGTTGCCTCGATGACGCTTAAGTCTAATTGCATAGACTATAGAAATGATGGTATATGTTGCCTCAGTTATCGATTATTTGTTTCCTTGATGATGTTTAAGTTCAAAGGCCATTGTCTATATAAACTGAGAGGTAATTAAATGTTGCCCCGTTGAAATATCTAGTCCGGTTGCTATTATGAGATTATAGTTTTATGTTGTCTTGTTGATGACATAATTACATGGTGCGTCGATAACTCAATATCTCTAGTTGCTACTATTACATGGTGCCCCGATAACTCAGTATCTCTAGTTGCTATTTTGAGATTATTTTTTGTTGCCACGCTGATGGTATATGTTGCCTCGGTTAATGATTATATGTTTCCTCGATGATGTTTAAGTTCAAAGGTCATTGTCTATATAAACTAAAAGGTAATTAAATGTTGCCCCGATGAAATATCAAGTCAGGTTGATATTTTGAGATTATAGTTATATGTTGTCTTGTTGACGACATAGTTACATGGTGCCTATATGATTCTCTAGTCAAATATCTATTGACTATAAAATTTTGATTTAGTTAAATAATGCATCAATGATACAATATCTCTAGTTGCTTTTATGAGATTATTATTTGTTGCCTCGATGACGCTTAAATCTAATTGCATAGACTATAGAAATGATGGCATATGTTGCCTCGATTAATGATTATTTGTTTCCTCGATGATGTTTAAGTTCAAAGGGCATTGTCTATATAAACTAAGAGGTAATTAAATGTTGCCCCGATTAAATATCAAGTCCGGTTGATATTTTGAGATTATCGTTATGTGTTGTCTTGTTGACGACATAGTTACATGGTGCCTATATGATTCTCTAGTCAAATATCTATTGACTATAAAAAGTTGATTTAGTTGAATAATGCCTCAATGATACAATATCTCTAGTTGCTATTTTGATATTATTATTTGTTTCCTCGATGACGCTTAAGTCTAATTGCATAGACTATAGAAATGATGGTATATATTGCCTCGATTAATGATTATTTGTTTCCTCGATGATGTTTAAGTTCAAAGGTTACTGACTATATAAACTGAGAGGTAATTAAATGTTGCCTCGATGAAATATTAGGTTCGGTTGATATTTTGAGATTATAGTTATATGTTGTCTTATTGACGACATAGTTACATGGTGCCTATATGATTCTCTAGTCAAATATCTATTGACTATAAAATTTTGATTTAGTTGAATAATGCCTCAATGATACAATGTCTCTAGTTGCTATTTTGAGATTATTATTTGTTTCCTAGATGACGCTTAAGTCTAATTGCATAGACTATAGAAATGATGGTATATGTTGCCTCAGTTATTGATTATTTGTTTCCTCGATGATGTTTAAGTTCAAAGGTCATTGTCTATATAAACTGAGAGATAATTAAATGTTTCCCCGATGAAATATCAAGTCCGGTTGATATTTTGAGATTATAGTTATATGTTGTCTTGTTGACAACATAGTTACATGGTGCATATTTGATTCTCTAGTCAAACATCTATTGACTATAAAATTTTGATTTGGTTGAATAATGCCTAAATGATACAATATCTCTAGTTGCTATTTTGAGATTATTATTTGTTGCCTCGATGACGCTTAAGTCTAATTGCATTGCCTATAGAAATGATGGTATATGTTGCCTCAGTTATCGATTATTTGTTTCCTTGATGATGTTTAAGTTCAAAGGCCATTGTCTATATAAACTGAGAGGTAATTAAATGTTGCCTCGATGAAATATTAGGTTCGGTTGATATTTTGAGATTATAGTTATATGTTTTCTTGTTGACGACATAGTTACATGGTGCATATTTGATTCTCTAGTCAAACATCTATTGACTATAAAATTTTGATTTGGTTGAATTATGCCTCAATGATACAATATCTCTAGTTGCTATTTTGAGATTTTTATTTGTTGCCTCGATGACGCTTAAGTCTAATTGCATAGACTATAGAAATGATGGTATATGTTGCCTCAGTTATCAATTATTTGTTTCCTTGATGATGTTTAAGTTCGAAGGCCATTGTCTATATAAACTGAGAGGTAATTAAATGTTGCCCCGTTGAAATATCTTGTCCGGTTGCTATTATGAGATTATAGTTATATGTTGTCTTCTTGATGACATAATTACATGGTGCGTCGATAACTCAATATCTCTAGTTGCTACTATTACATGGTGCCCCGATAACTCAATATCTCTAGTTGCTATTTTGAGATTATTTTTTGTTGCCACGCTGATGGTATATGTTGCCTCGGTTAATGATTATATGTTTCCTCGATGATGTTTAAGTTCAAAGGTCATTGTCTATATAAACTAAAAGGTAATTAAATGTTGCCCCGATGAAATATCAAGTCAGGTTGATATTTTGAGATTATAGTTATATGTTGTCTTGTTGACGACATAGTTACATGGTGCCTATATGATTCTCTAGTCAAATATCTATTGACTATAAAATTTTGATTTAGTTAAATAATGCATCAATGATACAATATCTCTAGTTGCTTTTATGAGATTATTATTTGTTTCCTCGATGACGCTTAAGTCTAATTGCATAGACTATAGAAATGATGGCATATGTTGCCTCGGTTAATGATTATTTGTTTCCTCGATGATGTTTAAGTTCAAAGGGCATTGTCTATATAAACTAAGAGGTAATTAAATGTTGCCCCGATTAAATATCAAGTCCGGTTGATATTTTGAGATTATCGTTATGTGTTGTCTTGTTGACGACATAGTTACATGGTGCCTATATGATTCTCTAGTCAAATATCTATTGACTATAAAAAGTTGATTTAGTTGAATAATGCCTCAATGATACAATATCTCTAGTTGCTATTTTGATATTATTATTTGTTTCCTCGATGACGCTTAAGTCTAATTGCATAGACTATAGAAATGATGGTATATATTGCCTCGATTAATGATTATTTGTTTCCTCGATGATGTTTAAGTTCAAAGGTTACTGACTATATAAACTGAGAGGTAATTAAATGTTGCCTCGATGAAATAGTAGGTTCGGTTGATATTTTGAGATTATAGTTATATGTTGTCTTATTGACGACATAGTTACATGGTGCCTATATGATTCTCTAGTCAAATATCTATTGACTATAAAATTTTGATTTAGTTGAATAATGCCTCAATGATACAATGTCTCTAGTTGCTATTTTGAGATTATTATTTGTTTCCTAGATGACGCTTAAGTCTAATTGCATAGACTATAGAAATGATGGTATATGTTGCCTCAGTTATTGATTATTTGTTACCTCGATGATGTTTAAGTTCAAAGGTCATTGTCTATATAAACTGAGAGATAATTAAATGTTTCCCCGATGAAATATCAAGTCCGGTTGATATTTTGAGATTATAGTTATATGTTGTCTTGTTGACGACATAGTTACATGGTGCATATTGGATTCTCTAGTCAAACATCTATTGACTATAAAATTTTGATTTGGTTGAATAATGCCTCAATGATACAATATCTCTAGTTGCTATTTTGAGATTATTATTTGTTGCCTCGATGACGCTTAAGTCTAATTGCATTGCCTATAGAAATGATGGTATATGTTGCCTCAGTTATCGATTATTTGTTTCCTTGATGATGTTTAAGTTCAAAGGCCATTGTCTATATAAACTGAGAGGTAATTAAATGTTGCCCCGTTGAAATATCTAGTCCGGTTGCTATTTTGAGATTATAGTAATATGTTGTCTTGTTGATGACATAATTACATGGTGCGTCGATAACTCAATATCTCTAGTTGCTACTATTACATGGTGCCCCGATAACTCAATATCTCTAGTTGCTATTTTGAGATTATTTTTTGTTGCCACGCTGATGGTATATGTTGCCTCGGTTAATGATTATATGTTTCCTCGATGATGTTTAAGTTCAAAGGTCATTGTCTATATAAACTAAAAGGTAATTAAATGTTGCCCCGATGAAATATCAAGTCAGGTTGATATTTTGAGATTATAGTTATATGTTGTCTTGTTGACGACATAGTTACATGGTGCCTATATGATTCTCTAGTCAAATATCTATTGACTATAAAATTTTGATTTAGTTAAATAATGCATCAATGATACAATATCTCTAGTTGCTATTATGAGATTATTATTTGTTGCCTCGATGACGCTTAAGTCTAATTGCATAGACTATAGAAATGATGGCATATGTTGCCTCGGTTAATGATTATTTGTTTCCTTGATGATGTTTAAGTTCAAAGGGCATTGTCTATATAAACTAAGAGGTAATTAAATGTTGCCCCGTTTAAATATCAAGTCCGGTTGATATTTTGAGATTATCGTTATGTGTTGTCTTGTTGACGACATAGTTACATGATGCCTATATGATTCTCTAGTCAAATATCTATTGACTATAAAATTTTGATTTAGTTGAATAATGCCTCAATGATACAATATCTCTAGTTGCTATTTTGATATTATTATTTGTTGCCTCGATGAAGCTTAAGTCTAATTGCATAGACTATAGAAATGATGGTATATATTGCCTCAATTAATGATTATTTGTTTCCTCGATGATGTTTAAGTTCAAAGGTTACTGACTATATAAACTGAGAGGTAATTAAATGTTGCCTCGATGAAATATTAGGTTCGGTTGATATTTTGAGATTATAGTTATATGTTGTCTTATTGACAACATAGTTACATGGTACCTATATGATTCTCTAGTCAAATATCTATTGACTATAAAATTTTGATTTAGTTGAATAATGCCTCAATGATACAATGCCTCTAGTTGCTATTTTGAGATTATTATTTGTTTCCTCGATGATGCTTAAGTCTAATTGCATAGACTATAGAAATGATGGTATATGTTGCCTCAGTTATTGATTATTTGTTTCCTCGATGATGTTTAAGTTCAAAGGTCATTGTCTATATAAACTGAGAGATAATTAAATGTTTCCCCGATGAAAATCAAGTCCGGTTGATATTTTGAGATTATAGTTATATGTTGTCTTGTTGACGACATAGTTACATGGTGCATATTTGATTCTCTAGTCAAACATCTATTGACTATAAAATTTTGATTTGGTAGAATAATGCCTCAATGATACACAATATCTCTAGTTGCTATTTTGAGATTATTATTTGTTGCCTCGATGACGCTTAAGTCTAATTGCATTGCCTATAGAAATGATGGTATATGTTGCCTCAGTTATCGATTATTTGTTTCCTTGATGATATTTAAGTTCAAAGGCCATTGTCTATATAAACTGAGAGGTAATTAAATGTTGCCCCGTTGAATATCTAGTCCGGTTGCTATTTTGAGATTATAGTTATATGTTGTCTTGTTGATGACATAATTACATGGTGCGTCGATAACTCAATATCTCTAGTTGCTACTATTACATGGGGCCCCGATAACTCAATATCTCTAGTTGCTATTTTGAGATTATTTTTTGTTGCCACGCTGATGGTATATGTTGCCTCGGTTAATGATTATATGTTTCCTCGGTGATGTTTAAGTTCAAAGGTCATTGTCTATATAAACTAAAAGGTAATTAAATGTTGCCCCGATGAAATATCAAGTCAGGTTTATATTTTTAGATTATAGTGATATGTTGTCTTGTTGACGACATAGTTACATGGTGCCTATATGATTCTCTAGTCAAATATCAATTGACTATAAAATTTTGATTTAGTTAAATAATGCATCAATGATACAATGTCTCTAGTTGCTATTTTGAGATTATTATTTGTTGCCTCGATGACGCTTAAGTCTAATTGCATAGACTATAGAAATTTTGGTATATGTTGCCTCGGTTATTGATTATTTGTTTCCTCGATGATGTTTAAGTTCAAAGGTCATTGTCTATATAATCTGAGAGGTAATTAAATGTTGCCCCGATGAAATATCAAGTCCGGTTGATATTTTGAGATTATAGTTATATGTTGTCTTGTTGATGACATAATTACATGGTGCCTCGATAACTCAATATCTCTAGTTGCTATTATTACATGGTGCCCCAATAACTTAATATCTCTAGTTGCTATTTTGATCTTATTTTGTTGTTGCCTCGCTGATGGTATATGTTGCCTCGGTTAATGATTATATGTTTCCTCGATGATGTTTAAGTTCAAAGGTCATTGTCTATATAAACTAAAAGGTAATTAAATGTTGCCCCGATGAAATATCAAGTCAGGTTGATATTTTGAGATTATAGTTATATGTTGTCTTGTTGACGACATAGCTACATGGTGCCTATATGATTCTCTAGTCAAATATCTGTTGACTATAAAATTTTGATTTAGTTGAATAATGCATCAATGATACAATATCTCTAGTTGCTATTATGATATTATTATTTGTTGCCTCGATGACGCTTAAGTCTAATTGCATAGACTATAGAAATGATTGTATATGTTGCCTCGGTTAATGATTATTTGTTTCCTCGATGATGTTTAAGTTCAAAGGTTATTGACTATATAAACTGAGAGGTAATTAAATGTTGCCCCGTTGAAATATCTAGTCCGGTTGCTATTTTAAGATTATAGTTATATGTTGTCTTGTTGATGACATAACTACATGGTGCCTCGATAACTCAATATCTCTAGTTGCTATTATTACATGGTGCCCCGATAACTCAATATCTCTAGTCGCTATTTTGAGATTATTTTTTGTTGCCTCGCTGATGGTATATATGTTTCCTCGGTTAATGATTATATGTTTCCTCAATAATGACTATTCCAGTTCCTGTGGTTCACAGTACACTACATAAGAATGAACCTGTTTACAATGTCGGACAAGTTGAAAATGTTGGGGCATATGGCGTGGATGTTTACCAAGATCAACTTGATGAAATACAACGCGGGATTCGTGCTCTCCAAGGGAAAGATTTGTTTGGGAAGAGTGCTCATGAGCTTTGTCTCGTGCTAAATGTCAAGTTTCTGCCTAAGTTCAAAGTACCCGAGTTTGAAAATTATAAGGGGAACTCTTGTCCTCAAGTTCATCTTGTGATGTATGCTAGAAAGATGTGTGCTTTGACAAAAGATGATCAGTTGTTGATTGATTGCTTCCAAGACAGTTTGACTGGTGCTGCTTTAAAAGGTACATGGGTTTGGTTAGTGCCAACATCAAAACTTTCGGTGACCTATGTGAGGCTTTCGTCTACCAGTACAAGTACAATGTTGATATAGCACCGGATAGAGATCTACTTCGGACCATGACTCAAAAAAAGAAAGAAACTTTCCGAGAATATGCTCAGAGATGGAGGGAGGTTGCTGCTCAAATCAGTCCACCTCTAGAGGAAAAGGAAATGATTAAAACTTTCTTGAAAACTCTTGATACTTTCTACTATGATAAAATGGTGTCCAATGCCTTTCATGATTTTGCTGACATGGTAAACACAGGCATGCGCATTGAGGAAGCCCTCCGAGAAGGATGTTTAACAAGAGATGCTACTTTGTCCATTGATCCAAGAGAGTTTGGGTCGAGCTTTGATACAAAGAAGGAACAAGAAGCGAGTATGGTGGCTCATGGGAAGCAAAAGAAGAACAAACAACAACATGTTGCTGCTATAACTCTTGCTACTAATCATGTTCAAAAGAGATCACCTCAATATGATCCGATCCCCATGTTGTATGCAGATTTGTTTCCGATTCTGATTGAGAGGGATTTGATTCAAACTAGAGCACCGCCTCAGGTGCCTGCAAAATTGCCTTATTAGTATAAACCCGAGCTCTCTTGTGTTTTTCACTCAGGGGCGTCTGGCCATGATATTGAACATTGTTATCTTCTGCAATCTAAAGTTCAAAAGTTGGTTAGGGCTAACAAGTTTTCTTTCGATGATGTAGACCCAGCTCTGCTATGTATGGATATGGTTTGATACCATTGATTTGCTGTTGATGTCTCCTTTGCTACTGTTTTTATCTTGTTGATGTTAGTGATACAAGGAGGCCCATCCCTATGAACGCTAGGCTTTTATTTCTCTATTGTCAAGTGTTTGTTTGTTTTTAAAATTATGTCTTTTTTCAAGTATTTTTTAATACAATAAACATGCATGTTTTTGAAATTAATCCATTCATATTCGCAATTTTCTTGCTTTATTACTTACAAACTTTGAGCGAGGATGACGAAAATAAATAACTGATTTTTGCTGTTATATGCTTTCAATAGTGAAAAACCTAGTTGAGGATGTGGGGCATTGTTTCAATTCCCAAACATTGAAGATATAAGGAGATAATCCGTAGTCAACCCCTTCGAGCCTGAAGTTGGTGTTTTTTCTACTTTTCTGAACCCTTAAATTCAACCTGGGACAGGGTAGTATTTCATTTAATTTGGTGATGCATTCTGATACAAGAGAATCAATTCATTTGGTTACATGAAGTAAAAGGTTCAAGCACAATACTTATTTCAAACAGAAGAAGCTGTCAAGAGATGAGGCTCACAACAATATGGCAGTTACAATACACCGAGATCTTACAAGGATTATACAAAAAAAAAACACAACAAAAAAAAAACAGAGTGATTACAAAAAAGGAGAGTACAAAAAAAGAGTGAATACAAAGAAAAAGAGAAGCCCATACAAAAGAGGGACATCTTGATGGACCGCAAATTCAAAAGTTCAAAAAGAACTAGTTCATACAAATAAAGAGTGATTTCAAGAAATAGGAACAATTCCTAAACAAAGAAAAATGACTGCCAATTCAAGAATCTCATCGAAATTTGTTCAAAAATGATATCAACGAAGCTTCAATCAAGGTGTCAACTTCAAACATCATCGACAAAAAGACTCTCTTGCCGACCGAGTGCATCAGTTGAATTAATTGAATTTAGGAATGAAGGACATCAAGAAGAATGGGTGGGACCAAATAAATTTTGAGCCTAACAATCCTTTTTTTTTTAAAAAAAAAAACCGTGAGCCCAGCCACGTTATAACATACAAAAGACCTAATTGAAGCAAGGTTCACTTTGAAAGCATATTCGGCAGATTTATTGTTATGACTCCTCCTATTTAATTAATCAGTAATAACCTTTTGTACACATCATATGTGCTTTCATTCAAAAAATAAACACAAAAAAATATATATTCAATTTCAAAAACATACATGTGCATTATATCAAAAATATTTTTCAAAGGAAATGATTTTACTTATTAATTAATACTTGACATCAAAGGAGTTTGAACAATAGCCTGATCAAGGGCAAAGCTGGCTTGAGACGCTCCTAGACAGGGGCAAGTTATATATGAATTCTGTCAATCAGGGGCAAACAAGTTGAATATTTCTGTCTATCAAGGTTGAAATGGTTCAAGATTTGATTACACTACAAACATCAGTTGGTCAGGGGCATACCCTTCAAGGTTTCAAGCATTTTGGGCATACTATGTCAAGACCATATCTTCTGAAACATTGTGTGTCATGAAACAATGACAAGATTGTGGTCGAATAGAGAAGAATTTCCACTCTCAGTACACACTTTTGCATACAACAGATACAATGACTAATGAAAAAGGTCAACTAGTCACGCTCTTCGAGCGATTTCTTCAAGGATTTATCAGACTAATACAAGAGTCTAAAGCAAGGAGCAAGTCGTCTCCATTCTCAAGTTATTAATCATCAATAAACATGTTTTCTCTAAGGGAATGTCGACGGTTATCTCAAGAAAAGGGTACATCCCCAATGAAAGTTGACAATTTTGTCTTGAGTACAATCAATCAAGTTTGAATACAGTTCATTTCATTTAAAATGATCTTTTCCCCAAAGAAGTTGGTCCTTCCCCAAGAGGAGTTCCCTTGCTTCATCTACAACAACATATACATTTTGTTGAAACACTTTGAGTTACAATGCAACGTTGGCTTGTGTCTCCGGTTTGGTCACCTTGTTTGTCCAACAATCGATGTTCAACATACATTCACAACATACATACATACATACATACATACATACACATATACGTTCAAACATATCATTTACATGTGCTACAAACATTTACATCCTTCATACATTGTTACATCATATACATAATTTTGTCTCTTTTGTCTTGTTTGTGTCTACAAAATAGACTCGAGATAGGCATGTTGTTCTTTCTAATTAGAGTGTCAGCTTAGGCAGATAAGCATACATCTCTCTTGTTTCAAGAATTCCCCACTAGATTCATCTCTTGTGGAAGATGGTTGTTTCAGTTTTTCCTACAACAAAAGGAAAATTCCCAGTTGAATTTATTCTTCAATTGGACGCATAGTCTTGCTTCACAGTTTCCCTCCAGTTTGTCCCAGATTGAACATCAATTCAAAAAACAACAAATGACAAGTTTTCCATACAAGAAGCTTGTGTTTTATCAGATACATTTACAATTCCTCAGGTGGTTTTATCCCCAGTGAATCCTATTCAGACATTACACAAATCTTATCCTCTAAAAATACATACACTCTTTTGAAGTTCCCGGTAGAGTTATTGATTCTCATAGATTCATATTACCTTATATACACTATCATTATACGGTAGTTGGTAATATCTGACCTTTGTCTTTTATACACCGTCACTTTGTGGGATGGTAGCCAAGGTCTCATCTTTTCATATTATCTTTTATACACTATCATTATACGGTAGTTGGTAATATCTAGTCATTGTCTTTTATACACCATCGCTCTGTTGGATGGTAGACAGTGTCTCACATCTTTTCATATTACATTTTATACACTATCATTATACGGTAGTTGGTAATATCTAGTCATTGTCTTTTATACACCATCGCTTTGTTGGATGGTAGACAGTGTCTCACATCTTTTCATATTACCTTTTATACACTATCATTATACGGTAGTTGGTAATATCTAGTCATTTTCTTTTATACACCATCGCTTTGTTGGATGGTAGACAGTGTCTCACATCTTTTCATATTACCTTATATACACTATCATTATACGGTAGTTGGTAATATCTAGTCATTGTCTTTTATACACCATCGCTTTGTTGGATGGTAGATGATGTCTCATCTTTTCATATTACCTTTTATACACTATCATTATACGGTAGTTGGTAATATCTAGTCATTGTCTTTTATACACCATCGCTTTGTTGGATGGTAGACAGTGTCTCACATCTTTTCATATTACCTTTTATACATTATCATTATACGGTAGTTGGTAATATCTAGTCGTTATCTTTTATACACCATCACTTCGTTGGATGGTAGATGATGTCTCATCTTTTCATATTACCTTGCATGCACTATCATTATACGGTAGTTGGTAATATTTAATCGCTGTCTTTTATACACTATCACTTCATTGGATAGTAGTCAGTGCCAACATTCTTACTAACAGTTAGTCGATAGTTGATGATATATAAATGTCGTGCGTCAGGGTACAACATTCTTGCTGTCGGTCGGACGATAGCTGATAACATTTTTCCCCAGTGTTTTACTTTGTCCCCAGTGGAGTTCGTTCCCCCAATGGAGTCAAGGTTCTTGCTGTTTTCCAGTTGGGCCATGTCTATTCTTCCCCTGTGAAGTTTTATTCATCATTTTCCTTTGTTTGTCTTTCATAACATTTCTTACAAAATTCGAAAAAATGAGTCAGCATTTTGCATACATATTTGCATCATAAGCATTGTTAGAGGATTTTAGGTCCAAAAATGGTGCACGTTTTATATTTAAGTCTCTTCAACTCCTTCAAGACAAAAATTCAATTTTTATCTCTCCGGTTGAAGAAACTTAAATAGGGGCAGCTGTTGTACCCCAATTTTGGACCTACAAATCCGATTTACATTTCATGCATCCAAATATACAAAAAAATATATATACATTGCCATGAATATTTTAATTTCATTTTTCATGCATATTTTCTTATTTTTCTCATATTTTCGAAAAAAGTCAAAACAATATAAAAAAATAGTTTTTGGTTTTATTTTACTCTTTATTCTAAAAATGTCAAAAAATAGTTTTTCTCAGCTTATGATGTCAATTTTCTTTTAATTAGCGTAAAAGTCCAAAAATATCAAAAAATAGTGTTTTTCCTATTTTACGCTCATTTTATATTTCATTTCCATATATTTCAAAAATATGAATAATTACATTTTATTTCTACTCATTTTTGTTTTATTTTAATTCCATTTACATTTTATTAATAAAAATATGCCAAGAAGAGGAAAGAGTAGAGTACAAGTTGCTCTATTTCAATGACTCACCAATTTATCTCATTCTTATTTCTTTATCATTTTGCCAAATAAATCAAAAATACCATATTCCACCTCAAAGCATCTTTTTCACCAAGACCAATTAAATTGATCCACCTCACCTTTTTCTCATCATATATCATTTTTCATTTTTAAATAAATACCAAAATATTTTCACATTTTATCACTACATTTAATTACACTATCTTATCTTAATTATTACATTTCTACCACTAACCCTAATAATCCACTACATAACAAACATCACACTCACACTCACTTACACACATTCATTCACACCATTCCCAAAAATTCATTCCCTCTACCAATCAAAAAATAAAAAAAAGAAAATAAATTAAAAAAAGAAGAAGAATCCTTCACGTTTTTTCTTCTTCTTCAAACACAACAACAAACCTTCATCCTCCAATTCCAAAATCAAAACAAATTCAAACATTAAACCTCACACAAATTCATTCAATCCTCAAAATCACTACATAAACTTCATCAAATCCTCTTCACCAATCAAAAATCATACAAAACATCAACATCTTCAAAACCAAAAACCATTTTCGGATTCATCTTAAAATCAACCAAAACATCACATAGATTTCGATTGGTTCCTTTACAAAGCTTCATAGACACTTCCTGAACACAAGCCATCACAAATCGCGTCCAAAAACACATCATAAACACGCAACCGAGATCAATTTCTACTCGAACTTGAGGTAGTGATTTCTCACGTTTTACAACTCCGTTTTGAACAAAACTTGGCTCATTGAACTCGCAAACAACATACGAAACTAATGGACATATTAGTTTTCGTCAATTTTGCGTACAAATCATTTTTGATTTTTTAGATCCGGACTTTAATCGCTCGTTTTTTTGAATCTATTGCTCTATTTTGAAAACTAATACCGGATTCATGATCTATGTGAAATTTCGTGTGAGATTGACTACTTGATTGTTAATTTTGGTTCGGATTTGATTTATGAGTGTTTGTTCTTGAGCTTTGTGTTCTTCAATGGTGTTTCCTCTGGGTTTTTTTTACGTTTGAAAAAGAAGGGAGCATGGTATACTCCCTCCGTCTGGTTCCTTCATATCACAACCGTCTGATTGTTTTAATTTTTAATCAAACGCGCCAGATCTGGCCACGATTCAGGCGCACGCACACACCATCACACCAGATCCTGAGATCTGGACTGGTCTGATCCATGGATCAAGACTGGGTCAACCCGTTCGGTATGGGTTTGTTTTTTGGGTCTGGATCTCTCTTTTCTTCTTTCTTTTCTGTTTGCTGCTTATCCCCCCTATTTTGCTACTACACCCCCTCTGATTGTTTTTTGTTCTTTCTTTCTTTTCACGTTTTTTGGTTTTTTTTATTTATTTATTTATGATTCAGTTTTGTTTTTCATATTTCTAATTTATTTATTTTATGCCTTTTACTTTAGTTAGCTTATTTTCATTATTTAGTTATGTCATTTAAATTTTCTTGCAATTTAATTTTTAGTCATTTTATTTCACATATTATTATTATATTTGTATATTGTTTGTTCTTTTTGGTGAACTTTGGACTTAAATTGATACCTTAGCAAAAAAAAAAGGAGACGGACCAAGAATTAGGACATAGAAAAAAATAGTTTAGTATAGTTTAGATTAGATTAGTATTTTAATTTTTTGCTCCGTCTATTTTAACTTGTAATTTGCATTGCATTAAATTGTTGCATCATTCATGTTTATTTCTCGCAAACTCTTAGAATGTAATTAGGTTTAATGTAACCCCAAAGAGGATGTAAAAATTGCATTGCATGCATTTTATTTTTATCGCTTTCCGTCAAACGCTAAAAACAAACAAACGCGAACTTTCATTTTCAAAGAGGTACGCTTAGTAATTCCTTAGAAAAAAATAGATAACGTAAAACATCTTCTTCCTCTAAATAAAATTTCTTTAGTCCACATACCCATTAGTCGCACGATTAGACTTAGGTTTATTTTTTTAACACTTTTAAATTATGCAATAACCTTCTCTTCTCATCTTACGCTCCACTTGCACACACAAATTCTTTACCACTTCTCTCCCCTCTCTTCTCACATTAAAAATAAGTAAAAAACCAATAAACTAGAGGTTACTATAGGATACTATAGACGCTTAGGGTGCTAATACCTTCCCTAGGTGTAACTAACCCCCGAATTTAGAATCTCTTTTTTTAAAGGTTTTTGATATTTTCCCCTCTTTGGAAATGAAAGTTCAACTGTAGTGGGGTATGTCTCAAAAAACCCGCAACAGTTTAGGTTCAAAAAGTGTTGAATTTGGTTAAGTATGAGAGAGATTGAAGATTTTATGTAATGGAGGTTAATGGAGGTTTCTGGGCGCTGTGAGAGAAGAGAGGTTTGGTGTTTTGTGACTGAATGATTGAAAATGGAATTTTAAAGCAGTTTTCACGTTTTTTTATCGATACAGCTCAACCTGTGTATCGATACAAGTATGTTTTCTGCAGCATGTATCGATACATACGTATCGATACACAGTTCATTCTCTGGCTAAACTGGTGCAATTATGTATCGATACAACACCACTCTGTATCGATACATATTAGTTTAGTTGTCAAATTATGCAGAAAATTCACTTGTATTGATACAAAATTATTTTGTATCGATGCAAAATGCATTATTTTCAATTTTTCTTCAAACTCATGAATTCAAATACCTTTCAAAATCATTTTTATGACCTATCAAACATATATATGTATGAAAACCATATAATTACCAAGGTATATCAAGTATGCATGTGACCACAAATATCAAAGCACATAACCAACATGAGAACACATGCTAATACACATAATGCAAGATAAATTTTTCACATGGTCAACATTAAGTACTAAGATAAAATTTCACATAATATGCACAACATCAAATAGCAAACATATACAAGATATGTATGAACCTAATATGACTTTTGACTTGATCTTTGTTAAATCCCCATTTTTAAATGTGAGTCTCAACAACTTATTACTATTATTGAGCAAAATTTTAGGAAATGGAGGATTGGACAACTATCATTTCAAACTTCATATTTAGTTGAGATTATATGTACATGAATCAAATAACCACACAATCAAAAGTAAAATGCAAAGTATAAGGAATACGAATAAAGATAAGGATATGAATCTTCCCTTTGAAGTATCAAGTGTAGGAAGTGATCAAGTTCCATAACTTCTAAAATATCGAGTCAAAGCTTTTCCTATGTCTTTATGCCTTTATAAGTCTTGAACGCCATTGTTATCGGTGTCTCTCATCAATGGTCCAAGACGCTTTCCTACAACTTTAGACATTGCAAATAGGTCCCCAACTCTCATTTGGTCCTAGGTGGTTAGTAAAAAAACCATTGATGGATTTGGGAATCCATTGCATTTTGCCTTTTGGTACAAAAGTTTTTCTAGCTTGGTACTTGGCAATGGTATGACCCTTCTCACAACAATAGTTACACGAGATGTTGGGATTACATTTCTTATAATCCTTTGCAACAAACGTATACTTTTTATGCTTAGGTTTGAAATTTTTGTTAAATTTCAAAGGATCAATGATCGACGATTTGTGTATCAAAAATATTTTAATGACCGCAAGTGCACAGGGACCAATAGTTGAACTACCGTATTTCTGTTGTTGCGGTGTAAATCTAAGGCTAGGGGATGTTTTAGGATTTTAAGGATTATATAATTTAAAATTAAAGATTTAAATTAATTATAAAGCGGGATATCGGTATGTAACTAATTCAGATTTTTTTTTTTTTTTATCATTTTGTGACCAAAAAGTAAATAGAAAAAAAAGAAATATATATTTTTGGAAAGAACTTGAGCAGCACGCGTGCAAAGAAAAGAAAAAGCCCAGTAAAACATATTTTTGAGCCAAATCTTTGGCCTTGGCCAGCAAGCAAACAATTAACACTGAAATATATTTTCATAACCAATCAAACATAAAAATTAGAGGAATTTTCTCAAACTAATTTACAAACCAAATCTTCATTGATTCTCATCAATTTTACAAAGCCCAATTCTGAAGCTATAAATAGAGCCTTTGTTTCTACAAAAATTACATAGAAAAAAGCCACAAACAAATCAGTACGCCAGCACTGCCTCCTCTAAAAACCTCAAATTAATTTTCCACATACTGTAGAAAATTAATACAGAAATTAGCCTTCAACACTAGCTAGCAGCAGCATCTCGCAGGAGAAAAGGAGGAAAAAGTCAGAATCCGGGTCGAACCGGAACGGAGAAAACATAAACAAAAGAAAAAGGAAAGATTACCTACACGCGGAGAATTCACGGCAGGACCGGTTAGTATCCCTTTTCATCTGTTCCTGACATTTTTGCTTTACTAGTGTATAGTTGTATGTTCTTGTACATAGATTTTTAGATATAGCGTTGTTGTTGTACATATACGTTTAAGCCATGAACACAAACAACACAGATTTAAAAAAAAAACGAAATCTTGACAGAATTAGAATTGGTTTTCGGACTTGGAAATTTTTGGTTTAATTTTGTGTGGTTTGAGTTTAGATCTGTGTTGTAGGCTTTGATTGGTGGCTTAAAAGATGTTAAAAATTGATTTTTGGGTGGATTAGGGGATAAAGAAAAAATCTGGAAAAATTGAAGGAGAAAGTGTAGAAAGAAAAGAAAATAGAGAAAGAGAGAGAGGAGAGAGCGAAAAAAGAGAGAGGAGAGGGAAGAGAGAGAAAGAAATCTAAAAATGATGAAAAAAAACCTGAAAAAAAGAACATATAAGCCCTCGGATCGTATGCACGCGCGCGCATGGGAACACCCATGTTCCCCTCTGGTTGATCAGAATCAAACGGCCCCCTATGCGCGCGCGTTGGGCCTGCCTCTAGCAGACTGGGCCTAGCTCCTTTCTTGTGCATAATACTCAGAATGTTAGGTACACCCCCTGGCTGCTAATGACACTTCTCTACCTATTTTACTTTAATTAATATAATTCATCTAGTTTGTTTTGGTTAATTTTTACTAAATTGTAAATAAATATTAAAAAATAATAATTATGTGGATTAAAAGGGGACGCCCGAATGTACATTCATCCCTCACTCGAATAATCAAAAATTAGCGCACGCTTCTTCTACCGATTGTTTGTCTTCCACAATTAAAAAACACTAACAAATCAAATTAAATTTTGCCTTCGGGCTAATCTTTAAAAATCAAAGGAAAATCTTTTTCATAAAGAGAACGTATATATAATCAATTCTAACGTGATACAAACAAAGCTTAAGCCTCCACCGTGTGAGCATACAAGCGGCGTTTAACCACAAGAATTCGATTAACACATCGTTCTATAAAAAACACCAACAAACAATTGCCCAGAACTACGTAGCTTTGAATTCCTCATCGCACCAGAGGATACGTAGGAGCAAGATTCTACATCTTGTCAAGCATAATAATAAAAAAAACTTAATTTTTCCTTTTCTTGTAAATATTTGTAAATATAAAGATAAATTTTAATAACATAAAAGACATGTAAACAAACCCTAAAAGCTTTAAACCCTGGAATTAATTAGGAGGTTCCCGTTGTGTACAACGGATGTAAGGGGTGCTAATACTTTCCCCTTGCATAACCAACTCCAGAACCTGGATATTGTTGCGATGACCATCTTTCCATTGTTTTTAAGGTTTTATCAATATTTTCCTTGACAAATAAAATTTGGTGGCGACTCTGTTTCATTCCGAGTGTCCTAAACGCTCGAGCGATTTTTGCGGCGCGACAGCTGGCGACTCTGCTGGGGATTTAAAAAATTAGAAAGTTAAGCCTATCCTGTAGTTTTAGGGTTTTTTGTTTTTGTTTGTTTACTTTGTTTTTATTTTGGTTTTTATTTTATTTTTGTTCTTTATTTTCCCGCATTATTATATTTTATATCTTGTGGGTGGGTTTATTTTTGAGTGAAGCTGCACACCTGAGCTTGAGAAAAACCTAAGTTAAGTTAGGAGTTGCTAGTATGGACCCCCGGGATGCACATCCCTCGGGTGATTTACGAAGACTCCGCCTAGAGTAGATCTGTTTGAAACATCCCTCAGGCATTGGCTAGCCCAATCCTCCTGTTGGAATTTCAAATAAGGTCAGCGACTCTAGGAACCTTTTAGAACCCAATGACTCCATTTAAGGGAGACCCTTCGGAATTTCACCATGTATCATGGGGAAAGCTTCAAAGGAGTCCATCACCTTAAATGGAGCCTTCAAAATAAAGGAAAAAAAAAACCCCTTAGAACTATCATTGTGAGGTGGTGGGTACACAAAATCTAAAGTCATTCTGTTATAGGGGATCCTACCCTTTAGATTGTCTTGTTAGCCCAAGCTTAACATGCATATCATAACATGTGCATACATGAAATTAATTTTACATCATACATTTTGCTTTATAGGGAATTTCAAGAAAATATTGTTAAGCATTCTAAAATGAGTTTGGATAAAAGAAACACACTCCAAATAAAGGCACAGCTCCCTGATGTCAAAAGCTTGAAAGTCCTTAACAGTAAATTGACTAGCGTTCAAAGGAATGACTTCGCCCACAAATATGGAAGGATACTCGATCTATTGTATGTCCCTGTTCAATTGGAGGCTATCATAGTTCTCGCTTTGTACTATGATCCGCCTCTGAGGTGCTTCACTTTCCAAGACTTCCAATTGGCTCCTACTTTGGAAGAATTCAGACAAATGTCGGGCTCTCCCGAAAAGAAGAATGGTCCTTACCAAGAAGTTGGAAAAGTCTCGACCATTGAAGAGTTGGCCCAGGCTTTAGTGGTGCCCGTGCATGAACTAGCTCCGCATTTCAAATACAAAGCGAACGGGAGTATTCATGGGGTAGAAAGACACTGCCTGGAAAAATTGACAAAGGAGCTTGACGAATCCCAATGTTATGAATACTCAAGGGATGTTTTAGCTTTGCTCATCTTTGGGTTGGTCTTATTCCCTAATCAAGAAGATTTCATCGACTCTGCCGCCATCAGTGTATTTTGGCCCGCAAAAGTCAGGGGAAAAGATTACGTGTCGGCTCTTCTTGCCGATGTTTACTATGCCTTTCACACTCGACATGAGAAGGAAAAAGGGTTGTTGCTTTGTTGCCTTCCTATGTTATACGCATGGTTCACCTCCCACTTATTCAAGGATGTCTCTTCAATCAGTCACATGAGTGGCCAGGATTGGTCTCAGAAAATGATGTCGCTTACTGAAGGCTCCATCTTATGGCATGTCAGAAAATTCAACAGAGAAGGGGTAATCATCAATTGCGGGGACTTCCCCAATGTACCTCTCATAGGCTCAAAGGTTTGCATCAACTATAATTCAGTGCTAGCCTTGAAACAGTTAGGTTACCCGATAAGTGAAGAGCTTGATAATGAGGCCCTTAAAGGATTTGTACTACATGATGTGGGCGCCAATGATCCCGACATGCTCGGAAGAATCCTCCGTGCATGGGAGGAACCACATAAAAATCGAGATGAGTCAGAAAAGAAGAGGAAGACGACCAAGGAGCCCTACACTTAACACGTCAAAAATTGGTCACTATTTCTATCGAGGAATTCAATGACCTAAAGACAACTCTCGATCGACTTAAAGAAGAAAAAGAGATCCTCCAATTTGAGTTTCATAAAGCTTCCTATGACCGAGTCACATTTAAAAAGATCAATGACACACAAGAGCGTTCACTATGGGAGACTTGGGGTTTGATCAAAGCTGGAAAGAAGGAAAGGACGAGAATAGGTGCAGCTCTGCGAAAGGTCACTAAAAAGGCTAGAAAGCAAAACAGCTTGCTGAAGAACATCAAGGGTCAGTCTAGCTATTGGCTGCAGAGATGTGAAGAAGAACTCAAAAGGAACTGCGAGATAGAGAAAGCACACACAGAACAGATTCAAGGACTCATTCGAGATCTGGAGGAATCACAAACTATGGCCTTACGCGAGAAACAAGAGCATGAGGCTTTGAAAGAAGAGCATGAATCTTGGGAAATTGAGTTAAGCTTTTTAAGGGATATGAGCGATAGCTATGAAGAGCTACGGGGTGAGTATGCAAACTTGGAAAAAATGAACAAGAAGTATGAAGACCTGGTCTGGAAATACGAAGATCTGAAAAGTCAAGCAATGTCTTTGAAGAAAGACAAAGAATTCCTAGAGGGCGAAGTCGACTATCTAAGCAATCGTAGCGAACAAAGTGAAGTAGAGGTTGCAGAGTGGAAGGCTAACTTCTCCAAGCTGACTGCATTTGCAAACAAAGTGGTTCAAGACATGCCAGAAAAGTATAAGAAAACCGATGCAACGATGAAACCGCGTTGAATATTGGGGAGTCATGTTGTTAATGTTTTGAGCTAGCTTAAGAGCAGCCTGCCATGCAATTCTTTAAATTTGATGTTAATTAGCTCTTACATTCAGTTCTTCTGATGAAATAAATGGAGTCTGTTTAAGTTATGATGAAATAAACAAAAGTCTGTTTCTCTTACTTTTCAATGCTTACGATAAACGTTTGAAATTCCCTATGAAATAAAAGAAATTTTTCTTCAACTTGCATTCATACACATTCATTTTTGATTCGCATGGATCACATACATACACTTTCATACTCACAACAAATCATTCATATGTTTTCCCTCGTCACCATCTTCGAACTATAATACCGCAAGCAGGTATCTCGACACTCTCGACGACTCACAGGAGCAACACTTGTGTTGATCAAAAGGAAGAAGAGGATGGAAGCAGTTGTGCAAGAAAACACTCAACTTCGGGAAGAAGTTGTCACACTTCGGGCAGGATTGGAGAAGAAAGAGGCCTTGATAGCTTCATTTATGGCGGTGCAAAATAACCATCATCTCCTCCTTGAGCAACTGTTTTTGCCTTTCCAATCCCAACAAAGGCAGCAGTCTCAACGACAGTCTCAACCACCGCCTCAACAACCTCTCCAACAGGTTCCACAACAGCCTAACAAACAGAAATTTGCTCCAAAAAGAGGACCTAGGTTTGATCCAATCCCTATGACGTATGCAGATTTGCTTCCTATTTTGATTAAAAACAATTTGGTTCAAACTAAGGCATTGGCCCGAGTACCCTCAAATTTGCCATCGTGGCACAAACGTAATATCACGTGTGCTTTCCATCAAGGGGCACCTGGTCACGACATTGAGCATTGTTTGGTTTTTAAGGCTAAAGTACAAAGGTTGATTGATACCAACAAGTTTTCTTTCAAGGATCTAAGTTCGATCGTGCAAGTTAACCCATTGCCAAAACATGAGACACCATCTGAAGACACGAATACTAAGAAGGATATGGCCTCTTTGTCTCCGTTGAAGAATGCACAAAAGGAAGCACAAGATGGCTCGCCCGCAGAATATGGACGTATTGTGACTTTGTCAGGAAACAAACGTAGAGAAGAGTTGGGTCTTTCTCCATCTGTTAGAAGTGTTAAATCAAGACTTGGGATCAAACCAATCGGAGACCCTCTCCATGATATCGGGTTCACTCATTCTCCTTCGCCCGAAGCTAATGTTGTTGTTGAAGATGATCTCGGAAACGTTTCACCAGCTTCGTAACCCGTGGAGTGGTTTGTCGCAATTTGATTGATGTCTGCTACCTTCTTATCTACTTAAAGTCAATGATACAAGGAAGCTCATCCCTTTGATCGCTAAGCTTTTTATCTCTTTCTTGTCAGGCAGTTGTTTGCTTTTAACATTATGTCTCTTGTTAAGTACTCTTAATATAATAAACATGCATGCTTTTGAATCCATTCGTGTTCACTCCTTTCTTGTTTTATTACTTACAAACTTGGAGCGAGGATGATAAAAATAAATAACTGATTTTTGCTAATACATGCTTTCAATGGTAAAAAGAAAAACCTGGTTGATGATGTAAGGCATTGTTTCACTTCCTTTCAAAATAAAAAATATACAAAAATTAGTTAATGCTAAGTTCAGTCATTGTTGCATATGTTTTCGTTGTTGTTTGATTCTCCTAGTTTCTTGAGATATATCAAATTTTTAAGAAAAGCAAGCATTTTTGGTTTGATACTTGACATGACACTTTAAAGTATATAGGTTGTTTTGGCACTTTAGGCTACATTGTGGAGGTCTAATAATGATTCAATAAAATCGGTACCGTCTTAACACCTTAGACACCCGGAAATATGTAAGATTAATTTGAGTACTAATGTTGACAAAGACTTGAACTTAAATTCTAAAATAACCCTTAGTAGTTTATCTTATCAGTCGGCATCATCTTAAGCACAAACTAAGTGGGAAATCAATGAACATAAGTGAATGATCCAGAAATGAAAGTTTACATACTTTGGTTGATTTTAAAAAGTGGGAATGCACTTATTGAGTTAGATGACCATCACTCGGATGTTTAATTCAACAGTCATTGAACATACAAAGTAAAACCATGGTAAATAAACCCTTTTAGTAGTTGGTTCGGAGGCGTCTGATTCCGAACTTGGTAGGGCGGGTTACGATCCGATCCCCCACAACTACATTTGGGAGAGAAAAAGGGGGTTTGCAAAACTTTTGTTATCAGCACCCCTCGACATATGATCATAATCACTAACAGATTTTTTTACCATGTGCGTGTACAAGATAACGGGCTTAATGTGATTGCACTTAAATGAAAAGTATAAATAAAATTTAAGCAAAAGTTAGAGTCACAATAAAACACTTCAGATTTGTCTTCATATGATGGGAATCTTTGACCGCAATGAGTGGTTTTGTGTTACTACGGTACTCTTGGTATATGATATCTATTACTTGATTTTCCTATCTAGCCGGCAACCACGTATGATTAGAGTTGTCATGTACTGTTTCAAACATGTGCTAAAAAAAGTTACCATTTTTATGCTTGAGGACAAGCAAAAGCTCAAGTACGGGGGAATTTGATGACACAAAATTATATCATTTTTTGGCTTGATTTACATGAATTTTAGTTGCATGTTACAATTCTCAAAAGACCTAATTGAAGCTAGGTTCACTATGAAAGCATATTCGGCAAAATTATTGTTAAGCTGACTCATCCTGTTTGTTGTGTGATCAACAATTATCTTTTGTACATACCATATGTGCTTCCAAAAAATATTCAATTTCAAAAACTCGCATGTGCATTGTGTTAGAAATACTTGTCAAAAGAAATGATTTTACTTGCAAGTCAATACTCGGCATCTGGTTGATTCAGCAAACGGTTCGATCAAAGAAGAACTGAATCAAGGCGCTCCTAATCAAGGGCAAGACATCTAAGTGGCCTACCAATCAGTGGCAAATTCCCCATAATCAAGGGGCAAGACATCCAAGTTCCTGCTAATCGAGGTCAAAGGTGTTCAAGAATTGGGAAGCCTGGGGCAGTGTCTCTAAACATTCGGCTAGTTGGTAATTTAAATAATGGGGCAGTTCGTAGCAAGGTCATATCAGACCTGGATGGATCCAAGTTCCTTTTCAAGCAATTTCCCGTGCACCAGTACTCAACATTGAAAGTAGTACTTCCCATCGAAGGGTCATCCCGTGGAGAGTCCTCGATTATCGCCACCATGGAAGGAAAATAACCTCTGCTCATAGGTCTCCAATGCAGTCAAAAGCATTATGCCTGGAAAAAAAAAAAATGGGGCAAGACAAGTTACTGTAGGGGCCATCCTTCTCCGTACTTTCAAAGTCGTTCAAGTGAATCATGTCAGACATCAGCAACTGTCAAGTTCAAAATGGGTGTCGAGAGACCATGCTAGCAAAACTCATGTAACCTTAAAACAAAGGAACTCTGTTGTAAAACATATCTTCAAGCCTTAAACCATTTAATTGCCCACCACAGGGGAACTTTCATACACCTTCAAAGCATATTCATGCATTATTCATGTTCGCATCCATCTAGCATCAAAGCATGCATTGGCATCCCTGTGATTAATTTGCAGTACCACTCAAAAACTCCAAATCAATTCACCAAAATCCAAAATCCTTTGGAAACCCCAAAACTCAATCTTTTATTCAACCTCAATCGGTTATCCAAGAACATTGATTCCCCTTGGTCCCCAAAGGTCAATCCTCACTGGCCTTTCAAAAGTCTACTTGGCCTTTACCGTCAAAAGAAAACCAACATTCGCATAACACATTCATGTTGAAGCCCACTTATCATTGGCATGCATCAATAATGCATTTCATTTCATGCATAACATATACTACGCATAATCACAAGTGCGTCTGCATCACAATGCATTCATAGCATAATTAAGATTCTCCAATCCAAAAGTCTAGTCTTCACTGGCAATTACAAGCCCGATCTTACGCGGCAAATTCTAAAAGTCCGATCTTATGCGGCAAAGACGAAATGTCCGATCTTACGCGGCAAAAATCTAAAGTCCGATCTTATGCGGTGAACAAAAAGTCCAATCTTCACTAGCAAATCTAAATCAAGCTTAGGCTCCCATTGTTTTACCGCAGGCATCCATCATGCATAGCATAGATTTAAAATTCCCTAGGGATTAACTTCATGCATAAGACCAAACGGGTATCCCATATCCCCAGGAAATCAGGCCGTGAGTCCGCGGCAGGCAATCAATCATATCAACCCTTAGGGCAATGTTTATCTTTAGGGTAGGCACCATAAGGGGCAGTGCCTACCTTTAGTGAAACACCCTTCGGGGCAATGCCTTCATCTTAGTTGAAGCACCTTTCGAGGTGATGGTAATAAACCTTCGGGTAGAAACACCTTGCGAGGTGATAAACTTTCAGGTAGAAGCACCTTGCGAGGTGATGGTAATAAACCTTCGGGTAGAAACACCTTGCGAGGTGATGGTAATAAACTTTCGGGTAGAAACACCTTGCGAGGTAATGGTAATAAACCTTCGGATAGAAACACCTTGCGAGGTGATGGTAATAAACTTTCGGGTAGAAACACCTTGCGAGGTGATGGCAATAAACCTTTGGATAGATGCACCTTTCGAGGTGACAATTGGATAGATGCACCTTTCGAGGTGACAATCGGATAGAAGCACCTTTCGAGGTGACAATCGGATAGAAGCACCTTTCGAGGTGTCAATCGGATAGAAGCACCTCTCGAGGTGACAATTGGATAGATGCACCTTTCGAGGTGACAATGGAAAACAATTGGATAGATGCATCTTTCGAGGTGACAATTGGATAGATGCAACTTTCGAGGTGACAATGGAAAACTTTTGGATAGATGCACCTTTCGAGGTTACAATGGAGAACTTTTGATTAGATGCACCTTTCAAGGTGACAATTGGATAGATGCAACTTTCGAGGTGACAATGGAAAACTTTTAGATAGATGCACCTTTCGAGGTTACAATGGAGAACTTTTGATTAGATGCACCTTTCAAGGTGACAAGTGGAGAACTTTTGGATAAATGCACCTTTCAAGGTGACAAGTGGAGAACTTTTGGATAGACACACCTTTCAAGGTGACAAAGGGAGAACTTTTGGATAGATGCACCTTTCAAGGTGACAATGGAAACCTTTCGAATAAAAAACACCTTTAGAGGTGACGGTAATAACATTTCGGATAGAGACACCTTTCGAGGTGATGGATAACTACCTTTCAGGTCTAGGCCCCCTACCACGCAATGCCTACCTCTAGTTTGAGCACCCTTCAGGGCGACGGATATCTTTTAAGATCTAGAAACCTTCGAGGTGACAATCGATCTTTCAACTCCACGGAGCAAAATTTTGGGGGCTTCTAGTATTTAATTGTCTGTTAACAAGTTAAAAGATATTTAAATAGGGCAAGCTGTCATACCCCAAATTTTACCTTCTCATTCAGGTACATATAGTTTTAGTGCAAGTTAATTTCATAAAGAAGCATGTGGTTGGACTGGGAATGGGGGCGCGCGTGCAAGGGTGGTCTAGGTTCCAGGTCATGTGTTCGATTCCCACCATGACCAATTTTTGGTTTTTTGGATCTTTTTCTGATTTTTATTATTATATTTTGATTCCAGGTCATCAGATTTTTTTTATCATTTTGTGACCAAAAAGTAAATAGAAAAAAAAGAAATATATATTTTTGGAAAGAATTTGAGCAGCACAAGTGCAAAGAAAAGAAAAAGCCCAGTAAAACATATTTTTGAGCCAAATCTTTGGCCTTGGCCAGCAAGCAAACAATTAACACTGAAATATGTTTTCATAACCAATCAAACATAAAAAATCAGAGGAATTTTCTCAAACTAATTTACAAACCAAATCTTCATTGATTCTCATCAATTTTACAAAGCCCAATTCTGAAGCTATAAATAGAGCCTCTGTTTCTACAAAAATTACACAGAAAAAAGCCACAAACAAATCAGTACGCCAGCACTGCCTCCTCTAAAAACCTCAAATTAATTTTCTACATACTATAGAAAATTAATACAAAAATTAGCCTTCAACACTAGCTAGCAGCAGCATCTCGCAGGAGAAAAGGAGGAAAAAGTCAGAATCCGGGTCGAACCGGAACGGAGAAAACAGAAACAAAAGCAAAAAGGAAAGATTACCTACACGCGGAGAATTCACGGCAGGACCGGTTAGTATCCCTTTTCATCTGTTCCTGACATTGTTGCTTTACTAGTGTATAGTTGTATGTTCTTGTACATAGATTTTTAGATTTAGCGTTGTTGTTGTACATATACGTTTGAGCCACGAACACAAACAACACTAATTTAAAAAAAAACGAAATCTTGATAGAATTAGAATTGGTTTTCAGACTTGGAAATTTTTGGTTTGATTTTGTGTGGTTTGAGTTTAGATCTGTGTTGTAGGCTTTGATTGGTGGCTTAAAAGATGTTAAAAATTGATTTTTGGGTGGATTAGGGGATAAAGAAAAAATCTGGAAAAATTGAAGGAGAAAGTGTAGAAAGAAAAGAAAATAGAGAAAGAGAGAGAGGAGAGAGCGAACAAGAGAGAGGAGAGGGAAGAGAGAGAAAGAAATCTAAAAATGATGAAAAAAATCTGGAAAAAAGAACATATAAGCCCTCGGATCGTATGCACGCGCGCGCATGGGAACACCCATGTTTCCCTCTGGTTGATCAGAATCAAACGGCCCCCTATGCGCGCGCGTTGGGCCTGCCTCTGGTAGACTGGGCCTAGCTCCTTTCTTGTGCATAATACTCAGAATCTTAGTTACACCCCTGGCTGCTAATGACATTTCTCTACCTATTTTACTTTAATTAATATAATTCATCTAGTTTGTTTTGGTTAATTTTTACTAAATTGTAAATAAATATTAAAAAATAATAATTATGTGGATTAAAAGGGGACGCCCGAATGTACATTCATCCCTCCCTCGAATAATCAAAAATTAGCGCACGCTTCTTCTACCGATTGCTTGTCTTCCACAATTAAAAAACACTAACAAATCAAATTAAATTTTGCCTTCGGGCTAATCTTTAAAAATCAAAGGAAAATCTTTTTCATAAAGAGAACGTATATACAATCAATTCTAACGTGATACAAACAAAGCTTAAGCCTCCACCGTGTGAGCATACAAGCGGCGTTTAACCACAAGAATTCGATTAACACATCGTTCTATAAAAAACACCAACAAACAATTGCCCAGAACTACGTAGCTTTGAATTCCTCATCGCACCAGAGGATACGTAGGAGCAAGATTCTACATCTTGTCAAGCATAATAATAAAAAAAAAACTTAATTTTTCCTTTTCTTGTAAATATTTGTAAATATAAAGATAAATTCTAATAACATAAAAGACATGTAAACAAACCCTAAAATCTTTAAACCCTGGAATTAATTAGGAGGTTCCCGTTGAGTACAACGGATGTAAGGGGTGCTAATACCTTCCCCTTGCATAACCAACTCCCGAACCTGGAAATGGTTGCGATGACCATCTTTCCATTGCTTTTAAGGTTTTATCAATATTTTCCTTAACAAATAAAATTTGGTGGCGACTCTGTGTCATTCCGAGTGTCCTAAACGCTCGGGCGATTTTCGCGGTACGACAACCATACTTTCTCCACTAGAAGTTTTACTGTCACTTTTCTACCACCTAATTTTGAAAGTATATTTTGAAAACCAATTAGTTCTAATTAATTTTAACGTGGCTCTCGCTCGTTCAAAAATTAATATCAAGTTCCTACTATCTAGCTAAAGTCTCAAACTCTCGCTTTATTGACTTTAACCTTAATTGCTTTATTTTACTCTCGTTCAAAAGCTTAGGAGTTTTAAAATTAGAAACCCGAATCAGAAAAATAGTTTATAAAATTATGCGTCGAATCATTACTAAATCCCTTACGGTGAATTGAGATTACATACCAATATCAAGTAATTTAGCCGGACATGAAGAAGAGAACAAATAAATCAAAACAAAAAATTAAACAAGACATAATAAATAAATAAAGCGCATAAAAAACCTGGTCAATTACTGAATGAAATTGACTTGAAAAATTCTTGAATAAACCGGTACAGAGTTCTGAATTAAAGACTGTAATTTAAATGCGTAGTAGTTTTCCCTATATGGAAAAACTACTACTTTTTATTGTACTGAAAAGAAACTAAAAACTAAACTATGGTAGAATTGCTCAATCCCCAAAGAGGAGATCAAGATATTTTGAGCTTTCGCATCATAACCCACTTTCTTTCTATCATCGTCATTCCATTGTGCCACAGGCTTGTTTGTTACAACACCATTCAAATCGGTATTTGTCGGAACAAAGGGACCGTTGATGATGATGTTCCAAACTTCAACATCATAAGAAGTGATGTGAATCCTCATACTACTTTTCCAATAGTCGAAATGTTCGCCGTTGAAAATTGGCGCGCGATTGTACGCACCTTTTGGTGCAAAAGCCATATTGTCTAATAATTGGCACAAATCCGCTGAATTTTCAAAAAAAATCAACCGGGATCGTGATACCACTTGTTAGACTACACGGCTACGCTCTAAAGTGGCGAACAAAAGCGTTAATTATACAACTACGATTTTTCGTATTTCGATCGAGTAAGCGGAAGCTACCTAGATCGGTAGTCTATTTGCACCTCGACCAAAGGAAAAATAGTAAAGCCAATATGGTATGATGATGATACAATGATTGCAATACAAATATTATGAGCCAAGCAATTGTCAAATAAGATTTTTCTTTTTAAAATTGTTCACACACACGAACTGCGGTATCGAAAAGTCTTATAGCAAACAAAGCAATCAAACGGTAATTTTGTCAAACACTTGGCGTGTATGACAAAATCACATTTGTGAATTAACAACAAAACTTAATGTAAAGAGATGAGGGATAGAAGAATAACACACGAGGATGATCAGGAAGTTCTCAGCTTTCGCGTCGTCCTCGTAGTGGGCCGGTACGTCTCCCCCCAACTTATCAAACGGATAAGTTGAGACTTTACTTCGAAAATCTCTATATGAATGCACAAATTACAATTGATACAATATGTAAAGATACAGACTCGATTAACCGATCTTCACCATCTTCACCATAGCTCCAACTTGTAACTGTGCAAAACCCCAATTCAATCTTGACTTCAATTACCGTTTCCAAAATCAAACCCTCACACTATCTTCAACCAAGAACTTGTGATGATTGTCCGAATAATTCCCTCGCCAAATTGAATTGTGCAATTCAAGCAACACTTGAATCCGGATGAGAAACACTACCTTTAAGACCCAATCAACTCGGATGAAATTCTGATTCACCGCGAATTTACCCCGAACGTTATCCTTCAAGCTCTTCTAAGAAACATCAATTGAACCCATATTCAACTTCAATTTGATAGAGATATGAAGGAAGATGATGATTGTTCTTGAATGCTCTTTGATGCAAAATACTCAGCAATCTTGATCAAAGAATTCTTCACTAATGGTTTCTCACACTTACAACAATAACACATAAAGCTATTTATAATGAAAATATAATTGAGCAAATTTAGGCACAATCTAACAGACTTGTATCGATACAGGCATTACTGTGTATCGATACAAGTAATTGACAGCGTTGGAAAATCTGGAGTTTTGTGTGTATGTATCGATACAGCCACGAATTTGTATCGATACATACACCAATTAAACAGAATCTTGACTGATATTTTTCGAAACACACAAGTATGTTTCGAAACAAAATGATCTCTCTGGTTTCAAGAGAGTCTTCATGTGTTTAGAAACATACAAGTGTGTTTCGAATGAGAACAATTTGTATCGATACAAAACTGTTATGTATCGATACAAATGCGTGATAATCAGCCTGAACAAGTTTCAGGACATTTGTATCGATACAGGTATATATGTATCGATACAAAACACCTAAAAATTGGTTTTTCAAACTTTCAAAAAGTATTTTTGCTGTCAAGTCAATTTCAATTGTTACTTAAACATATTCTACTCTATTTCCATGTGTTTTGACAATTATTAAAACTCGGAGGGGAACTGGTGCATTTACACCTATGTCAAGACTTGATAACTCTTTATCCTATGATCCATGAGATGCGATCATCAGTCTATCTTCATAATAGTCTTTATGCTTCAAGGTTATCCTTTTTCACCTTAAAGCTCGACTACGGATACTTTAAGAATAGCGTCCTTATGTTTAATGTAATCTCATGATTAAGTCACACTTAATATTAAACGGACTTTCTATTCTAGGGTCTTCATTTATATTTTGGACGTTACAAACATAATAAAGAAAATGCCTTATTTATATTCAAAGTCCTAAAGCAAATACTATGAAATTAGATTGGCTCTTAGGGCTTACTCCAACACTTCGTACATGTGTAAAATATATGGAATGCAACAATCTCTCATAGGGGAGGCAAAACACAAATAAAATTCCCGATTGAGAAGAAATGAAGGCGGCCAGGAGCTCCAATGATGGGCGTGCTATGGAGAAACATTGCCACGCCTTGCCGAATCAGCCCGCGATGGCGGCGAGTCAATTGGGTTTGATTTATTGTTTCTTACTAAGATTTCTTCCTTGATTTCTACATTTCCATGGTTGTTTACAAACATATAACATGATTGTTGTGATGAATGAATGAATATTCTATACTTTCATGTATTTTTGGTGCATACATGTTTGATGAAATGTCTGAATGTATGTCTTCACCTAAAACTTGCTTTAGTCTCGTTAAATTCCAATAGTGAGGGGAGAGTAAGAACATGAAAATGTGATGATGATGGAACTAGCTATTATATAATCTTCAATTCCAAACTCCACTCCTTAATGCTAATAACTAAAGTAGTGTCCTTCACGAACATGAGTATGTTTTGTGCTGACACTGTATAATGACTATAATCTTAATTACCATCACTGCCCCATTCAGGATTTTGTTTTAATTTCAATCAGTTTGCTATTTGTTCGAGATTCGAATACTTACATATAATTTGTCATAGCTTTAATATTAATTTGAGTCATAATCTCATAGATGATGGCAATGTAATGTGGTATCATGGTTGAATTCAGAGGTATAAAAGTATTACTAGTACTTAATTTAGCTTTGTTTGCTGTTTCATACCGATCAAGTTTCTTTCTAATCGAATTTAGATAAACATGATTAAGTTACAATTGCACTTTGTTGCACATGAAATGTGAATACCATGAATGATTGAATAATCAGTACTACCTATATTTGTCTATAGCCCACTCAAATGAAAGACTTATTAATTTGGTCAGCTTTGCTTGTTCTGTGGTTCTTCAAATACTGGATTTGAAAAGACAGTGAAACATAGTAGTAATGTGTACGTAGCAGCAATTTGGTTCACATAGTAGTAATCATCTTATTTATTACTTTGAAACAAGTCTTATATGGATTTTATGAATCTGATGCCCATGTAAAAACCAAATAGAATGAACTGTTACTTATTTGATAGGTAAATATTAGTGGAATTTCTTTATATCTTTAGAATGTTGTTTTGTTTTAGAATCACAATCCAGATTTTGCCATTTATCTGTCTCTCAATATATTTGGCGTGATTCTGTTATATAGTTCTCACATTTATACTTTAGAAACTAGTCTTACATGGAATCTACGAATCTGGTGCACATGTGAAAGTCGAAAAGAATGAAGTGTTGATTTTGAATCTTAATTGTTTCCATGTGAATTGTCTTTTGTAGTTATTGTCAAGGTTCAAACATCTTTATTTTATTAATGGATAACTATCACTAATGGAAGAGTTGAAATTGGAATACATTATGCATTTTGCCATGTTTGTGATGTGATGTACATAATTTTTGGTTTGGAGCTGGCAGGAACTAGCCCTATATAATATTGCAGAAATGATCAATTATATTAATTCAGTGACAAACTCAAAGCTATTTGTAGTTGGGCATTCACAGCTAATGAGGGCATCAAGTTGTTGATCGTAGTACAAGACAACAAAACAAATGTGATAAATTCAAATAGTCTAAAAGTCTAATTTACTACATGAAGCTAAGGCTGGAAAAACTAGAAGGATGGGAAATCATCTCATGGAGCCAGCAAGAAAATTCAACATAATTTTATAGTCATGTTATATGATTCTTGTTAACCACACTTCATAAGATTTTGGTTTGTACTCTTCATTTTTATTATAGGTACGAGGTGGTAAACTCACCAACAAAGCGAAAAGAAAAATTTTAAGGGAATGGCTATACATCGAAACGCCGTGAAAAAAGATGTATAGCCATCAAAACGCCGTGAAAAAAAAAGATGTATATACATCGAAACGCCGTGAATTTTTTTTTTATTATAGGTACGAGGTGGTAAACTCACCAACAAAGGTTAATAGACTTTTGGCACAAGTGGCGTCACGCTCTTGTTTTGACTTGAGAAACAAAAGAGTGAAGATTATATAATGATCCCGTCAAAGGATACAATATCCTTTGGCCCAAGTGATTCCAAAATCCTTGGTTTGAAGTTGGGACATGGAATAAAAATTGATCCCGTCAAAGGATAACAAGCACCTTTGACCAAAGTGATATAATCCTTGGTTTGAGTTGGGACGAAAAATAAAAATCGATCCCGTCAAAGGATAACAAGCACCTTTGACCCTAGTGATACAATCCTTGGTTTGAGTTGGGACGAGAAATAAAAATTGATCCCGTCAAAGGTTTACAAATACATTTGACCCAAGTGATTTTAATCCTTGGTTTGAGTTGGGACATGGAATAAAATTGATCTCGCAAAGGTTTACAAATACCTTTGACCCAAGTGATTTTTCCTTGGTTTAAATTGGGACGAAAAATGGAAATGGCGAAAAATGAAATGATGCCGTCAAAGGTGAAAATTTTCTTTGGCCCAAGTGATTTTTCCTTGGTTTAAATTGGAACTTGAAGCAAAATTATCCCATCAAAAGTAACAATATCTTCTATCCCAAGTGATTTCAAAATGCTTGATTCAATATGGGGAGTATAAAAAAGAAGAAAATCATCCCATTGAGGATCTAAAATTCAAAAAGTCAATGCGACACTATCAAAATATTACAAAGCATACTAAAGGAATCTACATACTCCAATGGGCGATATACATGTGACAACATGAAATAAGGCAACGTGCACGTATAAGAAAGATAATTTTATGAATATTATGTTAAGCACTTCACTCTTGCAGATCTCGTGCTTGGGGGGCTGTGCAATGGACAATTACCCAATTTGGGCTCGACCTGCCTCATTGGGCAAAAGACCCAATATATTATTAAAGGGGAGTGGACCAAGTCATAACTATGTATGTGACAGCAAAAATATAGGAATATATGGGATGACTATTTCTTCCCCATGATTTCCACACCTCCTATATTCTCTCCACTATCCTAACCAACCCCTTCATCCTACTCCATCTATATATGGGGGAATAATAACAGTAAACAAATCACGTTCTTTCTTCTACAAAACACTGGCTTCTTTGCCAAAAACCTCACGAGAACTACGTAGCTCTGATTCTCTAATCTCTTAGAGATACGTAGGACCAGGGTCTCCTTGTTGAGCTATAATCAAAATATACCGTTTATTCATTCAATTGTTGATAACCAAAAATAGCAAGAACAATTTAGATCACTAATTGTGAACAAATGTCTTTTCAAAGCTCGAGAAACTGGTGAATAACTAATTGGTCCTGAGTAATGCATTTTAGTCCAATTGAGGACAAATGAATTTTGATATATTATTTGTTTTTAATTTATTATCAAGTATATATTTTGTTATTTTAGATATGCAGGTTATTTGTATATATCAGTATATCACAAACAAACCACAACAGTATTCTTGCTTAATGATGAAGAAAGTTTAGCACTACATGAGATGAATCAAGTATGTGAAGCACATGATTCGTCAAATACAAAGAATCATGAGTTTTTTTAAAGGTTTCTTGCAACAATTCAATATGAAGGCAATATCACAAGCACCGATAATTGGGAGTAGAATATATATATAACAAATTTTTCTACAAAGTCACTTCAAGTAAAGCTTTTCAGCAATAAGTATAGAAGATTATTTGACCTTCTTCGTATAAGATACAAATGTCTTTATGAGGGGGAGAAATACATGTGTTCTGCACTCTTTTCCTTGACCAAGGTTTTATCCCATTGAGTTTTTCCTGATAAGGTTTTTAACGAGGCAAATTCAAACACGTAGGATGTTGTACTCTTTTTCCTTCACTGAAATTTTTTTCCCATTGGGTTTTTGTTTAAAGTAAGGTTTTAATGAGGCATATCCTGATGGACATCCAAGGGGGAGTGTTATGAATAAAAGTCTTTATGAAAGCCTTAGTGGATGTCCATCCTACCTCTTCCATTTCCTATAACTCCCACTAATGAGTGGATCTTTATTACCTTCCCATATCTCTTCATTCTATGTATCCTATAAATAGGACTCTTGTTATATCATGTAAGATCATCCTAATTGAGAAGTTGAATACAAAGTTCATATCTTTTCTATATTTCTATTCTTTAATTCTAGTTTATTTCTAACAATCCAAACATATTATTGTTTTCAATTTATATCTTTAAAAACGCCATCAATTATGCATTTTTTTATTGACAAAAACTAACACGTGTCTTTAACACATATGTTAAAGTGTCTATCTTAACATGTGTTATTGAAATACAACACATGTTAAGATGATCGTTTTTTATTTTTACAATTACAATTTTTCCCGTGCAATCACACTAGTTTCATTAAGTTTTGAATTAATTTCACATCTTTTCATTAATTCAACATCGACTTTAATTTTGAATTAAATTCGTTATTAACCCCTTATATTATTAATTTTGAATTAATACCAATATTACAAATTAGACATTGACTTGCATCAAAATTAGACATAGTCTTTAATGAGTCTCTAATAAATCACCCTAAAAAGCCAATTTTTTTTATTTATAAAGTTAGATTTCTTTTTAACAAAATAAATATAGAAAATAAATATTTTTTTTATTTTGGTCTTTTTTAATGAAATAGACAATTTAGATATGTCCTAAGTTATCATGACTTTTTTAATGAAAATAATTAATTATTTTTCAAGAGATTAAAATTGTCTTCCTTTTTATTTTTCTCAAAAACCTACGAGCAATTATTTTTTCTTTCAAAAACCTAATTGTGTGTGAAATGTGAATGTGTCACATTTTTTGTCATAGACAACCACTTTGGTTATTGAGTGAATAAAAATCCAAATACACCGACCCGTTGGATACGGCAAAACCATCATTTCGTTTCAAACGGGCAACATTATTTTTTTTTCTCAATCCGCAACACTTTTATTACCCTTTTCTTTTTTTAAGTTTCCATTTTTTTTTATATATATAGTAACGTTAACACTCTCACTCTCATACCCAAAACCGCACAAACTTTCCTCTTATTTTCTCTCCAACAATGGCCGCTTCATCATCCAAACCAGTACCCCTTTTGAAAGATGAACTCGACATCGTAATCCCTACGATCCGTAACCTTGATTTCTTAGAGATGTGGAGACCCTTTTTTGAACAGTATCATCTCATTATTGTTCAAGATGGTGACCCATCTAAGGTTATCAAGGTTCCTGAAGGTTTTGATTATGAACTTTATAATCGTAATGATATTAATAGGATCTTGGGTCCTAAAGCTTCTTGCATCTCGTTTAAGGATTCTGCTTGTCGTTGCTTTGGTTATATGGTTTCTAAGAAGAAATATATTTACACCATTGATGATGATTGCTTTGTAAGTCTTTGATTTGTTTATACCCTTTTGTTTCTTTTTTGTTGTTTCTTGTTTTTAGATCGGACAGGTTGTAGATTTGACTTTAAGTTGATTGATTTGGTTTTTTTCTTTGATGGGTCGTGAATTGAAATTGAATTGACTTGTTTTGTGTGATTTTCTTTTTTGAGGGTTTTAGGGGTTTTTCAATTTCAATTGAAGCTAGATCTGGGTTATTGTTAAGAAATTATTGTACTATTATTTGGGTGATTGAGTTTGAGGTTGATTTGGATAGTTTATAGCTTGATTTGGTTTTTTGAATTGATTGTGTTTGTTTGAATTTTGGAATGGTTAACTTCATGAATATATTTTATTTTCTCTTGACTTTATTTGAATTTCTGAAAAATACTAAATGAGAATGAGTTTGTCTTTTGAAATTGTTGAGAATTTTTCAACCATTTGAATTTTGTCAGATTCGATTTGATTTTATGTTTGATTGTTTGAATCAACAGTCTTGGTTCTGGTTTAAGGCCACTATTAGGATATTTAGCATGAGGTTTTCAAACATGAAAATTGATTTTCAAAAGGAATTGGATCAGATTGATTCCATTTCTAAGGATTTCAAACACATCTGGATATCTATCCAGATTGTTAACACTCATATGGTTTTATTTGTGGAAATCAATTTTCTAAAATGATTGAGGCAAATAATGTGAAAAAATTTTGTAGACAGAATGATTTCATACAAAACTTTCCCCCCTTTTGTTGCTTTTAGGGGTTTTTGTTGACAGAATAATTTCCAGTCTAATTGAAAGTGAATTTTCTTGAATTATTGTTGACTCTGATTTAATCTCTGTAGTTATGACACTTCTAATGAAAGGTGTGTCCGGTCTCTGATACTGTTACATGTGATTATATTCAATTAATTCATTTCTCTAATTGTTGCCGGTCTCGGTGTTAGTGTCCTGTTCGGTGTTCGTGTCGGTGTTTTTGTATGATTTAATTATTGCTTAAGTAGGTTCTTTGATATATGTTATACTAATAAGTAATACCAATCTATACCAATTTCACTGAATGTACACATGATTTCCTCAATGTTTTCTATATCAATGTGCAGGTTGCTAAAGACCCAACTGGCCATGATATCAATGCACTTGAGCAGCACATTAAGAATCTCCTAAGTCCATCGACTCCATTTTTCTTCAACACCCTCTACGATCCTTACAGAGATGGTGCTGATTTCGTCCGTGGATATCCTTTCAGTCTCCGTGAAGGTGCCCCTACTGCTGTTTCTCACGGCCTTTGGCTCAACATACCTGATTATGATGCTCCAACACAGCTTGTCAAGCCCCATGAGAGGAACACTAGGTATTTACTGGTTAGCTACTTACTTCATTGCGGTTAATTGATATTGTATACTTTTGTTTATTTCTTAGTGATTGTTGTGTATAATTTTTCAGGTATGTTGATGCTGTTTTGACCATTCCCAAAGGAACACTGTTCCCTATGTGCGGTATGAACTTGGCCTTCAACCGTGAACTGATTGGACCTGCAATGTACTTTGGACTCATGGGTGATGGTCAGCCTATTGGACGTTACGACGACATGTGGGCTGGCTGGTGCATCAAGGTATATTAATCATATCTTCCTTTTCTTTTGACAATCCTGAAATCAACAAATGGAGGATTACGTCATGATTGTTTTCAATTTCTATTACAATTACTCAACTACTTGCTTAGTGGCTTTTGTTTTATTGCTTGTTTTCAGCTATTGTTAACTAACGAGTAACGATTATAGAAATGCCTTTTCTTTATGATATTTCCTTGTTTTTATAGTCTGTTTCTTGAAAACTGAAAGTTATTGATGACACTTGCGCAAATACACAATTAGTTTCTTAAAACACTTGCGCAAATATGATTGAATAGCTGTGTTCAATTTGTTAACAAGTGTCAATGAATGAATGAATTATCCACGTAAGTAGTTGCATATTTTAATCTCTACCTCCATAATACAACGTGATGATCGACAACTCATTTATGAATTGACAGGTTATCTGTGACCATTTGGGACTCGGGGTGAAAACCGGACTTCCATACATATGGCACAGCAAAGCAAGCAACCCATTTGTGAATCTGAAAAAGGAGTACAAAGGGATTTTCTGGCAAGAAGAGATAATTCCATTTTTCCAAGCTGCAACCCTTTCAAAAGATTGCACCTCTGTTCAGAAATGCTACATTGAACTCTCAAAGCAAGTGAAGGAGAAACTTGGAACTATTGATCCTTACTTTGTCAAACTAGCTGATGCCATGGTCACATGGATTGATGCTTGGGATGAGATTAACAACTCTGGTGAAGAGAAGAAGACAACAACATCAAACAAAGCTTCTGAGGTTGCTGCTGCTGCTTCTACCAAGTGAAACAACAACTTGTTATAGTTTGAGATGAGAGTAGTTTTCAATCAGTTTTCATTTATCATCGGTCATTATAGTATTTGTTAGCATTTATTATATTATTATGATATGATTCTTGTTGATTTTGCTAGATTCCAGAACAATTTATTGATATTGATGTCATTATTAATATTTATATTATTCTTATTATAAACATGATCCTTAATTCCTTATTATGTTGCGGTATAGGCATTTTCTCCATTATGGCTGGGAGAATAGCTGTCAAATGAGCCTCGGTAGTTTTATTGATTTAAAACTTTGGCCAATTTTGATGATTTCTCAATTCGTCCTCTTATATTCGTCAAAAATACACTGCTGGAATAATATACTTCCGGCTCAGAAATTGTCCAATTTTTTTTATTAAGTTAGATACCGAACTGTTCACGTGGAATAGCTTAGGCCGAGCTAAATTTTGTCAAGTCTAAGTCTGACTTGTCAGAAGGTTAAAAGATTTGTAGCTTATAATAGGCTTGATCTTTAGGTAAGAGTGTTTGGCTGTGAAAGTCTAGTCTTAATATATGTTGATATTTTGCTTGTAATAGGCTTAATATCAACATAATGGACTAGACTTTCACAGCCAAACACTCTTATCTAAAGATCAAGCCTATTATAAGCTACAAATCTTTTAACCTTCTGACAAGTCAGACTTAGACTTGAACAATCTTCTTAATATTCTTGTTTGCAGCTTCAACAGCACCATTCATCTTAGGTCTATAAGGAGAAGAATTATGATGCTCAATCTTGAATTCATCACACAACTCTTTCATCATTTTATTGTTCAAATTCGATCCATTATCAGTGATGATCCTGTTTGGGATACCGTATCTGCATATGATATGATTCTTGATAAATCTAACAACCACTTGTTTTGTAACATTAGCATAAGAGGCTGCTTCAACCCACTTGGTAAAATAATTAATAGCCACTAGAATGAAACGATGACCATTTGAAGCTTTTGGCTCAATCATTCCGATCATATCAATGCCCCACATGGAAAAGGGCCACGGAGAAGACATCACATTCAATAGAGTTGGTGGTACATGTATCTTGTCAGCATAGATCTGACACTTGTGACATTTCCTCACATATCTGCAACAATCAGATTCCATTGTTATCCAGTAGTAACCAGCTCTCAACATCTTTTTAGCCATAGCATGCCCATTGGCGTGAATACCAAAAGAACCTCCATGTACTTCATACATCAATTGATCAGCTTCAGGCTTGTCCACACATCGGAGTAAGACCATATCAAAATTTCTCTTGTACAGAATATCACCATTCAAAAAGAAACTGCCAGATAATCTCTTCAAAGTTCTCCTGTCCTTTTTAGATGCTCCAGGCGGGTAATCTTGGTGTTGTAGAAAATTCTTGATATCATAATACCAAGGTTTGCCATCAATTGTTTCTTCAACTTCGAACACATAAGCAGGCCTTTCGAGTCGTGTAATACTAACACGAGGCAAGTCATTCTCTTTATTCACTTGGTACATGGAGGACAAGGTAGCCAAAGCATCTGCCATCTGATTCTCATTACGAGGAATGTGATGCAACTCTACTTTGTTAAAGAAAGTCAACAAACGCCTTGCATAATCTCGGCATGGGATCAAGCCAGGGTGGCGAGTCTCCCATTCTCCTTTGATCTGATTAACTACAAGAGCTGAATCTCCATAAATGTCAAGAATCTTGATTCTCAAATTAATAGCTTCTTCAATGCCTAGAATACAGGCTTCATATTCTGCTGTGTTGTTTGTACAATCAAAAAGCAACCTGACTGTGAATGGGATATGACTACCTATAGGAGTAATAAGAACAGCACCAATTCCATTGCCATAAGCATTGACAGCTCCATCAAAAACCAAACCCCATCTAGATTCTGGATCAGGTCCTTCTCCAAATAATGGTTCATCGCAGTCTTTCATCTTCAAATACATGACATCTTCATCGGGAAAGTCAAACTTGAGAGGTTGGTAATCATCAATTGGCTGGTGTGCCAAATAATCAGCAAGAACATTCCCTTTGATGGCTTTCTAGGTGCGGTATTCAATGTCATATTCAGATAACAACATCTGCCAACGTGCAATCCTTCCTGTCAAGGCGGGTTTCTCAAAGATATACTTGATTGGATCCATTTTAGATATCAACCAAGTAGTATGATTAATCATATATTGTCTGAGACGCTTGACAGCCCAAGCTAAAGCACAACAAGTCTTCTCAAGCATGGAGTAACGAGACTCACAGTCTGTGAACTTCTTACTCAAATAATAAATAGCATGTTCTTTCTTTCCAGTTTCATCTTGTTGTCCAAGCACACAACCCATGGAATCATCTAACACAGTGAGATACATAATCAACGGTCTTCCTTCAATAGGAGGAATCAGAATAGGAGGTTCCAACAAATACTCTTTGATGCTATCGAAAGCTTTCTGGCAATCTTCTGTCCACACTATTGTCTGATCTTTACGGAGAAGTTTGAATATTGGTCCACAAGTAGCAGTCATGTGAGAAATAAATCTGGAGATATAATTCAAACGACCAAGGAAACCTCTGACTTCTTTCTCAGTTCTTGGTGCAAGCATTTCTTTGATGGCTTTCACCTTGTTAGGATCCACTTCAATACCTTTCTGGCTAACTACAAACCCCAATAACTTTCCAGATCGAACACCGAAAGTACACTTGTTGGGATTCAAACGGAGTTTGTACTTTTTCAGCCGTTGGAATAACTTTAGAAGATGATCGACATGTTCTTCTTCAGTATTAGACTTGGCAATCATATCATCAACATAAACCTCAATCTCCTTGTGCATCATATCATGAAACAAAGTAGTCATTGCCCTCTGATAAGTGGCACCAGCATTTTTCAACCCAAACGGCATAACTTTGTAACAGAAAGTTCCCCATGGTGTGATGAAAGAAGTTTTCTCTCGATCTTCTGGCGCCATCCGTATCTGATTGTAACCAGAGAAACCATCCATAAAGGAGAAGACCTTGAACTTTGCAGTATTATCAACTAGCATATCAATGTGAGGCAAAGGAAAATCATCCTTGGGACTGGCCTTGTTCAGATCTCTGTAATCAACACACATTCTGACCTTGCCATCCTTCTTCGGAACGGGTACTATATTAGCCAACCACTGAGGGTATTCGGATGTAACCAGGAAACCTGCGTCAATCTGCTTCTGAACCTCTTCTTTAATTTTTACCGCCATATCAGGATGTGTTCTTCTCAATTTCTGCTTGACTGGTGGACATTCAGGTTTCAACGGCAAGTGATGTTCCACGATATCGGTATCCAACCCTGGCATGTCTTGATAAGACCAAGCAAACACTTCCATGTATTCTCTAAGGAGTTCTATCAATCTCTCTTTGACACTGGCCTCTAACAATGCACCAATCTTGACTTCTTTCTTGCCTTCCTCAGTACCCAGATTAATTACTTCAATAGGCTCTTCATGAGGCTGAATGGTTCTTTCCTCATGCTCAAGTAACCGGGTAATCTCATCAGGAACATCATTATCGTCCTCCTCTTCATCTTCAAACACAGGGAATTCAAAGTTGGGAAAGAGCATAGATTCATTGTGTTCAACGGGTTTATCAACAATCAATCTGCAAATATGATTTATGCTTGATTTTAGAAATATATGAAAAGAATTAAGCATTTATGCAGATTTTTTTTTTTGAAAAGAGATATATATATATGTTCATGTTTTTTTGTATTACCATATTCCAGAAAAAAAAGTAAAAGCAAGAAAAACTAAAATGCACAATAAAGTGGACATAAAATATCCTTTTTCATTGATGATTTCACTAAAAAAAAAACCCGACAATAGTTCATCTTTCGCTTTGGGCAGAGCGAAAGGAATACTCAAAATTAAACATAGGCCCTAAAAAACGCATACTTTCATCTTGGGCAGAATGAAAGATTTTAATAAAAACGACGATGGATCATTACTCAGAGTAAGAGACAACAGACGAAACATCCACAACACTCCAATTGTAGCTAGTTCCTCCAAACACCACTAAGCCAACATCCTCCTCGGGCTTCTCTTCACCCACAGCATTAACATCTGGAAAAATCGGAAAAATGAAACCAGCACTCTTAAATGTATCCTCAATAGACTTATCAACTTTGCCAGAATTAGGAGCCTTACCATTTGAAACAAAACCTAAACCTTCTCGGTTCTTGTTTTCTGGCAACTCTATCAGTTTGCCCCAGCCTGTAGTGGATTCATGCAACAGCACCTGTCGTGCATCCTTCAAAGAAGCCATACAAACGCTTTCTCTCTTAGCACTAGGCCCCTCGTCAATAGATAATCCTTGAAATTGGGTCCCATCAGCAATACTAGCACCAATACTTGTATATGACGATAACTGACTCACCAAGTAAGCCTGTTCGCCCCCCACAGTAATAATCTTGCCATTCTTTTCAAATTTTAACTTCTGGTGTAAAGTTGAGGTTACAGCACCAGCTTCATGGATCCAAGGGCGACCCAACAAGCAGCTGTACGCTGCATTAACATCCATCACATGGAAAGTAATCTGAAATGTATGCGGTCCAATAGTGATTGGTAAATCAACCTCCCCCATAACCATCTTTCTCGATCCATCGAAAGCTTTAACAACCATCCCACTACGCCTCATAGGGGCGCCTTTGTAGCTTTCGGCATCACATTCAAAGAGGACCCAATATCAATGAGCACATTGGACAGAGCGTCATGACGACAAGTCACATAGATATGGAGGGCAAGATTGTGCCTTCTTCCTTCTTCAGGAAGGTCTTCATCACTGAAACTCAAAGCATTACAGGCAGTGATATTCCCCACGATGCCTCCAAAACGGTCAATAGTCACATCATGATCTACATAAGCTTGCTCTAACACCTTCATCAACGCATCTCTATGCGCTTTAGAATTCAACAGCAGCGATAAGATAGAGATCTTGGAAGGCGTTTGTATCATTTGATCAACCACCTTATACTCACTCTTCTTAATTAGTTTCAGAACCTCTTCAACATCAGAAGGAATACCCGATTTATCAGACAAACCCGAATTCTTGTTACTCTCAACCTTTGCCTCAGAATTATCTACCACCAATGGTTCATTCAAGGGAGGATTCACTTTCTTCAAAGTGGCTGGTGGCAACACACGGCCACTCCTCATTATCTTACTCGAGCCCACAACATTTGCAACAGATGTCAAACCAGGGATTGGAACCTCTTCTTTGCCCTTCATCATAGTAGCTTGGTATTTGTACGGGACTGCCTTATAAGACTCAAAAGGCACAGGTCCCGGTAAACAGATCACCAAGGGCTCATCAACACATTCTTGACTGTTATATAGCAACTCAATATATCCACTATCAACGAATTCTTGAACAATCATAAAAGCCTCATCATCACTGCTATCAAACTCAAACTCACTATCAGATTCTCCATCCTCTTTTCTCTTGTAAGAAATGACCAACTCTCTCCTATTCAGCAAGGTTTGCAGATCATCCTTCACTTTCTGGCACCCCCTTGGATTTCTTGGACAAATCATACAAGCAGCATGATTATGTTGAAAGTAAGACAACTGGCACAAACTGACATGAATCTGAACCAGTGATCCCTTGATCTGGCGAACATTAAATACTCGATAATGACCAGAATCAACTTGTACCATGTTAATATTAGCAGCCCCATGAGGTGGGAGTGGATTCACTTGCACATTCGGATTGGTATCTTTGAATTTCAGGGCACCAGTCCTGACCAACCTTTGTACCTCATTCTTCAAACCATAACAATTCTCGATATCATGACCAGGCGCTCCAGAGTGATAGGCACAGGTAAGATCAGACCTATACCAATATGGCAATTTCTCGGGAACTAGCAGCGGTGGTCTAAGTTGAATAAACTTTCTCTCAAGCAAGGCAGGCAATAAATCAGCATATCTCATTGGAATTGGATCTTATCGGGGAGGTCCCTATGTACGATTATAGTTATTCTGAGGTGGGTTCTGTGGCCTTTGTTGATAGCCAGTGTTCACAGGTGGTGCAATAGGAGCGACAGGCTGTTGCTGTGGATGATAATTCTTTCTACGCCCGTCATGAGCGATCATACTCACTTCTGGCTCCTTTTTCTTACCAAAACCAGCACCATACCTTTTACCATTATCGGACCCTGAAGCATCTCTTGTCAAACGACCCTCTCTAATTCCTTCTTCGACACGTGTTCCCGTTTCCACCACATCGGTGAAATCACGGAGATTACTTGCGATCATCTTGTCATAGTAAAAAGGCTCAAGTGTTTTCAGGAAGATCCTAGTCATCTCTTTTTCCTCCATAGGTGGATTGACTTGGGCAGCCAGTCCACGCCATCTTTGAGCATACTCCTTGAAGCTTTCACGTTCTCTTTGGGACAAAGAACAAAGCTGATCCCTATCGGGTGCCAAATCAGAATTGTACTTATATTGGTGCACAAAAGCTTCACACAAATCAGTGAAGGACTTGATCTTCTCACGGTCTAAGCTCATATACCATTTCAGAGCAGCACCAGTCAAGCTGTCCTGAAAGAAATGAATCAGTAGTTTATCATTGTTCGTCTGAGCAGACATCTTTCTGGCATACATAATCAGATGGCTTTGGGGGCAGGAATCCCCTTTGTACTTCTCAAAATCAGGTATCTTGAATTTCAGAGGTACTTGGACATTAGGGACCAAACACATCTCGTGGGCACTTTTTCCAAACAGGTCTTTTCCGCGAAGAGCACGGATTTCTCGCTGCATTTCCTCAAATTGGTCGTGAATACCATCTCTAGGACTCAAAGGCATCATATTCTCAGCATAGTACACAGGTTCTGTCTCATTCGGAAGTGCATGCATGGTAGCGGGAGCAATAGTCATTGCAGGAGGTGGGATAGCAGTGGTCATCTGAGGCATAGTAACAGCATGGAATTGAGCATGGGAAATAAATGGCTAAACATCATCACCAAAACTAGCTGGGATGCCCCAAGGGTAATTCATAGAAGTGATTGGCATAGGATGGTTGACCACACCCTGTGGAGCAGAAACCTGGACATTCTCGGGTATCAGCACATTCAAAGCTTGCACTGGAGGAAGTGGAGGCGGAGGCCTCGCAAGAGTAAGCGCTTCCACCATGGAAGTAAGCTTAGTAACTGCAGCTTGCAGAGTGTTAACCTGTTCATGAAGTTGAGCATTTTCCTCTTCCATAATTCTTTTCCTGTTAGCACGTGTGTAGTAGATTCTCGTTGGCTTGTATCGGATGCGACGGGCCAGGATCTGAAAGAACGAAAGACTCAGAATCTTTGAAAAACCGGAAAATGAATGCATATGATGCATGATATGTCATGTGAAAATACATGTGCCGTCATTTTTTGCTTCCCTTTTTTTGTTTTTTTTTTGTTGTTGTTTTTTTTTCGAAGGGCTTTAAAGCATAACAACTGTAATCATAAATGAGGACCTTGATTCATTAATAAAAGAAACGGAATACAACCAAAGTTAAGCGTACATAGTACTGATGAGAAAAGAGAAAAACAGAAAAATTACATGGAAAAGACGAATTACAACCATTAAAACATTAAACAATACATAGATTGACATAAACTAAAAAAAAAAACTGGTCCTTTCTTGCACTTGGTCTTTAGTTATCTTGTCTTTGTCTCTTGAGTCCTTCGAGTTCAGTCATCTTTTCAAATATCCTTCTATTTGGCCAGACGGTCATTCCTTTATCTGCTCTCGCTCCTTTCTTCAGCTCTTCTACTTCAGCTTCAAACTCATGGCAAGAATGTTCCCAAGCTTCTCTTTCGATTTTCTCGCTGTAATATTGATTTTTCCAACCCGCATTTTCTCGCTCGGACTCATGGAGCCTAGCTTTCCATTCGTTCTTTTCACGCTCAGACTCGAGATTTTTGGCTTTCAATTCGTTCTTTTCATGCTCGGACTCAAGAAATTTGATTTTCCACATATTCTTGTCTTTTTCCTCCTCTTTCAACAATTCTATGAGTTCCTCCTTGGTATTCAATGTAATCTCCGCTGGTGGTGGTAACTCAGCGTCACGAATCGGCTCTTTAAGTGGGTAAGGCATCCTGATTCGAGCGACCCTATCAGCAAGCCAATCAAAATATGGCTTACTTGTAACGTTGGTTACCTTTCCTAACATCTTCTGTTCTTTCTTACGCACGTTCTCCCAAGCAAGCATAAATTCTCCTTTGATAGCCAGATTTCCTCTTCCATTTGCATAAACACATCCTTCTAACAAGATATTTTCAGGGGCCTTTACCATAGGGAATCCAAATTGACGCCTGGCAAGAGATGGATTATAAGTAATCCCCCCTCGTGTACCGATGAGAGGAACATTAGGAAATTTTCCACAACTGGCAATCACTGGTTTTCCACCATAGTAGTCATTGTGCCAATTAATGTCTTTGGAAGTGAGAGCCATAATCCTTTGAGACCAACATAGACCTTTGGCATTTTTCTCGAAAGCAGAAGTCTTAGGCAGGTACGGGACATACCAATTATGCAAAAGCTGAGCACAATAAACAACGACCCCCCCTTTTCCTTTTGTGACCTTGTGATGCATACTAAAATAAACATCGGCTAGCAAAGTTGGAACAGGATTCTTGTTCAAGAAAATCTGGACAGCATTTTGACTAATAATGTCGGGAAAGTCGGGGAACAACACCAACCCATACACAAGCAAAGCAAAGATGGTTTCAAACGCACGATAGTTCCTTTTAGCAACAAAGTCTGAAGCCTTTTGAAATAGATAACCAGCTTTCCAACCATCATATTCTTTGTTGGTAACCCGAGTTCGCTCAAATTCAGACGCATCTAAACAAAGCGCATTGGCAATGGCCCTTAATCTCAACTCATCACCGCATGCACTGAAAGGTGTTCTCTCAATTACTGGTAAACCAAGATGATATGAATATTCTTCCAAAGTTGGAACGAGTTGATAGTCCCTAAAAGTAAAGCAATGGTAAACCGGGTCATAGAACTGGACAAGTGTACTGAGAAGTCCATCTTCAACCTTGGTACCAAGAATGCTCAACAGTCTTCCATAACGGTGCCGAAAACCCTCACGATCTGTTATGTGAGCAGTCAAACTTTTAAGCCTTGTCAAATCAGGTTGCTTGAACTCATAACTCTTAGTATTCCTACGGTCCATATCTGTGATTACAAAAGAATTACTTTAAGCCCTTCGAAAAGTTTTTTTTTTTTTTTGATTTTCAAGTGACTTTAGGAAAACAATCATAATGGACCTTATTTCTCTTTTTTCTCTTTCTCTTTTTGTTTGATAATCAAGGGTAATTTTTCGAAAGAAACTTTTTCTCTTTTGGTTAAGGTCCATGATGATCGTAAACTTTTATAAAGAAATTCCTCTAGGTCATTTGAAAACCAATGGAAAATGCTTTTCATGTATGAATGGATGGATGAGATGTAATGATGCAACAAGCACAAACATAAGCAAACATGGTTGGTTTGAAGATAACAATGTTGGAGTCAAATGGTAAGAACCACCTACAATGTATGAACTAATGGCTTTCTTCCTTTCGTAACACGGGTTCTAAAAGTTCCCAAACTTATCAACGTTCCACTTGAATACCAATGTCCATGACTGAACTCACGGCCAAATGAAATATCCAAGGAAAAGTCTAGTTTGAGCGTGGTATCGCGGAACAACTAATCCAAGAATCTCTCAGCTTAGCCATCGCACCACATCCTAAAAAAGGCCAAGTTGGGTTAAGGGTGACTAAAGGTCCACGATCATCGGTAGGTACATGTCATAGCAACAACTACGTGATGTCACGTCGAACAGAATACTACAACATGACCCTCGACCGTGTGTGATTGTATCACATGTAGTATGTGCGAAACTGTACTATCGCCCACCCACTATGATTATACCACATTCTATCTTATGGTTCACTCAAACTCGGGACAAGTTTATCTCAACTCATACCCCCCCATAACATGAAAGATTTAAACAAGTAAGCAATTAAGAAAGCAATAAACTAGGTGGGCTTAACCCTCTTAAGGAGGATCCCCAGTGAAGTCGCCATTTTTCTGTCGCGGGGAATTTGGGATTCCCATCGCTACATTGACCTTTCATTTCCAAAGAGGGGAAAGTATAAAAAAAATTTAATGGACTAAAAGAAATTTTATTTTGAGAGAGAAGATGTTTGTTTGTTTTCTATTATTTTTTCTAAGGAATTAAGCTAACGCGCTTCTTTGGAAATGAAAGTTCGCTTTTTTAGTTTGTTTTTTAGCGTGTGCGGAAAGCGATAAAAATAAAATGCATGCAATGCAATTTTTACATCCTCATGGGGTTACATCTCGCCTAAATACATTCTAAGTTCTTGCGAAAATTTTAAACATGAATGAATGCAACATTTGAATGCAATGGAAGAAAATAAACAAAACTAAATTACAAGTCCGACGGAATAAATAAATTAACTAAAAGAAACTATACTAAATTAAACTAAAGTTTTAGGTCCTAATCCTATTTTTCTTTTAAGGTCCTTCTCCAATTAAGCCAAGGTATAGTTTTGGTCCAAAGTCACAAATTAAGCACATAACAAATGCAATAATATGATAACATAAAACTGAAATGACCAAATAAACTAAGTCAAATAATGAGATGAAATAGGCTAACTAATAAGGGAGTAAAAAGGAATAATACTATCTAATAATCATGATAAAAACGCATGAACACAAGAGAAGAAAGAAGAAAGAAAACTAACGGAAAAAAAAAAAAGGGGGGGGGGTGCGAATAGCATAAATTTAGTTCAAAGCAAGTAAGAACAGAAAAGAGGGGGTGTGTTTAGAAAGAAAAGGTGTGTTGGGCTTGTCTGTCCAAGCCCATTTTCTATTTGAACCGGTCTGAACCGGGTCTGGTTCATTAGTTGAACCGGATCCGGTTCAAGATTCAGTGTGTGTGTGTGCACCATGTTCCAACAAACCATCACCCTTTGATCTTAATCAGACCGTCCTGATTAGATCCTTGGATCATGTGATCTGTCCCAAGTAAAGGAACCAACGGCTGTAATCTAAACTCGGAATCAAAAGTCTATACTGTGTTCCTTATTCATCAGTAAAGCAAAAACGCAAAAAAAAACAAAGAAGACAAACAGGAAATTGATTTTCACAGTAACAACAAACCAAAATCAATGTTTCAACACTTAAAAAAAAAAGAAAACGCGATCGAACTTCCGATTCACTTTGTTTCATCGTGCTGATTTTGAATCTATGAATAGATTCCTCAGACAACGCCCAAGAAACTTGAATCGAAACCCAATCCGAATGGAAAATAATAGAAAGAGAAAACAAAGAGAAAAAAACACAGAAGAAAGAAGAATAAGAAGAACAGAGAGGCTATAACGCAGCAAGAATCATAGTAAATTTATAATACATAACGAAATTGCGCAAATGATTGTTCGATCTTCATCATTTATCTTCGCTGTATTCGAATCCCTGGATGGGACTCACAGATGAAACCCTAAGAACTTGGATCGAACAAAAGCCAAACAGAACTAGAAAAAAAATGTCAAAACCAACTCAAACAAAACTGAAATTAAATCAGATCGGAGTAAACCAAACTTAATCATGTTACCCAATTGAAATGAAAAACGCAAACAAGAGTACTCGATCTCTGTTCATTCCGCCGATCCCAAACCCATGAACAGGTTTCACGGCGGAATCGAACTCCGACCTCACCGTACCCAAAACAAACAGAAGTTAAAAAAAAACAGAATCAGAAACGAAAACCGAAAACAATGAAAAAAAACAAACCAACCAGAAATCAACTCGAATCATAGCATGTCCAAATCATTTTTAAAGGTTCAGATTCAGAAATTAAGTCCTATTATAAGTGTTATAAACGATTTCAAGTATGGATGAACTTGAATCGCAACGAAATGAGATCAAAACCGACCCGAACGATAAATACCTTCTCTTAAGTCCAGAAACGCGTTCGATCTAGGTCACAGTCGCGTTGTTGAAACGAGAATCAAAAGGGTAACGTGCGATTATGAGTGGAGTTTCTGTTTAATTTCGATTCGATTTTGAAAGAGTTGGAATCAGAGGAAGAAGAAGAGAGAAAAGGCTTTGTGTTTGGGTGAAGAGAGGAAGAAAATGAAAGGTTTCAGAAAGCCAAAACAAACGCGTTTTTACTTTTTCTTTTTTTATTGGTTTTTTTGATATTTTTGTGATTTTTGGAAATGGCTGCAAAGTTTTTAGGGTTAGAAAAATGATTAAGTCCCCCTCACACAAATGAGGGGGAATTATATAGGGGAATATTAGGGTTAGGGTTATTTTAAGTTGATCAAAATAAAAGAGGGTTAAAATGGTAATCTATCAAAAATGGTAGGAATTTTTATTTATTTTTTGAAAATGAAAATGATATGTGATGTAAGAGTGGTGATGTGGCAGCAAATGATTGGTCTAGGTTTAAATTATTCTCTTTGCTTTTTTGAGTAATTTTAAGGAAAAGATAGAAAATGGATTAAAAAATGAAATAAAAATGCTATAAAAGTAATTTATTTTAAAAGTAAATAATTTTTTTAACAACTTAAAATATGTGAAATAAATGCTAAACACAATAATAAAATATTTTTTGACATTTTTGACTTTTTACGCTAATTAACAGAAAATTAAAATAAAAGCAAATAAAATTGATTTAAAATTTTAAATATTTATAGAATCAAAACAAAACAATAAAATAAAATATTAAAAAAACATGGAAATAATTTTTTTGTAAGAAATTTTTAATTATACATACTTTTTTTTTATAAAATAACTATGAAAATAATAATGCTAACAATAATAAAAACATAAAAGAAGGAATAACCATATAAAGCAGAATATATCTATATTTTTATATTATTTATTTTATTTATGCATGGAAAAGTAAATTGGATTTGTTAGGTCCAAAATTGGGGTACAACAGAGTGTCTCCACTTTGATTAAGGTGTTGTAGGAAGAAACACACAGGTAGTGATTAGGTGCAGAGATAGTAAACCGGAGGTTGTTTATGCAAGTCTTCAAACTGATACTATAGTAGTGGATTTCCTTCTTGGCTTAGTAGACCTCGATATGTTTTATGTGGCGAGTGCCGCACAACTTGGTGGGGGGCGCCATAATGAAATGTGTGGTGTATGGCACCACACAAATTTGTTGCGATGGCCCACACATATTTTTTTGTGCCCTACACATATTTGTGGTGTTTTGTCAGTTTTGATCATTTTAATATAGTTTTGATCTAATTCTTTTTGTAATGTGCTCCAATATAACATCTTAAATATATAATAAAAAATGTAATAATACTACAAAAATGAATTAAAAATAAAAAATATATAATAAAATATTGCGCTTATTTAATTAAATAAGTAATGTATTTTCGGTGTTATCAAACTCCCTAAACATGAACCATTGCTTCTCCTCAAGCAAAGAAATATATGATAGAGAAAACAAAACAACAAGATGCTCTTATGGGTCACATATTTAACCTTGACAAAATCATGCAAACTGGTGTATTTAACGCACTAAAAACATCATGGAAACTCATTAGAAATTTGTTCCTCAGGTCTACCGTTTCGAATAATTTTTTATACTTGATGTTGAAGCAAAATCCCTAAATGATGTTTTAAAGGTAACAAACATCTTCAATTATATTTTCATTTATATTCTGATCGTTTTGTGATCTAACCTGTGCTTTTGAGTGATTTTTATAAGCTAGATCAAATTAAAATATCATGATCAATCATCACTTTTTGTGAAAAAAATGAACACTACTGCAGAGAACGATCAGAGAACGCTCTCTGATATACAATTAGCACATGCTTCAAGACAAATTCTTGTCATAAGCACTTAATAATGTTTCATCAGGCTACAAGACATAGTTCAACTTTATCATTGGACTTAAATTCAGAATCTCAGCAGTGGATAAGTCATTTTAGGCCAAACAAGATCATGTGCATGAAGAACATTCCTTGTATGACATGTTTAAGGAAAGGATTAAATGCAACATGGAAACAAGCAAGTGTGAACTAGTGTGTCTACTAGTTTTAATATCGGAAGATGTTTCATGGACAAATCACAATGCAACAACAAACTACTGAACTCATAGTTGGCATTATACTTTCAACTGTGCTTCACATGAACATTCTCCAAGGCTTCTCCCACATAAGACAAGTAGATGTTTACTTGAAAAAGTACTTTATGGACAACTATCATGCTAGTCCTAGTTGTTTGAGACGATACACTACAGCTGTGTTTGCTCAAGCAATGAAATGCCCCTCATAATTTTCAGCATCATCTCAGAAAGGGGAGAACGTTACCAGAACGATCTCTCACCTAGGCTGTTTTGTACATGAACATTCAAACTCATAACCAACTGTTTAATGTACTTTGATTTGATGCACAACAGCTATTTGCAATGTTTATACTTAAAGAACAAGCTTCATCCAGCCAACTACATCTATTTACAGCTCAATACTTTTATTTAGTGAATGAAGAAACCGAGAGAGTTTTTGCAAAACGTTCTCAAATATTAAAATTATGCAGCAAACTCTCCATGAGCTATCATCTGAAGGATGCAACGACTCTTTACTGTACTTACATGATGACTAAGCATTAAGAACGTATTTTGCATCCATAAATAGCACCCCATGGTGCATTGGAAGAACAAGAAGTTTAGTTACAAGTTTGCATACAACAAGCTTAGTTCTCAAGCAATCAAAGCTCTTATCTATTTTTTTACTCACACTCCAGCTCTACTATCAATCTTTGGATCAAATATTTAGAGTGTACTAAGTAGTTTACTTAAGCCTATCAATATCTAGTTTGAGTCATTGTATAAGCTTAAATCCAGAAACAAACCCTTGTTGTAAAAGAAAGAATTGCTCTAGTCAATACGTAACTATTGATTGAGTGTACCATGTAACATCAGGATTGACAAGAGGTAAAGCCTTGGAACATCAGGATTGACTAGAGGCACAAAGAATTGATCTTGGACTAGATCAAAGAAGAAGAAGAATTGTATTGAGATATCGGTAGTATATCAATCATACTAGTGATAAATCTCACATGAGTGGCGACTGGACTAGCCCAATATTTGGGTGAAGCAGGATAAATTACTGTGTGTTGTTTCTTCGTTCTTTACTTCCTTCAATTTGTACACATCATACACTTCTACTGTTTATTTGACTAACTGCTTAACACTAACGAGAACAGTCTCAGAACATTTTGACTATCATTGTTTAAATTGTTTTTAAGCTAACAAAAGTGCTTTGATTTAGAAGCTATTTTTTTTTAAAAGGTTACAATTAAAACACCCCCCTTTTTGTGAAACTTTCTACTTCAATAGGCATCAGAGCTCGGCCTCTATAGGTTGAACATTTAACAAGTGCTAGAGGAAAAAATTCAGAAAAGACGTAATGTCTAAACCTGCAAAGTTTATTTCTGAAGGAAGATCCTCAAATAGATCTCCTCTATTTGAAGGAAATGATTATTACTACTTGAAAGATAGAATGGAATTGTTTCTCAGATCACAAGACAGTTACATGTGGCCCGTTGTGGAACATGGAGAATATGTACCTCTCCTTGGATCTCTTATTCAATGAAAAAGGTTGATGTACCTGATTCTCCGGCAAGATGGTTAATGAACCGTGATTTCTCAACAAGAAGGGTCGATGAATCTTCTCCCAAGTGAATTGGTCAACAAAGCATCATCCCCACCAGATCGGTCTGTGCACCACATTCTCAGACAGAAAATTTGATAGATCCTTTCTCCAGTGATTTGTACCTCAACAAGTTGGTTTCCAAACCATAACCTCAGTGGAGTTAGCATTCCGCATCTCCAACAAGTTGATTGATGGACCATGTTCTTCAACAAGATAATTATCAAGTAGTTCTCTCAAGGTTTTGTCAAAGCCAGGCAGAATATTCAACTTTCTCTCCCAGTGAGTTTCTTTGTTCAAAGATACCTCCAACTCTAGCAGAATACTCCGATACATAGTTCAGTCTTTGCTAAAAACCAAGATAGTTTAGTCCTCGCTGAAAATCAGAAAGTTCAGTCTTCACTGAATAACCAGAAAAGAGTTTAGTCTTCACTAAAAGTCAAGGAGGGTTCAATCTTCACTGTCCATCTTAGAAGTTCAGTCTTCACTGAAAGTCAAAAGAAAGTTCAGTCTTCACTGAAAGTTATGGAGGTTTAGTCTTCACTGTCCGACTCAGAAGTTCAGTCTTCACTGAAAATTAGAAAATATTCAGTCTTAATTGAAAGTCAAAGAAAAGTTCAGTCTTCACTTATCACTTAAAATAAAGGAGGGTACAGTCTTCACTGTTATTATAGGTCAGTCATCATTGATAGCTTAAAATGGTACATTCTTTACTGTCCGTCTCAGAAGTTCAGTCTTCACTAATAGTCAGAAAGAAAGTTCAGTTTTCACTGAAATTTATGGAGGTTAAGTCTTCATTGTCTGCATCAGAAGTTCAGTCTTCATTGAAAGTCAGAAAGGAAGTCCAGTCTTCACTGTTTGTCTCAGAAGTATAGTATTCATTGGCAATCAAAGAGTATAGTCTTCATTGTTTGTCTTAGAAGGCCAGTCTTCATTGACAATCAAACAAACAAAAGGAAAAAGTCATATCAAAGCACCCGGACGGGAGACGATCAATTTTTCGTTGGAGTTCAAGCACCTAGACGGGAGACAACTCTGTTTATTTTTTGTTCAAGCACCCGGATGGGAGAAGACCTGTTTTGAATTCAAGCACTCAAACGGGAGACAATTCAGTTTTTTCTTTTGGATGATCCAAGCACCTGGGCAGGAAACGATCAGTTTTTCTTTGATTTCAAGCACCCGGGCAGGAGACGGAAACCACCCCCGGTTGCTGGAAATTGCACCACTGCCACCCATTTTTCAATACTCGTCAAAATTCAAAACTAAATACACCAAAAGCTTCGTCATCACCTCCTAAACACAAATTCGTCGCAGAAGATTGGAGATCCTTTTTTTGAAGAAAATTCACGTTTTGGTTTCGCTCGTTTTAGACGCGAAACAAGGTTGATTCGTGTTGATTTTTGCTTCTAGAACTCATTAAAACCATTTCCCGTCATCGTTTCCATCCATTTTCGCGTGAAAACGTGTTTCTCGTTGATTAACTCTGATTCATGCAGATTTAGACTTCTAATGCTCGATCTAAGCACAGATTCGGGTTTCGCGTGCAAAATTGAGCGGAACGGTATGTGCTTTCGCAAACTTTGGTGAACAGATGAAATTTCGGTAAGATCCCAACGATGGTGACGACAGGAGTGTTTCTGTTCTGTTTTGTGAAGTTAAAGATGAACCAGGCCACGTGTCATTTCCTTAGTAACCTGTAGCAATTGCTCGCGCTCCCCCATGGTTACTCAATGCGCCCCTAGCCGGTTCTTCTAGATCGGTTCGGTTTCAGAGTCGGGTAAATCAACTTGTTACTTGGTGGATCTGGACATGGGCCTTATTGCATTTCTGGACTGTTTTTTGATGGACTGTTGTTTGCACCTGCACGCCTGCTGAATACACCCCCTCGGGGCTGAGTGTAAGGTGGGCCTTGGGCCTAATTTCTGATGGATCTTTTTGCTGTTTGCACACTAGGTTTCAGGTTTTCACCCCCTCGTACAACGTTGAATTTATTTATCGACGATGAATTTATTTATCATTCAATAAATTTATTTATCCTTCGATAAGTTTTTTTATCCTTCGATAAATTGTTTATCCTATAAATGCACCAGTTCCCCTCCACGTTTTAATAACTGTCAAAACACTTGAAAATATAGTATAATACATTTTGGTAACATTATAATTGACTTGACAGCGAAAAATGTTTTTAAACTTTGAAAATCCAAATTACATATATTTTGTATCGATACACAATTCATTTGTATCGATACAAATGTTCTGAAATTTGTTCAGGCTGATTATCACAATTTTATATCGATACATGACTTCTTTGTATCAATACAAAGTTGTTCTCAAAGGGAAAGAGAAGCTCCTGTGTATCGAAACATGCTTGCATGTATCGATACACCTCAGCCTCTCTTGAAACCAGAGAGAGCATCATGTATCGATACATGCCTCATGTTTCGATACATATCAGTCTTGATTTTTAATCTTACTAGTGTATTGTCGATACATATTCGATGTTGTATCGATACATAACTGGAAAACTTCAATTTTTGTACGCTATCAGGTAGAGTTGTCAAAACGGGCAGCCCGACTCATTTTGGCCCGGCCCGGATGGGCGGTGGGTTTTATCGGGCCGGGCTAAAAAGCCCGGGATAAAATATAGGTTGGAAAATTAGTGCCCGACCCGGCCTTTTTTGGGCTAGCGGGTTTTCGGGTAAGCCTGGCCCGAATAGATTCTTTTTTTTTTTCACTATCCAAAAACAATTTGTTTGTAACAACCCACTTTTCTTAAATTAATTAAAAGTATTTGATAGTACTAATTTATACCAGTGTTTTAAAAACCGGACCGGACCGGCCGTCGGACCGGTTGAACCGGCGAACCGGAGAGTTACCGGTCTGGTTCACTAGTTGGATCGCTCATGCAATTGAACCGGAGAGAACCGGTCAAAACTGGCAAAAACGGCTAAAAACTGGTGAACCAGACGGTTTTCGAGAACCGGACGATTTGATGCTTGTTTCCTTTTTTAATCTTTCCTTTTGTTGTTAATACTCGGTTAAAAAAGAAGAAATAGAGATGAGAATGAAAGAGTAAGAAAATAGAAGAGAGAGAGAGAGAGAATAGAAACAGATTGCGAGAGAGGTGCACTGTGTTTTGGTTAGACAGTTAGAGAATAGAAGAAATTAGAGAAAATGTAAAAAGAAGAAGGAGGCAGCAGCGGCTCTGCATTCTGTAAAGGGAGGGGGGCATGTGAATCACTTTGAAAATAGGGTTAATGATGTAGTATAAAAATAATTGGGCCATGGGTAAGAAATAAGTATCGGGCCTATACTTCAATTTCCATTTTGAGTTAAAAAATTTAAAGGCACATTTGATTCTTTTTCATTGACTTTAGATTTTATGTATTATTTGTCTAATATTGTTTTAATTGTTCAACATTTTTTACATTTATAATAACTATTACTTCTGCGGTAAAAAAACACAAATGATTTTAATTTATTATATATAATTAAAATATATGTTATATTTTTTCTTTTTTTAGATACCGAGTCATCCGGTTCATTCCGGTTCGACCGGTTTAATTACTATATAGTTTTATTATAGACACCGGTTCATATCACCGCTTTGATCCGGTTTAGTCATGCGGTTCGACCCGTCACCACGGGGTTCAACCAGTGAACCAGTAGCCTCACCGGTTCGATAACCGGTCCGGTTTTTAAAACATTGATATACAACTATGCGATAAATAGTAAGACTTTGGGTTATGAGTTGGTGAATGAGAGTTGATGTGGGGACCATTTATAATCACAACATGGCAAGTGTAGACAGAGACAGTGATGGAGGAAGCTCTGTATGCAATAAAGAAGAAGGTCTCTGGCCACGTGACGTTTTCCTATTGGATCTCACATCAAAGTCATCATGTCCCTAAGTGTCACGTATGCAAAATTAACGTTTTTGACATTTTTCTAACGGTAATTAGGACCAAATAAATTAACATAATGAAAGTTAGAGGACCAAAACGGAACGAAAAAATAGTTCAAGTACCAAAACGGAACAAAAAATAGTTAAAGGACGGAACCTTGAAAATATTTAAAGGACCAAAAGTATATTTAAGTTTTTTTTTTTCCCTTCTTCTTACTCATCTCACGTATTCTCTCTCTCTATCTCTCCATTCACTACTCATCTCTTCCTCCCTCAAGAAGCCATAACTGAGCCACAAACCCTTCCACGTCGATCCTTCCAAATCCCAAGTGTTGGTCACAAATGCAATTAGACAAGTAAAATCCTTTGTAGTCTTAGAACATCAAATTAAACGACCACCTCTCCTTTTTCCTTTTAAACGAACCAAAACCTTCCTCTGTCAATGTTCGATAATTGAGAAATTTCAAGAGATTAATGGCTGCATGTGGTTAGAAACAAAGATTGAAACCATTGAAAGATTTTAAGGGAAACCCGTATTTAGGAACAGGGCTGCACAAAAACGGTAAGATCTCTCTCTCTGTTACTCCGATTTTAGTGGGGTTTGTTCCTATGGAAAGCTGACTTAATGCTTGTCGTTTGGACACTAATTTTGTGATTTTTGGAGGAGAAATGAGTTCAATATGAATTTTTGAAGTTGGAGGCCTGATGCTGCTGTAGAAATGAGTTCAATATTAAAAAGGTAATATCTCTCTGTGTATGTAACTCCGAATTGAGTGATCTTTGTTGCTATGGATAGCTAACGTAATCCCGGTCGTTTCAGTACCATCCTTGTGAGATTTTATGAAGAAATAAGGTCTGGGCAAATTTTTAAAGTGAAAGGTTCAACACAGTTATATGCAGAAATTGTTTTGGAGTGACCTTCACTTAAACAGTAAGATCTCCCTCCTCATAACTCCTTTTCTAGAAATTATTTTTGGAATAGATAGCTAACTGAAATACGGTCGTTTGGGTACCATCCTTGTGAAATTTGATGTAGAGATGAATTCTGTGCGAAGTTTTGAAGTAAAAGGTTGAACACAGGATTTTGCAGAATTCGTATTTGGACAGGGCTGCACTTAAATGGTGAGTTCTCACTCTCTATAACTCCGATTGGATCTCCGCTTGTTGGTATGGATAACTAACACAATTACGGTCAGGATGGCACCAGTTTCGTAATTTTGGAATGAAAAACGAATTCTAGGGATGAGTTTAAAGTTGGAAGTCAGTAGCAGTAGTTATGCAGAAAATCTGTCGCGGGTTCGCGTATTCAAACGCCACAATCGAATGGTTTTTAAGCGTACGGAAAGCTCGGTATGGTCATCAATCTCATGTGAGTTGCCTTTGATAGCTTGCTTACCACCGGGTAGTATAATATCCTAAAATGTTAAAAGATATTGACTACTAATATTGAAATCATGCATATGGCTGTATGATTTTACTAGAAAAGAATTAGGAATCTTATATTGTTAAGAAAATGTGAATTAAGGATTTAAACCCCATGGATGTATTTAAGTTAGATTATGTGTTAGCCTCAATGTTTTTACTCTGTTTACTTGTACTAAAGGATTTTGGGATCAAAGTATAAGTTTAAATTGTTTTTAAACTTTCGAAGCTTATATTGTTGGCTCATTGCTTTGTAAATAATTTTAACATTATATATCTTGAGGCTAATCATGTTATTGAGTTTAAAATGCATAAGTAAGAAGGAGAAAATGATAAGTTATGCTTAGGCAACTGATGATGGACAGACTTATAAAGATAAAGAATGAAATAAAGTTATGATTTTAGGATTGATCAAATGGAGTGGGCTTTGGACCCGCAAAAGAGTGGGCTTTGGACCACATTTCTATAACGATAATTGGCAGAATTTGAATGAAATGAATAATAATAATTGTGAGATGCCGAACCATAGCCTGATATGATAGGAATTTGGCCAGGAACGATGGGGAATGACTCAAGACACTAACCTTGAGTCATTCCGTAAAATTCACCAAGATGATTTTTGTTGTGTGTACAATAACCTTACAATATGAAATGAAAAGAATATGTTATATGATATGATGTGATCAATCCTAAGAAATGTTATGAAAGATGTTAGAAAACTTAGTTTTCCCCATGTCACTGATTGAGCAGATAGTTTCCCCTTGTACTCGATTAGTGAAGAATTATATGAACAGGGTTAGTACTAACCGAAACAGATAGCTTCACGTAGAAAATGCTAACACCTAAGATAGGTGGAACTCACGAGACAAGTAGTCTCACCCAACTCCCTCTATTTTGTTCAGAGAACAGGTTAAGCAATGGATTGAGCTATTGATCGAGCTATGGTGAAAGAGATATTGGATTATAGTTTATTGTATTGTTTAGTTTAGTTATTTCATTAGTTTTGTACAAGAATTCAACTTTCCGCTGGGTATTTTGAGAATGCTTGAAATCAGTAATGGTTGTACATTGTAAATGACCTCTATTTTTTTTTGTAATTTTAAATGTATCCAGATTCAATTATGTATGCTTCATTCGATATACTAGTCAATCGATATGGGGCGCTATATTGTTGGAGGAAAAAATTAAACATTCCAAATATAATACAAATAAGTTTACATTATTCAAAATCAGTTACCAATCAACCAAATAACAAAAAATAAATTCAAATAATTTTTCAAAACAAAATAACATAAATGAGCATAATCAAACATAATTATAATTTTACAACTATTTTGTAAATCTTGGACTTGAGTTGTTTCTAAAAAAACAAAACAAAAAAACATATATGCGGGCTTTCGGGCAGCCCATGGCTCATTCGGGTAAGCCCATAGTTTCAACGGGTAAATACGGGCCGGGCTAAAAAGCCCAGATGCAATTTAGCTAGAACTTTTACGATCCAAGCCCAGTGTTTTTTCGAGCTTGGCGGCCCGGCCCATGCAGCCCGACCCATTTTGTCGGCTCTACTATCAGGGACTTGTATCGATACAACTTAACACTTGTATCAATACATATCAGTTAAATTGTGCCTAAATTTACTCCATTATATTTTCTCTATAAATTGCTACATGAGGTTTTCTTGTAACAATGAGAAACAATTGGTAAACACTTTTGATCAGAGTTTTGTGAAAATTTAGGATCAATAGGGATTAAAGTCAAGTTCTTCATCTTTCTTCAATTAGCAATCACTTCAAGGTTGAATATGGGTTTGATAATGGAGTTTTAGTTTCATTGAAGAATAAAGTTCGAGACGTATCGCGGTGAATCTGATCGTGCTCAGGTTGAATTGGCTTTAAGGGGTTTCTCATCAAGGATTCAAGAAGTGTGCTTGCTTGAAGGATCAACACAATACGACGAAGTATCATATAGCGACAACATCTTTAAAATTAATTAGATCTTATTGATTTTAAAAAAGTACTTTTAAATATAAATTAAAAGAGTGACAGTAAAACATTTATTTTTAAAAGTATAGTCTTAATCAACGAACACGACGGTGTGAGGTCTAGTCTTTTAAATCAATAATTATCTTCTGATATTTAAAATATTTAAAAATCTTTAATTTAATTTCTAAACAATCTCCTAAAATTCTAAATTATCAATTAGCCTTAGATTTAGATCGTAGCATTTGAATCGTGGTAGATCAATTATTGGTTCTTTAGGTTCAATAATCTTTTTAAAACTACGTCATACGACTGTGCACTTGCAGTCATTGAATTTAGATATACAAAATCACGATCAAATTTTTGACGCTGTTACCGGAGACCAATTAAGTTGATATCGTAACTCTAGTGTTACACCGTAGAGACTAAGGCACCTAAAATGAATTAATTTAAAATTTATAAATTTTAAAAACCGAAAAAAAAATACTAGATAAAAAAGAACATTTAGGATTCAAAAAAAAGAAAAAAATTTAAAAATTGAAAAAAAACAATAAATAATAATTAAAATATAAATAGAATAAATTCTATAAACTTAAATTAATGTACCACCCAAATCTTTCGAGGGACTATTCCCGAAATCTTGAATACCCCCACCAAACTTTTCTCTATAATTACCAAATGCAAGCCTCCTTGTACTTTGAGGGACCACACAAGAACTCCCTCTATGATTATCATACCCAATATTTTGAGGAACCACAAGAATCCGTGAGTTCCATCCTCATAACATTAATGGAGAATTTCATTGAGACAAACACTAATGCTAGGCTAGAACTTATGATGGAGAAATTTGTGAAAACACAAGCTCTTAGGATTGAAGAGACTAGAAAACAACATCTCGAAAATAATGAAACCTTGAGGCAATAGAACATCAAGGTCGAGTCCATCACGACTAACTCTAAGGCATTGGAGACTCAAATCTCCCAACTTGCACAGATGCCTATAGGACCGTCCCTCGAAAGACATGTGGATGTTGTAGATACCATTAGTGAAAAACAAATTGAAATCCCTAAAGAGAATGATAAGGAGGTCGACGAGAGTTCTGCTGAGAAAAGAATAGAGATTGAGAAAACTTCACCGTCACTACTCGAAAGGGAGGTTGTCGAAGAGGTATGGAAGGAACCACTTTGTAATTTTCCTTCTCCCAATAACCCACCGATCCTTGTCCCCCAAGGATTACTAGAGGCTATGGTAGACCCCAAACCCGAAACGTGTGGGGAGGTATTAGAAAATATCCACATCAACGCACCTTTGGTTGAGGGCACCCAAAAGAAGAGAAAATTTAAGGACCATGAATCTAGGGAAGTCATTAATGCTAAGAGGGGTAAGGTTTGAAGGTGTGAAAAACACAAGAAGGGGCGGGTTGAATTGTGTTTTGGTATTTTTAAAACTTCTTCTAAGTTCTGAGAACTTATCAGAATCACCAGCGGATAAACAAACACAATTAACGCACGTTAACAAAACAAAGATAAAGAGAGAGAGAGAGAGAGACGAGACAAGCAATTTTATACTGGTTCCACTCACAAACCGAGAGTAGTCCAGTCCCCTTGCACATCGAGATTTCACTAAAATCACTTAGATTACAAATTGCTCTAACACACTAGTAAGAGACTTCCTAATGCTCAAGCTCTCAAGCAAGAGACTTCCTAACACAAAACAAAAGATAAATTAAAGTGATGAACACTTGATGTTAAAATCAAGAGTTCACATAACAATACAACACAACTGTAAAGACTCTAACAATTGATTCCTAAGAAAACAAAAAGTCATAAGCACAACAGAAATATATTTAGAAGCAGTGCTTGCAGTCTTGTATGAAATACATAGAAAGTGTTGTAGCTTTTGAATTTGCGTCACTTGATCTTCAAAACTTTGTTCTCTATTTATATGTAAGAGTAGAATAGAGACGTTTGAGGATACTGACCGTTGCAGGGGTCATTGTCACGCCAGCTGTGTAAGGACAAAGGTAACATGGGATTTTTACCATTTCCAGTTATCCATTCATTCCTTTTGTATGAGAATATTCGCCCTTATGAAGTAATATAGTACTAACGTCACTATCCTGATGATAAGGATGTTGTACTATGATTTCACAATCAATCACAGCCTTTCAATTCAAATGATTTACAATCATTGAATCACTACTAGTTAACACTGACGTTTTCTGGCATGTCATTCAGAATTTATGTACCCAACATAACTTCTGATTCCTCAGCTTCTGAAATTCAAGACCTTTAGACTCAACATAGCTTCTGAGTTAATCAACTTCTGACTTGGAATAACTTCTGACCAATGTTGCTTCTGATATCATTGCTTCTGATATCATATTTAGCGCTTGTTTCAGAGCTTCTTATATCAAGTGTGAATATAATATATTTTTTAACCTGCAGTTTAGATAAAATATTAAAATACCCTATTGTTCATTAATACTTTGTTATCATCAAAACCTTAAGGACTTTGTTAGAACCACTTTTGTTTCAACAATCTCCCCCTTTTTGATTGATGACAAACTTAGTATTAATTAACAATGGTTGTTATTTTAATTTTCCAAGTTTTACTTAGGTTTACAAGCTTTGCAAACTCCCCCTAAGTTTAACTGTGAATAATTAAAATAGTATAAAAACATATTTTTATTTTGACTCAAATTTTTCATAACTTGACTCTTGGAGACTAGTTTTGTTAGCTCTCCCCCTAAGTCTGATAATAAATGAAAAATTGCACTCTTTTCATTTATCATCATCTGAACAATTTGGTTCAATATAAACATATGTTCTCCAAAAAAAAAATATGAACAGAACTGAAATCAAATAAGACTGTAAATGGTTGTTACTAGTTGGTTTCAGTTCAGTGCATTGTATAATTAAAATTAATGACTCTTACTCCCCCTTTTGTCATCAAACAAAAACAGTTTTATAGAAAGAAGTAAAGACATTAATAACACTTAAAATATCAGTCAAAGCACAAGTTTCAAACAGACAAGTCAGTGGACGGTTGCAACAGTATCATAAATGACATTTTGTAAAACCACGTGACTTAAAACCATTTTGAAGTCTATAAAAGCAATATGGCATCAAGTTCAATTTACTCAACACTTCCACACATTATATTCAGAATAATGGATAAGGATAGAAGAGCAAATAAAGGTAAAATGCCACAAGAAGTGAAGAAAGAAGAATCACCATCAAGATCTAAACCAAAAGGAAAGAAGTTGAAGGGAGAAGGTTCTTCTTCAACTCCATTGAGAAGAAGTAATAGACTCAGATCAAAAGCAACACCAAAAGAACCGGTGTATATTACACTCTCATCAGATTCTGATGAAATTAATTCTGATTATGCAGAATTTCTCAGAACATATGATCCAAAACTTTATGAGGGTTCAGAATCCCCTTCTGGTTCTGATAAGCCAGATTCTGATTATATGAGGTTCTTAGAGAATTATCATTCTCCAACAGTGAACTCAAGCTCTGGAAGTTCTCAAAAATCAGACGTAGATTCTAAATAGAAGTAGGATCTCATGTACTAATAATTCATTTATAATCAATAAAAATTTCATGGTTTATGCTTTGAATGTTTCTATTATTTCTTTGTGCTTTTATATAAACAAAATTTGAAATTCTTTTTCAAAAACATGTTTAACCAGAACAAACATAAACAAACAGATAATGCTAAACATATTAAATAAAGCAAGTAGATGTTCATGCAAATAAAGTAAAAAACATGTTAAAAAATTACAGCCATAACAATATCCAAAATAAATTGTGCTCAGACATAGAATCCTAGGTTTGAGATGAAGAAGGGTTGGGTAGCAGTCTTGACTCAATCAGGTTCAGCAGCTTCTCAAACTGTTTATCTGTTTTCTCAGCATTTTTATCCAAAGTTTCCTTTAGATCCTTCTGATTAGCCTTGACTTCACTTAACCCAACTTCGAAGGAGATAAGCTTGTCTTTATGTTCCTTCTGTCCCTCTTCAAGCTTCAATAATCTTGTCTTATCAGCAGCACTTGAACTTGTTATTACAACATCAGCAGACTTTTCACCCTCATATTTGTTCACATCATTCAGCATCATCATTCTTCTTTCATGTTCCATAATAATCATATCCTCATGAGAGCAACTTGTAAGAGTTAGTTTCTATTTCTTAAGAAATTTACCATAGGCATTCTCAGATTCATCACAGAACTTCAGATGTTCAAAAGTTAGCTCTTCAACATATTTCTTCTTCAAAGCAGCCACAATTAACCTCTGATAACCATCTATTTCGTCAATCTTTTCCACAATCTGACTAGGCATGATATTATGAGATGATTTCAAAAGATGTAATCTTCTAATATCATTATTAATAAGCCTATCCAGAATCTCAATACTAGACACAGTGTTATTGAAATGTTGAGACACTATGTTGTCAAGAATAGATTGATATGAAATTTCTGGTTCAGAAAAGGTTTGACACAAGTTTTGTGGCTCAGAAATTGTTGACATGTGGATTGGGGATGATGGAGGTGAAGTAACAGTATAGAGAGGTTCAGAATTAACTTCAGTCAAAGGATCAATGATTTGAATAGTTGGCTTAGATGGAGAAGGTTGTTTGACAGTTGTTTTGTTATGAGGAGGAGTAGGAGGTAGTTCATCTTCTGATGAAGAATCAGAACTTAAATCAGTGACAACTTTGGAAAGTTTCTCTTCAAGTTCATCTAACTTAGTTTTCTTCTCCTTAGAATTGGTTTGGATGGGGTTTCAAGTAAGTTAGAAGATTCAACATGAATGGTTTGCGGTGATAAGTGTTCAGACAACACATCTAAAATTGAAGGTTCAGTTGAAGGTTTCATTGTTGTTGGTTTGAGTAAAGGCTTATCTACAACAACATGATCAGATGAAGGTTTAGGGGAAGAAGTAACAACATTCCTAGGTTTAACAGTCCTAGATTGAGAATCTGTATGCTTATTAATAATGTTTTTAGAAGACACACCTTGATTCTGCATTTGGTTTTGGCGTGCTTCTTCTTCTTCTTTCTGGCTCTTGTACCTTCTTCTCTTAACTTCAAGTGGTTCTTCATCAGTTTCTTCATCATTAGAACATACAAATTTCCTTTTGTTCCTCTAATTGTCATTCAATTTCTTTGTTCTAGCTTCTTTTTCTTGATCTCCCTTTCTTTATCATCCAAAATAGAGATAGCAGCATTCTTGTTTTTCTTTAGAACTCTATCTCTTTTCACCACAGTCTTCATCACAAAATCTTGCTTCTTATCAAAGCCAAGTTTGGTGATATCCAGCTCATTTCCTGCAGTCTCAACACCATAAATTTCCCAGTGTTTGATCAATCCTTCCACAATGTTCTTTGCTTCTTCTATATCCACTTCAGGAAACGAAGACAGCAGCCTCTGATCTTCTTTGTTCATTAGGAGAGGATTGTTTGGAACAACAACCTCATGTTTGAACATATGCATCTTCTTGAGAGATTTTCCATCTACCACTCTCTCTTCAAGATAAGATGACTTAACGAAACCAGGATAATTCTTCTTCAGGATCTCATGAAAGTTGCTTAAATAGAACATGTGTGACAGTAACCTAGCATGATGATAGTTGAAGGGTCCAAGATCAATGCTGCAGGTGATTACTTCACACAAATGATCAAAGATGTATCTTGGGATGTTCATTTTCATAAAACTATGCAGATAGAACATGAAGAACTTCTGCTCAGAAGATACACACTTTGTTCCACCAGCTTTTGTTGCAATAGATTCAAACAGAATTTTGTAAACCACTTTAGTGTGTACCAATACAAGCAGTTGACAGTGCTTCAAAAACTGAAGTGAAATGGTTATGTATCGATACAACCACGCGTATGTATCGATACATACACCAGAAAAACAGAGTCTAATTGATTTGTTTCGAAACACACAAGTATGTTTCGAAACACAAAGCTCTCTCTGGTTTCAAGAGAGTCTACATGTGTTTCGAAACATAAAAGTGTGTTTCGAATCAAAGAGGCTCCTCTGACTCCAATGAGAGCAATTTGTATCGATACAAAAGTGCTATGTATCGATACAAATGCGTGATAATTAGCCTGAACAAGTTTCAGGACATTTGTATCGATACAAAATACTCAAAATATAGTTTTTCAAAGTTTGTAAAATGGTTTTTGCTGTCAAGTCTATATCAATTGTTACCAAAATGTATTCTATTCTATTTTCATGTGTTTTGACAAATATTAAAACTTGGAGGGGAACTGGTGCATTTACATCAACAACCTAGAAATGAGAGGCGCACAAGAAGACATGGCCAAGGCCACTAGTAGCAGTTTCACCAGGTTCTATACTTCTTGTCCTACCTTTGGTTGTTGCATTGGGGACAATGCTCGGTTTAAGTGTGGGAGTTAGGAAGCTTTATTGCTTTATTTATTTTGCTAGTTATTTCTTTTTCTTTTTCTATTTCATTTCCATGCATAAAAAAATAATAATAAAAATAAATACAATAATTTAGTCTAGTTCATGTTGAGTTGAGCCATTTTGCATATTTTTCGTTATTTATCTGATTCTCCCAATTTCTTGAGCTATATCAAATTTTTAAGAAAAGCAGGATATTTTGGTTTGATGCTTAACATGACACTTTAAGAGTATATATATTGTTTTGCACTTTAGGCTACATTATGAAGGTTTAGGAATAATTCAATAAGATTAGTACCGTCTTAACACCATAGACCCCAGAAGTATGTAAGATCCATTTGAGTACTAATTTAGACAAAACCTTAGACTTTAGTTTTAAAGTAGCCCTAATTAATTTATAATAGCAGTCGGCACCATCTAAAGCACAAACTATAAGTAGGAAATCGACGAATATAAATGAATGATCTAGAAATGGAAAATTTTATATTTATATAACTTGATTGATTTTAAAATGGGAATGCGCCTATTAAGTTAGATGACCCTCACTCAGTTATTTAATCAAACGGTTGTTGAACCCACACAAAAATAAAATAGTAAATAAACCCTTAGGTAGTTGGTTCAGAGGTGTCTCAATCTAAACTTGGTAGGGCGGGTTACAATATGATCCCCCGAAACTGCAATTGGGTGAATAAAAGGGGTTTACCAAACTTATGTTATCAGCACCCCTCGGCATATGATCATAATCACTAACATATTTTCCTACCATGAGCGTGTACAAGAAAGAAGCTTAATATGATTGCGCTTGAATGAAAAGGGTGAATAAAACTAAAGCTAAAGGTAGAGTCACAATAAAATACTTCAGTTTTGTTTTCATATGATAGGAGTATTTGACCGTAATATGTGGTTTTGTGTTACTACGGTGCACTTGGTGTTGATGTCTATTACCTGACTTTCTGATTTAGCAGGAAACCACGTATGATTAAAGTCTAGTCGCGTCTTGTTTCAAACCTGTGCTAAATAGAGTTTCAATTTTTATGCTTGAGGACAAGCAAAGGTTCAAGTATTGGGGAGTTTGATAACGCGAATTCATATCCTATTTTTGGTTTAATTTACATGAATTTTAGTTGCATTTCATATGTTTTTATTTTATTTATTTCTTGTTATGCCAATATTTTTTTGTTTCAGGTATTTTAAATAAAACAGGTCAGAAAAGATAATTGGGTAGAAAACATAGAAAATAGAGCAAAAAGATGGTGCAAAGCATAAAAACACGGGGCCACACCACACCCAATGGGGCATTCACCCTTAAGATATCTGTGGCACCCGCCACAACACTCATGGCGCCCGCCATGAGTTTTGAACTTCCAAAACCACGTTTTTTGTTCCTCCGGCGAAGCGTGCGATGCATATCCAACGGTTGCACTTACTTCTCCTAAAAGCAAGCATCTTAAACAATTTCTATCAGCTCCTATTTTGAAGGGAACGAAGGGAGTCTATCCAATTGTTGTTCAACTATAAATAAAGCCTTTCTTTTCCTCTTCTACGTCTTTTACTTTAGTTTAATTTAGACAGTTTCTTACTTCAATAAAAAGTGATAGTTCTTCTACATCGGTAGACTACTACACCTTTAGATTTAAGTTTTTAATTCAAGCTTCCGTACCGGTTAAGTCAAACATTTTTATTTATTTATTCAAGTTTTTAGATTCAGTCTTCTTTTCTGTTTTTTATGAATTTAATTTTTAGTTTATTTATTATGTTTAATTTTCTATTATGCTTTAGTTTATTTATTTCCTTCTCCATGTCTCGCTAGATTGATTTTTTTTTTGATAAGCTCTCGCTAGATTGATTGATATGGGTATGTAAACTTAATTCACCAAAAGGGATTTCGTAATGATTTGGTGCGAATTTTCATAAACTATTTTTCTGACTTTAGTTTCTAATTTTAAAACTCTTAGGCTTTTGAACGACGGTAAAACAAAGCAATTAAGGTTAGAGTCAATAGAGCGACAATTTGAGATTTTAACTAGATAGTAGAAACTAGATATTAATTTTCAATTTTGTGACAGCGTCCTTAAAATTAGTTAGATCTTATTTATTTTCAAAACGTGTGACAATAAATGAAAAGAGTGACAATAAAACATTTAGTTTTAAAAGTATAGTCTTAATCAACAAACACGACGGTGTGATGTCTAGGCTTTTAAATCAATAATATCTTCTAAAAAATATTTACTTTTTACCTGCACCGATGATTTTCTGAATCCCTAAAGGTTGATTAGTTACATACCGATATACCGCTCTTTAAATTATTTAAAAATCTTTAATTTATTTCTAAACAATTTCCTAAAATCCTAAATTATCAATTAACCTTAGATTTAGATCGTAACATTAGAAACACGGTAGATCGACTATTGGTCCTTTGGGTTCGATAATGTTTTTAAGACTACACGATACAACTGTGCACTTGTAGTCATTGAATTTAGATATACAAAATCGCGACGAATTAGACTAGTGATGATTGTCATTGGACTTGGTAGAGAGAACTATGAACGTGATTGAAACCAACTAATTGATATCAGAACTCGTCACAAATAAAATTCCCTGTGAGCCGGATGCTAGGGTGAAAAAAAAACAGGCTTTTTTATTTATTGAATGCAACTTTTGATAGCCAAATGAGTACAAAAACTGCATACGAACATGGTGTGAAAATAGAGTACTAAAATGCATGCTTTAAGTAGTAATCAAAATTCAATAGACAGAAAGAATCCAAGCAACATCAAACACTAAACTTCAAACACACAAATTATAACAAACATTTTCTTACTTTCTTATTCATCATTTACTGTTTATAATTTAAATACTTCATAATAAAACTACCAAGCAAGAAACCAATACAATAAAGCACTACTAAACTTCAATTTTAGACATTTGATTTAAAATGCATGATATCTTTGATTAGCTTCAACATGTTGAGATACGATGATCCACCTTCTTCAATTGCTTTTTTACCCATATCAGCATATTTTCTAGCTCTTTCTCTCCTCTCAATTTTTTCTTCACCTTCACCGATTACCTTCTCTATAGCTTCTTTAACATTCTCCCTACTCACTTGAACACCATCACCAAACTCATCTTCATCTCCAAAATGTACAGCATTTTCAACTCCCAACCTCACACCTGTCTCAATCACTTGTACAACCAACTTCTCATTATAAAATTGATCTGCAAACATAGGAAATGTTATCATTGGTACACCGGCACAAATAGCTTCCAATGTCGAATTCCATCCACAATGCGTCAAAAATACACCTACCGATTTATGTGACAATATCAAAACTTGTGGAGACCAATCCCTAATCAAAATTCCTCTTCCTTTTACTTTTTCTTCAAACCCATATTCTAATAGCCACTTTTCCACTTCACCCCACATATATGCTTTTCTCACCACCCAAATAAATGGTCTATTAGTAGCTTCTAATCCCAAACCAATTTCTATCAATTGTTTAGGAGTCACACGATTAAGACTACCAAGACAAACATAAATTACAGATTTTTTAGGCCATGAATCAAGCCACTTTAAATATTCATTTGTATCAATTAAACTTTTACTACCTCTTTGAGATTTTTCTATATCATCTTTATTTGATAATGAAACAGGACCAACACACCATACCTTGTGTCCTGTAACCCTTTGATATTCTTCAACATAACCATCTTCCAATTCTTCAAAACTATTCACTACTATTCCATATGCCTCAAGTTCTGAATCCCTTATTCTCTGGCGCAAATCATTCAACAATATGTTCGGACCAGGCTTGAATATTGCAGGAAGTTGAGATTTTTTCATTTCAATTCTATGTGGCAATCCTGGAATAATAAATTTGTCTGAATCAGACAAATTTTCATAGAGCTTAGAAACATGAATATTATGATTGCACAATAGGTACATGCAATTCATACCATCAAATATTATTCTTGGAATGTTGAACTTGATAGATGTATCAGCTAGAGATGGAATATGCTTATCAGATATTATACAACATGGAAATGGTTCTAGCTTTTCAAAAACCTCTTCTATTGGATGCTGCAAAAGGTTAACAGCTATTAAAAAATTTCCCTTTAGATCCATTGAAGGAAGTGTTTCTAAGCTTTCACATCCCTCTGGAACTCCAGCCTCAACATTTGGAAATTTCACTTCTAAAAGTTGGATTTGTGAACCTGATTCAATCTCTCTATTGATACTTGTTTTGTATTGGATTGCATTCAGGGGCGTGGTGATTATGGTTACTTTCACATTATGTTTAGCTAATAATTTGGCCATGTCCACCATTGGAAGAATGTGACCTGGTGCAAGGAAAGGGATGCATACAATATGGAGGTTGCTTAGAGGTGTTGAATCCATTGATAGCTTTTTTTTTTTTTAAGATGTAAACTTCAACTTATATATGATTTGAATAATGGTTGCTACTTTGATTTTTGTGTATGTTCAAAGTATATGAAAGGAAATGATGAATATAGAAAAAATATGTATTTAATGTGTTTGCAAATTTTATACTTAAATTGTGAGAATATAATTTATTTTTTACCAACTTGGTATCATATACATTTAATCAAAAAGAAAAAGAAAAAAACTTTATAGTATTATACATGAACTTGAGGATAAAATACATATACCATCAAATATCTTGTCATGAACAACTCTCAGATTGGTCAAATAAGATAAGATTGTAATCAATTCTTCATTTATTAAGGTGTAGGCTGATAGAAAATTGTATGGTCGGATTCTGCACCGTCTAATATTACGAGAGCTCCGGCGGCCGGTGCGGTGGTGTTAGCTCATATTTTGGTTAAGTCAAAATATACTATAAATATTCTTTTGGACATAATTAATGAACCTTCAATATTATGGAAAATGATATTTCTAGGAGTAAAGAACATTTATTTCTTCATTATGAAATAAAAAATGAAGATTATGTTTTTAAGAGAAATTTCAATGAAGAACATTAACAAGTCCAAGAGAAGACAAATATAAACAAATGTTCCTGTTTTCGAGTTTCCAACATTCGAAGTAAAATGTTGGTTTTTTTACTTAGCAGATTATCAACATTTCTTGATATTTTGAGTTCGAACCATTGCAACGCTTTATTCAAAGTGACAGGTACCAACGTTCAAGAATGAAGATTCAAATGGCAAGACACGCGTCAAGTGAACATATTATCGTCGTTATTAGGAAGTTATAGTGTCTTCCTATAAATACTAGTTCATTTGATGTAATTTCTATCACAAATCCTTATACAAAAATCCTTAAACACTCTGAGTACCCATGCGTTCGAGCGAAAAGAGTACACAAGGCAAAATATATGATTCTGTGATCACCATTTATTAATTCAATGCAATTTATCTTTTATGCAATTTACTTGTCTTTCATTTAAGATTTCTGCATTTATTTTTATTTAAATATTTACTTTTCTTGCATTTTAATTAAAGTAATTTACATTCCTTATTGTTTACTTTTCTATTAAAACTAAAACTTGTTTATTGCAATCGATGATTATTGTTCTTTTTAATTATAAATCATAAAAGCACAAACATGTCTTGGAATTTTCTAGTTGGTTCCGCAAACATTGCAAACTAGCGGTTGTTTACCAAAAATCAGTGTAAGTAAATTAGCACGCCTGGTGGGACTGGTTTTGTGTGTTTTATTTTATTAAATTGTTTTCAAGTTTTCTGAAAAAAAGTATCATTTGTGTATAAACTTGCATTTGTGCTTGAAACTTCTTTCATTATTTCAAAAGTCATTGTTGTTTAGCGCATGCAATTAAGAAGTGGTAGAATAAAACTAGAAATGGTGAGACCCAGAAATACTAATGCTAAAAATAATACTAATAATGACAACATTCCTGAACAAGATTCAGAAAATGAAATCCCTGAGAGAGAATTTGGCGTTTCTATGCCAATGTCTTCATCAATTCCTGTTTCGAGTTCGACAGGAACAACCTAGGGAATTCCTGTGTCAATTCCTATGGGGTCAACAAACCCCCCAGGAAGTTCCAATGTGTTAACTACAATGGCTGATCATTCATCTACAATCCCTGTCATTGCTTCTACACAAATAGGGACAACCCCTCCTTACACAAGGGCTGCATTTGACTTTCGAAGTCAAACAGAGCCTCTACACTATTCGAGTAGGTCTTATCCCTATGTAATGCCAACATCCATGATGCAGAATGTGTACACACATCCATCTACATATTCTGATTCTATGGTAGTTAGATCCCCATATCAAATGGGACAAACTTCCAATAATAATCGTGGTCGAGTGAATTAGCCAGCCATTACCACATATTCTTTGTTGTCCATGAGACAACAAATGGATGAGAGTAATCATGAAATGGTAAATTTACTCAATACACAAATGGGTACAATGATCAATCCCTTGATTCGAGACACTAACCAAACCTATCAAGCATTACCCACCCAAATGTGTAGAATTGTTGACTTTTTTGGTGGCCCTCAAATGCCTAGACAACCACTTCAACAAATATAGGCCCCTAGACCAGGTCTTGAACAAGTTGTTGACAATCAAATCGAAGTGGTCTAGAGGCAACAACCAATGCCTCATTTTGTCGAACAACCTGTACAAAGAGATGTTGAACCTGAAGTGGTGTCAGTTAATCAAAACCAAAATGTTGATGAGGGTTTGAGGAATGTTCAACATAATGATTATGGGCAAAATTATTTGGCTAATTTAGTCGAAACAATTCTTGCCCAAAATGGTCTAAATGTTGGCTTACATAGGCCAAATTTTATGTCACCTCTGTTTGAATATGTGTTACAAACAGAGATACCAAGGGGTTGGAAAACCCCCAAATTTACCAAGTTTGTTGGTGACACAACAAAGTCAATTATCGAACACATAGCCAGATATTTAACTGAGGTTGTGGACATAGCAAATAATGAGAATTTGAAAATGAAATATTTTCCTAATTCTTTAACCAAGAATGCTTTTACTTGGTTTACTACGTTGCATTCCCATTCTGTGTTTACATGGACCCAATTGAAAAGATTTTTCCATGAGCAATTTTACATGGGTCAATCAAAGATTGGCCTCAAAGAATTGGCAAGTGTGAGGCGTAAAACACGAGGTTTAATTGATGACTATCTCAACAGAATTAGCCAGATGCTTTAGTCAAGTCCCTGAACATGAGTTAATCGAAATAACTGCTGGTGGCCTAGTGATACACAAGAAAATGCACTATTTCTACATTTTCGTTGTATCACCGTGGTATTTTCATGTTTTTCAATCACTTACGCTGGAACCAACTAAAAAAAACATTGAGTAAAACGAAGAAAATTGGATCAAAAAGAGATAAAAATGGACGAAAATGACAAAAACGCAAAATAGCGAGCGACACATACCACATGGTGGGGCACCACATGACATGTGGGGCCCACCATATAATCACACACATGTGGCCAAGCCACACATCCAGCGCCCGCCAAACAAACAAACACATATATGAATATACATATATGTGATATGTATGATATGATTAATATGATTATATATGAAGATGAAGCAAGCAAATGCAACAAATTTGCAAGCCAGCAAGCAAGCACCCGTGCCCGCCCACCAAAGCAAATATATGCATATAGTGCATACTTCTCACGCACGCGGCAAAAAATCACATAAGTCCCACATCGGCCAAATTCCACTTCTTTGTAGTGTTGTACTAGTATAAATATATGTATTTTCTTCATATTTGAGGTACATCGCAATTACCGCTCCGTTGAGTGATTGAGAGATAAATTTAGGATTTTTGTTAGTTGTTTTGTATAATCTCAAGTTTGTAATTGTTTTTGTTGTTGTCTCGGTGTCTGCATTAGAAGTGTTCTTTTATTTATTTTTGTTTTGTTTTGTCCTTTTATTTATTTATTGCTTTATTTATTTTTCTGTTTTATTTATTTTATTGCTTTTATTTGTTTAGTTATTATGTTTAATTTAATTTCTGCCAATTTATTTATTATGCCTTTAGTTTTAGTTTTAGTTATGTCTAGCTAATTTATTATTCCTAGGATGTGAGACTAGGAGCTAATAGGGGTTCGGTAGTTAGTTTGTGCAATTAAAATCAATCAGTTTTAAGTTTCGGTTTTCAAATAATACAATTTGTAATTTGCACGAAAGTGAAAATTAGCTAAGTTGTAGAACAACAATGTGAGGTTTGCAACAAATTGTAAAAACAGAGCGTTAATCCTGAACGTCGCGAAAGCTAGTTAGGATTAATTTAACTAAATTGATTTCCAAAGAAAAGTATAATAAGTTTTCATAATCAGTTTTTAAGTATACGTTTCGTAATTCTTCACGAAAGTGGAAGTTACCATAATTTGGCACGAAAGTGAGAGTTAATTAAGGTGTAGGTCAGATTAGCAATAGTTGCGGTCTACACTGCTGGATAGTAAAAACTGGCAACACTAATTCTAAACACCGCGATAGCTATTTAGATTTAGTAAGATTATATTGTTTTCCAAAAAACATTTATATGAGTAGGTGAAACGTGCGACAACCAACATTTATTTATATGAGTGTAATACTAGTTAATCAGCGGAAGCTGCGATTAGTGTTTTTAAGATAATATAATCCTTTGAAAACTATACTTTTTATCTAAGCGCAAGTTAATTACTAAGCCATGATGAGCAACTAAGAATAGATCCTAGTAATTCCTCTTTAACTAATTAATTAAAATCTTAATTTTAAATTCCGCTTTTATTCTAAAAGGTGACAACAATTCTCAAAATAATCACTAGCCTTAGATTTACAAAGTTACAACGGAATACGGTACTCACATTGGTCCCTTGGGTTCGATATCTTTTAAAAATACTCGACGAGACTGTGCACTTGCAGTCAACCGATTTTGTCCCGATCATGTTTTTGGCTCCGTTGCCGGGGACCAATTTCGTTGATATATCGTAACTCTGTTGTTACGCCGTAGAGACTGATGACTCACTGAAAGTGGGTCATTTATGCCTTTATTTATTGCTAATATGGTGATTAAACCATGTTTTATTGCACTTTCATTAGTTTTATTAGTTTTGAGTCTAGAATTATGTAATAGGAATAATTATGTAATTTTGGTGAAAAAGAGTTAGTTTAGAGGCAATTTATGTCAAGGCATGTTATTTGGTTTTGGATCGTCATCAAAGGACTCTACTTGTAATGACTGTCAAGGCATTGTGATCCGTACAAGTCAACAAGTCAAGCGCCACAAGCAGACAAAATAAGGGTTTGTAGTACAACATTGTGAAAGACTTCTCTTTGAGGATAAGGATCATGGCTGGCTTGCTAGCTGTCAGCATCACAAATGATTGTACTATGATTAGTGGTCCTTGCAAATGGAATATCCTTTATTCCTTGGGCCTAATGACAACATTTAAGGTTGCACCCGATCCAAGAAGAATTTGCATATAAATACTCAACCCTAATTCATTTAAAGTGTGCTAGAAAACCCTAAAAAGAGGAGTTGAAGAAGAAGAGAAGAGGCAGCGCCGTTCTGGCTACTAAAGAGGCTTCCGGTGATAACGAGAGGCACGACAGTGTCTGTAGGAGTATCCATTGCATTGTAATGGGTATCACTACTTTACTTGTTGTTATTGTTGTTGTTTCCATGCTCATTCTGAACTAAACTCTTTGTAGTTGAAATTATGTTGTTGGTACTTTTTTGTGTTGGCATCATTTTTGCTGAAACTGACAAGTGTTGGATAAGATGTTACAACATCTGCGTACAGCATCAGGACGTGCGCGTATTTTTGAGGGAGATCTTTTTGAAGATTTGGTTTGGTTTTATCTTCATTACTTGTGCAGAAAGTCTCGCCTTTGTGTCTAGAACCTTCAGGAGGGGGCGGTTTGCCCTGATTGCTTTGTAAAATATGTTTCTCTATTTTCTCTATTTATGGAAACATATTATATGGTTCTAAAATATATTTGCTAGGTTTCCTTTGGACCTGCTGTACTCTGAAGCCTATGTTACTTGCAAAACACGTTCTTGCTGAAGCTATATATACAAGGATGTAAAACCTAAAGAAGTGCGAAAGCCAATATTTACAAGATGTAATCTTTAGGGTTTTTGGGTTTTGTGGTTAAAGTCTTGTGCTTTAACCGAGTTGTTTGTGTTCCTCTCCTAAGCGGTGAAGTACGGAGTAGGTATTTTGCTTGTAACACTCTAAGCCGTTAGGTACGAGTGTGTAGTTTTCATAGGAGTGTGTCTCCAAAGATTTTAAGGGAAATTTAATACCGAGGCGAAGCTCAGTAAACATGGGCTTGGTTATGTAAATCTTCAAACAGAGTGGAAGTGAGCGGAGGTTCTCATATCTAGATGGACTCCTAGGTAGAAGTCTAGACGCGTAGTTAGAAAGTGAGAAGTGCAAGCGAGGAGTTTGACTTCGAATTCGTTTTACTTAGTGGATTTCCTTCCTAGATTGGTTTCCCCCAGATTAGGACGTTGGGCCGAACTAGGTTAACAAATACTCTGTGTTCTTTATCAGCTTTTGTTTATTTTACTGTTTTACGTAAAGTGTTGAATAAAGTGTTTAGCACATCGCAAGTGCTTAGCACATCGTATTCGACATTGTGCATAGCGTGCCAGGAATTTCAATTGGTATCAAAGCAGGTCACTCTACCTGTCCTGGTTTTAAAAGGGTGAGATCAAGGGAATAAATTTTCTGGTATGAACGCTGGTGTTGCTGCTGATGGTGATGCAGCTGAGGATGATGAAGCTGATGTGTGCTCTGTGCACTGTGCTCTGATATATGCTTGTGCTCAGGGGGAACTGATTTGTGTTCTGCAGGGGGAGATGTTGGATATGATGTTCCAACACCCTATGCATATGTGTAGGGGGAGCTGCTGTGTGAAATGTTGAAGCCTTCTATTCGACATTCTATCAATGTTCATGCTTCTGATGAAGAAGTTATTCTGTGTTCCGCTGTTGGATGTTTCCTTGATAATTGTAGAAGGTAGAAGACCTTCTTATCTGTTTTTGTTGTGCTTAAAGGATAGCTACTGCTGCTCCTTATGCGTATGTGTTTCTTTTGTGGAAGTATCTATTTATCTGACCTCTGGATGGTCATAATTTGTTTTAGCCAAAAATTTGCCAAAGGGGAAGATTGTTGGTACTTTTTGTGTTGGCATCATTTTTGCTGAAACTGACAAGGTGTTGGATAAAATGTTACAACATCTGCGTACAACATCAGGACGTGCGCGTATTTTTGAGGGAGATCTTTTTGAAGATTTGGTTTGGTTTTATCTTCATTACTTGTGCAGAAAGTCTCGCCTTTGTGTCTAGAACCTTCAGGAGGGGGCGGTTTGCCCTGATTTCTTTGTAAAATATGTTTCTCTATTTTCTCTATTTATGGAAACATATTATATGGTTCTAAAATATATTTGCTAGGTTTCCTTTGGACCTGCTGTACTCTGAAGCCCATGTTCCTTGCAAAACACGTTCTTGCTGAAGCTATATATACAAGGATGTAAAACCTAAAGAAGTGCGAAAGCCAATATTTACAAGATGTAGTCTTTAGGGTTTTTTAATTTTGTGGTTAAAGCCTTGTGCTTTAACTTGTGTACTCCTAAGCTTTTAAGTATGGAGTTGTTTGTGTTCCTCTCCTAAGCTGTGAAATACGGAGTAGGTATTTTGCTTGTAACACTCTAAGCCGTTAGGTACGAGTGTGTAGTTTTCATAGGAGTGTGTCTCCAAAGATTTTAAGGGAAATTTAATACCGGGGCGAAGCTCAGTAAACATGAGCTTGTTTATGTAAATCTTCAAACCGAGAGGAAGTGAGCGGAGGTTCTCATATCTAGGTGGACTCCTAGGTAGAAGTCTAGACGGGTAGTTAGGAAGTGAGAAGTGCAAGCGAGGAGTTTGACTTCGAATTCGTTTTACTTAGTGGATTTCCTTCCTGGATTGGTATCCCCCAGATTAGGACGTTGGGCCGAACTGGATTAACAAATACTCTGTGTTCTTTATCAGCTTTTGTTTATTTTACTGTTTTACGTAAAGTGTTGAATAAAGTGTTTAGCACATCGCAAGTGCTTAGCACATCGTATTCGACACTGTGCATAGCGTGCCAGGAATTTCATATGTGAAGTTTAATATAATGAATGAAGTATTTATGTGAATGAATGATTGTTATTGTGTGAATGAATGAATTTCATATTTCTTTGACTGATCAACTTATGTGAATGAATTTCATATTTCAATAGAGTGCTAGCCCTTTATGTTTGAAGGCTATGCAATAATATTGAGAGAGAGAGGATTATTTTAGGGTTTTCCAACTCTAAAACATTCTATGCTTTTTTAGTGTGTGTTGAGCTATGACAAGAGGTCTATATTTATAGATATTTCTTGTCTTAGGCATCAAGATATCTCTTGTTGGGCAAAAAGCCCAACAAGAGACAAGGCTAGGGCGCGCGCTCCCCATGAGTATTTGTACTCATGTTCTTCGCTCAATTAAATTACTGTGATACCCTTATCACTTTGCACATCCACCGTACCTTACGGTGTTCCTTTAATTATCTCAATAATAGATTGTCCTTATGTGTGTGACCCTTGTAGGTTTCCATAACGTTGGCAATTATATTAAATCCTTTATTTAATATAATAAACAATGAGGGGTATCTAGCAACACATCATTGCTACCCAAGTTATGAGAAATTAACATGTGATCAAAACATAACCTTTAGTGATAATATATGCGTGTACAATTACCCCTTTGCCCCTTATGTCTATATTGAACACAAAGCATAGGTGTCATCTTTGTCTAGTTCAATATTGGGCCAATGACATTTATCCTATTATGTAGGATTCGCAAATTCCATCTAGATCACTACTGTCCCTCAGCATGCTTTGTGAAGTACCCATTAAATGCCTTTATGGTTGTTGTTCTGTCACGGACATTGTTAGATCAGCAACAAAGCACTTGACTCCACATCTAGGGTACAAAGTGTTTTCAGGTCTAAGGGCGGTTTACACCAATATCACTATGAGAGTAACTTATGACACTTTGCATAACTTTGCATGTAGTACTCTCATTGCGGGTCAATCCGGTATAACCATTTACTCTTAATCTTTTATACCTATGTCAAGACTTGATAACTCCTTATCCTATGATCCATGAGATGCGATCATCAGTTTATTTTCATAATAGTCTTTGTGCTTTAAGGTTATCCCATTTCACCTTAAAGCTCGACTACGGATACTTTAAGAATAATGTCCTTATGCTTAATGTAATCTCATGATTAAGTCACACTTAATATTAAACGGACTTTCTATTCTAGGGACTTTATTAATAGTTTGGACATTATAATAAAGAAAAGTCATATTTATATTCAAAGTCCTAAAGAAAATACTATGAAAATAGATTGGCTCTTAGGGCTTACTCCAACATGCACAAGTCATTTCACAACACTAACAAGTTTTTGGCGCCTTTGCCGGGGAATAGTACGGTTTTAAGTTCCAAATTTCATTTATAAGTAGTTTTTAGTTTATTGTTTGTTATTTGATCTTTTCTGTCAAGTTGTGTCAAGACAGGTGTTCTCTGACATTGCATGCATAGATTGATTACTCTTGAGTACATACCAGATCCAGAGATTGAAAGAACATTCAGAGTTCGTAGGAAGAATCTGAGAAGCAATCACAGTCAAGACATTGGTGTTGGCCTTGTTTTTGAAGAAACTATTGAAAAAGTTCAAGCTTTTGGCTCTAGGTCAGAAGAAGAAGAAGACGTAACCATGGCTGATCAAGGACAACAACCACCTCCTATTGGTGGTAATGCACCTATAGAAGTAGCAAATTATGACATCATTGGCATTGCTAATGATAGAGGGAGGAGTATTAGAGACTATGCCGTGTTTGACCACAATTCAATGAACACTGGTATAGTCAGAGAAGAAATTACTACTGCTGCTTTTGAATTCAAGCCCATGATGTTCCAAATGCTGCAATCCATTGGCCAATTCAGTGGAGTTGCTACTGATGATCCTCACTTGCACTTGAGACAATTTCTTGAGGTAGCAAGCAATTTCAAGATTCCTGGAATCACTGATGACGCTTTCAAACTAAGACTCTTTCCTTACTCATTGAGGGATAGAGCAAAGAGTTGGTTGAACTCCCTAGAGCCCAATTCCATCAACTACGGATACTTTAAGAATAGCGTCCTTATGTTTAAAGTAATCTCATGATGAAGTCACACATAATATTAAACAGACTTTCTATTCTATGGACTTTATTAATAGTTTGGACATTATAATAAAGAAAAGTCATGTTTATATTCAAAGTCCTAAAGCAAATACTATGAAAATAGATTGGCCCTTAGGGCTTACTCCAACAATCTCCCACTAGCACTAAGGCCAATCAAGTATTCTCCAATACCTATAGACCTAGTATGCCCATCACGCTTCAACTGCGCAAGAGGCTATGTAAGTGGATAAGGAACAACTTCCTATGTTGGTATCTTACGTATCTTCCAACGTTCTATTTCGATCTCTATCGACATATAGAAGTGTCTAAGTATATATGAATCGTCGGTGAGATCTGTTCTCCTTTGTTATGCAAGATTTAAACCATTACCATCACTAATGTGATTAATGTGACGTGCAACACCGGAAACATAGTTTTAGCTCGATCATGAGCTAAACGATCCATTCTTAAACACTTAACTTCTATAACTGAAACAAACATGCTACGAAGCTTATCTTATAGCTTCTAATGTTTATATTCAAGCATGATATACAATACATCGGTATGGAAACTAGCCATCATTATAACTTCCTTATAATGATCATTCCCATGCCTATTTATTTCAAGAAATAGTCCTTAGTTCCTTTAAGGTCTTCAAGGATATTCTTGAAAGTTAGTTAGGGTCACACACTAATTTCAATTTAGGTACTTAACTGATTGTCTTACAATCATGTGGTGTATCAGATTTAGTACATATCATGATGTTGATGATTAATCCTATCTTCCAAAGTATATGGATTATTTTCATGTGCCTTTTTCTCATCCAATGAGATATGATATTGTGCTTTAGACAAAATCAATCATGTGACACGCAATAATTTCACACATTAAGTGTCTACACACTTTGCTAATATATGTACATAGGCTATTCCTAACTCTTTAGGAATCCTCGTCTAAATACATAAGTTATTCCTAACTCTTTAGGAATTCTTGCCTAAGTATTTCATCAAGAGTTATTTCCTTAACCATGTCTTACATGTATAAGGAAAATGGTTTTGATGATTAATATGTCATCCACATATAACACCAGTTTTAATTTTGTTATTACTCCCACTAAATCTTTGTGTGCACAAGATTTATATTTGTCCTTCAATAATTTGTTTTCATAAAACTTTCAGAAGGAACAAATATTTAAACTTATTCGATCTAATCAAAATTAGATAGGTTTGTCCTTTTAATTTTGTTTTCTTAAAACTTCATAAAAGGAACAAACAATAATTAAATTTCTGAGAATTCTATCTAATCAAAATTAGATAGCTACAAGTTGTATACTCTTTTCTATCATCCTTTGGATCAACAAAACCCTACATATATGTCTAGTACATATAAATGAGGTCATTCCGATTATGGAATGCAACTTTGTTATCCATCCACCAAAACATGTAGTACAAAATTTAGTAAAATAATCAAACAGATCTTAAATTTTACTATTAATTACATTTTAGGGTTTCATCATAATTTGTATTATGATTTTGAGTGAAACCTTTAATGATCAAGCAAATCTTAAAAGGTATTCTCAATATCATCCATATCAATATTCAATAAGAATACTCACTTTCATCGTATGAGTCTTACTCATCTTGATGACATAACCATTATCTACATAAGGTTAGTGTATATGGTTTCTATTTTAAAATTTCATGGCATTTAGCCACTTCTCAGAATTTATACCGTCTTACGACCTTTAAGAAAGTCAGAAATTCATCCATCATGAAAATCATATCACATTACCGAGTCATGATAAAATCAAACTTTATAGCCATATGTGATATGTTTAGACTTATCTTGGATTTGTGTAACTTAAATCATTAGTCCTTCAACATCCTTGAGGAAACGATTTGTGTTCCCTTTCCAATAAATATGTTTTGTAGTACTTGAATAATTCAAGTTCTATATCACTCCCACTGTCTCTCTTAGAGACACACTCCCACTAGAGGAATGCTCCAAACCTAGCAGCAAAATTACTTTTGTCTTTTAGAGTGATATAAGATAAGTATCCCTAAGAATACTCCCACATATTTATTCATTCAATTTGGATTTAAATTTATCTAATAAATTTCCGATCCAAAATTCCATAAAGGCAAACTTGGTGCTCTTACCCCATATCGCATATGGTGTCTTTATGATCATCTTAAAAGGGGAACTAATTGTGGGTGAAGATTAACTATAACAAAAGAGATTTTAAAAGTCAATGATGTATACAATTTAAACTATTTTAAATCATGTCAAACATGATATGACAAAATAGTTATTATACTCCTTAATTAAGTATTTATTAATATGACTCATTCATATGACTTAAATACTTTTGTCAAGTTCTATTTTCTTCATTGTTGAACTTCCTTTGACAACTTCAAAATTTTTTAATTTGTGTCACACACATATCCACATTTAATGATTTTAATCATCAATGTAAATGAAGTGAAATAAATTTAATATATCAAGTATGTTTAGTGGTCGTCATACATCTCATGTATATTATTCAAATTGATCATGTGTCGTTTTATTGACACATCAAATATTTGTACTAAACAATAGAAATCTTGATATATATACAAGATCCAAATCTTATTTGGCTCTTATGATAATTGTTATAGACTAGCCTTATCAAGATCATGGAATCCTAGTCCATTACTTGACTTGGAGCAATATTATAGAAGACTTTGCTTAAATGATAGGACAATCGTTTGTCTTATTATTTAAAGCTACAATCCATATCTTGTCATTACAAGATATAATTAATACCTCTATCACTATATGGAATTCAATAACAATTATTGTGTCTATTTCAAATTCAATTTTAAGTCATATCAAGATTATGGAACCTTAATCCATTACTTGACTTTGAGGAATAGAAGATTTTAAATGATAGGACAACTTCTTGCCTTATTATTTAAAACTACAATTTATCTCTTGTCAATACAAGATATCTAACTAATGCTTCTATTACTAGATGGAATTCAATAATAATTATTGTGTTCCATTTTAAATTCGATAAGCTTTTATTGTCAATGAAACAATTTTCATTTTAAACATAAGTTGACTTAAAATTATAGTCAATGTTCTAATTCTTTAAGCATCTCTATTTTTGTAAAATTGATATTCAACATCTTTGTATCATATACCTTTGTAGAAATAGAAACTTTGACTTTCTATAACAATATGTATAATATTGAAGTCTTACTTCATTCTCTTTAGTTTGACTCTTTCAAGAACAATTTACGGCATTCTTGTTTCAATCAATGGTCTAACCATTTAAAATAACCGTTCTCTTTTGGCAACCAGTTTTGTTCTATTCAAATAAGAGAAATATAAATCTTATTTATATTATATCTCAAATTTTAATAGCTCAAATAAATTCTCTTTCAACTCAACAAATTCCGGTAGATATAGAAATTCATAATTTTGTCTATATCTATCTATTATAATTTGTTAGATTGAACTTATGATCATTTCTTTGATCTATTGAGGATTCAATCATACTTTAATGTTTCTTTCAAAAAGATCTTGCTTTAAATGATCACATCATTCGTTGTTTAAAAGTATGAAGTATTTTATATCTAGATGTCAACTTGATACTTCTAACAAGCATCCTTCTTCAATCTAGTTATAGTAGGTTGTTAGAATTTAGTTCAAGCTCTTATAGTACTTATTGTATTTGAGAACCATTCTCTTTTGTGTACCAATTCAGAAACTATTTTCTGAAATCCTTGTCCTTCATAAGGACAACATAATTTGTATTGTATTTAATTTCAAAGATATGTAAGATATTTGTATTATAACTCAATCCTTTAATATGGTCTTTTATTAAAAGGCTTCCACTATTTTACTCAAAACAAGTGATCCTCATCATATGATTTGGAAAATCCCGTTGGAAGATTTTCTAGTGGATCGAGATCCATATTTCACTTTGTCTTAAGTCCGCATAGGAGGATTACACAAGACTTAGTTATTTAGGTAGGAACTCCTTCCAATTGCATCTCATACAATTCTCGTATCTATCTATTGGGTGAACAACTCCTTATTCGAATTCATCATATGAATTATTCCCAAATCATGCTTCTAAACTTATATAATCTTATTATATTTTGTTTAGTTAAGTTTGACCCAAATTTTAGAAGTCGGATATTATAATTATCCCCTCGCACCTTACTAATGTAAAACAAGCACCTTTGCGTGAGCGAAACCTACATTGTTCGATAATAGTCTTGATGAGTTCTAAAACTTGGAAAGCATAAACTTAATATTCACATATTTTACTTAGTAAAGAAAATGCACCTCGCGTGGGCGAAACTTACATCTTCTTTATTAGTCTCTTATGTGTCTCTTGAGGGGTTTTTAATTAGTTTGATCTCACCGGTTTATTTATCATATAAATCGCTCTCACATACAATAACATACATACACATGCATCAACATACATTAACATGATTCAATTATGGCCTCTTAACGCAATTGTTCTCTCAAGTCAATGAGAGAACCTACACTAACCTAATAACGATCTAAACTTCTCCAAGCAAGATCTCCAAGGTTGTCTTCTTTGTTCTTTTGTCTTGACTAATCTTCAATTAATATTACATTAAAGAAAACTCGTTTTACATACGAGGGAGTGAGATGAGAAAAGAAGATTACATAAAGAGATTATAAGAAAGGCACGACACGCAGGTCATAATTAAAATCCCAAAATAAAACAAAAGAAATAAACTAAGGCCATAACTGATCATCAATAAGAGAATAATAATAAACACACTTTATTATCATTATCAATTTAATCCTCTTCAATTAATTAAATTAAATTTCAGCTATTGATCATATAAACAAACCAGAAATCGTGACACTATTTCTCAAATCGTGTCACTAGTTATTTCTGTGCTAAAATCGTGTCACTATTTCTCAAATCGTGATATGATTTTGCTTCTATGTCAAAATCGTGTCACTATTTCTAAAATCATGTCACTATTTCTGAAATCGTGGCACTATTTCTGAAATCGTGTCACTATTTCACAAATCGTGGCACGATTTTGCCCAATTCCAGCACAAGAAAATTTCCAGAATTTTGCGACACCAGAAAATTAGTTGCTCTCGGTCGATTGAATCGTGCCACCATTTCACAAATCGTGTCACGATGTTGGTGCAGTCTGAAGTGAATTTTAAGCATAACACAACCCTTGATGCTTTGAACCCTAATGCAACAACTTCCTTCCATCAAAGTTCACCATGAACGAATATCAGCTTGATTCATCACCACATCAATGATTCACCAATCGAAGGTTCCGAAACAATTAATGTGGATTGTTCAATACCAACAACGACTACGTGATTTTCAACGGATGAAATCTAGTATATCAAATATACTGTATTTGCATCATGTTCCCTTGTATCTCATACAAGACTTGATCAATTAAAATTTAATTCCTCAATTTTATCATGTTTAGGTTTTAATCAAATTAAAACATAACGTAAACAAACATCATAATCATGGTTTCGTAACCAGACTCTGATACCACTGAAGGAAAATAGTAATAGTTGTAAGCAGCGGAATACAAAAATTTTCCTTTAATGATCCTTACGAATGAGCATGATCATGTGTTTAAGGTTTACCTCTTGTAGAGAAGAAACCTTTGATTCACGAACGAGTAGAGATCACGAGCGTTGATGAAGATCACCGACGCCTCTAACTAGTCCACACGAACAATCACCTTCAATATAGTGCTAGCCCTTTATGTTTGAAAGCTATGCAAGAACATTGAGAGAGAGGATTATTTTAAGGTTTTCCTTTTCTAAAACATTCTTGTGCTTTTTTAGTGTGTGTTGAGCTATGACAAGAGGTCTCTATTTATAGATATTTCTTGTCTTAGGCATCAAGATAACCCTTGTCTTGTGCACCAAGATATCTCTTGTTGGGCAAAAAGCCCAACAAGAGACAAGGCTAGGGCGTGCGCTCCCCATGAGTAGTAGTACTCATGTGCGCGCCCTCCCACCATTTCTTATGGTGTTCTTCGTTCAATTAAATTACCGTGATACCCTTATCACTTTGCACATCCACCGTACCTTACGGTGTTCTTTTAATTATCTCAATATTAGATTGTCCTTATGTGTGTGACCCTTGTAGGTTTCCATAACGTTGGCAATTATATTAAATCCTTTATTTAATATAATAAACAATGAGGGGTATCTAACAACACATCATTGCTACCCAAGTTATGAGAAATTAACATGTGATCAAAACATAACTTTTAGTGATAATATATGCGTGTACAATTACCCCCTTGCCCCTTATGTCTATATTGAACACAAAGCATACTTGGTGTCATCTTTCTCCAGTTCAATATTGGGCCCATGACATTTATCCTATTATGCAGGATTGACAAATTTCATCTAGGTCACTACTGTCCCTCAGCATGCTTTGTGAAGTACCCATTAACTGCCTTTATGGTTGTTCTGTCACGGACAACGTTAGATCAGCAACAAAGCACTTGACTCCACATATAGGGTACAAAGTGGTTTCAGGTCTAAGGGTGGTTTACACCATTATCAACATGAGAGTAACTTATGATACTTTGCATAACTTTGCATGTAGTACTCTCATAGCGGGTCAATCCGGTATAACCATTTACTCTTAATCTTTTATACCTATGTCAAGACTTGATAACTCCTTATCCTATGATCCATGAGATGCGATCATCAGTCTATCTTCATAATAGTCTTTATGCTTTAAGGTTATCCCATTTCACCTTAAAGCTCGACTACGGATACTTTAAGAATAGTGTCCTTATGTTTAATGTAATCTCATGATTAAGTCACACTAAATATTAAACGGACTTTCTATTCTAGGACTTTATTAATAGTTTGGACATTATAATAAAGAAAAGTAATATTTATATTCAAAGTCCTAAAGCAAATACTATGAAAATAGATTGGCTCTTAGGGCTTACTCCAACATGCACTAGTCATTTCACAACACTAACAAGTTTTTGGCGCCTTTGCCGGGGAATAGTACGGTTTTAAGTTCCAAATTTCATTTATTTTTAGTTTTTAGTTTATTGTTTGTTATTTGATCTTTTCTGTCAAGTTGTGTCAAGACAAGTGTTCTTTGACATTGCATGCATAGATTGATTACTCCTGAGTACAGACCAGATCCAGAGATTGAAAGAACATTCAGAGTTCGTAGGAAGAATTTGAGAGGCAATCACAGTCAAGACATTGATGTTGGCCTTGTTTTTGAAGAAACTATTGAACAAGTTCAAGCTTTTGGCTCTAGGTCAGAAGAAGAAGAAGACGTAACCATGGCTGATCAAGGACAGCAACCACCTCCTATTGGTGGTAATGCACCTATAGAAGTAGCAAATTATGACATCATTGGCATTGCTAATGATAGAGGGAGGAGTATTAGAGACTATGCCGTGTTTGACCACAATTCAATGAACACTAGTATAGTCAGAGAAGAAATCACTACTGCTGCTTTTGAATTCAAGCCCATGATGTTCCAAATGCTGCAATCCATTGGCCAATTCAGTGGAGTTGCTACTGATGATCCTCACTTGCACTTGAGACAATTTCTTGAGGTAGCAAGCAATTTCAAGATTCCTGGAATCACTGATGACGCTTTCAAACTAAGACTCTTTCCTTACTCATTGAGGGATAGAGCAAAGAGTTGGTTGAACTCCCTAGAGCCCAATTCCATCACTACTTGGAATACTCTAGCTGAGAAGTTCTTAGCCAAATACTTTCCTCCTGTCAAGAATGCAAAATGAGAAATGAGATTACTTCACTTAGACAAGGAGAAGATGAGACTTTGTTTGATGCATGGGAAAGATTCAAGGAGATGCTGAGACAATGTCTACACCATGGTATTCCTGTGTGTATTCAACTTGAGACATTCTATAATGGGTGTGTACCTGCTTCAAGGAACATGTTGGATGCATCTGCTGGTGGATCTTTATTGTCAAAGTCTTATACTAATGGTTTTGAACTGATTGAGAGCATTACTGCTAACACATATCAGTGGCCAACTGTGAGAGCTAACCCTCCTGCAAATAAGAAGGCTGCTGGTATGCATGAAGTGAGTGAAACTACTGCCTTTACTGCTCAGATAGCTGCTATGCATACCAAGTTGAAAATTTTGCTAACTACTGATAAGCCTGCTACTGAAACTGCTAAGGCATTGACTAGAGGAGCTGCTGCTTCATGTGTGTATTGTGCTGTTTCTCATCTGTTTGAAGACTGTCCTGCTAACCCTGCATCTGTTAACTACGTGGCTTGGAACAACAGTTCATATAGTAACACTTATAATCCTAATTGGAAGAATCATCCAAATTTTTATTGGTCCAACAATCAACCAAAGGCGACGCCTCCAGTTGCCAACAATAATCAATTAGAAGGTATCCTCAAAGCCTTTATGCAAGAGACCAAGAATTTTGCTGCTGAGTGCAAAACTCAAATTACTGCCAAAGGGGTAAGTATCAAGAATTTAGAGACTGAAATAAGGCAGATTGCTACTGCCTTAACTTGAAGAGCTAGCGGTTCAACACCGAGTGCCACTCAAACACCTGCTTCTACTTCAAAAGATAAAGGAAAAGAAACCTGCAAGGTTATTTCATTGAGAAGTGGAACAGAGTATGAAGGCCCCAAGATGCCTGAACTGGCTATAAAAGGCACAAGTCGCCTTTAAACCTGTGAATGACGATATTCAACAGGCAAGCCAAAAGTTACCTCTTGAAGACATAAGCAAAGAAAAGACCTCTGCAAGACCACAGAAGGCAAAGCCTGATATGACTATTGCTGACATTGATATGACACTGCCACCTGATCCATGTCCTCTTGATGTTCAGAAGCTAATGCAAGAGAGACCACCTCCTCCATTTCCTCATAGGTTGAGAAAAGCTAAAGAAGAACAATAGTACACTAAGTTCATTGAGAGGATGAAGCAACTGCATATCAACATTGAAATTATGGCGTACCACTTATAAAACAAACAGTAAATAACACAAGGAAATAACACAAGGAAATTGTTAACCCATTTCGGCCCAACGTCCTAATCTAGGGGCATACCAAGCCAAGAAGGAAATCGACTAGCGCAACGTTATTCCTAAGTTATCCAGCTGACCCTCCGTTTACAACTTCAAGAACTCACTAATTACCCGTGTTATATTTCTACCCCGGTACCCCACGGGTAAGAGAAACCTATCTCACTTCCTATCCTAACACAGACCAGTGATATCTTTGACAAACGATTAACAAATATTTAGAGAACACTCCCCAAACACTAAACACCACTCGTGCTTCAAAGCTTAGAGTGATGAGAAATATTCCTTACTTAAAAGCTTCGGATTACAACTCAAAAGAAAAGTCCTTAAGCAAGCATCTAGGTGACACAAGCTAAGGCTCACAAATAACAATTAACAATTAACAAAAAGACTCAAACCCTAGAACTCTAATCTTCAATATTGGCTTGAATTAATCTTAGGTTTAGTCTTCATACATATATATAATCTTCAGAATCTTCTAGGTCTTCAGACGTGTCTTGGGCTTCAAGCAGTAATTCCTTGTAATAATTCTAACCCAAGAAATATAAATTTGAACCAAAGAAAATATTCTCATGATTGAAAAATATTTTTTAGAAATAAAACTAGGTTAAAAAGTAACCGTGATGATTCATGGAACGCGCGCGACTTAGCCTGCAAGCAAGCGAGGCAAAAACAAAACAAATCTTTCAAGAAAGATATGGCGCGTAAATAAGTGATAAAGTTCAGGAGTAATATGATGTGCGCACATTGTTCTTCACATCTTCAATGACGTGCGCACATTATCCTCCACATTGTGTTTTGCCAAAAATGCCCATTACTAGCTCCATGAATACAGGCTCCTTGCCCATTAGCTTCATGACTAACTCCTTGACTAGATGACGACGACCTTAAATCAGTTGGTGAGACTATATCTGAAACCTTGAAAATATAATATAATTCAATTTTTTAAATTGATCTCAAACAGCAGAACTTATAATGCAAAAAAAAAAACAAAATAGAAACAAGAAGAGAGATCTATAGTGTCTGTTCAAGTGGGTTAGAATCGATGGACTAATATCATGCATTATGTTTTCATGACCTCAATAGGATCCTTAGAAAGGGACCTTTCTCAACTTCTTTGTAAATTATTTAAAATGTTAAAGTATTTGGATTGTTTTCAATCTAAGAAGTGGGCCAAATTTCTCTATAACTTAATTTAGACCTTATACTAAATTGGCCTAAGTTTTAATGATCAACCACTCCCCAAAGACTTTTAGTCCCTTTGAGCTATGCATACTATTTGGCTCGAGGACCTCAACTCTCAATATAGACTTTTAGTCCCATTGAGCAATGCATATATATACTATTTGACACACTACTATCCTCTTATTTAATTTCCTCTCCTTTTATACATAAACTTCTGAACATAGAATCAATTAGTCCCTAATGGTTTTAATTTGTTCCTCTTTCAACCAAAATTTCTATTTTTCTCTACTATTCTATATATCAAATGCATTTATTTTGTTCTTTTTATTTTTCCTCCATAAAAAAAATAAGAATGTGATGCAAGAGAGCTTAAACACACAAGTCAAACACAAATAATATGAAATGTAAAGACGTAAGCAAAATCAGAATATGATGTAAGAAAGCAGAATGAGAATATAATTCAAAAGGACGTGTCATGGAAGAAATCTTAATAAGAAAAATCAGACTCCTAACATAATTGAAAAGTATTTTACATAAACTTACTCTTGGATTAAATCTATGTTCAAGTTGAGTGCTGCCAAAGCTTTGCATGATCATGGCCATTTGTTCTTCCAAAGCTTGAAGTCTTGGATTATTAGCTACCTCTTCTTTTAAGGCTTCAACTTTTGCGTTACTTGCTTGCAGTTCCAGTTTCAGCCTTTCAATTTCTGAAGCAGAATCACCACCAAGCGACAACTTACTTGAACTCCTAATCTGACTAGGTAAAGCACCATACTCCATGCCACGCACATATCCTGGGTGCTCTTTACCAAATACCTTAGTATATATGTCAGTTTCAGAACACGAGTCATTTACATAACTTAAAATCCACAATATTTAACTTTACAAAACTAAAAAATCATAAGAAACAGAATGACTCACACTCTTTTGCTTAGCATTAACAAAAGTCCCATCCTTCCTTGTATGTGCGACCATATACATATCTCCTCGAGTAAAAGTCCTCCCTGTTTCTTTTTCCTGAAATGGTATATCTAATTAGTAAACAACTTTGATTTTGAAATCTGTACAGTAAAATAATATAGAAATTGTACCAGCTCGTGCCATTTCCTAGCAATTGATTTTACACCAAGTGTATGGGGAATAATTTATTTTCTTCAATTTTCAGCATTTTGTGCACAGATGTACTGCATTTTGAAAACAAACCAACTCAGTAATTAACGTCGGGATTAATTTATAGAATTTTCGAAACACCAGTCAATTACCAAAGTTTTTACATTCAAACGGTAACGTAGAAAATCTTTCCAATCTTGCTCATAGATACCGTTTGGACGAGTCTTAACATTCTCTTCCCAACTAGCAGTTTTGAAGAAACATTCAGCAAATATTCGTACACGATTATCCTTCCAATTTTTTCCAAGTTTTGCTAGTACGAACTTTTCATGATCGTCATGGACTTGAAATGCCACCTTTATTAAACAATATACTCTTAGTAAATAAAACCTGAACCAAAAATGGAGATATTAATTTATTCCTTGTACCTTTATGTCTTTCCAAATTTTTTCCTTGTAATCTGATGGAACATCAGGCCACGATTTGCAGCAAGTTCACCCAAATACTGCTCTAAAAGGCCAGCAGCCTCTCCAATTGGTTGGCCAAACCGATTCCATTCAAGAAGCACCTTCCTACCTCTTAGTTTTGCAAACAAGTCTTTAGCAGCTAAATTTGCTTCTTGAACTACTCCATCTTTATCTAAATATCTAAATATAAATTACAAAAATTAGTCTGTTGAAACATAAATCATTAAAAAAATTAATTGAACTCTACATACCAATGACATCAACCGGCCAAAATTTATTGGACTTTTTTCTTTTTTGAGTTGGTCGCGGATTTTCTTCTTCAGCTTGAGCAGTTTCAACAGGTATAATAGGGCTTTGAATTTCAATTTCAGTAGATATAATAGATGGAGGATTGTGAACTTTAACGTTAGTATGTTCGACTTGATGCATGATAGGTTAACTTTGAACTTCATTAGGTAAATCTTGTATTGACAAAGTCCTAGGAGCGTTTCTTTTGGTTTTTGCCATTCCTACAAAGTCTCAACATTAGTTATTTCAGCTCAAAGAAACATATCATTTATACAAATATAGTTTTCAAATTCATCACCACATTTTCTTCTAACATCAAAACTCAGCCAAATTTGACAAAAATAACACATCAATATACATCTTCACAATTCACAAATGCCTTTATTTCAACCAACTAACTAGTATCATAACTGTATATATCTTGCATGATAATTAAAAACTGATAAACACAGAAAGAAAAAACTATTTAGAATCACATCACTCTTGAGCAAAAAAATCACAAGTCTTACACATATGGAAATCAACAAATCGAAATCCCTAATTGAGAATCACAATGATAATGAGAAAGAAATTAAGATAATATTAACAAGATACAAATTACATTAACAATAATGCAATTGAAAATACACATATTCAAATCAACAAATCAAAATCCCTAACTAAGATCATAATGGTATTAAAAAAGAAATTAAAATAATACATAAAAGCAAAACAAAAAGAAAAGAAAGGGAAGAAAAAGAGACGAACCCGGGAATTTGGGTGTGAGAGAGGGCTGAGAGGCGCCGTTCTTTATAGTGAATTGAATGAGCAGCAGTGACGAGCGATGTTGACAAGGGTGAAGAACGGAGTTGACGGCGGTGACGAGCGGTGTTGACGGGATTGAGTCTTGGAGCGGTGGTGTTGATGGGACTGAGATGAGCTGAGACTAATTGCAATTTGTCAATACGTTGAATTTTGTTCTTTTCTTTTTGTTTTTATTTTATTTTAATTTAACACAACAACTTTTTATTTTATTTTAATCAACACAAGAAAAACACGCCTAAAAATTAGTAGGCGGTTAATATTCAAATTATTTTTGTTTTGGTACATAGTTAATATTTAAATTTAAAATAATATTTTTATTTCGAACACTAGCTCGCCGCAATTAGCTTTGCGACAGCTACAATAAGTCAAAATATTGCGGTTGTTTGAATAACAGTTGGCTTTGCAAATGCCGTAATTTTATAATTTATTGTGGTGGTTCGGTTAACCGCCACAATTAGCAATTGCAACTACTGCAATAAGTTGAATTATTGCGGCTGTTCTGTCAACCCGCCGCAATGAGTTTTATATTCGCCACAGTTAATCAATTTATTGTGTCGGTCACATTGAATCGCCGTTGCAACCGCCACAATTTTTTAATTTATTGTGGCCGTTCAAATAACCGATGCAATTAGCTTTTGTAGAGGCGGTTCCGTGTCAACCGCCGCAATAAGCCTGCTGCCATTAGTCAAATTTCTTGTAGCGTAGATTCACCAACTTCTTTGTTATCCTGCTCATCCTTATCAGTCACATTCCTTTTAGCTTCTTCCTTTTTCTGAGCAGCAATAACAAGCTCAAGCCCTCTCTTTCTTTCATCTTACTCCTTGCAGGTAGCTTTTAGTTCTGCAATCATACCATGTCTAGAAAGAGAAACAGGGGCAGATGTTCCCACATCATGCTGCACATTCTGCTTACTAGAATTTGTAGGATAACATTCAGCTTGCTACTCCTCTTCATAGCAAAGTCACCATCCCTCTTGAGGTTGGCATGTTGTTCAAGCATAATTGCACATAGCAAGGTAGGAAAGGCAATGGACATTTTCACAGCAGTAGGACTTTTTGCATGCTTGACAGTTTGTAGAAAAATATAATTGCCAAAATTGAAGGGAATGACATTGCCAACAGTATATATGAACTTACCAAGAGTAGTAGCTACATTGAAGTGATGATAAGTAGGGACCCAGTTAGCAGCAGCTATTCTATTCAAATTACCATACTTTTGTGTGAGCTTGGCAGCAGGAAGTTTGTCCTTTGTTGGCCACACCTTTACTTGTTATCAGTCAAAGCCTTGCACACTTGATTGTCAGTTGATCGACGATTTGTGTATCAAAAATATTTTATGACCGCAAGTGCACAGTCTCGTCGTTGAGTTTTAAAAGATATCGAATTCACAGGGACCAATAGTTGAACTACCGTATTCTGTTGTCACGGTGTAAATCTAAGGCTAATATTTTTTTGGTTTTTAGAATTGTTTAGAATTTAAATTAAATTAAATTAAATTAAATTAAATTAAAGAATTTAAATTAATTAAAAACGGGATATCGGTATGTAATTAATTAACCTTCGGGGATTCGGTAAATTAATCCTGCCTTTTCAATTAGATCCATTACCTCATTGTTTGCCAGCATTCCATCACTCAATTCCTGTTCCAGAGCGATCCTTCTATGATAAACATATTTCCACCTTTGAGCATTTACAAGTTTGTGAAAAGAGACATTGTCTATCTTCATATCAGGAACTTCAACAGTCTTTTTGGATTTCTTGGCAGGGACAGATGTTGGAGATGATGTGTGTACCTCATGGTCCACATTATACTCTGAGTTAGAGTCACTTGTAGGGGACTTCCTTTTCTGACCTTTCTTTTCTTTTTCAGTATTGGAGATTTGAACTTTGCTCCATCCTCTTGGTGGTCCATGCATTGAGATCTTCTTTTTACCTTTAGAAGTAGTTTGATGTGATTATGGAGCAGTTCTTTTGTCAGGAACAGATATCACATTTGGCATGGATTTTTCAGTGGCAGCTTGTAAGACAGTTCTTTGTCTGAGTCTTCCTTTAATACAGGGATCAGCAGTAGGTGTTCTTGCTACAAATTCATAGTTGTCAACAGTATCTTGCTTCTCCTCAGATTCTTCATTTACTTTTACACTTGAATTTTCTGAACTGGAGTAAGTCGATGAGGATTCATTGGTTTCTTCAGTATTGTCACATTTATCAGATTCACAGTTTGAATTTCTTTCCTCACTCCTTTTCTCAGTGCTAACAGCAGGAACAAATTGTAATGATGTGACAACATCAGGCAACACATTGATATTCGAGGGAGTGGATTTTGAGGAAGTGAGTTCATCACTCATGGAGTGACTTTTTGATGATTCTCCATCAACATTTCCCTCAACAGCATTTGTTTCAAGAACAATAGAGGTATGAGTGGTTTTACCGGATCCAGAAGTGTGAGGAATTGTTTCAACTTCCGACAGCTTGGATTTGCAAGTGGTGGGATCTGCTGCCATGGTCTTGTCTTGAGTTTCGTTCTTCTAAGTGTTATCTTCGCAGGAGAGATATAAGCTTGACATTGTAAGCGCCCTCTTTTTGGAGATTGATTTCTTCTTTGATTTTGCGGGCGAAGTTTTTACTTTTTCAGATGCATGAACAGTGGTTATTGGTTTTGCATTTGTGATCAGCACATTTTTGTCTTCCATAGCTTTTGATCTATTCGAACGAGAAGGAGACAATGTTTTTGAAGATGATCTTTGTGGTGTAGAGCTTGACTTCTTAGTCATGGTTGAAAGACTAGGGTTGAGGAAACAAGTTAAACAGCGAATGCGTTTTGAGGAAGTGGAACAGTTTGTAGCACAGGTGGAAGGAAGTAGAGGGTTGGAACGGTTATGGCAAATGACGATTTTTCTTTTTGATTTTTCGTGCACGTAATGAAGGCGTAATATGACCGTTGCACACGCATAGTACTTTAATTGCTTCAACTGCTTTATTAGGTAGTTGCCTAAAGTGCTTTTCAACTTCTCAAACTGATCATCACCTAAGTCTTTAGTGAATGTGTCATCAGCATTTATAACAAGTAGAGTGATTTCTTCTATCAAAAGGTACTGTTCAACTTTTATGTTCTTGGTTTTACCATACTGATCAAGATTCTTTAGCATTTTTGTGCTGCTTGGATTATCAAAACATAATGTAACCACAACTCCTTCTATATTGTACCCTTTTGATACATGCTTTATCCAAATTATTTGAATACAGTTTTGAGCACATGCCACATTCCTCTCAGAACCATCAACCAAGTGATTTAGAATCCTCTTCGGTTGTTTAAACAATCTTTCAATTTGCTTTTCTTGATGTTCAGCTAGTATACTTGCACAATATGACATCTTTCCATACCAGTGGCCATGTGCTGTTTGTGAACTTAGCACATTATTGATCACATTAATAGACTTCATAGAGATTTCTTCATGAATTTTAGGAACTATGTTGTGATGATATATTTTAGAAGCTAGGTTCCTTTTCTCCTGAGATGTCAATATATAGCAGTTTGCTTTGCACCTAGTTCCTCTCATGAATGTATTCCCAGATCCATCTGTAATTAAGCATTTTTCTTCAGAAAATCTGACATCAAACCCTTGATCACAAAGTTGACTAATACTGATGAGATTTGTTGTTAACCCTTTTACCAGCAAAACATTTTCAATGTTTGGTACTCCATTTGCAACTAGATTTCCAATTCCCATGATTTCTCTTTTGGTGCCATCTCCAAAAATCACATATTTAGTTGGATAGGGATTTAGACATGTTATAAAGTTGCTAGCCCCTGTCATATGTCTTGAACATCCACTATCAAGATACCAGTGTCCTTTTGACAAGATTCTGAATGTGGTAACTAATCCATAGCACTTTTCTTTAGATTCCCAGTTTTTCTTCATTTCATATTTTCTTTTAGGCTGCTGAGTTTGATTGTCAGGGAGTCTAATCTTGTGACAGTAAGGTTTTATGTGTCCTTTCGTACCACAGTAATGACAAATCCATCTTTTCTTAGACTTATACTGAAATTTATTTCTAAGTTGTATACCTGTGATCTTAGGAGAATGTGCCCACATGTTACTCCACATCTTGGAATCAGTTGCTGATGTGGATACAATCTTTTGACTTTGCTTAGAGTAGCCAATTCCTTTGGGTTTTTCAGGTTGTCTATCAGTGATAATCTCTGCTTTGCTTTTCTTTAACTTTCTGACTTGGTTTTGCAAATTGAATCTTGATACTTTGGAGGCATGGTTCATTCTTTCAGCTGTCTTCTTTTGCTCAGTTTGACTTCTCTTATATATTTCCTTATAAGCTATTTTTGTATTTATAACATCTGACCTTTTATGCACAACTTCCTCCTTACACGATTCTGACTTGGATATCTCACATCTGGTAGTTAGCACAGTTATGAGTTTTGCATTCTCTTCTTTATTATCTTCATATTCTGAACCATCATCTGTTAAAGTGGCATTAGGTTTTTGCCTTTGATTTTTGATAAAGGTGGGACATTCTGATCTGATGTGCTCATATCCTTCACATTCAAAGCATCTTAATTTCCTGTCCTTTCTTTCAACAATTTTTCTAAGAGGATCTGATCGTCTGCTTCTATTTTGCTTTCCTCCACACTTTTTCAGAATTTTGTTGAATTTCGTTCCAAGAAGCACTATTTCATGATTTGACTCCAATATGTTCCATGCAGTTTTAGCTGCAGTCTGATTCCTGATTAGTCTAAACATGTTCTTGTCAACTGCTTCGAATATAGCGTTTAGTGCTTTGTTGTTACCACATGAAAGTTCATCTTCGTCCTTGGTCCAGTCTTCAGGGGGCTTTGGAACATCAGTAACCTTCCCATTCTTGTCAATGACCATGGGTGGTTCCCATTCTTTCAAAATTGATTTCCATGACTTGCTGTCTATAGATTGGAGGAACACAAGCATCTTGAGTTTCCACTCATCATAGTTTGTACCACCCAGTAGAGGTGGCACGGTAATACTTCTTTCCTTGTCTGTATTTCCAGAATTCATCTTTCCTGAATCTCACCCATAAGCAGGTAGGGTGCCTGCTCTAATGCCAATTGAAATTCTGGCGTACTACTTATAATAAATTATTAGACAGAATGATGTGTGGTAAGATGTGCACACATTGACCAAACATGCAGAATAAGTAACAAAGAAACAAATAATAAAAGCAGTAAAGAACACAAGAAAATTGTTAACCTAGTTCAGTGTAAACACACCTAATCTGGGGGCTTCCAAGCCAGGAAGGAAATCCACTAAGTAAAACGAATTCAAAGTCAAACTCCAGCGTTTGCACTTCTCACTTTGTAACTACTCGTCTAGACTTCTACCTAGGTACCCCGTAGGTATGAGAGACCCGTCTCACTTCCACTCTATAACAAATACAATCAACAGAATTAGAGAACACTCCCCAAACAATAAACACCACTCGTACTTCAAAGCTTTGAGTGATTGACAATATTCCTTGCTTAAAAGCATCGGATTACAACTCAATAAACTCAGTCCTTATGCAAGCGCATCAGACGGTTTGCCAGATCCCCACGTCATGCAAAAATCAATTTTGCTGGATTTGGACTTTGTGGCGCCCGCCACAAGGCTGATGGGGGCATTTGCCCCTTTCTGCTGAGCTCCTTTGTGGGCTGCGTGAATTTGCACTTTGCACCCCCCTTTTTGCTCCGTTTTTGACACTTTTTGCTCAATTCTCTTCTCCGACCTATTTTATTCGATAAAACTGAAAACAAAACAAATACCAACATAAAAAGATATAAAAGAAATAAAATCAAATGAAAATGCAACTAAAGTTCATGTAAATTAAGCTAAAAATACGATATGATTTCGTGTCTACAACAGTCACTTCCAGTTCACCTTGTGGTTCGTCACTTCTTCCCAAAAATTTGTTAATGATGGTATGAGAAAATTCCACGCACTTTCCCCTTACATACACTATGTGGTATTCTTTACTGTGAGAGTTATCACATTCTGTGGGAATGTTGAACATAAATTCTTTGACCAATTGCTCGTAGCAGCTTCCCAAGTCAGTAACAGTCTTCATTAATCCTGCCTTCTCAATCAGATCTATTATTTCCTTGTTTGTCAGCATTTCTTCACTTAATTATTGTTCTAGAGCAATCCTTCTATGATGAACATATTTCCACCTCTGAGCATTCACCAGCTTGTGAAAAGAGACATTGTCTATCTCTATATCATGAACTTCAAGAGTATTTTTGCATTTCTAGGTAGGGACAAAAATTGGAGATGATGTGTTCACATCCTTGTCCACATTATACTCTGAGTCAGAGTCACTTGCAGGAGTCTTCCTTTTCTGACCCTTCTTCCCATTCCCAGAGTTGGGGATTTCAACTTTACTCCACCTTCTAGGTGGTCCTGATACATCAGCTTTATCTTTATCCTTGGAGGTTGATTATGGAACAACTATCTTAGCAGACTTCACAGTAGGTGTGGATTTTGCAGTGGCAACTAGTGATACATTTCTTTGTCTGAGTCTCGTTTTGATACTGGGAGCAGTTGTAGGTGTTCTTGCAACAACCTCATAATTATCAATGTCAACTATGTCTTGATCCTCCTCAGGTTCTTCACTCTCTTGTGCACTTGACTTTTTGGGGCTGGAGCTAGTTGATGAGGTTTCATTTGTCTCTTTGTCAGATTTCTCTGATTCACCATCATCAGAGTCTTCATTTTCAATAGAGTTTTCAACATGTGCATCATCAGACGCCTCTTTAGAGTTGTTATCATCTTCAGCATCTACACACTTTTCTTCTTCATTTGCAGATTCATAACTAGATTTTCTTTCCACACCCTTTTTCTCAGCACCAGGAGCAGGATCACATTGTGCCAATGATGTGTCAACATCAGGCAACACATTAATATCACAAATAGTGGTTTTTAGAGAAGTAAGTGCATCGGCCATATATTGGCTTTCTTGTGATTCACCATCAACAGTACCCTCAGTTTTATTAAGAACATTTGTTTCAGCAGTGACAGGGGCGTAAATATCATTACTAGATCCAGAAATGTGTTGAATCGTATAATCTTCTAATAGATCAGCAGACTTGCATGCAATTTTTCGTAGAGACAAAGTTGTAAAAGTGATAATGATTCGTAGTTTCAGATAGAGAGAGATGTGTGGTGATGGTGAGAGATTCTTTGAAGGTAGTGGAACGGTTATGGCAAGTATTGATCTTCCCACCTGATTTTGTGTGCATGTAATGATAATACAATGTGACCGTTGCACACGCGTAGTACTTTAATTGCTACAACTGTTTTATTAGACAGTTGCCTAATTTACCTCTCCGCTTCTCTATTTGAAAAGAGTTCAAGTCTTTGTTAGGAATATTATTCACTTTTTCTTCAATTTCAACATTCTTAGTCAACATAATTCTTCTCTCAATTAAGTCATGAACACAATTGTATCTGATCCCTTTATTTTCGGTTTTGTAATGCTGAGTAGGATTTTTGGATATTGTTGAAGTAGTGGAACTGTTAGGACATAATGTGAGCACATCTTGGTCTACATTGTATCCCATTAGCACTTGTTTTATCCAGACCATTTGTGTACATTTTAGAGCATATACCTTTCAATTTGACTGACTTGGTGTTCAGCCACTATACTTACATCAAATATTTTATCAAGGTTAACATTTTCTTGATATTTCATTCTTAAATGACAGTACACATGTGTTGTTTGTGTACATGGCATATTTTCAATCACATTAGTGGTCTCCATAACAATAATTAGTCTGTAGGTTCCCAAAGAGATTTCTTCATTGATTTTGGGACCTATATTGTGATATTTTCTACCAAACACTTGATAATCTTCAACTGTATATTTTCTATTTTCCAATAGATCATATAGAGTGGTGGTAGTACCTGATCTTGGAGTGACATGATTGACCATTGTTGGAGATGTAGTGGGAGCTGACCTCTCATGCTTGATGACTTTAGTAGATACACGATTTGCCACCCTTGAGTTGTTAATTTCTCTTTGATGAGGATGACTTAGTTTCTGGCGTCACATCTTAAATTTTCTCAAGGGGTATGAAGATAAATTGCTTTCTTCCTGAGCTGTCCATATATAACAGTTTGCTTTGCATCTTGTTCCTTTCATGGTTATGTTTCTAGAGCCATCTGTAATTAGGCATTCATCTTTGGAGAACGTGACATTAAAGCCTTGGTCACAGAGTTGACTGATACTGATAAGGTTTGTTGTTAACCCTTTTACCAGCAACACATTTTCAGTGTTTGGTGTTCCATTAGTAACTAGATTGCCAACTCCCATGATTTCACCTTTTGTATCATTTCCAAAAGTTACATATTTGGTAGAGTGAGGCTTTAAGCATGTTATTAAATTCTCTACCCCTGTCATATGGCTTGAGCATCCATTGTCAAGATACCAATCTTCTTTTGATGAAGTTCTGAATGAAGCAATTAATCCAACGCATTTTTCCTTGGGTTCCCATTTTCTCTTTTCTTCAGGTTTTCTTCTAGATTGCTTTGAGGTTTGATTGTTAGAAAACCCAAACAGTTTGCGACAGTAGGGTCTTATGTGTTCATTCTCACCACAGTAATGGCAAACCCAACTTTTCTTGAAGACATGCTGTGATGTACTTTTGGGCTGTATACTTGTAGTTTTAGGAGAATGTGCCCACATGTTGTTCCACATCTTAGGCTCGGATGCTACTGCAGATCTAATTTCTTGATGCTGCTTAAAAAAACCAATTCCTTTAAGTCTCCCAGGTTGTTTATCAACAAGAATTTCTTTTGTGCCTCTCTTCATCTTCCTGACTTGCTTTTTCATATTTTTTTAATTTTGAAGTAAGTTGCACAATTTCCTCATTTAATTTTGATACCTTAGAAACATGATTGGTCCTTTCATTTATCTTCTTCTGGTCAATAGAATTGCTTCCATACCGTTTCTTGTAAGCATTCTCAGCCTTCTCAGCCTTATGACATAGATTCTTGAATCTGACAGCCAACCCTTCATGTGTTGTTTCATCCCCACAAGATTCAGACTCAAATGTATTGCACTTGGCAGTTAATGCAGTGATGAGTTTTGCAGCTTCTTCTTTATTGTCTTCATCTTCTGAGTCATCATCTGACCAAGTAGCATTTAGTCCTTTCTTTTGATTTTTAAGGAAGGTAGGACATTCTGGTCTGACATGGCCATATCCCTCACATTCAAAGCATCTTACTTCCTTGTCCTTTGATCAGTGCATTTTTGGTGCACTTTTTAATCACTCTCTGCTATGGCAATTGTACGACTTCTCCCACTATTTTAGTGTTTTTATCATGTTTTGTGTCTAGAGTCAAGTTTGGCTAATAATATAGTTTTGCTATTTATTTTCGTAATAAACAGTAATTTGACTCTTCTCATTGCGCAGACCATAACTGGAGCTAGGGCTATCAGAATAAGGCGAGGCCAGTTGCGTTGGAAAAATAAGACACAGAGATACAACTTTTATGTTGAAGTTGAAAGCTAATTCGGAGCGCAAGGGAGTCGACACTACACGTCAAGTTACTGACTTAGGAATAAAACACAGTTTATTTGCACTAGAACTTATGTTTTCGGCCCAATTGTTTTGTGGTCCGTTATCTTACATTGTAAAACCGAAAATCTGACCTAGGTCAGAGGCTATGCTGTAATTCACAAGATAATAAACCCTAGGGCAGCCGCTTGCTAATGGAGAACTAATTCTCCCTTTTGATTCATTGGTATAAGGAACTCAGCCATGATTCTTGAGGTTCGGTCTTAATAACAAATTCATTTACTTTATTCATGCTTTGTCGTATCAATTTTGTGCCTTAATATGCTGTATGAGTTCGTGTTGATAATGCTTAATTATTATATCTCGAATTTATACCGTTTAGTTATTCATTTTAATTCATCGCTTGTTTAAATTGAATCGAATATAAATTGATACGAAAATTTGTGCTTAGCAATAGAGGCCGATAGAATATGTCATGATATTAATTGTGTTAAGTGACGCTTGTTTGCTTTCCATGATTAGTTGAACGCATGAGATGTGTTGGGTTTTTGTATGTTGGCTACATTTTGCAAAAACAACCACTAGACAAATGCTGTAGCATGTGGAACAGCATTGTGTGATCTGTGTGTTGCGCGCCAACTCGTGTTATATTTTTGAACAAGATCTTCTGAAGATTCTATGAAGTTTTATGTTTGACCTAGCGTGCTGATCAAGACGCGCATGTTTAATGAGCTGTAAAAGGCTGTCATGCCTTGGTGTATTTCCAAAATTAATATTGATTTATTTTTGGAAACAATATTCTTGTTCATGAAGAATTGTTACCTGGAGCTGACAACGTCCAAGCTATGTTTTGAAGCCCAAAACCTGTGCTAGCTCAGTACTATATATATGTGAAGACAAACCCTAGTTTTGTGTGTGGAAAACCGTGTGTGTGCACTAAAGCGTGTGTTTTAAGGTTTTAGGTTTTCTTGTTAGTTGTGAGTCTTGCTTGTATCTTCCTGATTCAAGTCAAGTACTTTGTGTTTGAGTTGTAATGGTGTACTGCTCCTAAGCTTTGAAGTACGGAGTTAGTTGTGTCCTTAGAGTGTGACTCTTATACAAACAAAAAGAACGAGTGTGTGTTTAACAGTGCTGTCTGTACTGTTAGTGGGAATTGAGATAGGGTCTCACACCTAGGAGTTCCTAGGTAGAGCAGCCATTGGTAGGGTCGTGGTGCAAAGACAAGTAGTGAGGCTACGGTGTGCTTTTCACTAGAACTATTATAGTGGAGTTCATTCCTGGATTGGTATCCCCCAGGCTAGGGCAGTTGCGCCGAACTGGGTTAACAAACTCACTGTGTTCTTTATTATTCTGTCACATTTATTTTACTTTGCTACGCTGCGTTCTTATTATTGTGTGACAAGTGCTCGGACAAATGCTCTAACATTGTTCACATCATTTGTCTGTCTGGTTGCCAGAATTTCAATTGGCATCAGAGCAGACACCGTGCTTGATTGGGTGAGCTCTAGGGAAGATATTTCTGGCTAAGATGGACAACGAAGGAGGACAAATGAATAGACCACCACTTTTGGTTGGTGATGTTAACTATGATAACTGGAAGTCTAAAATGACTACGTTTTTGAAATCCATGGATCACAAAACACGGAGAACTGTTATTAAAGGATGGGAACATCCTGTAGTTACTACTGGTAAGGAAGGGGAGACTACCACTACGCTGAAATCTGATGAGGATTTGAGCAAGGAGGAAGAAGCATTGGCCAATGCAAATTCAAAGGCTCTAAATGCTTTATTCAATGGAGTTGATGCGCATATTTTCAAATTGATAAAAAGATGTACTATTGCAAAGGATGCATGGAAGATACTCCAAACTGTTCATGAGGGTACCTCAAAGGTGAAAAGCTCAAGGCTGCAACTCTTAACCAGTAAGTTTGAGAACTTGAAAATGAAGGATGATGAAAGCATTCAAGACTTTCACATGAGAATGCTTGACTATGATAATCAATTTGATGCCTTGGGAGAAAAGATTTCTGAAGAAAATTTGGTAAAGACAATGCTTAGGTCACTACCTAAGAAGTTTGACATGAAGGTCACTGCCATAGAGGAAGCCAAGGACATCTCAGAATTGAGAATGGATGAACTAGTTGGGTGTTTACAAACGTTTGAAATGTCTGCAAATGAAAGATCTGAAAAGAAGACAAAGAGTATTGCTTTTGCCTCTAAATCTGAGGGAAGTGATATGGAGGCTGAAGATAGTCTATCTGAAACTATTGTGATGTTGGGTAAGAAATTTAATAAAGCCTTCAAACGGTTTAACAAACATGCCAAGACACATGCTCTAGACAACAGTCACAGCATAAATAGGAATGTCAACAATCTGAGGAAATCAAAAACAGATGACAAGACAAGTCTAGGCAAAAGAGTTCAATGCCATGAATGTGAAGGTTATGGTCATATCAGGACTGAATGTAGAACGTATCTTAAGAAGCAAAAGAAAGGGATGACCGTCTCTTGGTCAGATGAAGATGAGTCTGAAGAAGAATCTGAATCTGCAAAACATGTGATTGCTTTAACTAGAGTATGTACATCTGATGTTGAATCACACGATGGTGAAATGACTTATGATGAATTAGTTGATTGTTATAAGGGATTATGGCTTAAAAGCGTAGGAGTTGGTAACACTGTGATAAGGCAAAAGAAGACAATTGCTATACTACAAGCTGAGAAAAACAGACTTCTGGAAGAAAATTCAGGACTGGATGGTGATGTTACTCTATATAAATCCAAGATTGACAACATGAACAAGCAATTGAGGATGCTGAATACAGGAACTGATACGCTAGAAGAAATCCTAGAGTTAAGACAGAAGTCTAATGATACTAAAGGTATTGGTTTCAACCACAATTCACTATATCATCAGAAATTTGTGCCTGTAAAGAAGTTTGTCCCTTTTGTTAGTACTTATAATCCAACTATGCCAAGACAGATGCCCCAGCATCCAGTGAGACAACAGACAACCAGAAACTATACCAAATCAAAGAAAGGATATTCTGGTTGGGTATGCTACCACTGTGGAAGGACGAGACACATTAGACCTTACTGCTTCAAATTGTATGGGTATCCTGACAAAACTCATTCATCAAAAATTGAACCTATTATGAAGAATGTCAAGCAAGAATGGAAGCAGAAGAGTAATACTGTGGATCCTAATCAAGCAGAATCTGAAGGTGTGGAGATTGCTCAAATTGCTGATACCTCACTAAGAGCATCATCTAGTAGTGATTGGTATTTTGATAGTGGATGTTCAAGACATATGACTTGAAATAGAGATTTTTTGACAGATGTCTTGCCATATGCTACAAGCTTTGTGACTTTTGGTGATGGAGCCAAAGGGGAGATTAAAGGTATAGGGTCACTGATCAATGAAGGGCTACCTAAACTTGACAAGGTTCTTCATGTGAAAGGGCTGACTGCTAATCTAATAAGCATTAGTCAATTATGTGACAAGGGTCTAAAAGTCAACTTCACAAAGAATGAATGTTTAGTTACTAATAGTAAAGGTGATCTACTGATGAAGGGAGAAAGATCAAAGGATAACTATTATTTATGGGTCTCTCAAGACAAAGCTGAGTTGTCTACTTGCCTAATAACCAAAGAAGATGATGTGAAACTGTGTCACCAAAAGCTTGGACATTTAAACCTCAAAAGTATGAAGAAAGCTATTGCTGAAGGAGCCATCAGAGGTTTACCAAGACTTCAGATTCAAGAAGGAAGTATATGTGGAGAATGTCAAATAGGAAAGCAGACAAAGATGCCTCACCAGAAGCTGCAACATTTGACCACATCTAGAGTACTTGAATTGTTGCATATAGACCTAATGGGACATATGCAAGTTGAGAGCTTAGGTGGAAAGAAGTATGCATTTGTCATAGTAGATGATTTTTCTAGATATACATGGGTTGACTTCATCAAGGAGAAATCTGAAACTTTTGAAAAATTCAAGGATCTTTGCTTAAAACTTCAAAGAGAAAATGAATGTGGTATAGCTAGAATCAGAAGTGATCATGGGAAAGAGTTTGAGAATAGTAAATTCTCTGAGTTTTTCACTGGTGAAGGAATATTTCATGAATTCTCTGCACCTATTACTCCTCAACAAAACGGAATAGTGGAGAGAAAGAATAGAACATTACAAGAATCTGCCAAAGTGATGTTACATGCTAAGAAGTTACCATTCTACTTCTGGGCTGAGGCTATGAACACAGCTTTCTATATACATAACAGAGTAACATTAAGAAAAGGAACATCTACAACTCTGTATGAGCCATGGAAGGATAGAAAGCCAACTGTGAAACACTTTCATGTGTTTGGAAGTAAATGTTATATCTTAACTGACAGAGAACCAAGAAGGAAGATGGATGCTAAAAGTGATGAGGGCATATTCCTAGGTTATTCAACCAACAGCAGAGCTTATAGAGTATTCAACTCCAAAACTAATACCATGATGGAGTCCATAAATGTTGTGATTGATGACAAAGGTAATGATGCTGCACCAGATGATAGTACATTTGACACAACATGTGATCGTCAAGAAGAGACAGAAGATGAAGTTGTCAATGAGGAAGATTATGGAGTGATTAGTTCTGAAAATACAGTTATGTTTCATAGAATTTGCTTTAGGACTTTGAATGTAAATATGGCATTTCTTTATTATGTTTGTAAGAGTCCAAAATAATGAAGTACCTAGAATAGATAGTCCGTTTAAAGATACATTAAGTGTGACTTAATCATGAGATTCTTTTAAACACAAGGACGCTATTCTTAAAGTATCCGTAGTCGAGCTTTAAGGTGAAGTGGGATAACCTTAAGCATAAAGGCTATTATGAAGATAGACTGATGATCGCATCTCATGGATCAGGGGATAAGGAGTTATCAAGTCTTGACATAGGTATAAATATTAGGAGTAATATTTATACTGGATTGACCCGCTGTGAGAGTACTACATGGAATGTGTCATAAGTAACTCTCATAATGATAATGGTGTAACCCACCCTTCGACCTGAAATCACTTTGGACCTTAGTTGTAGAGTCAAGTGCTTTATCACTGATCTAACATTGTCCGTAACTGGGTAATCATAAAGACAGTAGATGGGTACTTCACAAAGCATGCTGAAGGACAGTAGTGGCCTAGATGGAATTTGTCAATCCTACATAACAGGATAAATGTCTATGGGCCAAATATTGAACTAGACAAGGATGACACGGTCTATGCCTTGTGTTCAATATAAGACATAAGGGGCAAAGGGGTAATTGTACACAGCTAATATTATCACACAATGTTTTGTTAAGATCACATAAACATTTCGTGACTTGGATAGCAATGAAGTGTTGCTAGATACCTCTCATTGTTTATAATATTAAATAGATGATTTAATATTATTACCAACGTTACGGAAACCTACAGGGTCACACACATAAAGACAGTGTAGTGTGAGAATTGAGAACACCGTAAGGTATGGTGCACTTTAGAGAAATAAATATATATATATTGTGATAAGGTATCACAAATTAATAATAAGCGGTACACCATAAGGTATGGTGGGCGCGCGTGCACATGAGTAGCAAGACTCATGGGGCGCGCGCCCTAGGTAAGCTTATTGGGCTTTTTGCTTCTACTTGTCTTGTTGGACAAGACAAGTGTTTTGTCTTGGAGAGCAAGACAATAAACTCTATAAATAGAGGTCTTATGCAAGAGCAAAATACACAAGAGAAATTCATAAGAATTTTAGGGTTACTTGAATCCTAAAATTATTTCTCTACCTCTCTCTCTCTCACAAAGTCCCTCATTCATAAGCTAGCACTTGGAGTGAAGGAAAGTTGTTCGTGTGGACTAGCTAGAGACGTTGTTGTTCATCCTTCAACGTTCGTGATCATTCAAAGGGTTATATTCTTCAAGAGGTAAAACCCTAAACACATAATCATGCCCATTCGTAAGGATCATTAAAGGAAAATTTTGAATTCCGCTGCTTTTACTATCGTTATTTTCCTTCAGTGGAATCAGAGCCACTTACGAAACCATGGTTATGATGTTTGTTTATATTGTGTTTTAATTTGATTAAAACCTAAACAAGATAAAATTGAGAAATTAAATTGATGAATGATCAAAACTTATATATGATATAAGTAAACATGATGCAAAGAGAGTATATTTGATATAATAATCTCATTCATAAAATTCACGAATTGATTGTTATTAGTATTGAACGATCCGTGTCCAATTGTTTCGGAACCTACGTTTGTATGGTGAATCTTTGACATGGTGATGAATCAAACTAATGTTCAATCATGAAAGTAGTGATGGAATGAAAAGTTATTGCATTAGGGTTCGTAAAACACAAGGGTTGTGTTCAAAATTGAGATTTTTCTGGTATGTATCGATACAAATTTGATATGTATCGATACAAGTACGATTCCAGCATGAAAATAGCAATTCTGGTCGATATGTATCGATACATAAGTTGTATGTATCGATACATTGCGTACTCGCTGAAAAACATGTTTCGATACATAGCTTGTATGTATCGAAACATAACTTGTTCTCTGGAGGACATGTATCGATACATAGGTTGTATGTATCGATACAAGACTGGTTTCAGCAATACATAGACAGTATGTATCGATACACAGACATTATGTATCAATACACAGACAGCTTGTATCAATACACAGAAAAGTGTGTATCAATACATATAGTGAAAAATGGTGATTTTTCAAAATTTTCAAAAGGTGTTTTGAAATCAAGTCAAACTATTAACTTGATATAAACTATAATGATCATTCAAAGAAATTTAATTTTAAGGATATGAACCTATAATAATAATAATAAAAGTATGTTTTTATTATTGCTTTATGGTGATTGATTATGGCCTTAGTTTGCTCTTTTGTTTTAATTTGGGAATTTAAATACGGCCTGCGTGTCGTGCCTCTCTCTCAATCTCCTAATGTAATTTCTCTTCTCATCTTACTCCCTCGTATGTAAAACGAGTTTCTTTGATGTAACAATATAATAGAATTACATAGGAACAAAAGGAGAACAACCATGAAGATGATGCTTGGAGAAGTAGATCATTGTTAGGCTAGTTTAGGATTCTCTCATTGGCTTGAGAGGACAATTGCGTTAGGAGGCCATAATCATATCATTCTATATTATTGTATGTATGTATGTTGATGCATGTGAGAGCGTTTAATGTGTTAAACAAGCCGGTGAGATCATAACTAATTAAAATCCCTCAAGAGACACATAAGAGATTAATAAAGAAAATGTAGGTTCGCCCACCGCGGAGTACATTCTCTTTAATAATAAAATATGTGAATATTAAGTTTTGCTTTCCAAATTTTAGAACTCATCAAGACCGGTATCGAATAATGTGGGTTCGCCTACCGCGAAGTACATTGTCTATATGGGTATGGTGCGATGGGATAATTGTAATATCCAACTTCTAAAATTGGGTCAAACTTAACTAAACAAATATAATGAGATTATGTGAGTTTAGAAGCAAGTGTTGGGAATAATTCATATGATGAATTTGAATAAGGAGTTATTCACTCAACGGAAATATTCAAGAGTTGCATGAGATGTAATTGGAAGGGGTTCCTACCTAAATAACTAAGTCTTGTGGAATCCGCCCACCGCGGACTTAGGACAGTGAAATATGGATCTTGACCCACTAGAAAATCTTCCAACGGGATTTTCCGAATCAAATGATGAGGGTCATTTGTTTTGAGAAAAATAGTGGAACCCTTTTAATTAAAGCCCTTATTAAAAGAATTAATCATATCTTACATATCTTTGAAATTAAATACATTACAAATTATGTTGTCCATATGAAGGACAAGGATTTCAGAAAATAGTTTCTGAATTGGTACACAAATGAGAATGCTTCTCAAATACAAGAAGTACTATAAGAGCTTGAACTAAATTCTAACAACCTACTATAACTAGATTGGAGAAGGATGCTTGTTAGAAGTATCAATTTGACATCTAGATATAAAATACTTCATACTTTTAAACAATGAATGATGTGATCATTTAAAGCAAAATCTTTTTGAAAGAACTTCAAAGTATGATGGATTTCTGAATAGATCAAGGAGTTGGTCATAGGTTCAACCTAAACAAATTACAATGGATAGATATAGATAAATTTATGAATTTCTATATCTACCGGAATTTGTTGAGTTGAATGAGAATTATTTGCACTATCAAAGATTTGAAATATAATAAGATTTATATTTCTCTTATTTGAATAGAACTAAATTGGTTGCCAAAGGAGAACGGCTATTTTAAATGGTTAGACCGTTAATTGAAACAAGAATGCCGTAAATAGTTCTTGGAAGAGTCAAACTAAAGGGAATGAAGTAAGACTTCAATATTATACATATTGTTATAGAAAGTCATAGTTTCTATTTCTACAAAGGTATATGATACAAAGATGATTGAATCTCAATTTTACAAAAAATAGAGATGCTTAAAGAATTAGAACATTGACTATAATATTAAGTCAACTAATGTCTAGAATGAAAATTGTTTCATTGACTATGAAAGCTTATGTCTAGAATGAAAATTTGTTTCATTGACAATGGAATACAATAATTGTTATTGAATTCCATCTAATAATAGAAGTATTGATTATATATCTTGTATTGACAAGATATAAATTGTAGTTTTAAATAATAAGATAAGCAATTGTCCTATCATTTAAACAAAATCTTCTACATTGTTGCTCAAAGTCAAGTAACGAACTAGAGTTCCATGATCTTGATAAGATTATTCTATAACAGTTATGACAAGAACCAAATAAGATTTGGACCTTGTACATATATCAAGAGTTTTATTGTTTAGTACAGTTAGTAATGTGTCGATTATTAGCTGAAAGGAGAAGATGACACATGACCCATTTAAACAATATACATGAGATGTATGACTACCACTAAACAAACTTGATATATATATTAAGTTTATTTTACTTCATTTTCATTGATGATTATAATCAGTAAATGTGGATATGTGTGTGACACGAATTAGAAATCTTTGAATTTGTCAAAGAGTTTAAACAATGAAGAAAATAGAACTCAATAAAAGTATTTAATACATGAATGAGTCATATCAGTAAGTACTTACACTACTAGAAAAGGTTTAAATACTGACGGAATTTAGAGACGAAATTTATTTCATCTCTATTAGAGACGGAATTAGAGACAGAAAAAAGTGTTTTGAGACAAATATTGAAATATTTGTACTAGTGATGGATTTTAGAGACAGAAAGATCTGTCTCAAAAATATTCTGTCTCCAAATATGTCTCTAGTTAATTAGTTTTTTAATTTGTAAATTAAAAAGTAATTCGAGACAGATGTTAGAGACGAATCTCTATCGTGTCTAATAGTTTTGTCTCTGTTTTCGTCTCTAATTAGTCAACTTGTTATTAAAGTAGTTAAACATATGTCTGAGACGGAATTTATTCGTCTCTGAATTAATTTGTCTCTGAAATTCATCTTGAAACGAAATAACATCGAAGATTCATCGCGCCAAAAAATTTTCCGCCAAAGTTTTTATTGTCTGCCAAAAAATTTCCTGCCAATTTTTTATTGTCCGCCCAAAATTTTAAATAAAATGATATATCTTATTTTCTATTATAATTTTTTTAATGTTATAAAACACATTTTTCTTGAGTCACAACATGGATCACTACAAAGAATCTGGAAGAGGCGTCGCAAGATCATTCAGCGACGGTTCTAGAAAACCATTGGAATATCTGCTACTGGGGTATTAGTGTCGCAGTTTTATGGAATAGTGATGATAAAATATACTACCTCCGTTCCTTTTTACCTGTCATTTTAGAAAGAAAAAAAAAGAACAAAATAGGAGGGGTATATTTTTGCACCTTATTTTCCTAGTATGCCCTTTTTTAAAATATATCATATTTTTAATCCACCAATAAATTTCTTCTTTTTCACAAACATTATCTATTTTCAAAATAAATTGTAACAAACTTTATTTAAAAACAAACAAAATTTGTATACAATAAAAAAGATTTTATTGTTTCAACAAAAACAATTATACAAAATTTAGTCAATAAAATAAAATAAGAAGGAGGATATAATAGGTAATATATAACCTAAATTGCTAAAACGACAAGTAAAAAGGAACGGAGGTAGTAGCGTTTTAGTGTCTATAGTTGTGTTCTTTTTTTTGGGTAAAAATATGTTTTGTCTTTAATTAATTAAAAAAAAATAAAAGTTTTATTTTCCTAAAAATATTTATATAAGTTTGAGATTAAAGAAAATTTACTTAAAAAACTATAACAAATGAATTATGCACCCATTTGTATCACAATTCACAACACCCATCAATGAAAAATGCAGAAGCAATTGGAGTATATGTATATAAAACGAAGAGTTAAATTATAAACCATATAAGAAGATGTCCATGATGATGGACAGCGGATCGTTGTTTTTTAAAATGAGATTTAATCACAATCATTAATTTATATCGGAGGGTTATTATTTCACCTTCTCATCTTTCAACATAAATACTACTCTCACTTGATATACCTTATATATAGGGGGTTGTAACTTACATTCAACTAAAAACATATGTGAGTTTGGTATGACTAAAAACATATGTGAGTAAGTTAACAAGTCTACACTCACTTGTTTTTTTTATTTAAAAACTCAATATATTTTTTTAACTACTTTATATAAAAGATAATCATGTTAGTCACTACGTTCAGTGGTGAATACTTCGGTCTTGACTAAAAAAAAGATAATTATGTACTTTTAATTTCAAATCAATAATATAACTAACTTTTTTTTCCTAAGATTTATGTTTTTTTTTACACAATTCATAGGGTTTTTTTTGTACACAATTCATAGGGTATCAAACTTTATCAAATTGTTAAAAGTCCCATTACTTCTGTCGTTTAAATAATTCATAGCTTTGTTTTGTTTAAAAATAAATTTTTAGAAAAGATTTAATAAAAAATTTGGTGCTAACAAACTTTATCAAATTGAAGTTAATCCTTTATGGGAGATTTGAATATTATCTAATAATCTATTTTATTATAAATAGAGACTCAAATCCAACAACAATACTCATCCAAAAATATTATGAAAGTCTAAATTTTTTTAGAGTTTTTATGAGTTTTGTTTATTTTTATTCATCGGTCATTGTATGCTTTTTCTAGTGTATAACTTTGATAGAACTTTAATTGTATGTTTTTTTGGAAGGTTTGTGTCTAATATTAATCAAAACTCTCCGGTTCAACTTGGAAGAGAAGGTAATGAAAATAATGAGAAGAGTGATGAAGTTTAGTTTTTTTTTTTTGACAAGGTGATGAAGTTTAGCTTTAGTTACTTTCTTTTATGTATTTTTGTTAAATTATTTAAATTTATTTATGTGTTGTACAACTTTAAGTTTAATATTATTTTTTTTGAACAGCCAAAGATTTTATTAATAGACAATTAAGAGTACAAGAAGTACTGCTCAAGCCAACAAAAAGAAGGTACAAACATAGATTACAAGCAAACGCACTCATCCTTTCTCTACAGGCTAAGGGAAGACCAGGCTATAAATATCTAAGAGCAGGAGACAAAACCGCAAAAGCCAAAAAAGATAGTACAGGAATGAAAAGCAAAAAATGCAGCAAAACCATATAACAAGGACAAAAGATGTTGCCCACCACCAACCTGGACCCTAAAAACGCAGCACACTATTATCTAATCGAAGTTTGTAAATATGACATACATTTATATATTAATGTTTCAAATTTAGTGTTAATCGAAATTTTATTTTCTCACGTTGTAGAATTATATGAATTACATTTAGTAAATAAAAATTAATATTTAAAAACCTGCATAAGCATTTAATTGCTAAATAGACAAAAATAATGACTAATAAGTGATGGAAACCGTGTTTTGTGAGATATAATTTTATGATTAGAGACAAAATTATTTAAATTCAGAGACGAATAATTCTGTCTGCAATAGAGACAAAGTTTTATGCTTAGAGACGAAATTTTAGAGACGGAATTATTTGAATTTAGAGACGGATAATTTCGTCTCCAATAGAGACAGACTTTTATGCTTAGAGACCAAATTTTAGAGACAGAATTATTTGAATTCAAAGACGGATAATTTTGTCTCCAATAGAGACGAATTATTTTGCTTAGAGACGGAATTTTAGAGACATAATTATTTGAATTTAGAGACGGATAATTCTGTCTCTAATAGAGACGGATTTATTGTGTCTTGAATTCAACATTTAGAGACAGATATATAAAATCCGTCTCTGATTAGAGACGGATAAATTCTGTCTCCAATCAGAGACGGAATATAAAATCTGTCTCTAATGGCTTAGAGACGAGAAAATTACCGACCACATCAAATCTGTCTCTAATTCTGTCTCTAACATGCTTAGAGACGAAATATTTGACTTTTAGAGACAAATTTTGGCCGTCGGTATTTAAGATTTTTCTAGTAGTGTTAATTAAGGTGTAAAATAACTATTTTATCACATCATGTTTGACATGATATAAGATAGTTTAAATACATCATTGACTCTTAATATCTCTCTTCTTATAGTTAATATTTACCCACAATTGGTTCCCCTTTTAAGATGATCATAAAAACACCATATGCGATATGGGGTAAGAGCACCAAGTTTGTCTTTATAAAATTTTGGATCGAAAATTTATTAAGATAAATTTAAATCCAAATTAAATGAATAAATATGTGGAAGTATTCTTAGGGATACTTATCTTATATCACTCTAAAAGACAAAAGTTGTTTTTGTTGCTAGGTTTGGAGCATTCCTCTAGTGGGAGTGCGTCTCTAAGAGAGACAGTGGGAGTGATATAGAACTTGAATTATTCAAGTACTACAAAACATATTTATTGGAATGGGAACATAAAATGGTTCCTCAAGGATGTTGAAGGACCAATGATTTGAGTTGCACAAAATCTTAGATAAGTCAAACATATCACATGGACAAAAGGTATGATTTTATCATGACTCAGCAATGTGATATGGTTCTCATGGAAGATGAATCTCTGACTTTCTAAAAGGTCGTAAGACGGTCTAATTTCTGAGAAGTGGCTAAATGCCATGAAATCTTAAATAGAAACCATATACACTAACCTTATGTAAATAATGGTTATGTCATCAAGATGAGTAAGACTCATACGATGAAAGTGAGTATTCTTGTTGAATATTGATATGGATGGTATTGAGAATACCTTTTAAGATTTGATTAATCATTAAAGGTTTCACGCAAAATCATAATGCAAATTATGATGAAATCCTAAATGTAATTAATAGTAAAACTTAAGATCTGTTTGATTGTTTTACTAAATGTTGTACTACATGTTTTGGTGGATGGATAACAAAGTTGCATTCCTTAATTGGAATGACCTCATATAAATGTACTAGACATATATGTAGGGTTTTGTTGATCCAAAGGATGCTAGAAAAGGGTATACAACTTGTAGCTATCTAATTTTGATTAGATAGAGTTCTCAGAAATTAATTATTATTTGTTCCTTTTATGAAGTTTTAAGAAAACAAAATTAAAAGAACAAACCTATCTAATTTTGATTAGATCGAATAAGTTTAAATATTTGTTCCTTTTGGAAGTTTTATGGAAAACAAGTTGATAAAAGACAAATATAAATCTTGTGCACACAAGGATTAAGTGGGAGTGATAATATTATATCTGATATTATATGTGGATGACATATCAAATCATCAAAGACTTTTTCCTTATACATGTGAGACTTGATTAAGGAAATAACTCTTGATGAAATACTTAGGCAAGAATTCCTAAAGAGTTAGGAATAGCCTATGCATTTAGATGAGGATTCCTAAGGAGTTAGGAATAGCCTATGTACATGTATTAGCGAAGTGTTGAGACACTTAATGTGTGAATTTATTGCATGTGTCAAAGGATTCATTTTGTCTAAAGGACAAAATTATGTCGCATTAGATGAGAATAAGGCACATAAGAATAATCCATATGCTTTAATTAGTTGTACCATATCAGATACACCACATGATTGTAACACAATCAGTTGTATCAAAATTAAAATTAGTGTTTGACACTAATTGACCTTCAAGAACATCCCTTAAGGACCTTAAAGGAACTAAGGACCTTTTCTTGAAATAGGTAGGAATGGAAAGGATCATTATAAGGAAGTTATAATGATGGAAGTTTCCATACCAATGTATTGTTTATCATGCCTGAATATAAGCATTGAAAGCTATAAGATATGCTTAGTAGTATGTTTATTTAAGTTGTAGAAGTTAAGTAATTAAGATTGGATCGTTTAGCCAATGGTTGAGCTAAAACTATGTTTCCGGTATTGCAAGTCACATTAATACCGTTAATGATTTTGCAAGAACATTTGAGAATAGAACTCACCGACGATTCATGAATATACTTAGACACTTCTATATTTCGATAGAGATCGAAATAGAACGTTGGAAGATACGTAAGATACCAACATAGGAAGTAGTTCCTAATCCACTTACTAAGCCTCTTGCGCAGTTGAAGCGTGATGGACATACTAGGTCTATAGGTATTCACTACAAGAATTTTCTCCATTTCCCACGAAATTTTTCCACACAAATGGACCAAATTTCGTCACAAATGTACATTTGCGAGGACATTTGTGAGGAAAGCAGTCGTTGGTAAATTAAAGGCTGTGTCAGACCATTCTGCATTACATTTGCGAGGAAATTTCCTCGCAAATGTCATTTATGACACTCACGCGCCTTCTAGCTGGGGGACAATGATGTGACATGTCTGCACATACATTTGCGAGGAAATTTCCTCGCAAATATATTAAATTAATTTTTTTTTTAAAAATAATAAATCAGAAATTAATTTAATTATAATTAAAATAATTATAATTTGTAAAAATAATAATTAAAATAAAATTAAAATTTTAATCAATATTAAATTTTGGTGGTAAATTTTTTTTAAAAAATTGCAAAAAAAATTTGCGGGAAAAATGAAATTCGAATTTTCGATAAAAATTTATTGCGGGAAAAAAAAATTCGAATTTTCGTTAAAAATTTATTGCGGGAAAAAACGAAAATTTATTGCGGGAAAAAATGAAATATGAATTTTCGTCAAAATTTATTGCGGGAAAACTGAAATTTGAATTTTGCGCCAAAATTTTCGCTGGAGACATTTGCGAGGAAATTTCTTCGCAAATGTGAATAATTAAAAAAAAAATAAACAGAAAACATTTGCGAGGAAATTTCCTCGCAAATGTAAAAAAAAAAAAAAAAAATCGCCAAAATAATAATAAAAATCATAAATTTCTATTTAATTTGTTAAAATATGTTTTAAAATATTTTAATTTGATTAAAAAATTGATATTTATATTTTTCGAAAAGAAATATATACCATATATATTATATATAAAAAATAAATGAATGAAATGATAAAAATAATAGATGAAAAAGTTGTTAGAAATGATGTTGAAAAAATAAAATGATAAATAGAAATAAAAGTTGAAAAAGTTGTTAGATATGAATGTGTTGGAGATGTTGTTGAAAAGATGAAGAAAGTGTTAGAGATATTGAAAAGAAAATATAAATGTTGTTAATGAAAGTGTTAATGTGAGAAATGTTTAGTAGATAATGTTTTGAAAAAATGATTTTAATTAGAAATTGTAGAAAAAGAAGAAAAAATGTTGAAGAAAGTGAAGAGAAAAAAGAAAAAGAGTTGAAGAAGTTGAAGAGAAAGAAGAAAAAGGGATGAAGAATTGAAGAGAAAGAAGAAAAATGGTTGAAGAGTTTGAAGAGAAAGAAAAAAACTGTTTTAGAGATTGAAGAGAAAGAAGAAAAATGGTTGAAGAGTTTGAAGAGAAAGAAGAAAAGTGTTTTAGAGATTGAAGAGAAAGAAGAAAAATGGTTGAAGAGTTTGAAGAGAAAGAAGAAAAGTGTGAAAGAATGAGTATTGAAGAGTAGATAATGTGGTATATATAGAAAAGTTGTTGGAAGAATAAATAATATAATAACATTTGATAGGAAATTTTCTCTCAAACGTTTTCTGAGTGCCTGCGCGTGGGACCCTTTACATTTGCGAGGAAATTTCCTCGCAAATGTAAAGGGTCCCACGCGCAGGCACTCTGAAAACGTTTGAGAGGAAATTTCCTCTCAAATGTCTTCAGCAAATTTTAATAATTAATTTTGCTTAATAAATCGAAAATTCGAATTTCAATTTTTCCCGCAATAAATTTTACCGAAAATTATAATTTCAATTTTTCCCGCAATAAATTTTTACCGAAAATTCGAATTTCCAATTTTTTGACCGTACTAATGTTATTTTCAAAAAGTTTGGTTATCCTCTATCAGTTTACGATGAAATTAAAAATTTTAATTTTTGCGTCTAAATATACATAAAGTTAGTTTCTCTATGCAATTTCAATTTTTCCGCAATAAATTTTTACCGAAAATTCGAATTTCCAATTTTTTGACCGTACTAATGTTATTTTCAAAAAGTTTGGTTATCCTCTATCAGTTTACGATGAAATTAAAAATTTTAATTTTTGCGTCTAAATATACATAAAGTTAGTTTCTCTATGCAGAAAGTTATCGTAATTAAAGTTAAATTATCGTAATTCAATTTTTATTACACTGTTACATAACATAAAATATCATTATTCTTCATTCCTCCGGATCAGATTCCTCTTCATAATACCCTTCTTCCGGATCAGACTCTTCCAATTCGGGGTCTTCAAAACTTGGAGCAGGGAAATATGAGGTCGATGGTCTTTGTGTCGCAGGATTGTTTGAGTTACGTATATGTTGCATCATTTCTTCCTGCCATCTTAATCTGTCGGCTCTTTCTTCCTCATATTGCTGTTGCAATCTTTGAGTCTCTAGATCCCTTCTCCGCAACTCCTCCTGAAATTTTTGCCACATTTCTGACTCAGACATCCTTGGCTCAGGGCAATCGTCAAGACCAGGAACATGATATAGGTTGGTTCCTCGATGAAAGTTAACGGCCAACCTCCCTAGACTAGGGAACCTATGTTCTCTTCCTTGAAGTCCGAGTGCTTCGGTAGCCTTTCTCGAGAGCTGATGCTGAACTTCAGATGGTAAATGACTGTAGGAGTCATACTCAGGATGTTGAGACAAATAGATTGCAACTAAGCGATCATTCTCCGCCTATATATATATATACACATAAAAAAAAATTGGGAGAAAAAAATTAGCGAATGAATAAAATTTTTTGAAAATAAATATAAAATATATATCAAATTATAAATTTTCCGAAAGTTGTTCAGAAATTGGATGAACCCAAGCACCGTCTCTCGTACTGCTGATGTGAGTTTACATTTCGGTGACGAAAGGTTCTCTCTCGAGAGTGCTTTCCAATTTTTAATTTCACAAAATATTGATTAATATTTAAATATATAATTCAATATATTAAAAAAAATACATTAAATATATGTTTATACCAAGTGTCGAGCATGAGTAGAAAAGCTGACACATCCCCCAGTGTGCAAGTTGGTACCCTTGGCATTAGCCCTATTTTTCTTGTTGACTTCACACCTTTTTAGGTAAGCCTCATCTTTAGTCCAATGCTCTACAAATCTGTCCCAGACATCCTCTCCGATGAATTCTGGACGATATTGGTCTGGACGTTGTAGATAGCGCTTTTTCTCGGTGTAAAGTTTTTGCGAGAATCGGGTACTACATGCTTTCATCCAGTTGTCCTTAACCATTTCGTCATGGTAAGGCTCCCAGGTACAGTATCTCTGAAATAAAAAAATATAATTATTAATTACATATAATAAACATTTAAATCTTAAATTTAATTATTATATATGTAAACATGGAAATATTTGTGTTTACCTTAAATTCATCAAAAAGATTCTTCCTTAATACCGAATCATTCTCAACTAACTTTTTGAAGCTGGGGGCAAAGTGTTTGAGGGCGAGTTTGACAACAAAAGCTACCGCTTTGGCTGCATCTTTAGATGGCTCCAAACTACACATAATAAACATTAATTAATCTTTTAATTAAATTGTACATTTTAAAGAAATTAAAAATAAAATTAAAATAAAAATATACTTACCCATCGCCCTGAGGGTATATGACCATTTTATCACCCAATACTCGAACTCCTTCAGTGAAGCGACGCCGTGGTGGTCTGAAAGCCACTGGTCGCTGTTGCTCCTCCTGTGAGCCTTGTGGTTGTGACGACGACGAACCATCCTGATGTGGTTGTCGTCGTTCTTGTTGTTGTTGTTGTTGTTGTGGTTGTTGTTGGCTGAAAGCTTCATTAGGTGGATATGCCATAAAACCCAATAAATCATCATCATTGGCATCACCAAGAAAAGTCATATTCCAATTTTCATCCTCAGGAATATCATTCAAGAAGCTAATATCAGGTCTATATGCTGGTGAGGGTGTTGGATACGAAGACCTCGGAACATCAACCGAAGACCTTCGTGGAGTCGGTCTAGAGTGCACATCAACAGTCGGCGAAGGTGCTGGATGAGAAGATCTTGGAACATCAATAAAGTTCCTCCGTGGGGCTGTAGGTGGAGTAGGTGCCGCAAAAGTTGGTTCTCGGATAGAAACTCCTTGATTCTGACGAGACGACAGAAAACTCGGTATCATACTTTGAGCGATCTTTTTTACATATTTTACCGGCTTCTTTCCCTTTCTCGAACCCTTCTCCTGATTATTTTGATCTGCCATCCCTGCATAAAATAATTTCAAAAGTTTGAATAAAATTAACAAGATTAAATAAACGAGTAAAACAATTTAATTAAAATTAAACAATTCATGACAAAAGATTAATAGACACTATGATAATAAAAGTTCCAATTGGATTTATAATTCATTCCTAATTAAAGATAAATAGTTACAATATGATAATAAAAATTTCAATTGGATTTAAAATTCATTACTAAAGATAAATAGTTACAATATGATAATAAAAGTTTCTCAATTGATTTAAAATTCATTACAAAGATAAATAATTACAATCGAGATTTATTCATCATCATCGTCATTATTATAATATGTATCTTCATCTTCATTGTCTTCATCTTCATCTTCATTGTCTTCGTCTTCATCTTCATCGTTATTGTTATTCACCACTGCAATCAACTCCTCAAACTCAATTTGATCACCATCAACTTCTTGGTTAACCAAATTTGTAATGTGATCGACTTCAATCATCGCGGGAACTCTTGACATTTCATCATCTTGGTAAGGCACTTCTATATCTGGAAATGTTTCCAAGCCAACCCGTCACATGGATGCCACATCTCATTTGAATTTGTTGCGTTGTCATGATGCCATGTCATTTTGCTCGCAGTTTCCAACGATGCAAACAATTTCTGCAACCTCGGTATTAACGGCAGATAAAACATTGACTTAACCGACACCCGCTTTTGCTTACGATGCACATCACCGCTGCGGACCTGATACCTCGGTGCACTGCAAAATTTACACTCCTCCAAATCACCGTCATTCGTACCGAACTCGTTGTCGTAGAACAACATGCACCCATTAACACAACAGTCGATCTTCTTAACTTGCAATCCCAACTTCGACACCAACTTCTTCGCTTCATAATAACTAGATGGCAGATTTTCTGGTACATGCGACACTCTCAACACCAGCTTGTTCATGAACTCCAAGCAATCATCAGGTACATTCCAATTTGACTTTGACTCAGAAGACCCTTCATACAACGGCCGGTTCACTTCCTCCATCATTGCATAAAACTTCAGCGCTTTTTGGTTCGGGATTATTTCCTCTTCGCCGCTTCCTTCATACGACCGATTTACCCCAAGAGCGTCGCCAACCATATCTTAAAGTTTTCACACTCCGCATGCGCTTCACTGCCCGAAGCCTCCGCATTGACATCGTTCTGCTGGGTGTTAATATCCGCCGGCTCTTCTTCACCGTGATGTCTCCACACGTAATAGTCATTCATAAATCCATTTTTTCTTAAATGAGCTGTGACATCTTCTGGACTCTTAATCAATGTACACAAACATTTGATACACGGACATCTTATCCCTCCTTCCGTCCTAAAATCTTCTAGTGACATCGCATACTTAATAAATTGTTCAACTCCTTCCTTAAATTTCGCTTTAATCAACCTCATACCCGGATATTTTCTATTGTACATCCAACTTCGTTGAGATCTAATTTGATCCATCTAGCTAGAGTCGTTCCCAATAATAAAAATTAATCAGGTTCAATATTTTATCCATTAATTAATACATTAAAGTAAATTAACGATTAACTAAATATTTTTACTAACATATATTTATAGCACTATCCTTTTATAAAATTGTTTTCATAAATTATAAAATATCTTTTTATAAACTAAAATATTAATTAAATATAAATATTTATACTAACAATATTTTTACTAACACCATTTAAATATTTTCTAAGTTAATATTTTTAGTCAAATTTACGATATATTTAAATTTAAACTACGTACAATACATTTAATTAAAAACTACCACTATTTTTAACCACTAATTAATATTTTTTAGTCAAAATAAACTAACAACACATAAATTAACATATATTACTAATTAATAACTAATTAAAATAAATAAGATATACTAACCTCAGATAATTATGTCGGTGAGTTTAGAAGAAGGAGAAAACACCAATCCAACAATCAACAGACAGCAAACAATCACCCTAAAAGATGAAATTAAAGATTATAAGAAAACATCATATTTAATTAATTTTAACTAACTAATTTGGAGTACTTTTTTCCTAACTAATTTAACTAACTAAACTATTATAACAACTTTATTTTTGCAAATTATCTCTTAAAATATAACATGTTTTGAAAAGTATAAATTTTTATATAAACAACAAATATATAATTGAACTTATTTTTTACAATATTAATTAACATTATATTTTAACTTATATTTTTTAAAGACTAATTAACATTATTAATTAAACTATATTATTTTATACAAAACTAATTACTTAATTAAATAAATTAAAAAAATAATAATAAAATTCATTTGACTAATTTAACTTTTGTCAAAAAACTAACATTATTTTTTTAACCACTAATAATATTTTTTAATAATTAATTAATGGGGTGGGGGGTTGTAACGAAAAAAAACTAAGGGGTGGGGGGAGTTAATTGATATTGGAAACACAGTGGTGGTGGTGCGCCACTGTTGTTTCTTAATTTCAATTTTTTTTTGGTACATAATTTCAATTTTTTTATTAGTTTATTAATTTATAGTAGGATATAATAACATTTTTTTACTACAAATAAATTAATAAACTAAATAAATACTTTTTTTGCGATCTATTTAAAATAAATTAGATAAACTAACCTGAAATAAAAGTCGAAATGTACAACGACGGTCAAATAATCTCCACCGGAACAATCCAACAACAATATATATAATTTGTGCAATAACAAGTTATATCATCCTAAAAAATATAATTAAATATTAAAAAAATTATACTAAATTTTTCTATTATAACAAGTTCATTTTTACTAACTAATTTTTTTTACAAAACAAGTTAATTAATACATAATATTATTTAACTTATATTTTATAATATTAATTAACATTATTTAAACTTATATTTTTAAAAGACTAACATTATTATATTTAACTATATTAATTTATACAAAACTAATTAATTACTTAAACATATAATAATGTACTTAATTAAAATTTTAAAAAAAAATAAGGTGGGGGACCGTAACAAAAAAAATTAAGGGATGGGGGAGTTTTATATAGAAACACAGTGGGTGTGTTTTTTTCAATTTTTTTAATTAATTTATTATTTGATAGTAAAAATAAGTAATAATACTAATAATTCATAATTTGTAATTTTTCCTAACTATTTCTTAAAATATAACATGGTTTTTAAAGTATAAATTTTTATATAAACAATAATAACATTATTAATCAACAATTAAAAATAAATTAGACAAGTTAAAGTACAAACCTCGAATAATATTATGATAGATGGGATGAGATAGAGCTCCGAATCAAAATATAGCAACAACCAACAACAACCTAATTAAATAATAAGATCAAAAATTGTGTTAAAAAATATATAATCACAAATATTTAGATAAAATAAATAAAATGTTAACATAATTTATGAAACTAACCTTGATTAATAATGAAAGGAAAAAATAGAAGTAGATAAATATATTTAGATGAAATTAGATAGAAAGATTTTGAAGAGAAGAAAATTTTTTAAGAGAAGAAGAATGAAAATTGAAAGAAATGAGAATGAGAAATGAGAAATGAGAATGAGAAGAAGGGAGAATTTATAGATGAATGAATGAATTAGCCGTTACAAGCAAATGCAACGTTCGGATTTTTGCATGTGGGCCCCCAACATTTGCGACGAAAAATCAAACATTTTCCTCGCAAATGTAAATTCACGTGCGTGTCAGGATTCGTTGCAGAGCGCGTGCTGGGACGCGCGCAACGTTCACACATTAGCGACGAAATTTTAAACATTTTCCTCGCAAATGTAAAATAATGGCAGACAGTTCTGACACGTTTGGAATCTCGCGGGTCCCACTACATTTGCGAGGAAATTTCCTCGCAAATGTTTTACATTTGTGACGAACCTATTTTCCTCTCAAATGTTGGTAGCAAATGCAGAAAATTCTTGTAGTGATTGGAGAATACTTGATTGGCCTTAGTGCTAGTGGGAGATTGTTGGAGTAAGCCCTAAGAGCCAATCTAATTTCATAGTATTTGCTTTAGGACTTTGAATGTAAATATGGCATTTCTTTATTATGTTTGTAAGAGTCCAAAATAATGAAGTCCCTAGAATAGATAGTCCGTTTAAAGATACATTAAGTGTGACTTAATCATGAGATTCTTTTAAACACTAGGACGCTATTCTTAAAGTATCCGTAGTCGAGCTTTAAGGTGAAGTGGGATAACCTTAAGCATAAAGGCTATTATGAAGATAGACTGATGATCGCATCTCATGGATCATGGGATAAGGAGTTATCAAGTCTTGACATAGGTATAAATATTAGGAGTAATATTTATACTGGATTGACCCGCTGTGAGAGTATTACATGGAATGTTATGTAATGTGTCATAAGTAACTCTCATGATGATAATGGTGTAACCCACCCTTCGACCTGAAATCACTTTGGACCTTAGATGTAGAGTAAAGTGCTTTATCACTGATCTAACATTGTCCGTAACTAGGTAATCATAAAGACAATAGATGGGTACTTCACAAAGCATGCTGAAGGACAATAGTGACCTAGATGGAATTTTCCAAACCTACATAACAGGATAAATGTCTATGGGCCCAATATTGAACTGGACAAGGATGACACGGTCTATGCCTTGTGTTCAATATAAGACATAAGGGGCAAATGGGTAATTGTACACAACTAATATTATCACACAATGTTTTGTTAAGATCACATAAACATTTCGTGACTTGGATAGCAATGAAGTGTTGCTAGATACCTCTCATTGTTTATAATATTAAATAGATGATTTAATATTATTACCAACGTTACAGAAACCTACAGGGTCACACACATAAGGACCGTGTAGTGTGAGAATTGAGAACACCGTAAGGTATGGTGCACTTTAGAGAAATAAATATATATATTGTGATAAGGTATCACAAATTAATAATAAGCGGTACACCATAAGGTATGGTGGGCGCGCGTGCACATGAGTAGCAAGACTCATGGGGCGCGCGCCCTAGGTAAGCTTATTGGGCTTTTTGCTTCTACTTGTCTTGTTGGACAAGACAAGTGTTTTGTCTTGGAGAGCAAGACAATAAACTCTATAAATAGAGGTCTTATGCAAGAGCAAAATACACAAGAGAAATTCATAAGAATTTTAGGGTTACTTGAATCCTAAAATTATTTCTCTACCTCTCTCTCTCTCACAAAGTCCCTCATTCATAAGCTAGCACTTGGAGTGAAGGAAAGCTGTTCGTGTGGACTAGCTAGAGACGTTGTTGTTCATCCTTCAACGTTCGTGATCATTCAAAGGGTTATATTCTTCAAGAGGTAAAACCCTAAACACATAATCATGCCCATTCGTAAGGATCATTAAAGGAAAATTTTGAATTCCGCTGCTTTTACTATCGCTATTTTCCTTCATGTGGTATAGTTAGAATCAGAAGTGATCATGGGAAAGAGTTTGAGAATAGTAAATTCTCTGAGTTTTGCACTGGTGAAGGAATATTTCATGAATTCTCTGCACCTATTACTCCTCAACAAAACGGAATAGTGGAGAGAAAGAATAGAACATTACAAGAATCTGCCAAAGTTATGTTACATGCTAAGAAGTTACCATTCTACTTCTGGGCTGAGGCTATGAACACTGCTTGCTATATACATAACAGAGTAACATTGAGAAAAGGAACATCTACAACTCTGTATGAGCCATGGAAGGATAGAAAGCCAACTGTGAAATACTTTCATGTGTTTGGAAGTAAATTTTATATCTTAGCTGACAGAGAACCAAGAAGGAAGATGGATGCTAAAAGTGATGAGGGCATATTCCTAGGTTATTCAACCAACAGAAGAGCTTATAGAGTATTCAACTCCAAAACTAATACCATGATGGAGTCCATAAATGTTGTGATTGATGACAAAGGTAATGATGCTGCACCAGATGATAGTACATTTGACACAGCATGTGATCGTCAAGAAGAGACAAAAGATGAAGTTGTCAATGAGGAAGATTATGGAGTGATTAGTTCTGAAAATACAGTTAATAACAAAGGGCCATCTATCAGAGTTCAGAAGAATCATCCAATAGATCAAGTCATTGGTAATCCTAATCAAGGAATCACAACAAGAAGGAGAAACAATGTGTTATATGCCATGATAGTTTTGGTTTGTTATGTGAATGCTTATGCATGATGTGGACTTGAAGAAGTTCTGTGTATCTCTCCAAGAACTGGCTCTAGATTGTTTTAGCCAAAATTTTGCCAAAGGGGGAGATTGTTGGGTTTTTGTATGTTGGCTACATTTTGCAAAAACAACTACTAGCCAAATGCTGAGACAAATGTTGTAGCATGTGGAACAACATTGTGTGATCTGTGTGTTGTGCGCCAACTCGTGCTATATTTTTGAACAAGATCTTCTGAAGATTCTATGAAGTTTTATGTTTGACCTAGCGTGCTGATCAAGACGCGCATGTTTAATGAGCTGTAAAAGGCTGTCATGCCTTGGTGTATTTCCAAAATTAATTTTGATATATTTTTGGAAACAATATTATTGTTCATGAAGAATTGTTAGCTGGACCTGACAACATCCAAGCTATATTTTGAAGCCCAAAACCCGTACTAGCTCAGTACTATATATATGTGAAGACAAACCCTAGTTTTGTGTGTGGAAAACCGTGTGTGTGCACTAAAGCGTGTGTCTTAAGGTTTTAGGTTTTCTTGTTAGTTGTGAGTCTTGCTTGTATCTTCCTGATTCAAGTCAAGTACTTTGTGTTTGAGTTGTAATGGTGTACTGCTCCTAAGCTTTGAAGTACGGAGTTAGTTGTGTCTTTAGAGTGTGACTCTTATACAAACAAAAAGGACGAGTGTGTGTTTAACAGTGCTGTCTGTACTGTTAGTGGGAATTGAGACAGGGTCTCACACCTAGGAGTTCCTAGGTAGAGCAGCCATTGGTAGGGTCGTGGTGCAAAGACAAGTAGTGAGGCTATGGTGTGCTTTTCACTAGAACTATTATAGTGGAGTTCATTCCTGGATTGGTATCCCCCAGACTAAGGCAGTTGCGCCGAACTGGGTTAACAAACTCATTGTGTTCTTTATTATTCTGTCACGTTTATTTTACTTTGCTATGCTGCGTTCTTATTATTATGTGACAAGTGCTCGGATAAGTGCTCTAACATTGTTCACAGCATTTGTCTGTCTGGTTGCCAGAATTTCAAGATGCTTAATCGAATGAATTCTTATAAAACTGATTGCCGCTTGTTTAATCAGTTTTATAATCGGCCATAGCATGAATAGATGAATGGATATTTTTCGTGAACCTATGATTGAATCGACGAGTTACCTAAACCAATGGATCAATCGACTATTATTAATTGAATTTCACTACTCTTTATAATCTGTGTTTCATAAACCAAAAACCCCATTGTTATTTATAATTTCATATTGATTCTAATAATTGTTAAACTTCGAACTAGAGTCCTTGAGAGACGACCAAGGTTAACTGCCTAGTACTATCTTAAATTAAATTATTATTTTGACCACGAAACGACCGTGATCAAATTGGTGACGTTGCCGGGGACTCTAAATCGGTTTTTAACTAATATTAGGATTTGTAAATAGAAATTTTAGGTAAATTTTTTTTTTAGATTAGTTCAAAATATAATTTCTATAAAAAAAGAGTAGATTTTATTTTCTCTTAAAAAAAAAACAAAACAATCTTTTATTTTATTTGCTTCAATTTTATTTTTTATTTTATTAAAAAAAAATTATGAACTCATTGGATGAATTGGCTTATCTTGCCAATCTGATGCAAAAAGGAGGAGAACAAGGATGGTATCAAAATCATATTCCACTCATAAATTGTAAAATTTGTTCTTCAATTTTTCATTTTAGTGATACATGTCCTATATTGTTAGATACTAATATTTGTAGTGAGACACAAGGTGTAGGTGATCTTCAAGGACAATACTATTGGGAACATAATTCATATGTTGAAGAGCAGCCTATTTGGTCATATCAACAATCTCATGAAAATGTATCAACTGACACGCTATCATATTTGGAAGAAGCTATCAAGCAAATGAATGAATATAATTTGCAAGTGGAATCTTCTATTCAAGTTCTAAATGTCCAAGTTGAACAAATGGTCTCTAACGCCCATAAATTTCAAGGGAAAAAGATGTCTCTTGATAATGTACAACATGTTGTACTATTCGAGGTAATGCAATGTGATACAAGTGTTGATGAAACTCCAGGTGAGCAGGTTAAAACAATATTTGTTTCATATGATGAACAAAATATAAGAAACATAAATTCAAGTGGATGCATGAAAGAGTTTACACCACAATATTTATTGAAATCTGATTCAGATGAAATATATACTTCCCTTGAAGTAGATAAAACTCTTGAAATTTTTCCTTGTGAATGTGGTGTTTCTAATGTTTGTCATGTGATCAGTGCAGCCAATTTAGGTGAAGATATTTTGATGCCTTCAACCACTTGTGCAGAAATTCAAGAAAATTCAATGGTTGTTGAATTTGACACTAAACATAGGGATTTTAACCATAAGCAACCATTGCATGTAGCAGATAGATTTTTTGTGGAGCATCCGATTAAGCCAAGCAACATGCAGTTGTCTTTCCACAATTATGCATCTCTTCCACGTATTCTATTTGACTCACAAACTAATTGTGGATTTTATGATTCTCAGGCTTTTGTTATTGCAGATTTACCATATGTGCATGTTATTCCTCGTAAGCCTTCAGATTGTTTTCTAATACCCAAGTTCACTTGTTATCTATCTTTTCTAATATCCAAGAAAATCACCAGACATGAAAGATACAATTCAACCTTGACCCCTCGGGTGTGTTCCTTCCATTACTCTCACTTTATGTTTGTTATTACATTGCAGATAATGTCTGGTTTAAGTGTGGGGGAGCGACATTTACTTTATGTTAAAAAAAATAATAAATTGTCATGAGTAGTCACATGTTCTAAGGCTAGGGCAGATAACTGTAGGGTTAGTGAAATTTTTGGAAATTTTTGTTTTGATACTTGACATGATAGTCTTTGCAACTTTAATGTACAACTGCTTGAACACTGTCAATCTTAGTAATGTAAAGATAAATCTCTGAAATACACATTCTCTAGATTAAGTTCTCTGAATTTGAATATAATGGAGGATATGATTAGAACTAAGTGTGGGGGAAAGGCTAAAGTAAAATATAGGCTAATCATTGCTATTAATTAAAGAAAAGGGAAACTTCTTGAGAGCTAAAAAAAATAAAAATAATAAGTTCCTGTGCCCGAAACTGGAGGAACAAGTTCTTGTGCCTGAAACTGGAGGAACAAGTGCTATGTAGGATGCTCTATTATGAGTAACAGGTTGGACTTATTATAAGTAAGATCCCGTCAGGTGAAAAGGTGGAGTAGTACCTAAAGCTCTAAAATAAATTAAATAATAATAAGTAATAAAGCTTGAAAGAGTTGCCATTGTACTAAAATTGATAAGCTTTGGATCTCTTGAAAAGAAATAGCCTCCCCTAGACTGAAATCCTGGTAAAATCCAAAATTATAGGAAAAGGAAGACGGCTTAACATTTAGAATGGTAGCTCAGAGAGGGATGTTGATATTACTTTGGTTGACACTATGAGACGGTACACACACACACGCAAGATTATCATGGATAGTTGATAGATAAGAATTGTGCCAATTTTTGAATTTTAACCCAAGGTTTTAAGCTTGAACGTGGAATATGTTGACTGCTTGGGACTAAAAAAAAAAGAGTTTTTCATTTTGAGTTTTGCACGGAGAGCAAAAGCTTAAGTGTGGGGGAATTTGATCAGTGCATTTTTGGTGCACTTTTTAATCACTCTGTGCTATGGCAATTGTATGATTTCTCCCACTATTTTAGTCTTTTTATCATGTTTTGTGTCTAGAGTCAAGTTTGGCTAATAATATAGTTTTGCTATTTATTTTCGTAATAAACAGTAATTTGACACCTTCTCATTGTGCAGACCATAACTGGAGCTAGGGCTATCGGAAAGAGGCGAGGCCAGTTGCGTTGGAAAGATAAGACACAGAGATACAACTTTTGTGTTGAAGTCGAAAGCTAATTTGGAGCGCAAGGGAGTTGAAACTGCACGTCAAGTTACTGACTTAGGAATAAAACACAGTTTATTTGCACTAGAACTTATGTTTTCGGCCCAATTGTTTTGTGGCCCGTTATCTTACATTGTAAAACCGAAAATCTGACCTAAGTCAGAGGTTACTGAAGAATTCACGAATTTGAAACCCTAGAGAGCAGCCGCTTGCTATGTTGAACTAATCTCTCTTTCAATTCGTATGTGTAAGGAACGCGGTTTAGATTCTTGAGGTCTGTTTTTAATGGCAATTATGTTTCTGTTTATGCTTTCTATCATCAATTTCTTTCCTTGTTCCATTGTATGAATTCGGGTTAGATGATTGCTTAATTGTTATATTCGAATTCGTACAGTAGATTTATTCGTTTAAATTCATCGCTTGTTTAGATTAAACCGAATAGGAATTGATGTAGTTTTGCGCTTAGCAATAGGTTGAGCGAATATGTTATGATATTAATCGTGGTCTGAGACGCTTGTTCACTTTTCATGGTTGGTTGAACGCATGAGATGCTTAATCGAATGAATTCGCTTGTAAAACTGATTGTCGCTTGTATAATTAAATTTATAACTCAACCAGAGCATAAATAGTTGTATGAATGATTTTGTGTACCTATGATAGAATTGAGATCGAGTTACCTAAGGCCTGAAGGATAATAGCGATAGTTTAAGCAGCGAAATTCAAATTTTTTCCTTAGTTTGATCCTTACGAATGAGCATGATATGTGTTTTAGGGTTTTTACCTCTTGTAGGGAAGAACCTTTGAATCACGAACAAGATGATCACGAGCGTTGATGAAGGTCACCCACGCCTCTAACTAGTCCACACGAACAGTCACCTTCAATAGAGTGCTAGCCCTTTATTTTTGAAGGCTATGCAAGAATATTGAGAGAGAGGAATTATTTTAGGGTTTTCCAACTCTAAAATATTCTTGTGCCTTTTTGGTGTGTTTTGAGCTATGACAAGAGGTCTCTATTTATAGATATTTCTTGTCTTAGGCATCAAGACAACTCTTGTCTTGTGCTCCAAGATATCTCTTGTTGTGCAAAGCCCAACAAGAGAACAAGGACTTAGGGCGCGCGCTCCCCATGAGTGGTAGTACTCATGTGCGCGCCCTCCCACAATATCTTATGGTGTTCTTCGCTCAATTAAATTACCGTGATACCCTTATCACTTTAATTTGCACATACACCGTACCTTACGGTGTTCCTTTAAATATATCAATATTAGATTGTCCTTATGTGTGTGACCCTTGTAGGTTTCCATAACGTTGGCAATTATATTAAATCCTTTATTTAATATTGTTGGGTTTTTGTATATTGGCTACATTTAGCAAAAACAACTACTAGCCAAATACTGAGACAAATGTTGTAGCAAGTGGAACAGCATTGTGTTATCTGATTGTTACGCGCCAGTTCGCAATATATTTCTGTGCAAGATCTTCTGAAGATTCTATGAAGTTTTATGTTTGACCTAGTGTGCTGATCAAGACGCGCAAGTTTAATGAGCTGTAAAAGACTGTCTTGCCTTGGTGTATTTTCATAATTAATATTGATATATTTTTGGAAACAATATTCTTGCTCATGAAGAATTATTAGCTGGACCTGACAACGTCCAAGCTGTGTGTTGAAGCCCAAACCAATGACTGCTCAGTATTATATATATGTAAACACAAACCCTAGTTTTGTGGTGGAAAACCGTGTGTGTACTAAAGCGTGTGTCTTAAGGTTTTAGGTTTTCTTGTTAGTTGTGAGTATTGCTTGTATATCCCTGATTCAAGTCAAGTACTCTGTGTTTGAGTTGTAATGGTGTACTGCTCCTAAGCTTTTAAGTACGGAGTTAGTTGTGTCTTTAGAGTGTGTCTCTTATTCAAACTGAAGAAACAAGTGTGTACTTAACAGTGCTGTCTGTACTGTTAGTAGGGATTGAGACAGGGTCTCATACCTAGGAGTTCCTAGGTAGAGCAGCCATTGGTAGGGTCGTGGTGGAAGGACAAGTAGTGAGTCTACGTTGTGCTTTTCACTAGAACTATTATAGTGGAGTTCATTCTTGGATTGGTATCCCCCAGACTAGGGCATTTTGCGCCGAACTGGGTTAACAAACCTACTGTGTTATTTATCATTCTGTCACGTTTATTTTCATTGATACGCTGCGTTTATTATTATTGTGTGACAAGTGCTCGGACAAATGCTCTAACGTTGTGCACAGCATTTGTCTGACTGGTTTCCATAATTTCAATTGGCATCAGAGCAGGCACCCTGCTTGATTGGGTGAGCTCCAAGGAAGATATTTTTGGCTAAGATGGACAAAGAAGGAGGACTAATGAATAGACCACCACTTTTGGTTGGTGATGCTAACTATGATGACTGGAAGTCTAAAATGACTACGTTTTTGAAGTCCATGGATCACAAAACATGTAGAGCTGTCGTTGTAGGATGGGAACATCCTGTAGTTACTACTGGTAAGGAAGGGGAGACTACCACTAAGCTGAAACCTGAGGAGGAATGGAGCAAGGATGAAGAAGCATTAGCCAATGCAAATTCAAGGGCTCTAAATGCCTTAATCAATGGAGTTGATGTGTACATTTTCAAATTAATAAAAAAAATGTACTATTGCAAAGGATGCATGGAAGATACTCCAAACTGTTCATGAGGGTACCTCAAAGGTAAAAAGCTCAAGGCTGCAACTATTGACCAGTAAGTTTGAGAACTTGAAGATGAAGGATGATGAAAGCATTCAAGACTTTCACAAGAGAATGCTTGATTTTGATAATCAATTTGATGCTTTGGGAGAAAAGATTTCTTAAGAAAATCTGGTGAAGAAAATGCTTAGGTCACTACCTAAGAAGTTTGACATGAAGGTTACTGCCATAGAGGAAGCAAAGGACATCTCAGAATTGAAAATGGGTGAACTAGTGGGGTCTTTACAAACGTTTGAAATGACTGCAAATGAAAGATCTGAAAAGAAGACAAAAAGTATTTCCCTTGCCTCTAAATCGGTGGAGAGTGATATGGAGGCTGATGATAGTCTATCTGAAACTATTGTGATGCTGGGTAAGAAATTCAATAAAGCTCTCAAACATTTTGACAGAAATGCCAAGACACATGCTCTAGACAATAGTCACAGCATAAATAGGAACGTCAACAATCTGAGAAAACCAAAAACAGATGACAAGACAAGCCAAGGCAAAGGAGTTCAATGTCATGAATGCGAAGGATATGGGCATATCAGGACTGAATGTGCAACGTATCTTAAGAAGCAAAAGAAAGGGATGACTGTCTCTTGGTCTGATAAAGATGAATCTGAAGAAGAATCTGAATCTGCTAAACATGTGATTGCTCTAACTGGAATATGTGCATCTGATGTTGAGTCACATGATGGGGATATGCCTTATAATGAATTAGTTGAATGTTGTAAGGAATTATGGCTTAAAAGCATAGAAGTTGGTAACACTGTGATAAAGCAAAAGAAGACTATTGTTATACTGCAAGCTGAGAAAAACAAACTTCAGGAAGAAAATTCAAGACTGGATGGTGATGTTATTCTATATAAATCCAAGATTGACAACATGAACAAGAAATTGAGGATGCTGAATACAGGTACTGATATACTAGAAGAAATTCTAGAGACAGGACAGAAGTCTAATGATACTTAAGGTATTGGTTTCACTTACAAGTCACTATTTCATCAGAAAACTGTGCTTGTAAAGAAGTTTGTCCCGTCTGTTACTACTTATAATCCAACTATGTCAAGACAGATGCCCTAGCATCCGGTGAGACAACAAACAATCAGAAACTATTCCAAATCTAAAAAAGATATTCTGGTTGGGTTTGTTACCACTGTGGAAGAAAGGGACACATCATACCTTACTGGTTTAAATTGTATGGGTATCCTGATAAAACTCATATATCAAAAGCTGAACCTACTCTGAAGAATGTTGAACCTATTTTGAAAAATGTCAAGCAAGAGTGGAAGTAGAAGAGTAATGCTGATGATCCTAATCAAGCAGAATCTGAAGGCGTGGAGATTGCTCAAATTGCACATACCTCACTAAGAGCATCATCTGGTAGTGATTGGTATTTTTATAGTGGATGTTCAAGACATATGACAGGAAATAGAGACTACTTGATAGATGTCTTGCCATATGCTACAAGCTTTGTGACTTTTGGTGATGGAGCCAAAGGGCAAATTAAAGGTATAGGGTCACTGATTAGTGAAGGGCTCTACCTAAACTTGACAAGGTTCTTCATGTGAAAGGGCTGACTGCTAATCTAATAAGCATTAGTCAATTATGTGACAAGGGTCTAAAAGTCAACTTCACAACGAATGAATGCTTAGTTACTGACAGCAAAGGTGATTTGCTGATGAAGGGAGAAAGATCAAAGGATAACTGTTATTTATGGGTCTCTCAAGACAAAGCGAAGTTGTCCACTTGTCTAATAACCAAAGAGGATGATGTGAAGCTATGGCACCAAAAGCTTGGACATCTAAACCTCAAAAGTATGAAGAAAGCTATTGCTGAAGGAGCCATCAGAGGCTTACCAAGACTTCAGATTCAAGAAGGAAGTATATGTGGAGAATGTCAAATAGGAAAACAGACAAAGATGCCGCACCAGAAGCTGCAACATCTGACCACATCCAGAGTGCTTGAATTGTTGCTTATGGACTTGATGGGACCTATGCAAGTTGAGAGCCTAGGTGGAAAGAAGTATGCATTTGTCATGGTAGATGATTTTTCTAGATATACATGGATTGACTTCATGAGGGAGAAATCTGACACTTTTGAAAAATTTAAGGATCTTTGTTTAAAACTTCAAAGAGAAAAGGAATGTGGTATTACTAGAATCAGAAGTGATCATGGGAAGGAGTTTGAAAACAGTAAATTCTCTGAGTTCTGCATGGATGAAGGTATATTCCATGAATTCTCTGCTCCTATTACTCCTCAACAAAATGGAATAGTAGAGAGAAAGAATAGAACATTACAAGAATCCACCAGAGTGATGTTACATGCCAAGAAGTTACCATTCCACTTCTGGGCTGAGGCTATGAATACAACCTGCTATATACATAACAGAGTAACCTTGAGAAAAGGAACATCTAAAACTATGTATGAGCTATGGAAGGATAGAAAGCCCACTGTGAAATACTTTCATGTGTTTGGGAGTAAATGTTACATCTTAGCTGACAGAGAACCAAGAAGGAAGATGAATGCTAAAAGTGATGAAGGCATATTCCTGGGTTATTCAACTAATGGCAGAGCCTATAGAGTATTCAACTCCAAAACTAATACCATAATGGAATCCATAAATGTTGTGATTGATGATAAGGCTAATGATGCTGCACCAGAAGATAGTACATTTGGCACAACATCTGACTTGCAAGAAGAGACAGAAGATGAAGTTGTCAATGAGGAAGACGGTGAAGTAATAAGTTCTGAAAATACAGTTAATAACAAAGGACCATCAATCAGAGTTCAGAAGAATCACCCAATAGATCAAAACATTGGTAATCCTAATCAAGGAATCACAACAAGAAGGAGAAATAATGAGGTATCAAATTCTTGTTTTATTTCCAACTTTGAACCCAAGAATGATAAAGAAGCTTTGACTGACGAGTTCTAGATAAATGCCATGCAAGAAGAACTAACTCAGTTCAAGAGAAGTGATGTGTGGGATTTAGTTCCTAGACCAGATAATGCAAATATCATAGGTACAAAATGGGTTTACAAGAATAAGTTAGATGAAAATGGTACAATCACTAGAAACAAAGCTAGATTGGTTGCTCAAGGTTATGCCCAAATTGAAGGTGTAGACTTTGGTGAGACTTTTGCTCCTGTAGCTAGACTAGAAGCTATTAGGTTACTACTTGGAATTGCATGTGTTCTCAAATTCAAGCTGTATCAAATGGATGTCAAGAGCGCATTGTTGAATGGGTATTTGAATGAAGTGGTCTATGTGGAACAGCCCAAGGGTTTTATTGATCCAGCTTTTCCAAATCATGTATACAAGTTGAAGAAAGCATTATATGGATTGAAACAAGCTCCTAGAGCTTGGTATGAGAGGCTAACTGAGTTCTTGGTGAATAATGGTTACAGAAAGGGATGTAATGACAAGACACTGTTTGTGAAAGATGAAAGAGGGAAACTTATGATTGCACAAATATATGTTGATGATATAGTCTTTGGAGGAATGTCTGACCAGATGGTACATCATTTTGTTCAACAAATACAATCTGAGTTTGAAATGAGTCTTGTTGGTGAACTGAATTTCTTTCTAGGTCTTCAAGTAAAACAAATGGAAGATACTATATTTATATCTCAAAGTAAGTATGCTAAGAATATGGTCAAGAAATTTGGTATGGAGAATGCTGCCACCAAAAGAACTCCTGCTCCCACACATATCAAATTATCTAAAGATGACAAGGGAGAAAATGTAGATTAAAGTTTATACAGAAGTATGATAGGAAGTCTTCTCTATCTGACTGCTAGTAGACCTGATATCACATTTGCTGTTGGAGTGTGTGCTAGGTACCAAGCTGAGCCAAAGATTAGCCATTTGACTCAAGTGAAGAGAATTCTGAAATATGTGAACAGTACTAGTCATTATGGTTTGTTGTACTCTCATGGAGAAAGTACTATGTTGGTAGGATATTGTGATGCAGATTGGGCTGGAAGTGCAGATGATAGAAAAAGTACTTCTAGTGGATGTTTCTTCCTAGGTAACAATCTCATATCTTGGTTTCGTAAGAAACAAAATTGTGTTTCCTTATCAACTGTTGAGGCTGAATACATAGCAACAAGCAGTAGCTGCACACAATTGGTGTGGATGAGACAGATGCTGAGTGAGTACAATGTCAAGACAGATGCTATGACATTATATTGTGACAACTTGAGTGCTATCAATATTTCTAAAAATCCTATACAACATAGCAGGACTAAGCACATTGATATCAGACATCATTTCATCAGAGAATTGGTTGAAGAAAAAATTATTTCTATTGAGCATGTTTCAACTGAGGAGCAATTAGCAGATATATTTACAAAAGCTCTTGATATTGCACAATTTGAAAAACTAAGAAGGCGGTTAGGCATTTGCCTAATTGAGGAATTGTAGCAGTTATTTAATGGGAGGCGTGCAACAGTTATTTTCTCCCTCCTCAACCGCTTTATGCACGCAAATCAAGGAATAGTATCCCAACTTCCCTTAAACAAAATAATCACACGCATTCATCATTATTTCCTTTCTCCTAGTTTTTCAAAACTGCTCGTCTTCTCACTTGCTGCTCTCATCGCTGTTCCAACCTTCTCAATCATTCAACTTCTCACAAATTTCTCTATCATCATGTCTACTTCAACAAACACTCAATCACAAATCGCAAACGATTCAACTTCTCCCATTGTTCCAGAAACCAATTCACCGGTGGTAATGGATGTTCAACCGCTTGCAACGATCACTGATTCTACTCCGATTAAACAACGTCCCAAAGCGCTAGTTGCAAGGAAAAAGAGTACTAGAAAGGGATCCACTTCATCTGCAACGAAGAAGACCTCGAAAACTAAAGGTAAGGAATCGTCCTCCACTACTCAACGTGTAGGTCTCACTATGCATGATCTATATTGCAAGGAAAATCCTTTTATATCGACTGTTCTAGAACCAGATGTTGACACTAATGTCACTTGATCTGATGAAAAACCTTCTAAGGGTACTGAAGCGATTGATGAAACCCTAGGTTCTGTTAATCCTAAGATAGATGAAAATTTGCATGTTGATAACTCTATTAATCCTGGTGCTGGTGAAAAGACTTGTGCTGATGATGTGAACATGGCTGAGAGCATTGCTGTGATAGAGGACCTTGTTGATCCCTCTGCCAACATTCAGAACGCTTTGCCAGATGCCCAAGCATCTTTGGCACAAGCCAATGTGGAGTCTTTGGTTGTTCAAAACACTCCTGAGACTGTGAGTGCTCCTGAAAAAGATTCCCCCAAGCCTAAAGATCAGAATGTTGAGACTCAGAAAGATGTTAGTCAAGCTGATACTGTGAATGATGAACCAATTGTTGTGGTTAATGTTGAAGAAATGGAGTCTGAAGAAAGACCTTTGGAAGTGACCATAGTTACTAGTGTTGCTCGTAGGACAAGGAGCAAGGCTGTTAAAGTTGCATCTGCTGTTGATGAGAGTGCTAAAGGCACTAAAAGGAAAACTGCTGATACTGGGAAGAAGCCTATGGCTGGTCCCCCAAAGTCTTGGAGTAAAGTGACTCCCAGGCCTGATCAGAAGAAGAAGAGCCTCAAAAGAAAGGATCACCCCTCAAGTGATTCTGATTTTGACATTGCTGAGACAGATGCTGCCCCATCTGGTGGAGCATCTAGAAAAACTGTCAAGGGAATGAAAGTTCCTTTGGATATTCCTCCAGCTCCTCTGGATAATGTCTCCTTTCATTTGGAAAGTGGAGCTATTCACTGGAAGTTTGTCTATCATAGGAGACTTGGACTTGAAAGGAATTTGAAGGCTGATGTGTTCAAGTGCCAAGAGCTGGTTGATGTGTTGGAATTTGTTGGGCTGATGAAGACAGTGAAGGATCTGGGTCACTGCTATGACAAGCTGGTGAGAGAGTTTGTTGTCAACATACCTGAAGAATGTGATGATCCTAGATACCCCGAGTACATGAAGGTGTATGTTCGTGGTAGATGTGTCAACTTCTCTCCTCAAGTGATTAATGCTTACCTTGGAAGATCAGTTGAAAACACTCCTGAGTTGGAGGTTACTGATGACACCATTTGCAGGGCTATCACAGGTAACAAGCTTAGACACTGGCCTGGGCTTTTGTCCTCTGCAAAACTGGCTCCCCGTATGCAGCTCTGAATAAAATTGCTGCTAATAACTGGTCCCCCACTACTCACTCTAATTCTGTGGCCACTGTGCTTGGTAAGCTTATTTATGCAGTTGGTACTAAATCTGCTTTTGATTTTGGTTATTACATTTATCATCAATTTTTGGAGCAAGCTAAATTTTTTGCTGTTAAGTTCCCTATTCCATTTCCTACTCTGGTGTGTGGTGTCATTCTGCAACAACACCCTGATATTTTGGTTAGCACAGATGAGCCTGTTAAGAGGCCTAGTCCTCTTGGTTTGGATTGCAGGTTGATATCCCAGCCACGTGCTGATGATTTAGCTGGCACTTCTGTCCAGTCATCTTGTGGTTTGAGTAAGCAGGATATGATTGTTGAGCTTACAGAGGTTAGTTTGGATCTGGGTGCTAAGAAGCTGAAAGTTGACAGGGTTATAGCTGCCTTGAAAGCTGAGGTTGCAACTGAGGGTGAGCCTCTTGCACAAGGTTAGGACAAGGAAGAAGAAGGAGGAAATGCTTCTGCTGCTGGTGATACTGAAGAAGTGTCTGCTGCCTCTAATGAGACTGCCTCTGATTAATGATTGTGTAATCTTTTTTTTCTTTTGTTCATTTGCTATGTACCTGAGGGTGCTTCTTGGTCTGTAATAACTCTATTTGTGGCCTCTCAGTGCCTCTGTGACTCTGTGACCTATGTGAACTGATGTGCTACTCTGTGATTTCTCCTATGCAATATTGATCTTTGTCAGAATTTATGGCTAAAAAGGGGGAGTAGAATATGTAGTAGATTTAATTTTTCTCATGACTGAAGATTGCTCTGACAAATGCTTTGACAAGTGTCTCATTGAAGTAAGTTTTATGTTATGGTATATGTATATGCATGCATGTTTTGAGGGGGAGCATTATTACATGTAGATGTGCATGTGTTGAGGGGGACCGCTATCTGATTATCTCCTCTATGTTGTGGAATTATCTACTCAAGAGTATGTTTTCATCTCTTTATATGAACCCACTATATATATGTTCTTTTTATCTAGCTATTTCTGTGAGACTAGGCGTATTATGATTATTGATGATGAATGCCTCTGATACTATTTACAAGTTATCTTTATTCAAAGAGTCCCCTTGGAAGTAGTTTCATTATATGCCAAGATTGTGTTTAGTTGATATGAGAATGGCTGTGCGGATGTATATTGAAGAAATTCTGTGTATCTCTCCAAGAACTGACTATAGATTGTTTTAGCCAAAATTTTGCCAAAGGGGGAGATTGTTGGGTATTTGTATATTGGCTACATTTTGCAAAAACAACTACTAGCCAAATGCTGAGACAAATGCTATAGCAAGTGGAACAGCATTGTGTTATCTGATTGTTACGCGCCAGTTCGCGTTATATTTCTGTGCAAGATCTTCTAAAGATTCTATGAAGTTTTATGTTTGACCTAGCGTGCTGATCAAGACGCGCAAGTTTAATGAGCTGTAAAAGGTTGTCTTGCCTTGGTGTATTTTCATAATTAATATTGATATATTTTTGGAAACAATATTCTTGCTCATGAAGAATTATTAGCTGGATCTGACAACGTCGTAGCTGTGTGTTGAAGCTCAAACCAATGACTGCTCAGTATTATATATATGTAAACACAAACCCTAGTTTTGTGGTGGAAAACCGTGTGTGTACTAAAGCGTGTGTCTTAAGGTTTTAGGTTTTCTTGTTAGTTGTGAGTATTGCTTGTATATCCCTGATTCAAGTCAAGTACTCTGTGTTTGAGTTGTAATGGTGTACTGCTCCTAAGCTTTTAAGTACGGAGTTAGTTGTGTCTTTAGAGTGTGTCTCTTATTCAAACTGAAGAAACAAGTGTGTACTTAACAGTGCTGTCTGTACTGTTAGTAGGGATTGAGACAGGGTCTCATACCTAGGAGTTCCTAGGTAGAGCAGCCATTGGTAGGGTCGTGGTGGAAGGACAAGTAGTGAGTCTACGTTGTGCTTTTCACTAGAACTATTATAGTGGAGTTCATTCTTGGATTGGTATCCCCCAGACTAGGGCATTTTGCGCCGAACTGGGTTAACAAACCTACTGTGTTATTTATCATTCTGTCACGTTTATTTTCATTGATACGCTGCGTTTATTATTATTGTGTGACAAGTGCTCGGACAAATGCTCTAACGTTGTGCACAGCATTTGTCTGACTGGTTTCCATAATTTCAATTGGCATCAGAGCAGGCACCCTGCTTGATTGGGTGAGCTCCAAGGAAGATATTTTTGGCTAAGATGGACAAAGAAGGAGGACTAATGAATAGACCACCACTTTTGGTTGGTGATGCTAACTATGATGACTGGAAGTCTAAAATGACTACGTTTTTGAAGTCCATGGATCACAAAACATGTAGAGCTGTCGTTGTAGGATGGGAACATCCTGTAGTTACTACTGGTAAGGAAGGGGAGACTACCACTAAGCTGAAACCTGAGGAGGAATGGAGCAAGGATGAAGAAGCATTAGCCAATGCAAATTCAAGGGCTCTAAATGCCTTAATCAATGGAGTTGATGTGCACATTTTCAAATTAATAAAAAAAATGTACTATTGCAAAGGATGCATGGAAGATACTCCAAACTGTTCATGAGGGTACCTCAAAGGTAAAAAGCTCAAGGCTGCAACTATTGACCAGTAAGTTTGAGAACTTGAAGATGAAGGATGATGAAAGCATTCAAGACTTTCACAAGAGAATGCTTGATTTTGATAATCAATTTGATGCTTTGGGAGAAAAGATTTCTTAAGAAAATCTGGTGAAGAAAATGCTTAGGTCACTACCTAAGAAGTTTGACATGAAGGTTACTGCCATAGAGGAAGCAAAGGACATCTCAGAATTGAAAATGGGTGAACTAGTGGGGTCTTTACAAACGTTTGAAATGACTGCAAATGAAAGATCTGAAAAGAAGACAAAAAGTATTGCCCTTGCCTCTAAATCGGTGGAGAGTGATATGGAGGCTGATGATAGTCTATCTGAAACTATTGTGATGCTGGGTAAGAAATTCAATAAAGCTCTCAAACATTTTGACAGAAATGCCAAGACACATGCTCTAGACAATAGTCACAGCATAAATAGGAACGTCAACAATCTGAGAAAACCAAAAACAGATGACAAGACAAGCCAAGGCAAAGGAGTTCAATGTCATGAATGCGAAGGATATGGGTATATCAGGACTGAATGTGCAACGTATCTTAAGAAGCAAAAGAAAGGGATGACTGTCTCTTGGTCTGATAAAGATGAATCTGAAGAAGAATCTGAATCTGCTAAACATGTGATTGCTCTAACTGGAATATGTGCATCTGATGTTGAGTCACATGATGGGGATATGCCTTATAATCAATTAGTTGAATGTTGTAAGGAATTATGGCTTAAAAGCATAGAAGTTGGTAACACTGTGATAAAGCAAAAGAAGACTATTGTTATACTGCAAGCTGAGAAAAACAAACTTCAGGAAGAAAATTCAAGACTGGATGGTGATGTTATTCTATATAAATCCAAGATTGACAACATGAACAAGCAATTGAGGATGCTGAATACAGGTACTGATATACTAGAAGAAATTCTAGAGACAGGACAGAAGTCTAATGATACTTGAGGTATTGGTTTCACTTACAAGTCACTATTTCATCAGAAAACTGTGCTTGTAAAGAACTTTGTCCCGTCTGTTACTACTTATAATCCAACTATGTCAAGACAGATGCCCCAGCATCCGGTGAGACAACAAACAATCAGAAACTATTCCAAATCTATATTGGGCCCATATGTCTATATTGAACACAAAGCATACATAGAGTCATCTTTGTCCAGTTCAATATTGGGCCCATGACATTTATCCTGTTATGCAGGATTGGCAAATTCCATCTAGGTCACTATTGTCCCTTAGCATGCTTTGTGAAATACCCATCAACTGCCTTTATGGTTATCCTGTTACGGACAACGTTAGATCAGCAACAAAGTACTTGACTCCACATCTAGGGTACAAAGTGGTTTCAGGTCTAAGGGTGGTTTACACCATTATCACCATGAGAGTAACTTATGACACTTTGCATAACTTTGCATGTAGTACTCTCATAGCGGGTCAATCCGGTATAAATATTACTCCTAATATTTCTTATACCTATGTCAAGACTTGATAACTCCTTATCCTATGATCCATGAGATGCGATCATCAGTCTATCTTCATAATAGTCTTTATGCTTGAAGGTTATCCATTTTCACCTTAAAGCTTGACTACGGATACTTTAAGAATATAGTGTCCTTATGTTTAATAGAATCTCATGATTAAGTCACACTTAATATTTCTTTAAACGGACTATCTATTCTAGGGACTTCATATTATTTTGGACTCCTACAAACATAATAAAGAATTGCCATATTTATATTCAAACTCCTAAAGCAAATACTATGAAAATAGATTGGCTCTTAGGGCTTACTCAAACAAGGCCAATGAATTGATAGTTTTAAATCAATTGAATTTCATATTTTTACTTTCTGCTTGCAAAACAAAATCTCTCAATTATTAAAGTTTTTAAATTGTTCTAACATTGTTAAACTGATTAAGAGTCTTTGGGAAACGACCAAGGTCAATTACCTTGTACTACTTTCTTAATAAACTTTATTTTGATCACGAAACGACCGTGATCATCCTTTCCTTCAACAGCTTTTCTATGAGGGTCTGATCTTCTGACATGAGATTGAGTATTTTTTCCAAACTTATTTTGTTTTCCTCCATACTTCTTCAGAATTTTGTTGAACTGCTTGCCAAGAAAGACTATTTCATCTGTGGTATCATCACTAGTCTCATGTTCTTCAAGTTTCTCAAGCCCCACATTTGATACAAAAGCAATGCCTTTGGTTTTCTTATCACTTCTGTCATTACAAGCTCCTTCAAATGTTTGAAGAGATCCTATTAGCTCATCCATTTTCATGTTTGAAATATCCCGAGCTTCTTCAATGGCAGTGACTTTCATATTAAATCTCTTAGGAAGAGATCTAATAATCTTTCTACAAAGTTTTTCTTCAAAAATTGATTCTCCTAAAGAATCAAACATGTTTGCATAGTCTAACACTTCCATTTGAAAATCATATATGTTACCATCTTCCGTCATTTTAAGATTTTCAAATTGTGTTGTGAGAAGCTGTAACTTGGCCATTTTTACTTTTGACGTACCTTCTTGATTTTTTTTCAACATGTCCCATGCAGTTTTGGCTACAGTCTGCTTCTTTATGAGCCTGAACATGTTCTTATCAACAGCATTGAATATGGCATTCAACGTTTTTCAGGATTGACTTCCATGATTTGTTGTATAGGGATTGGAGAAATGCAAGCATTTTAGGTTTCCACCCATCATAATTTGTACCATCCAGTAGAGGTGGCCTGGTAACAAAACCTCATTCCTTTCCGTATTTCCATAATTCATCTTCCCTGGAGCTCACCTAAAAACAGGCAGGATGCCTGCTCTGATGCCAATTGGAATTCTGGCGTACCACTTATAATGTATTTTAACAGAAACTAATGTGCGCACATAAACCAAACTTGCAGTGTAAGTAATAAAGTAGCAAATAGTTAAAGCAGTAAATAAGTCAAGGACATTGTTAACCCACTTCGGCCCAACGTCCTAATCTGGGGGCATACCAACTAGGAAGGAAATCCACTAGCGTAACGTTATTCCTAAGTTATTCGGCTGACCCTCGGTTTACAACTTCAAGAACTCACTAATTACCCGTGTTATATTTCTACCCCGGTACCCCAGGGGTAAGAGAAACCTATCTCAGTTCCTATCCTAACACAGACCAGTGATATCTTTGACAAACGATTAACAAATATTTAGAGAACACTCCCCAAACACTAAACACCACTCGTGCTTCAAAGATTAGAGTGATGAGAAATATTCCTTGCTTAAAAGCCTCGGATTACAACTCAAAAGACAAGTCCTTAGGCAAGCATCTAGGTGACACAAGCTAAGGCTCACAAATAACAATTAACAAAAAGACTCAAACCCTAGAACTCTAATCTTCAATATTGGCTTGAATGAATATTAGGTTTAGTCTTCATACATATATATAGTCTTCAGAATCTTCTAGGTTTTCAGACGTGTCTTGGGCATCAAGCAGTAATTGCTTGTAATAATTCTGACCCAAGAAATATATATTTGAACCAAATAAAATATTCCCATGATTGGAAAATATAAGTAACCCTGATGATTCATGTAACGCGCGCGACTTAGCCTGCAAGCAAGCGAGGCAAAAACAAAACAAATCTTTCAAGAAAGATATGGCGCGTAAATAAGTGATAAAGTTCCAGAGTAATATGATGTGCGCACATTGTTCTTCACATCTTCAATGATGTGCGCACAATATCCTCCACATTGTGTTTTGCAAAAAATGAGGCCAACACAAAAACACTAACAAACATACCATTAATAGAGGCAATACAACTGATGCCTAATTACTCAAAGTTCATGAAGGATGCGCTAACTAAGAGGAAGAGGATTGGTGAGTTTGAAACAGTGGCACTTACAAAATAGTGTAGTCAAATGGTTCTGGGTAAATTACCACAAGAGTGTAAGTTGAAAGATCCTGGTATCTTTACTATACCTTGCACCGTTGGTGATGTACATGTAGGTAAAGCTCTATGCAACCTAGGAGCAAGCATCAATCTAATGCCCTTATCTGTTTTCAACAAGTTGGATATAAGTGCTGCAAGACCAACAACCATTACCCTTTAACTAGGTGACAGAAGCATATGCTATCCTCAAGGGAAGATTGAAGATGTACTGGTCAGGGTTGACAAATTTGTTTTCGCAGCTGACTTTATCATCATGGATTTGACTGCTGATGAAGAAACCCCCATACTATTGGGAAGACCATTCCTTGCAACTGGTAGAACATGGATTGATGTTGAGAAGCGAGAAGTGACCATGAGTTCTAACAACAAAGAAGTCAAGTTCAACATTCTCAATGCAATGAAGTTTCCTGCTGAGAAGTTGGAGGTTGTTTCACAACTGCAAAGTTGGGATTCTCTGGTGCAAAGACAATTTGTGAAAGATAATGATCATTTAAAGAACATTCTCTCTCGACATGAAGACAAGGAATTGGTAAACGAAGAAGTTATACAAGAAAAATCCACTGTTAGATGGGCTGGAAGACATGAAGTGTTAGAAATACCACCTGATGCTAAGAAGGAGAATACAACCTTCATTTGAAGTATGCATTTCTGGAGACAAGTCAGCAGTTGCCTGTCATTATCTCTGCTGATTTGACTAGCAGACAGGAGGAATGCATATTATCTATGCTTAAAAGATACAAGAAAGCCATAGCTTCGCAAATGGCTGATATCAAAGGCATAAGTCCTACTGTTTGTATGCACATAATATTGCTTGAAGAGAATTCTAAGAACAATGTTGAATTCCAAAGAAGACTGAACCCCATTATGAAAGAGGTAGTCAAGAAGGAAATAATGAAATGGTTAGATGCTGGAATTGTTTATGCTATCTTTGATAGTGTGTGGGTTAGTCCTGTTCAATGTGTTCCTAAGAAGGCAGGCATGACTGCAGTTGCCAATGAGAAGAATGAGTTAATCCACACCAGAGTTGTAACAGGGTGGAGGATATGTATGGACTATAGAAAGCTTAACAAAGCCACTAGGAAATATCATTTTCCTCTGCCATTCATTGACCAGAAGTTGGATAGATTGGTAGGTAAGGAATTTTATTGCTTCGTTGATGGATATTCTGGTTATAATCAGATTGCTATAGCCCCTGAAGATCAAGAGAAGACTACTTTCACATGTCCCTATGGTACCTTTGCCTTTTAGGAGGATGCCATTTGGATTATGTAATGCCCCTGCTACTTTTCAAAGATGTATGATGTCTTTATTCTCTAATTTGCTTGAATCTGCTATGGAAGTATTCATGGATGACTTCACTGTGTTTGGAGAATCATTTCAAGGATGCTTGCACAACTTGGAGTTGGTTTTGACAAGATGTGAAGAGAGTAATCTAGTGCTGATCTTGGAGAAATGTCACTTCATGGTGAAAGAAGGAATTGTGTTGGGTCATAGGATTTCTAAAAAGGGAATAGAGGTGGATAAAGCTAAAGTGGAAGTGATTGAGAAGTTGCCTCCACCAACCAATGTCAAAGGAGTTAGAAGTTTTCTAGGACATGCTGGTTTCTATAGAAGGTTTATCAAGGATTTCTCCAAGATTACAAAACCTCTATGTCAAATGCTGCAGCATGATGTGCCATTTCAATTTTCTGAGGGGTGTCACAAGGCTTTTGAGACATTGAAGACTGCCCTAATCACAACACCTGTGATTATGGCTCCTGACTGGACAAAACCTTTTGAATTGATGAGTGATGCAAGTGATTTTGCTATTGGAGTTGTGTTGGGTCAGAGGCATGACAAAGCTTTCCATTCTATCTACTATGCAAGCAGAACGTTAACTGAGACTCAGATGAACTACACTACTATAGAGAAGGAGTTATTAGCAGTTGTGGATGCTTTTGACAAATTCAGATCATATCTTGTTGGTACGAAAATGGTGGTGTACACTGACCATTCTGCTATCAAGTATCTACTTACAAAAAAGGATGCTAAACCAAGGCTTATAAGGTGGGTGTTGCTATTACGAGAGTTTGATCTGGAAATCAGAGACAAGAAGGGTGTTGAGAATCAAGTTGTTGATCATTTATCTAGACTTCATGAAAAAGTGCAAAGTCAAGACATGTATGTGATTAAAGAACAATTCCCTGATGAACAACTCTTAGTGATAACTACTGATAAGACATCTTGGTACGCTGACATTGTAAATTATTTGGTTAGTAAGCACATCCCCCCTGATTTTAATTATCAACAAAGAAAAAGATTTTTATCTCAATTGAAAAACTATTTTTGGGATGAACCATTTTTATACAAGAAGTGTGCTGACCAAATAATGAGAAGATGTGTGGCTAAGGAAGAGGCAAGACAGATTTTATCACATTGCCATGCTTCACCTTATGGTGGACATTTTGAAAGTGAAAGGACTGCTGCCAAGGTGCTTCAATGTGGCTATTACTGGCCAACTTTGTTCAAAGATTCATATAACTTTGTGAAGCACTGTGATAGATGCCAAAGAACTGGAAATGTGTCCAGTAGACAAGAGATGCCTCTTACAAACATTTTGGAAATTGAATTCTTTGATGTTTGGGGTATTGATTTCATGGGACCATTTCCTCAGTCTTTTGGGAATCTATATATTCTAGTTGTTGTAGACTATGTGTCTAAGTGGGTGGAGGCAATTGCTAGTCCCACCAATGATGCAAGAGTGGTAACCAAGTTTTTAAAGAAAAATATCTTCACTAGATTTGGCACTCCTAGAGCAATCATTAGTGATGAAGGCTCTCATTTTTGTAACAAAGTATTTGAGGAGTTGTTGGCCAAGTATGGTGTAAGACACAGGATTGCCATTGCAAGCAAAATTATCTAACAGAGAAATCAAAAGGATTTTAGAAAAAATGGTTAATCCATCAAGAAAAGATTGGTCTAAGCTGTTAGATGATGCTCTGTGGGCCTATAAAACTACTTTTAAAACACCTTTGGGAATGTCCCCATTCAGACTAGTTTTTGGAAAGGCTTGCCACTTACCAATAGAGCTTCAATGCAAGGCCTTTTGGGCTACTAAGAAACTAAATTTTGATTTTAAAGCTTCTGGTAAAGCAAGACTTTTGCAACTGTCTGAGTTGGAGGAACATAGGATGTTTTCTTATGAGAATGCTGAGATGTACAAGGAAAAAACTAAAGCCTGGCAAGACAAAAAGATTCAAAAGAGAGAGTTGGTAGAAGGTCAAAATGTTTTACTCTACAACTCTAGGCTTAAGTTGTTTCCTGGAAAACTCAAATGAAGATGGTCTGGCCCATTCAAACTTTTAAAAATCTATCCTTATGGTGCTGTAGACCTTCTTGATGAAACCAATGGTAAAGAATTCAAGGTGAATGGGCAAAGAGTTAAGAACTATCGGGGTGATGATTCTAAGATGAGAGTCACCACCCATCTTGATGAAGCATAATCAAGCGCTTGCTAGGAGGAAACCTAGTATTCTAATAAATTTTGTTGTTTTTAGTTGTGTTTATCTACAGGTATTGTGTCATAAGTAATGCTGTTCAGTTGGCATGGCACTAGTTTTCTCTAGTTGCCTATGCAGTTGGCTGAGTGATGACAGATTAGGTGACCGGCACCATTCTTGAGCTCTGTGCCAACCAAAGAACCAAATGAAGTTTTGGGGACTTAACTAAGTCCAAGAGGAAAAAGGCATGCCAGAGGTTATCAATTTGAAGATGGAGCAAGAGTAGCTGATGAGTTAGTGGTTATCAGACGTTACCACATGGCACCTGTCAGAACCGGTGAAAACACGCGCTATCTAGCCGTTGCATTGATTTCGTGTGATCTGTTCGTTTTAACCGTTATCCCACATCATCTGCCATCAGCCATCATTATCCAACATTCATAAAACCTTTCCATATCTTTTTCATCAATATCCGAACCAAAAATATGACCACCCACTACCTTCTATATAAACCAACCCTTATCACTCCTTAAACACTTTTCCATCACAAAATTTCTTAACCTACATACTTTCTTTTTACTCTCTGCAAACCAATTCTATCATCGTCTAACCCTACCTTTCACAACACAAAACCTTACCTTTGAAAACGATCACACAATCATGTCAACTAGCAAGAAGCAAATGTCAACTGCTGCCATGTTTGAGGCAGATGAAGATTATAATTTGTTTGTTAACAGTGATGCTGCTGAACGTTACCAAGTGTTCAACTCCAAGCAAATCCACACTAAACGTGGGTTTATCTTCAACGCTGATTTTGAACGCTTGGAGGTAAGAGAAGAACTTGAGATGATCATCTATACTCTCAAGTGGCAGAAATTCTGTGCAAACCCCTCAAATTACAACACTCAATTGGTGAATGAGTTCTACTCCAATCTGACCAATATTCACCAAAAGAGGAGGGAAGTCATGGTGTCTGGCAAAGGAATCCTCTACTCTGAGGAGAATATAAACTGGCATTATGGAATTGATGTATTAGAGGATGCCTATTATCCTAGCCTGACCGCCATGAAAGAAGAAGAACTGGATGAGATTATGCAGAATCTCACTATTCCTTGGACTGAATGGAACCTAGGAGTATGTGAGAATGAGAAGACGGTTCAGAGGATGAACCTACTGCCTGTACCAAAACTATGGTACTAATTTTTTAAACACAACATCATCCCCACCACTCACAATGATACTGTGAGTAGGTCAAGATTAATCTTGTTGCACTGCATCACTGCTATGTAGTCCATCAATATTGGGAGGATAATCTCTGATGAGATTCAGAAGTTTCAACTAGGGAAGATATCTTGTACTTCCCTGTCTCATCACTGCTCTTTGCAAGAAACAACTAGTTCCCCATCGTGTGGGAGATGAAGTGAAGAATCATGTGGCTGGGTTTGATGCCAAGGCTATACAAGTGTTGATAAAAGGAAACACTGGAAGAAAGACAAGACAAGAGTTGCATGTTGCTAAGCCTAGTGCACCTGGCACTAGTGTTGTTGGAGAGAGGGATCTACTAACTGAATTAAGAATGGATATGCAGAGGTATTGGTTGTGGAGTGTTGACATGCATGCATGGTACATCTCCAACCTTGCCACTCACTTTCCAAATTTTGACTTCATAGCAGCACCTCATTTCCCCAAGGAGATCTTGGGTGAGTTCAATTCGAACTTACCCCAAGAAAAGGAGACTGCTGACGTGCCTGAGCCCTCCAGCAAGCAGCAGGAGAAGAAAAAGAAAACAAAGAAGACAAGGAATTTTGTGGAAGAAGAAAAGGTTGAAGAAGGTGAGAAGTAAAAGAAGAAAGAAAAGAAGAAAAAGAAGAAGAGTCACAAGAAGAAGAAGCTACCAGCTGAGGTATCATTTGAAGAAGAAGCCCCTATTGAAGAGACGGAGAAAAATCCTGCCTCACTAACAATTGGTGAGAACCAGGATGTAGCTGAAGAGGAGGAAGAAGACGAGTACTATGAAAGGGCTGATAGTGACTACATGGAAGGAGAATTCAACTCTGATGAGAGAGTAATCAACTGGCCAGAGGAGAAGAAGAGTGAAGAATAAGAAGAAGGAAGCAATGGGTCTAAGAAGGATGGCCCTGAACCAGAGGCAAGTGCTGGAACGCCTATTGAGGGTGCGGTTGCTGAAAAGCAAGTCCCTTTGCAAGAGGACACTCTGGTGGTGGAGGATGTGCAAACTGCTGACAAGCACCTCCACAGGTTAATTTGGCTATGACGGATACGGCAGCGTCTAAGGAGATGGATCAGCTCTTGACCACTCCAACGCCTAAGAGGAAAAGAACTTTGAAGAAAATAGATGCACCACAGGCAACCACTTCTATGCCTGAGGGCGCCATTCTTGAGCCAAATCAACCAGCAGAAGAAACTGAATAGGTCAAAGCATGAAGCTGACTCTTCTATGCGATGGAGCAAGAAGTTCAAGACCTGATGGTATGTCTTGACACACTTTGCCTTTAGGTTTCGTTTAGATTTTTATTTTATGTCTTTTATTTTTGAAAAACTTTTTGATGAGTAAGTCGTTGCCTTTCCCTAGTGTCAACAGTCAGGTCGCTGTTTAGTTTAAGTTTGGGGGAGGTAACATCAAATAAAAACTTTTGAAAATTTTTTAAAATAGATTGATTTTAATGTGTTCTTGTAAGCATTTTATTGACATGCCATAATTGAGGTTAGAGTTTTAGATGCATGACCATAGTTTTATTGATGGCTGGCTTGCCAGCTGTCAGCATCACAAATGATTGTACTATGATTAATGGTCCTTGCAAATGGAATATCCTTTATTCCTTGGGCCTATGATTGTACTATGATTGTACTATGTTATCCTATAAATACTCAACCCTAATTCATTTAAAGTGTGCTTGAAAACCCTAAAAAGAGGAATTGAAGAAGAAGAGAAGAGGCAGCGCTGTTCCGGCTACTAAAGAGGCTTCCGGTGATAACGAGAGGCACGGCAGTGTCTTGTAGGAGTATCTATTGCATTGTAATGGGTATCACTACTTTACTTGTTATTATTGTTGCTATTTCCATGCTCATTATGAGCTAAACTCTTTGTAGTTGAAATTATGTGAAGTTTAATATAATGAATGAAGTATTTATGTGAATGAATGATTGTTATTGTGTCATCTTTACTTTATGTTTTTATGAAAATACATTTATTTCTTTGACTGATAAACTTAGGAATAAATACCAGTTGCATGTGTAGAGACATCTAGCATGTTAATGGAAATAATAAAGTTATTAAGGTTAAGTGAGAACGGACACGTAAACTCTACATTTTCTTATGGATAAGTTGAGGGCCTTAGTGAGATACCAAACAAGCTAGTGTTTTCTAAACTAAAATGGGATTAATAGTGAACCTCGACAGAGCCAGTCCATTATACCCTGTTTTAATATCTAACGATGTAGACATACACCACAAGGTAAGCTTTGCTCACAGATGACACGACAGTAGTTATCATTCACTATGCTTCGTTCATGTATTAAATGGATCATGATTTCAACTACCCTTTTATCATTGTTTTCAACCATCACTTTATATTCTTTCTATTTAATTTATTGTATTAAAAACCAATTATGTTTTGTTGCTCAAATTCTAGGTCTCCCGTAGGCAAGTTGTTAAGCAGGATGCTATGACAACTTGATCAACGTTATGCTTATGACAGTATATGAATAATAACGTGCAGAAAGCAATAAACAAACACAAGTAATTGTTTACCCAGTTTAGTGTCAAAACACCTAATATGGGGGATACCAATCCAAGAGAATAACCTTCACTATACCGTAGTAACTAGTCTCTAGGTCTTAATTGAATAGCTCCTATTCAATGCCTCTCACTAAAACTACCCGAATGAAATTATTTAGGACTCCCCCTAAATATGTGACTCTCCCTCAACCAATTAACCCAATTGGAGGAACGACTTTAAGCTCGTTGAACTCGTGCAAGAACAGCACATTAACCACGACGACAACAACAATAAACAATGAAAAAGGACTCAATTAAACTATAATCTTGAGTCGTACTTTGCTTCAATGCTTGAGTGTCTATTTATAGCTTCCAAAGTCAGATAGAGTTAAGCTAAATAATAGGGGAGTTTTTTGAGAATAAATCTTTTATCTTTTACAAGATAAAATATTTGTTTTTGTTAACTTCTTCATGCTCTTCCAAAAATACTTCCTGGCGCACGCAAACAAATAACTTTCTGATTTGTTATTTGTGTAAATGCACCAGTTCCCCTCCAAGTTTTAATAATTGTCAAAACACATGAAAATAGAATAGAATACATTTTGGTAACAATTGATATTGGCTTGACAGCAAAAACCATTTTACAAACTTTGAAATACTATATTTTGAGTATTTTGTATCGATACATAATTCCTTGTATCGATACAAATGTCCTGAAACTTGTTCAGGCTGATTATCACGCATTTGTATCGATACATAACACTTTTGTATCGATACAAATTGCTCTCATTGGAGTCAGAGGAGCCTCTGTGTTTCGAAACACACTTTTATGTTTCGAAACACATGTAGACTCTCTTGAAACCAGAGAGAGCTTTGTGTTTCGAAACAAATCAGTTAGACTATGTTTTTCTGGTGTATGTATCGATACATACGTGTGGTTCTATTGATACATAACCACTTCACTTCAGTTTTTGAAGCGCTGTCAACTGCTTGTATCGATACACACTGATGCATGTATCGATACAAGTCTGTCAAATTGTGCCTAAATTTACTCAATTCTATTTTGTCTATAAATAGCTATATGTGTAAATTTTGTAAAAATAAGAAATCAGTGGAAAACGTCTTTTGATCAAAATTGGTTAGAGTTTTGGATCAAAGAACATTCAAAAACAAGATCATCATCTTCTTCCAAGTGTTCATCAAAATTGAGATTGAGAATGGGGTCAATCGAAGTTTCTTGAAGATTGTGGAAGATAACGTTCGGTGTGTGGGTTCGCGGTGAATCAGAACCACAATCGAGTTGGTTTATTATTGAAGGGGATTTCTCATCCGGATTCAAGAAGGTAGCTTGCTTGAATGATCAACAGAACCTGACAACGTAATCAACTGGACGATCAGCGCAGAGTTCTTTGGTGAAGATAGGTGCGTGGGTTTGATCGTTGGAATCAGAGGTTGAAGTCTTGGTTCGTTGAGGTTGCACGAATTGCGATTGGAGCTACGGTCAAGATTGTATATCGAGTCGTATTGTATTAGTCGCGAATTTGTGCATTGTGTAAAAGATTTTCAAAGATAGTGAAAGTCTCATCTTATCCTTTTGATAAGGTGGGGGTAGATGTACCGGTCGACCGCGAAGATGACACTCTGGGAACTCCCTGATCAACTCTGTTTGTGTTTTTCTATCCCTCAACTCTTTAGTTTTCGCTTTATTTTGTTTAATCGTGAAACTTGATTTCCGGCGACGAAAATCAAGTTTCCTCAACGTTGTTGTGATTAATTGCGAAACTTGGTAAATTGTGTGTTGATCGAATAAAATTGAATAAAATTGCATTGATTACGAATATTTGTTTTGTGCAATTCGAATTGTCATTGTGACATCATATAAGGCTATACGATTTCTCCTTTAGTCGAGGTGCAAAAAGACTACCGATCTAGGTAGCTTCCGCTCACTCGATTGAAATACGTTATTTTGTGTGTTGTATTTCGAAACACTTTTGTTTGCCACTTTGAAGCGTAGCCGGTGTAGTCTTACAAGTGGTATCATTGATCCCGGTTCGATTTTTGCAAAAATCAAGAGGCCATAACTGGTCCTGAATCTAAGAAGTGGCTAGAAGCCATGAAATCTGAAATGGATTCCATGTACACAAACCAAGTTTGGAACTTGGTAGAACCTCCTGTAGGAATTCGTCCTATAGGATGCAAGTGGGTCTTCAAAAAGAAGACTGACATGGATGGTAAAGTACATACCTATAAAGCAAGATTGGTTGCTAAAGGATATAAACAAATTCATGGTGTTAACTATGATGAAACCTTTTCACCAGTTGCAATGCTTAAATCTGTTTGGATTTTACTTGTTATCGCTGCATATCACGATTATGAAATATGGCAAATGGATGTCAAAACTGCTTTCCTTATTGGAAATCTCCTTGAGGATGTGTACATGACACAACCTAAAGGATTTGACATACCAAATGAAGCATATAAGATATGCAAGTTACAGCGATCAATCTATGGATTGAAACAAGCTTCCAGAAGCTGGAATCTTCGTTTTGATGAAACTGTAACAAAATACGGATTCGTTAAGAATGAAGATGAACCTTGTGTCTACAAGAAGGTTAGTGGGAGCATGATCGTTTTATTAGTATTATATGTACATGACATATTACTAATTGGAAACGATGTCCCTAACTTACAACAAGTAAAGACTTGGTTAGGGAAATGCTTTTCTATGAAAGATCTTGGTTAAGCGGCCTATATATTGGGAATAAAAATCTATAGAGATAGATCACGAAAACTACTTGGCCTAAGTCAAAGTATGGATTCATACCAATGCAACATGGAATAAGACGCTTTAGCATGCATGATTCCAAGAAGGGATTCATACCAATGCAACATGGAATATGTCTTTCGAAGACACAACCCTTCATCTAAAGAAGAAAAGAAACGCATGAATGAGATTCTGTATGCATCAGCAATCGGATCTATTATATATGCCATGTTATGTACTCGACCAGATGTCTCGTATGCTTTATGCACGAAGAGTAGGTACCAATCTGATCCCGGTGAAGCTCATTGGATAGTTGTCAAGAATATCCTTAAGTACTTGAGAAGAACTAAGGAAACATTCTTGGTATATGGAGGTTAGGAAGAGCTTGCGGTTGTAGGGTACACCGATGCTAGTTTCCAAACCGACCAGGATGATTTTAGATCGCAATCTGGTTTTGTGTTTTGCTTAAATGGTGGCGCTGTAAGCTGGAAGAGTTCAAAGAAAGAGACAGTTGCTGATTCTACAACTAAAGCCGAGTATATTGCTGCCTTAAGTGCTGCAAAGAAATCTGTTTGGATAAAGAAGTTCATAACTGAACTTGAAGTAGTTCTTAGCATTGTTGATCCCATTAGGTTGTACTGTGATAACAATGGTGCAATTGCACAAGCTAAGGAACCTAGATTTCACCAACGATCCAAACACATACTTAAGCGATATCATCTCATTCGAGAGATAATAGATAGAGGAGATGTGAAAATATGCAAAGTACCTACACTAAACAATATTGTTGACCCGCTAACAAAGCCTCTTGCGCAGTCGAAGCTTGATGGACACACTAGGTCTATGGGCATTAAGGGAATGCCGGATTGGCTCTAGTGCTAGTGGGAGATTGTTGGTGTAAGCCCTAGAGGCCGATTGATTTAGTACTTGTATCGAATTAATTATTAATTATATATTATTTCTTTTATTAATAATCAAAGGCATTTTGTTTATTATATTTGTAATGTCCAAAATATTAATAAAGTCCCTAGAATAGAAAGTCCGTTTAATATTAAGTGTGACTTAATCATAAGATTACATTAAACATAAGGACATTATTCTTAAAGTATCCGTAGTCGAGCTTTAAGGTGAAAAGGGATAACCTTAAAGCATAAAGACTATTATGAAGATAGACTGATGATCGCATCTCATGGATCATAGGATAAGGAGTTATCAAATCTTGACATAGGTATAAAAGATTAAGGGTAATAGTTATACCGGATTGACACTCTATGAGAGTACTACATGCAAAGTTATGCAAAGTGTCATAAGTTACTCTAATAGTGATAATGGTGTAAACCGCCCTTAGACCTGAAACCACTTTGTAACCTAGATGTGGAGTCAAGTGCTTTGTTGTTGATCTAACGTTGTCCGTAACAGGACAACCATAAAGGCAGTTAATGGGTACTTCACAAAGCATGTTGAGGGACAGTAGTGACCTAGATGGAATTTGTCAATCCTGCATAAAAGGATAAATGTCATGGGCCCAATATTGAACTTGACAAAGATGACACCAAGTATGCTTTGTGTTCAATATAGACATAAGGGGCAAAGGGATAATTATACACGCATATATTATCACAAAAGTTATGTTTTGATCACATGTTAATTTCTCATAACTTGGGTAGCAATGATGTGTTGCTAGATACCGCTCATTGTTTATTATATTAAATAAAAGATTTAATATAATTGTCAACGTTATGGAAACCTACAAGGGTCACACACATAAGGACACTCTAATATTGAGAAAATTAAAGGAACACAGTAAGGTACGATGGATGTGCAAAGTGATAAGGGTATCACGGTAATTTATTTGAGCGAAGAACACCATAAGATATGGTGGGTGGGCGCGCACATGAGTACTACTACTCATGGGGAGCGCGCGCCCTAGCCTTGTCTCTTTTTGGGCTTTTCCCAACAAGAGATATCTTGATGCACAAGACAAGAGTTGTCTTGATGCCTAAGACAAGAAATATCTATAAATAGAGACCTCTTGTCATAGCTCAAGACACACCAAAAAAGCACAAGAATATTTTAGAGTGGGAGAACCCTAAAATAATCTTCTCTCTTAATATTCTTGCATAGCCTTCAAACATGCTAGCACTCTATTGAAGGTGACTGTTCGTGTGGACTAGTTAGAGGCGTCAGTGATCTCCATCAACGCTTGAGATCTCTACTCGTTCGTGAATCAAAGGTCTTCTCTACAAGAGGTAAACCTTAAACACATGATCATGCTCATTCGTAAGGATCATTAAAGGAAAATTTTTGAATTCCGCTGCTTAAACTAACTCTATTTTCCTTCAGATTGACCCGCTATGAGAGTACTACATAGAATGTTATGCTAAAGTGTCATAAGTTATTCTCATGGTGATAATGCTGTAAACCGCCCTTAGACCTGAAACCACTTTGTACCCTAGATGTGGAGTCAAGTACTTTGTTGCTGATCTAACGTTGTTTGTAACTGGATAATTGTAACATCCCGGATTTTTGGGACATTAACTACTAAAGTTTTCATAAGAATTCTCTTTACTAGAAACACGCTACATTTTTATTTCCTTTCTTTTCTTTATAATTCATTTCAAAAACAAGTCTCCATCATTAATTCCTCAAAATTGAAAGACATTTAATTATTGTCAAAGTTAAATAAAATTTATTAAATCGAAAATAATACAATCCCGCAATCTTCAAAATAACTTAGATTTACATTTGAGTAGCTATAAAAAATTGTTAAAGAAACTCTTTTAAATTTCACATTTATAGACTATTAAAACCCCTTGATTTATCCCCGTACGCATGCAAGCAACACATCACTTCATAATTCTTTGGTACCAACAACCATATTTAATGTAAAGGTCAATTTCCTTATCCAAATTGAATCATGTCTGACGGAAGGTAAATATCATAAAAGAATAATAAAAAGCTCTACCATAAAGATGAAATCAAACAAAATCGATGCAAGCAACTAATAAATAACACCAAGTCTAGTTGCTAAACCACATGACGACTAATGCAACCTACATGATCCGGATTTCCTAAAACACCACTCCGTCGAGTGGATCACCAATACACCACCTCGTCAAGTGGGTCACCAATACACCACCTCGTCAAGTGGATCACCAATACACCACCTCGTCAAGTGGATCGACACTCCGAAGAGCAAAAAGTCCCACCTAGACAGTATCCTACCTGGACACAATATCCCACCCAGGTATTAAGGTTTGGTACCCCACCCGGGTATCCGAACCACAACAAAACCAATGCATATGAATGAATGAATGCACCTCTTTCAATCAATTACACCAAACTAAGAGACACAAATAACACCCTTTAAAGTCATCACCATTCTCCTTAAACCAATTGAAAGATTAAAACTTTCTTTCAACTCCATAAATTCACTATTTAAACAAAACCAACAGAATACTCAAATCCAAGATTAACCACACACAACAAACCATATAATCAATTATACATTCAGTCACACAATTAATTCATAAACACTATAATCACATAAAATGTTATAAAATAGTCTTTTGTCATTCCTTCTATTATCATCCACCTCTATTAGTTAAACAATTCCATTACTAATCTATAACATAAACCTTTAGGACATGAGTGTATGGGGAAAAAGCGCTTACCTTAACCGTTTTTCTTTCAATAAACTGATTTTAAATATCCTATAGCCGACAACCGCGCGATCGAGTGTTATGCTTAATATTCCTAAGAGAATAACTGTTACAATGTTAAGAACCGAACAAATACGAGACTAGACAAAAGAATGATTACCTTTAAGAGTCATACGAATGATTTAATGGTGAGATTGAATTAAGAACTATTAGATTAATGGTAGTGAGGATGATATGCACGAGAGGAAAGAGTGGTTAGCTTCTATATATGTTTAGAGCTAGACTACAAATACTTGAGAGAGTAGAGTTATGTTGAAGTGTATTTTTGACGGAAGAATGCAAACTGGTACAGCTTAAGAGAAATAAAATAAGAACCGCTTGCCAAAACTTAACTATATATATTTTGATCGAATGAACTATTGTTAAAAGAGAATTAAATTGTTGTTGCTTTTTAGCTAGGGAATACACCCACGTTTCCCTTCTCCTCCTTATTCTACTTTCAGTTTGGTTCCACCGCATCACTATTACTTGTAGTCATATAATTTAATAATCTAAACTCAATTTGCTTTACTAAATAAAATAATGAATTCATAAGTCAATAACTAATGTACTAATAACTAACTAAGCTAAAGCCATAACACGTCAAAAATTATCCTGTTACAATTACACTAAATTAATTAAATAAAATATTAAAAATAAAGTTTCTAGTTAATTAAATAAAATTAAGTCTACTACGAATTAATTTCCTCACACATAAAAGCAGTCCTTGCATTAATGATAAATTAAGAATTTATTAAAATAATCATAGGTAAAATATTAGGGTGTTACATTCTTACCTCCTTAAAATAGTTTCGTCCTCGAAACTAGTTGGTAAATGCTCAAGATAGAATTTTCTCATTAAATAAAATTATAGGATAGTAAAAATTATTTTAGAAAGATGAAGTTAAAATAATATTCGGACACAAATAATATATCAATTTTAAAAGAAAATTTCTCGGGTCTTACATTATACCCACCAAAAATAGAGTTTCGTCCCCGAAACTATGCAATAGAAAAAGATTTAAAGTAGAAATTCTAAAACTCTTTACATAAGACACTTCTTTAAATAAGTATCAACAAATAAAATTGTTTTTAAGATAAAGTAAAACATAAAATAAAATATCATATTTCTGTTGCGCACTCTGATAACACAATACATCATTTAAATTTATAATTTAAGTAGTGAACCTTTGGAAATAATTTGTAAGAACAATCTATTTATTTAACACATTTAGATGAAAAGGTCTAATGTATAAATAAGCTAAAACGTACTTTACTAAAATTTGGATGCAAACCCACTAAAATATGTTTTGAAAGAAAAAAAAAATAACCCTCCACACTTGATATTTGCCCAGTTCTAATATAATAAAGTGGATCTAGAAGGTGAGATAAAATAGTTTAGAACACTTTATACCACAACAAATTACTTCATAAAATCGACTAATTTAAGGAATGAAATAAGTTAGGCAAAATAAAAATAGAAATTCTTAAACCAAATATTGCCATAGAAGTTTAACTAGATAGATTATCGGTCCTTTACCCGTTAGTATCTTTGCACTTGAAATTTAACGAGTTTCTAATCACCTTCACACTCTTTAATCACGCTCCTTACATAACGTTGTGGCTTATCGTAGCTAAGGTCAAGATTTCAATTGTTAATGTCTAAAGAACATATTACTTTGATAGGGGACATTTCAAGAAGGTTCGAATGACATGCGGAGCATATAAACATTGTTTCTCAAGAATAAATAACGAGCAATATACATTCTACAATTATGTTGAGTCATAAAAAATTACTATAATATAATCCTAACTATTGGAATCCTAAAATGAAATTTGATTTGTAACCAACAAATAATAAGGCCAAAACTTAATCACAAAATCAATAATCAAAAGAAGCAAACAACATCAGAAAAAAAACCATGAACTCAATCACACAAGACAAGCATTCATACACATTTAAATTCTCAACTCTCTTCTTCAATTTTAACCACACCTAAAAATAATATAAATCGAAAAGAAAAAAAAATTTACAACATACTATACACCTTCCCTCAATTTAATCTATCCAACAAACTAATTTAATATGCTATAAAATTATCTTGACATCCTTAATTCCGTGAAAGTATTCCATGCCCTTTTTGTTTTTTTTTTTTTTTTTATCTAACAATCCTCATAAAACATGATTTGAAACAACAACAATTTGCAAAAGACTCCAATAATAACATACACAAATGGATTTAGTGACAAGCAGAGAAGTTATTGGCCTACATCAAAATTTAGTGACAGACAGAAAAAAAAATACATCCATAAATGACTTATAGTGACAGACACCAGAAAAGAACAGCACATAAAAATGAGATATAGTGACAGACAGTATAAAAACAACAGCACATTAAAAACAGCTTATAGTGACAGGTACAAGAAACAAGTTAAATCAAATAACTTTTAGTGACAGCAGCAAAACTAATTATAATGATGAACAGAACACTATGATACTAACCATAAAATAGAAAAATATTCATCACCAAAATGCGCTCTAATTCATAAGTTATGGTTACCACAATTCATAAGAATATTTTTCTAATTAGAATTATATTTGTCACATACTCTTTTTCTCAATTATTATTTTTTCTTTTAAACATTGCTTGTACTCTACAGAAAACACTCACTTACATGAACTACAAAATAATCACAAAATTCAAGAATTATAAAGACAACATTTCTATAAAAATTTATGCATATAATTTGTAGTAACGGACTTCCAAATTCTTTTATCAAACATATTACTCGTCATGTTTATCAAGAGGATGAATTCACCACTTAAAGTCAAATAAAATTTTCATGACTCAATAATAAGCTATAAAATTCAATCATTGACAGCTAAAATTTTGACACCAAATACCATTGTAAAATTATGAGTTTAAAATTGACTCAACCCTTTCAACAAGGCTTTAAAATTCACATTAAGTAAAAATATTTTCCAAGAAGTTGTATTACTAGACACACATTCTTATCATCATACAAAACCTATTCAATAGAAAATTAACAAACAAACAATAATAGTCTCTAACAATAACAAAATTAGTTCCTTTAAGTAAATAAAATCATACACTCATTTTACAGAAATGACATTAAGAAACACGAACCACAATAAAGTTAACCACAAAAATCATACAGAAATCAAAGCATGCGTCATTCAGAATCGCTCCCACCCCAAAATATTTGTCTGACACTCATTAGTCTAAGACACAACCAGCAGGCCGGATAGGACCCCAAAAACATTTTCCGACTCACCTGGGTGGGGCATTATGTCTGGGTCGGACACTGTCCAGGTGGGAATTTTTGCTCTTCGGAGTGTCGATCCACTTGACGAGGTGGTGTATTGGTGATCCACTTGACGAGGTGGTGTATTGGTGATCCACTCGACGGAGTGGTGTTTTAGGAAATCCGGATCATGTAGGTTGCATTAGTCGTCATGTGGTTTAGCAACTAGGACTTGGTGTTATTTATTAGTTGCTGGCATTGATTTTGTTTGATTTCATCTTTATTGTAGAGCTTTTTATTATTCTTTTATGATATTTACCTTCCGTCAGGCATGATTCAATTTGGATAAGGAAATTGACCTTTACATTAAATATGGTTGTAGGTACCAAAGAATTATGAAGTGATGTGTTGCTTGCATGCGTACGAGGATAAATCAAGGGGTTTTGATAGTCTATAAATGTGAAATTTAAAAGAGTTTCTTTAACAATTTTTTATAGCTACTCAAATTTAAATCTAAGTTATTTTGAAGATTGCGGGATTGTATTATTTTCGATTTAATAAATTTTATTTAACTTTGACAATAATTAAATGTCTTTCAATATTGAGGAATTAATGATGGAGACTTGTTTTTGAAATGAATTATAAAGAAAAGAAAGGAAATAAAAATGTAGCATGTTTCTAGTAAAGTTAATTCTTATGAAAACTTTGGTAGTTAATGTCCCAAAAATCCGGGATGTTACAATAATCATAAAGGCAGTTTATGGGTACTTCACAAAGCATGTTGAGGGACAGTAGTGACCTAAATGGAATTTGCCAATCCTGGATGTTAGACTACAAGGCTACGCTCAATAGTGGCGAACAAAGCGTTTCAAACAAACAACTACGGTTTTTCGTAAATAAATCGAGTAAGCGCGGAAGCTACCTAGATCGGTAGTCTATTGCACCTCGATCAAAGGAAGTGTAGTAAAAGTCGATGGAATGAACACGATACAATGAATGCAATTCGAATTAACCAAGTCAATCAATTTCAAATTACACTATTCTATTTGAAATTGAGTCACACACAAATTGTACAATTGCAAATCCTAATAACAAACAAAGTGAATAACTAATTGGAATGTAAAAGAGATAAGGATAGAAAGATACACAAGGGAGTGATCACGGAGTTCCCGACTTTCGTACGTCCTCGCAGTCGGCTGGTACCTCTCCGCCCACCTTATCAAACGGACAAGGTGAGAGTTTTACTTCGGAAAAACTCTTTCAATGCACAGTTTACAAACGACTCAAATATGTAAGATACAGACGCTAAACCCGGTCTTCACCATCTTCAACATATAACCGTCTTTGTAATTTGTGCGAACCCAATTCGATCTCGTCTTCAATATTTGTTCCCGACAATCAATCCTTCACGCAATCTTCAATCCAAGACTCCGTGATGATCGTCCGAATAATTCCCTCAACGAACCGAATTGTAACCTTCAAGCAAGCTCTTGAACCGGATGAGAAACCCCAACCTTCAAGACTCAATCAACCCGAGAAACGAATTTTGATTCACCGCGAATTCTCCTCGAACGTTATCCTTCGAATTCTTCAAATCAATCTCCAATTGAACCCATACTCAATCTTCAATTTGATAGAAGTAATGAAGGAAGATGATGATTGCTCTTGAATGAACCTTGATACAAAATTCTCAAACAATCTTGACCAAAGAACTCTTCAATAATGGTTTCTCACACTTACAACAATAACACATAAAGTTATTTATAATGGAAGTAGAATTGAGCAAATTTAGGCACAATCTAACAGACTTGTATCGATAAATGCATCAGTATGTATCGATACAAGCAACTCACAGCAGAAGAGATTGTGTTCTTGTATCGATACATCCACGCTTATGTATCGATACATACACCAGAAAAACAGAAAAATGACTGATATGTTTCGAAACACAAAGGTATGTTTCGAAACACAAGGCTCTCTCTGACTTCAGGAGAGTTTGCATGTGTTTCGAAACATACAAGTGTGTTTCGAAACACAGAGACTCCTCTGACTTCATTGAGAACAATTTGTATTGATACAAAGGTGCTATGTATCGATACAAATGCGTGATAATCAGCCTGTACATGTTTCAGGACATTTGTATCGATACAGACTTACATGTATCGATACAAAACACCTAAAAATTGATTTTTCAAAGTTTCAAAAAGATGTTTTGCTGTTAAGTCACTTTCAATTGTTGCCTAAACATATTCTACTCTATTTCCATGTGTTTTGACAATTATTAAAACTCGGAGGGGAACTGGTGCATTAACATTCTCCCCCTTTTTGATAATTATCAAAACTATTGCATAAGCTAACTAAGCCTACCTAAGATGCAATTTACAAATAGCTTTAAGTTACAGACTCAAACAACAAAAGGCTAACCACTTGCGAAGCTCCCCCTTAGTTGATGTCGTCTTGCACAAATGTTGAATACCGGATCCAAAGACTCAAAGCTTTAACCATAGCTTATGCTTGCCAATCTTTTCTCCCGTTTGACATTATCAAAAAGAAGAAAAGAAACTCATGAGAAGTAACAATTCCGTATAAGTCAGATAATGCACTTACATTTGTCGAAATGCACTATATGATAAACATAACGTGATCAAATAATTAAGCAAAATATGCACGAATATAATTAAATGACGAAACAAAGCATCATGAGAAACATGGCATGTAGAACAACAAGCCAAACCAAATATCATGATTATCAAACATCGGCATTATAATCAATTCAAAACATATTCTACGGACGAATAAAATACACAACATGCATCATGCATAAAAGTTATACATGAAATAGAAAAAATCCATAAGTCATACAAGAAATAAAAATGCCTAAAAAGTTTGGCATTACCAAATATTTGTACAACCCAATCGAAATACCAAAGTCATAAAAGTGAAAATAAAAGGAAGTTGTTCATGAGTTAAAATAAAAAACTACAAAACATCCAAATCAAGCATTCATTTCATCATTGGTTGAATCGGGTTGAGAGTTAATATTGGCATTGTCATTGGTTTGTTGTGTAACATATGCATCAAGTTGGTTTTGGAGGTGATCAAAACGAGATGCATTGTATGCTTGCATGTTGTCAAGCTTTGTATTGACCTCATCTTGAAAAGAAGCTTGCTTCATGCTCATATCCTTTAACATATCCATTATATTGGACATGTTAACACTTGTGTTGGCCGAAGACTCTTCAACATTATCAACCAAGGAAGGAGATACTCTTGGCCTTTTTCCTCTACCGGTAACATCTTCAGTAGCATCTTCTTCATGGTCATCATTTCCAATGAATTCATAGTCCTGTATATTCTCATTCCATTTCTAGTCCATTCGCTTCATCATAGTAATACTAAAAATTTGTTCCCTTTTTGGTTTATTCCATATTCCACTCAAATTGTCAGCAATTTTGAAATGGTCCAAGATAGTAGAAATCATACATGAATAAGCAAAGAATTGGTCTTTTGTAGAATCCTTCAAGGCAAAAAGTCGATTGACTATAAATGTTGGCCAATCCACTTTCTTTTTCTCCAACAAAAGATACATAATATCCATGTCCTTATTATCAATCCTAGAGTAAGCTCCACTTCTAGGTCTAATAATGTGACAAACAATCCAATGTAAGACTCTAGGTATTTTAGCAAGTTTGTCAACCTTATAATCGGGACTTTTTCCATTTCGAGTTAGCTTGAGCCAGTATTCCTTCATTTTGTAATTTGGAGTATCGGAGTCAAGGAATTTCTTCAAACTTGAGTCGGTAGATAGACCAAACAAGGTGAACCACAACTTTTTAGTGAACTTGTAAACTTTCTTACCCATGCAAAATTCAAACTCAGCCCTATTTGGATTTTGTAGTCCGACATAAAAAATCTTAACTAAGTCATCAATATATGCCGACCTCAAGTCGCAAAACTTGTCAAGTTTTTCTCTTTTGAGAATTTCAGCAATTTCTCCTAAATGTATCTTTTCTAAATCTTCAACCGAAACAGCATTTGGTTGAACTAATTTCTTAGGTGCACACTTGTCAACATAGAAGTTATAATGATCAGGAGGAATGAAATTCTTATCAACAAAGTCAGTATTAGGTTGCTTGTGTATGATAATGTTATTTGCACTCTTCCTATGAGATCCAAAGGCCATATTTTGAGAGTAGGAGAAGATTTACCTTGTAATAAAGAAGAGAAATGAACGATGCTTATACTTGAAGCACAAACCCTCAAAGTGATGAATTCCGGAAGTTATGACCTTGTTGAACTAAAGCACTTGAATCCTTCTCAAAATTGACAAGAACAAAAATTCCCAATTTGTAACCTAACCATCAATGTGAGAGATGGAGGAGGTTTGTCTTGAAATTGATGGTTGGAAATGAATGGGTAATGAATGGGAAAGGTTTGGGTTAAAGAATTTTTGGTTTTTGGTTGAGTATTGTGGGAGATTGAAGAATTTGGTTATGGTGTTCATGTGGTTTCGCTGGTGAAGACAAGGAGAAATGTGAAGTTTCATGAATGAATGAATGAATGAAAAAGGCAGTTTAAAGTAGTTCTCGCGCGTTTGTATTGATACAAACCAACCTGTGTATCGATACAAGTGTGTTTTCTGCAGCATGTATCGAAACAAATGTGTATGTTTCAATACATGAGTGTCTTTCTGGTCTCACTGGTGCAATTATGTATCGATACAAAGCCACTATGTATCGATACATATCAGTTTGACTTTCAAATTATGCAGAAGACTCACTTGTATGGATACAAAATCATTTTGTATCGATACAAAATGCATTATTTTCAAAATTTCTTTAAACTCATGAATTCAAATACCTTTCAAAATCATATTTATGACCTATCAAACATATACATGTATGAAAAACAATATAATCACCAAGGTACATCAAGTATGCATGTGACCACAACTATCAAAGCATATTATTAACATGAGAATACATGTCAATCCATATAATGCAAGATAAACTCATTCACATAGGCAATTTAGCAAGTACCAAGATAACAATTCATATAAGATGCACAACAACATGTAAACAACATATACAAGAAGGTAATGAACTAAATATGGTTTTTGGTTTGATATTTGTCAAATCCCCATTTTTATATATGAGTCTCAACAACTTATCAATATTATTGAGCAAAATTTTTGGAAATGGAGGATTGGACAACTATCCTACCAAAGATCATATTAAGTTGAAGGTATATGTATATGAACAAAGAACCACACAAGCAAGTATAAAATGTAAAAAAAATAAGAAGTAGGAACAAAGATAAGAAGTAGTTTCTTCCCTTTGAAGTATCAAGAATTGAAAGTGATAAATTTCCATAACTTTTATTGTATCAAGTTAAGAAGTTATCCTTGTCTTTATGCCTTTATAAGTCTTGAACGCCATTGTTATCGGTGTCTCTCGTGAATGGTCCAAGACGCTTTCCTACAATTTTAAACATTGCAAATAGGTACCCGACTCTCATTGGGTCCTAGGTGGTTAGTAACAAAACCATTGATGGATTTGGGAATCCATTGCATTTTGCCTTTAGGTACAAGAACCTTTCTAGCTTGGCACTTAGCAATGGTATGACCCTTATCACAACAATAGTTACAAGTAATATCGGGATTACATATCTTTTGATCCTTTGGAACAAACTTATACTTTTTATGCTTAGGTTTGAAATTTTTGTTGAATTTCAAAGGATCAACCGAGTATGTAATCTCGGGTGTAGGAGGTTTGTCCATTTGTTCTTTGAGTTCCCTCGACTCTTTGTACAAATGAAAACAACCTTCACAACCGGTCCAACTATTACCATAATCATCATGTTTTAAAGTAGGCTTTTCAATCATGGATTTCTTTAGGGCTTTTAAATCTTTCTCCGTTTCGGATACTTTGGCCTCAAGGTACTTATTTACTTGCATAAGTCCTTTAAGGCGCTTAAAAGCCTCTCTAGCTTCATCATGAAGTTTCTCAAAAGCTACTTGTAAATCATGATAATCCAAAAGAGTATAAGAAGAAGATGGGTTTTGGTTTACCTTTTGAGGAACTTTTCTCTTGCGATCATTGTTGGTTAGGCATACATTTGCTAACACACTTTTGTCGCTAGAACTCGAACTTGATGAAGAAGAAGAAGAAGAGCTACTACTCTCCCAAGCTACATAGGCCATCTTCCCTTTGCTCCTTTTTGTGACCTTAGGTGACTCCTTTTCCTTTCGCTTAAGTTTTGGGCAATCCGTCTTGAAATGACCAACTTGCCCACACTCATAACATGTGCCTTTCTTGGAGTTCCTTCCACCGTCACTTTTCCGGTAACCGCTATCTTTCCGAAACTTCCTAAGATTTTCTTCAGAGTTTCTTATACCATTCTTCCTCATATACCTATGGTAGCGCTTCACGAACAACCCCATTTCCTCATCATCGGAGTCATCTTCGCTTTCGCTACTCTCCTCTTGCTCAACCTTTTTGGACTTTGAGACGGAAGCCTTTAGAGCAATTGACTTCCTATCTTTGTCTTTTTCCTTCTCCACATGCTTGTCCTTCTTGGATCCTTTCTCATGCTTATCCAAGGCATTGAGCACACTCATGCTCTTCAAGCTTTCCAAAGAGCGTTGTAAGGCTCAATTGAGAGAGATCATTGGCTTCTTTGATTGTCGTGACCTTTGGTTGCCATTTTCTAGATAAACACCTCAAAATTTTGTTAGTAGCAACTTCATTTGCTATTGGATTTCCGAGACCATGCAACTTATGTGTGATTTTTATGAACCTTTGTTGCATTTCATTGATGGTTTCACCATCATTCATATGAAAAAGTTCAAATTCTTGTGTCATTTTTGATTGCTTAACTTCATTAATTCCTTCAAAGTGGTCAACTAAAGTATCCCATATTTGTTTTGCCGAGGTACAATGCGAGACATGGTAAAATTGGTCAATCCCCAATGAGGATAGTAAAATATTTTGTGCCTTCGCATCATAACCTACTTTCTTTCTATCGTCGTCATTCCATTGTGCCATAGGCTTGTTGGTAATAACACCATTCAAATCGGTATTTGTCGGAACAAAGGGACCGTTGATGATGATATTCCAAATTTCAACATCATAAGAAGTGATGTGAATCCTCATACTACTCTTCCAATAATCGAAATGCTCGTCGTTGAAGATTGGAGCGCGATTGTACGCCCCTTTTGGTGCAAAAGCCATATTGTCTAATAATTGGCACAAATCCGCTGAATTTTATTAAAAAATCAACCGGGATCGTGATACCACTTGTTAGACTACAAGGCTACGCTCAATAGTGGCGAACAAAGCGTTTCAAACAAACAACTACGGTTTCTCGTAAATAAATCGAGTAAGCGCGGAAGCTACCTAGATCGGTAGTCTATTGCACCTCGATCAAAGGAAGTGTAGTAAAAGCCGATGGAATGAACACGATACAATGAATGCAATTCGAATTAACCAAGTCAATCAATTTCAAATTACACTATTCTATTTGAAATTGAGTCACACACAAATTGTACAATTGCAAATCCTAATAACAAACAAAGTGAATAACTAATTGGAATGTAAAAGAGATAAGGATAGAAAGATACACAAGGGAGTGATCACGGAGTTCCCGACTTTCGTACGTCCTCGCAGAGTCGGCTGGTACCTCTCCGCCCACCTTATCAAACGGACAAGGTGAGAGTTTTACTTCGGAAAAACTCTTTCAATGCACCGTTTACAAACGACTCAAATATGTAAGATATAGACGCTAAACCCGGTCTTCACCATCTTCAACATATAACCGTCTTTGTAATTTGTGCGAACCCAATTCGATCTCGTCTTCAATATTCGTTCCCGACAATCAATCCTTCACGCAATCTTCAATCCAAGACTCCGTGATGATCGTCCGAATAATTCCCTCAACGAACCGAATTGTAACCTTCAAGCAAGCTCTTGAACCGGATGAGAAACCACAACCTTCAAGACTCAATCAACCCGAGCGACGAATTCTGATTCACCGCGAATTCTCCTCGAACGTTATCCTTCGAATTCTTCAAATCAATCTCCAATTGAACCCATACTCAATCTTCAATTTGATAGAAGTAATGAAGGAAGATGATGATTGCTCTTGAATGAACCTTGATACAAAATTCTCAAACAATCTTGACCAAAGAACTCTTCAATAATGGTTTCTCACACTTACAACAATAACACATAAAGTTATTTATAATGGAAGTAGAATTGAGCAAATTTAGGCACAATCTAACAGACTTGTATCGATACATGCATCAGTATGTATCGATACAAGCAACTCACAGCAGAAGAGATTGTGTTCTTGTATCGATACATCCACGCTTATGTATCGATACATACACCAGAAAAACAGAAAAATGACTGATATGTTTCGAAACACAAAGGTATGTTTCGAAACACAAGGCTCTCTCTGACTTCAGGAGAGTTTGCATGTGTTTCGAAACATACAAGTGTGTTTCGAAACACAGAGACTCCTCTGACTTCATTGAGAACAATTTGTATCGATACAAAGGTGCTATGTATCGATACAAATGCGTGATAATCAACCTGTACATGTTTCAGGACATTTGTATCGATACAGACTTACATGTATCGATACAAAACACCTAAAAATTAATTTTTCAAAGTTTCAAAAAGATGTTTTGCTGTTAAGTCACTTTCAATTGTTTCCTAAACATATTCTACTCTATTTCCATGTGTTTTGACAATTATTAAAACTAGGAGGGGAACTGGTACATTAACACTGGATAACAAGATAAATGTCATTGGCCCAATATTGAACTGGACAAAAATGACACCAAGTATGCTTTGTGTTCAATATAGACATAAGGGGCAAAGAGGTAATTGTACACGCATATATTATCACAAAGGTTATGTTTTGATCACATGTTAATTTCTAATATCTTTGGTAGCAATGATGTGTTGCTAGATACCGCTCATTGTTTATTATATTAAACAAAGGATTTAATATAATTCCCAACGTTATGGAAACCTACAAGGGTCACACACATAAGGACAGTCTAATATTGAGATAAATAAAGGAACACCGTAAGGTACGGTATATGTGCAAAGTGATAAGGGTATCATGGTGGGAGGGCGCGCACATGAGTGCTTCCACTCATGGGGAGCGCACGCCCTAGTCCTTGTATCTTGTTGGGCCGAACAATAGATATCTTGGTGCACAAGACAAGAGTTGTCTTGATGCATAAGGCAAGAAATATCTATAAATAGAGACCTCTTGTCATAGCTCAAACACACCAAAAAGCACAAGAATATTTTAGAGTTGGAAAACCCTAAAATAATTCCTCTCTCTCAATATTCTTGCATAGCCTTCAAACATAAAGAGCTAGCACTCTATTGAAGGTGACTGTTCTTGTGGACTAGTTAGAGGCGTCGGTGATCTCCATCAACGCTCGTGATCTCTACTAGTTCGTGTTTCAAAGGGTTCTACTCTACAAGAGGTAATAACCCTAAAACACGTATCATGCTCATTCGTAAGGATTAAACTAAGGAAAAAATTTGAATTCCGTTGCTTAAACTATTACTATTTTCCTGCAAATATCACATAGTACAAATTACAGACCATAAAGCACACATAGGTGCATAAGAAATCCAGGACATATTCCAACAAAACATCAAAAGAAAAAATAAGAAAAGATCAAGATTAAAAAGAGGCAGTCTCAGCACAGTTGACTAACACTTCCTCAGTAGCATCATCAGCAAAAGCATTTTCTTTTCCTCATTCTTCTTCTTGAGCTTCCTCAATATCCTCACCCTTAGCTTCATCTTCAGCCTTCAAAGCTGCAATTACCCTGTCAATCTTCAGCTTTCTAGCCCCAAGAGCCATACTGGTCTCAGTAAGGTCGGCAATCATTTGTTTTCTGCTGAGAATATTATTTGATTGGACAGAAATACTAGCTAAATTAGCAGTATTTGATGCAGACAGCAACCTGCAATCTAAAGACAAAGGACTTGGCCTTTTACATGGCTCATCAGTCCCAAGTAAAATATCTGGATGTTACTGGAGAATAATACCACACAAGAGAGTGGGAAAAGCTATAGGGAACTTGATAGCATAGGGCTTAGCATGCTCCAAAACCTGATAGTAAATATAGGAGCCAAAATCAAGGGAGAGAAGTTGACACACATACCCCTAACAAATACTTGCCTATATTCTGGAATCCTTGAATCATCACAGTCTTCAGAAACATTTACCAAAATTTCTCTGACCAACTTGTCATAGCAAAAACCTAGATTCTTCACAGTCTTCATTAGCCTAGCATGGGTCAACAGATCCACAAGTTCTTGGCACTTGAACACATCTTCCTTCTATGGCAGATATATTTCTTTCTAGTCCAAGCCTTCTGCAGTAGATATATTTCCACCTAGCAGAACCACTTTCCAGATGGAAAGATACATTGTCCAGAGGTGGTGGAGGAATAGTTAGAGGGACTTTCATACCCTTGATAGTTTTTCTAGATGCTTTGACAGAAGTGGCAGCATCTATCTCAGCAACCTCAAAATCAGAATCACTTGTAGGAGGGTATTTCCTCTTGAGATTCTTTTTACCTTGATCATGTTGGGGCACAATCTTGCTCCAAGTCTTAGGGGGACCATACATTGTTTTCTTCCAAGTGTCAACTTTCTTCTTCTTGCCCCCTTGGGCACTTTCACTCACAGTAGGTGTACTCTTGAGAGATTTGCACCTTGTCATGCGAGCAACACCTGTGACATGGATCTTCTCCAAAGACCTTTCTTCTAGTCCATCTTCATCTACAAGAACCACATCATCTTGTACTATATTTTCAGTCTCAGCATGACTCACAGCTTCCTAAGACTCAATATCTTGATCATGAGGCTTGGGTGAACCTTCCTCATGGATACTCTCAGTATCAAGAGTATTTGGAACCACAAGGTTCTCTTCATTGACATGTGCCAAAGATGCGGGAGCATCTAGCATAGCATCCTTTAGCTTATTAGGATTCCCAACAACACTAGTATTAACATCATGTCTAGCAACAGTACTACCAGTTTTCTCATTATCAACAAATTTTTCATCAGAGGAATTTGGCCTATCATCCTCTAATTTGTCATCTATCTTAGGATTATCAGAACCTAACGTTTTCAGCAGCAGTGACAATAATAGTACCCTCAGCAGGGGTATCTTCAAATTTACTGACGGAAGTGTTAGCACTTGGTTCCACCACTGTCGATAAAAACAGATTCTCCTTACAGTAGAGATCATGCATGCTTAATCCTACACGCTGAACAGTAGAGCGTTTTGATTTCTTACCTTTAGATTTTGAACCCTTATTTGTTGCAGAAGACGAAGAGGCTTTTCTGGAACTCTTCTTCCTCGACACTGGCACTTTAGTGCGTTGTGTTGTCAGACCAGAACTAGGAATAGTAGCAAGAGGTTGTGGATCTGTTATAATCATTGATGGATCCACTTGTTGAGCGACGGGATCAGAAACAGAATCGGACGGGAAGGTAGATTGTTGATCTTGCATTGTGGGTTGAGGAACGGAATCAGACATGGTGATGATTTGTTGTTTGAGAGTACGAAAGAGAAGTAGGATTCGAATGATGTTTGAAGCGGCAAGAGAGAAGTTGAGTAGTTAAGAGTACAAGAAGGTAAAGTAATGATAATATCGTGTGGGAGTATCACTTAAGGAAGTTTGAGAAAATCTTCCTTCATTTGCGTGCACTAAGCGGTTGAGTTGGGAGAAATTAACTGTTGCACGCATGCACGCCTCCCAAAAATTAACTGTTACAATTCCTCAATTAGGCAGATTCCTAACTTCCCTCTTAATTTTTCAAATTGTGGAGTATCAAGGGCTTTTGTAAAAATATCTGCTACTTGCTCTTCAGTTGAAACATGCTCAAACATGATAATTTTTTCTTCTACTAATTCTCTAATAAAGTGGTGTCTAATATCAATGTGTTTAGAGATATTAATTGCACTTAGATTGTCACAATATAATGTCATAGCATGTTGTTTGACATTGTACTCACTCAGCATCTGTCTTATCCATACCCATTGTGCACAGCTACTACCAGCAGCTATGAACTCAGCTTCAGCTGTGGATAGAGAAACACAATTGTGCTTCTTACTGAACCAGGATATAAGATTGTTGCCCAGGAAGAAACATCCACCAGAGGTACTCTTTCTATCATCTACACTTCCAGCCCAATCAGCATCACAGTATCCAATTAACATAGTATTTTTCCCATGAGTGTATAATATCCCATAATCACTAGTACTATTAACATACTTCAGAATTTTTTTTACCTGAGTTAGATGACTAATCATTGGTTCAGCTTGGTACCTAGCACACACTCCAACTGCAAATGTAATATATGGCCTACTTGCAGTGAGATATAGGAGGCTTCCTATCATACTTCTGTACATGCTTTGATCAACATCTACACCTTTTTCATCTATTGATAGTTTCACATGTGTAGGAGCTGGAGTTCTTTTAGGAGTAGCATTCTCCATACCAAATTTCTTGACAATATTTCTAGCATACTTACTTTGAGAGATTAAAATAGTGTCTTCCATCTGTTTTACTTGAAGACCAAGAAAGAAATTTAGCTCACCTAAAAAGCTCATCTCAAATTCAGATTGCATTTGCTGAACAAAATGCTCCACCATCTGGTTAGACATTCCTCCCAAAACTATGTCATCAACATAAATTTGTGCAATCATTAGCTATCCTCTTATATCTTTTACAAAAAAAGTTTTGTCATTTCCTCCCTTCATGTAGCCATTGTTAACCAGGAACTCAGTAAGTCTCGCATATCAAGCTATAGGAGCTTACTTCAAGCCATATAGATCTTTGCTTCTGAGATTCAAGTGACCAAGTTTTTGATGCCATAGTTTCGCTTCATCTTCTTTGGTTATTAGACAGGTAGATAGCTCATCTTTATTTTGTGAGACCCATAAGTAACAGTTATCCTTTGATCTTAGACCTTTCATCAGGGTTTCAACTTCACCATTAGTCACTAAACATTCACTCTTTGTAAAGTTAACATTCAATCCTTGATCGCATTATTGACTAATGCTGATTAGATTAGCAGTCAGTCCTTTTACATGAAGAACCTTGTCAAGCTAGGGTAGACCTTCATTCATCAGTGTTCTTATACCCTTGATCTCTCCCTTGGCTCCATCACCAAAGGTCACAAAGCTGGTAGCATATGGCATCACATCTGTCAAGTATTGTGTTTCTCCAGTCATATGCCTGGAACACCCACTGTCAAAGTACCAATCACTTCTAGATGATGCTCTCAGAGATATGTGAGCAATTTGAGCAGTCTCAACACTTTCTGATTCTAGTCTACTAGTGTCCACAGTGTTGCTAGTGAGTTTGTCATTCTTTTTCTTCCACTCTTTCTTGATGTTCTTCACCACAGGCTTAGTCCTTGATGAATACCCAACCATAGTATCTAACTTTTGGTCTGGGCTTATAACTAGTTGTCTATTGTCTTACTTGATGTTAAGGCATCTATCTTGACATAGTTAGATCATAAGTACTAACAGATGGTACAAATTGTCTCTCTAATGGTTGTCTCTGATGAGGCACAGTTTTGTAGTCAAAACATATACCTTTAAAGTTACTTGATTTCTGTCCCATCTCTAAAATTTCATCTAATCTGTCAGTACCTTTGTTTATCATCCTCGGTTGCTTATTCATGTTGTTAATCTTAGATTTAAGTAAAGCAACCTCATCATTGAGATATGAGTTCATTTCCAATAGTTTGTTCTTTTTAGCTTGCAGGAGAGTAATGGTCTTCTTTTGCTTTATTGAGGTTCTACAAATTTCTTCACTTCTGATAAATAATTCTTAGTGGACATCAGCCAGTTCTTCATAAGGTAACTCTTCATCAAAAGAATCTCTGTCATATGCACACACTCCTGTCAAAGCAATCACATGTTAAGTAGTTTCAGGATCTTCTTTTGATTTATCTTCAGCATACTAGGAGACAGTCATTCCCTTCTTTTGCTTCTTTAAATATGTCGCACACTCAGTCCTGATATGACCATATCCTTCACATTCATGACATTAAACCCCTTTGTTTTGATTCATCTTGTCATCAGTTCTAGGTTTCCTCTGATTGTTGACATATTTATTGATGATGCGACTGTTCTCCAGAGCATAAGTCTTAGGGCGTCTGTCCATCTTTTTAAAAGCTTTACTAAATTGTTTTCCCAACATCACCATAGACGCCTTCATCAGCCTCCATATCACTATGTTGATCAATCTCTTCAGCATTATAAACAAAGGCAATGCTTTTTGTCTTCTTCTCAGATCTCTCATTGGCAAACATCTCAAATGTTTGTAGAGAACCAACTAGTTCATCCATTTTTAAATCTAAAATGTCCTTGGCTTCCTCTATTGCAGTGACTTTCATGTCAAACTTCTTAGGCAAGGACCTAAGCATCTTTCTTACTAGAGTTTCTTCAAATATCTTCTCACCCAAGGCATCAAATTGATTGTCATAATCAAGAATTGTCATGTGGAATTCTTGAATGCTTTCATCATCCTTCATTCTCAAGCTCTCAAACTTACTAGTCAGGAATTGCAACCTTGAGCTTTTCACCTTAGATGTGCCTTCATGAACAGTTTTAAGTATCTTCCAAGCCTCCTTTGCAATAGTGCATCTCTTGATCAGTTTGAAGATGTCCACATCAACTCCATTAAATAGAGCATTTAAGGCTTTTGAATTTGCATTGGCCAATGCCTCCTCCTCTTTGCTCCAATCCTCCTCAAGTTTTAGTGCGATGGTGGTTGCGCCATCTTTATCAGTAATCACTGGATGTTTCCATCCTTTCATAACAGATCTCCATGTTTTGTGGTCCATGGATTTCAGAAACGTTGTCATACGGGACTTCCAGTTATCATAATTAGAGTCACCAACCAAAAGTGATGGGTTGTTCATAGGTCCTCCTTCTTTGTCCATTCTAGCCAGAAATATCCTCCCTGGAGCTCACCCTAAAACAGAACAGGGTGCCTGCACTAATGCCAATTGAAATTATGGCAACCTAACAGATAAACGATGTGAACAATATGTTGGCACAACTATCCGAGCACGTGTCTAGCTCAGGATTTAAAAACAGTTATAATGTAAATTAAACGCAGCGGAACCATAAATAACACAGAGAGTTTGTTAACCCAGTTCGGCGCAAATTGCCCTAGTCTGGGGATACCAATCCAGGAGTGAACTCACTATAATAGTTCTAGTGAAACGACCAACGTAGCCACACTACTTGTCTTGCACCTACACCCCACCCCGTGACAGCACTACCTAGGAACTCCTAGATATGAGACCTCGTCTCAACTCCTACCAACAGCACATACAATGTTGTTATCAACACACAAGTTCACACGCTAAAAGAGACACACTCTTATGACACAAACTCACTCCGTACTTAGAAGCTTAGGAGAAGTTCACACTTACAACTCAAACAAACACAGTCCTTAGCTTGAATCAAGAAGATACAAGCAAGGCTCACAATTAACAAACAAAACACTAAAACCTTAAACACACGCTTTGAGTACACACACGACTTTAGCTACTTTTTAGGGTTTGCCATTACACACACCCACATATATATATTACTAAGATAGCAGGAGTTTGGGCTTCAGACAGCTCTTGGACGCTGTCTGGTCCAGCTACGAAATCTTCAAGCACAAGTAATACGTTTCCAAAATATAACAATATCCCCTTTGGAAATATATCAAGGCAATACTGCCTTTAACACTTCATCAATTACACGCGCCTTGATCAGCAAGCTAGGTTAAAATAAAACTTCAAGCGAATCTTGTAAAAGATTGCATACAAAAATAAAGCGCTAGCTGGCGCAAAAAGTACTGGTCACATAATATTGTTCCATATGCTACATCATCTGACCCAACATCTGGCTAATATATGTTTTTGCAAAATATAGCCAATCTTCAAAACTCAACAATGTTTATTGTTTAGACAAGCTTTATATTGGCCTTCTATGTTAAAGAATTGCATAGAATATGCCAAAGGATGTCAAGAATGTCAAAAACATGCAGGAATACAATATGTACCTGCAAATGAATTACATTCGATAATAAAACCATGGCTATTAAAAGGATGGGCTTCTGGATTTGATTGGTGAAATTAAGCCCGCTTCATCAAAAAATCAACGCTACATTTTAGTTGGTATTGATTATTTTACAAAATGGATTGAAGCAGTGCCTTTACCTAATGTAGATCAAGAGGCGGTGATTAATTTCATTCAAGATCATATTATTTATAGATATGGCATTCCTGAAACAAATACCATTGATCAAGGTTCAGTATTCCCTAGAAGAAAAATGCAAGAGTCTGCTAATGAAACTGGCTTTCGATTGCTAACTTCAACACAATATTATGCTCAAGCAAATGGTCAAGTTGAAGCAGCCAATGAAATAATTATAAATTTGATTAAAAAACAGATTTCCCAAAAGCCAAGAAATTGGAACAAAACTCTAGATCAAGTTTTATGGGCATGCAGAAATTCTCCTAGAAAATCAACTAACACTACACCATTTCGATTGACATATGGTCATGATGTTGTGCTTCAATTCCTATCGAAATAAATTTGCAATCAGTTCGAGTGCAAAGACAAATAGAAATTCTAATAGACCAATATTGGGAAATGATGTTAGATGAGTTAGTTGATTTAGATGAGGAAAGACTACAAGCTTTAGAAGTTTTGACTAGGCAAAAAGAAAGAGTTGTCAAAGCCTATAACAAAAAGGTTAAGTCAAAAACTTTTAACATAGGAGAATTAGTTTGGAAAGTGATTTTGCCTATGGGCAAAAAAGATAGAGTCTTAGGCAAATGGTCTCCTCATTGGGAAGGTCCATTCAAAATTGTTCAAGTTTTTTCTAAGGGTACTTATGAAATTGAAGAGCTAAGTCCTGAAAAACATGTTTAGGGAATTAATGGTAAGTATTTGAAAAAATATAAGCCACCATTGCTCGAAGTAAACATAAGCGCAGAATAAACTTAGATCAAAACGGAAGTGGCAAAAGAAAATAAAATTGCCACAAAATGGGCATTTGTCAAATTACAACCAGGAAACGGAAATATTGTTCAAACTTTAAAAGAAAATTACAAAACACCCCTGTAACATTTGTCAAAGGGTTAATAGGTATATACCCTCCTGTAAAGTACATGATTTTTGCAATACCCACCTGTAAAAAAAAAAATTGAGAATACCCCCTGTAATGTTTGATTTTTTGCAATACAGCCCTGGACACAGTCAATCATAATATAACCCCCGCAAAACAGAACCGCCACTAAAAACCACCCCAAAATATAATTTTAGCGGTGGTTTTAAACCGCCGCAAATAAAAAATGCTGCAAAATATAATGGTTGAAAAAGTTTAGGGTATATTGCAAAAGTTCAAATATTACAGAGAGTATTCTCAAAAAAAAAATTACAAGGGGTACTACAAAAATCATGTAATTTACAGGGTATTGACCTATTAACCCTTAATCATATGGTTCTTTTCTATACTACCCCGTCTCTTTGTTTTTTGTTTTTCTTCACTTTTTGCTTATCAAGTTTTCATCTTTGCATTTTTTTGGAACATGTGTTGAAGCAAGATTGGAGGTTAGTTGATGTACCCATTGCAGAAGATTGTAGTGAAGAGGATTCAGATTCGAGTTACAAGAAATCTGTTACATGTAAAGTGTTTTTAGGTTTTACTTCTAATCTCATAGCTTCTGGTGTTAGAGATGTTTTTCGATTTCTTTGTGAGCATTACATGGTCAGTGTATTTCATTTATAACCACATCTATTTGCTTTCCCCTATGAAGCACAAACACTGGACACTGATAATATTTTTGAAAAATATGATATAATTCAATATAATATAATTGTAAGTGTTGGTGTTGTGTCAGATATCCGACACCGGGGCACGTCTAATGCGAGAGTGTCTGTACTACTTCATAGACTTTCCTTATTTCTAATGTTATTTAGCTATTAAGGATGAAAGATTTAATGTTTGATTTGAGTTTGTCTTTGTGGTAAATCCTACTTCTATATTCATGGTAGCATTGTAAAAGGGTATTCTAGTTATCTAGTATATAGTTACTTGTGCAAAAAAAAATTCGCAACTGATATAATGGAATCTTAACTTGTATTAGTTGAAGTTTTTCAAAAATTATACAGGCTCTGTTTGGTAAAATTAAGTTATAAGCTAGCTGATAACTAAACATTTAGCTAAAAAAAATAAGGAAATAATAATAAGGGTAAAAATGGGATAAAATGTAAAAAGTTATAAGCTATAAGCTCATACGATACATAAAATAGCTTCTCAAAAAACGCTATAAGCTAATTACATATGCTTGTTACCAAACACGTCCATTTTTATCTAACAAGATTATAAGCTAATTGGACTTACCAAACACACCCATAATTTAACCTCTCTATTTTGAGTTCTTTTTTTTTTTTTTTTGAAATCAACAAGTTCAATTCCTTTCATTATTAATCAAAGTAGCAATACACGGAAGTACAAAATCAAAGAAACGGTGACAAGGCCATGAAATGGCCGCCCGAGCTAAGGTGTGAGCGACCATGTTTGCTTGCCTCCTAACAAACTTTACCTCAAAGTTATGTAAACTATGGAGATCATGCTTAATCCTAGTAATAAGAGATCTAAATTCGGATGACCCTTTATTATTACTATGGTCTCCAATACAATGAACAAGTATCTTGGAATCACTTTCAAAAATAACATTATTAAAACCTTGTGAACAAGCAAGTTGAAGTGCATCAAGTAATGCCATTGCTTCACCCTCTAGAGTTGACATTCTTCCATTATAATGTTGAGTCTGTGCACATATAACATCGCCTCTATGGTCTCGGAAACAAGCAGCTGTGGTGGTTCTCCTGCCAACACTCGGAAAAGCCGCATCAACATTACATTTGAGGTTGCCAAAATGAGGCTGCAACCAGCTGGTCTCTTCGCGGGTTTGCTGCTGCTGCTGTCGTGATGATACACCATGCTGCTGCCGCTGGTTTTGTGCGTTATTCCAGGCCTGCCACGCCATAATTGATTGTTGTCCAATAGTTGAAGGCAGCGGTTTATGGGAATTCCATACCGCATCATTACGGCTTTGCCAAATATTCCATAATAACAGTGCAGCTTGCCCGGCACTATCCTCATCTTCTTGACTGCAAATATTCAGAATTAGATCCCGCACATTATCAAAATATGGTAACCTGTTATGAACAATATGAGAAAGGCCAGCAGCTGCCCAACAAGCTATAGCATGATTACAAGTGAAAAAAACATGGAAATCATCCTCTAAATCATCATTACACATAGGGCAATTAATAGGACAAGGGACATGGCGTTGGGCTAAACGCGTGCGTGTAGGAATACACTTGTTGCACAACCTCCACAATAAATGACGACTCTTCGGAGGACCATTTATTTTCCACAAATTTGCCCACAACATACCCCTTAACTCATGTCTTTTTTCCCAACTCTCCCTCATTAAGAGACGGTACCCCGACCGCACCGTGTAGACACCATCCTTGTCTCCCTCCCAAACTAAACGATCAACTTGATTTGAAGCAAAGAGAGGTGTGGACAGAATTTTATCCGTGTCTTCCCTTGAGAATAAGCTCTCGATTTTTGCTCTATCCCATTTCTTCTCACCCTCAAGCATCAAGTTATTAACACGGAGAGAATAGACATCCTCTCTTTGGGGTGAACTCACCCACCGACCACCCTCCTCCCTACACCAAGCATCAAACATCACCCTCACTTTACTACCATCCCCAATAGACCATCTACACCCTTTAATAAGCACCTCCCTAGCGCTCCATATACTTCTCCAAGAGAAACTCGGATTGTTACCAAGGCTAGCATCAAGAAAGGAAGACTTTGGGAAATATCTAGCCTTAAAGACTTGGGAAACTAAAGCCTCCGGGTTTTGCAAAATACGCCAACCTTGTTTTGCGATCATAGCCTTATTAAAGGCACCAAAATTGCGAAACCCCAGCCCTCCTAAACTCTTTGGACTAGTCATCTTATCCCACGCCATCCACCGTATCCCTTTATTATTATCTCCTCCTCCCCACCAAAAACCATTTATCATCCGTTCAATTTCCTCCACAACGGAGGTAGGTATCAAGTACACACTCATAATGTATGACGGGATTGCCTGCAAAACAGATTTTATCATCACCTCTTTACCTGCTTTGGTCAAAGGGCGACCCCTCCACGAATTTAATCTCCTCCAAATACGATCTTTCAAGAATGAAAAAACAGCCTTCTTACTCCGGCCCACCATAGAAGGTAGTCCTAAGTAAGAACCGGTACCAACAACATGTTTGACACCAAGGATTGAAGCAAGATCCTCCTGTGCCGCCAAACTAAGGTTGCGGCTAATATATACTTTGGATTTGGATAAGTTAATCTGTTGTCCTGTTGCAACTTCATAAACATGTAAAAGATTAAGTAAGTTAGTAGCCTCTGTCGCCGAAGCCCTAAAGAAAAGAAAACAGTCATCAGCAAAAAGAAGGTGAGACACCACCGGTGCCCCTCGGCAAACTCTCACTCCATGGATATCACCTGTTCCTATTGCTTTCTTTATAAGAGTTGTTAACCCTTCTGCTACTAGAATAAATAGGTAAGGAGAAAGAGGGTCTCCTTGCCGTAATCCTCTACCTGGCATAATCGGCCCTACACTCTCAAAATTCATAAGAACCGAGTAGTTCACCATACTCACACACATCATCATCCACTTAATCCATATGTCATTAAACCCCATTCTCTCCAACATACCTCTCAAGAAACCCCAATCCATGCGATCATACGCCTTGCTAATGTCAATTTTAAGGGCCAAGTCACCTTGCCGACCCCTAGTCTTCCTTTTCATGGCATGGATGGTTTCAATAGCAACAAGGGCATTATCGATAATGGACCTTCCTTCAACAAAAGCCGATTGCTCCGGAGAGATAATCTTATCAAGAATCAGTTTAAGCCGGTTAGCAAGCACCTTAGAGACCATCTTGTAGAGAACATTGCACAAAGAAATAGGTCTCATATCTTTAAGAGACACCGGGTTATCACATTTTGGAATGAGGCAAATATTTGTGTCATTGAGATTTGAGGGAAAAAAACCTCTATCAAGCCAACCTACTGCTGCCCGCCATACATCCTCTCCACACATGTCCCAATAATATTTGTGTAAAAGGCGGGATTGAAGCCATCTGGACCCGGGGCTTTATCTGAATGCATTTGAAAGAGGGCCTGGCCAAATTCCTCTTTCTCTAGCGGTTTGGTAAGACAAAGGTTGTCATCAGTAGTAACTTTTTGTTGGATCAAATTTAGGACAGGATCATGATTCCCAACATCCGGTCGAAACACATCTTCAAAGTATCGATGAGCCAGCTCACATAAGCCAGCCTGGTCTGTAATCTCATTACCACTATCATCCATAAGCTTCTTAACCCGTTTTCTACCATTTCTTGCCGTAGCCGACATATGGAAAAATTTTGTATTCATATCTCCCTCTTGAAGCCAATGCATTTTCGCCATTTGCTTCCAAAAAAAGTTCTTCTTAAATAAGGATTGTGGCATGACGGTCGGAAGCCACCTTGTAACGTTGATGACCAGCTTCACTATTACTTCCCCTCCATTCCTCCATCGCCCTTTGACATTCTAGTAACTCCTCTTTATACCGCCCTCTCTTCCTCCGTCCCCATTTACTTAGCTTACTTGCACACCGGACCACTCTATCCTCAACCGCAATATGTTCACCAACCCCCCATCCTTCGCCAACAACCTCGTCAATCCCCTCCTCATACAGCCAGCAATTTTTGAATTTAAACCGGTATTGAGAGTGTCTCGGTGGTGGAAAGTCAGTTTGGAGCAGGATCGGATAATGATCGGAGTGTGAGGCAAGTAAACTTGTAAGTTTCACTTGCGGGAAAATTTGCAACCATTCCGAAGTGGCCATAGCTCTGTCAAGTCGTTCTTCAATCATATGGGGTGCACCTCTACTCTTCACCCAAGTAAACGGATAACCGTCAAGTTTGATGTCTGATAGGTCACAGTCAGCAACTGTCTGTCTAAAGCCGTCACACAACTAGGTCGGATGCGGATTTAGGCCCCTCTTGTCTTCTTGGGAAAGTAGGTCATTAAAACCCCCTATGATACACCACGGGAGGCTAGACATTGCCTTCAACTCATGAAGTAATTGCCATGCATCACGTCTTCTATCACGTTCCGGGTAACTGTAATAGCATGTCAATCTCCAGTCACCTTTTTCTTCATCCTCAATATGCAGATTAATGAAATTCCGGCTATAGTTAACCACACGGCAGTTGCATGTATTTCGCCATAAAACAGCCAGCCCGCCACTTCGTCCGACAACATCAATTGGCAAGCAGGAATCGTATCCCAAGATAGTTCTTAAGTCTTCCAAAGATCTTCCATATGACAAAGTTTCAGAAAGAAAAATAATATCAGGTTTGTGACCGCGAGCAAGCCCCTTCAAATTCGGAATTGCATTAGGTTTGCTCAATCCCCTACAATTCCAGCTGAGAACAATCATTGGTCCCGGCAGTCCTGGCTGCCAGGACCTGCCGATAAAAAATGTTGAGACAAATCATCACTACAATTTTTTTCCTCCATTTTTTCTTCCCCGCGTCGTTTCTTCTCAGATTGGGTATTTGGTTCAATGGGTTCAGCTTGGTTTATTTTGGTTCGGTCCGGTTCATTGAGGGTTAAAACTGGGTTCTGGTTCAGGGACTGTTTGGGCCGGTTTAGGTGGGTGAGGCGGTTTTTTGCTGGCTGACGTGGAATAGTGGGATTGGAAAGGGTTAAGGTTTTTGAGGAGTTGACCGCGTGGGACCCGTCAACAGAAAAGACAAAGGAATTGTTCACTTGAGTGGTAGGTTAAGAGAGAGGAATATCATTATGGGCTAATGATTGGCTTTTATGGCTTGCACTGAAACCGATGGGAGACAAATTTGTAAGATGGATGGGTGGGTTTTTAATTGTGTCAACGTCAAGGGTGAGGTGTGGGGTCGGGGAATAATTGTTGGTAGGGCTAGTAAGGGTAGGTGACTTTTGATTTGGGATTTGTGCTGGTGTCTTTGTGGAAAGAGAGAGTTGGTGTGGGCCTTGGTTTTGATGGGTAGTAAAAGGGTTGATTTGGTTGTTATGGGAGAAATTTACTGGTATAGGAATATTATTGATTGGCAATTTATTGTTGGTAGGACCCACTTCTGCAGGAACACTCTTGGGATGGCTATGGGCTGTCGCCGCCGCCCCTCCACCACCATCTTCACTTCTGCCGCCGCCCCCATCACGACCTCCTCCACCGTGTGCTCCATTCCCTTCTTCCTTCAACCACCGTGAATTCTGTCTTCCCGCACCTCTTCTTGGTTCTGCTCTAATCTCATTACTCCACCCTCGAATGCCATCATCACTCTCCTGCTCAAATCTGATCGGACAGCGGTTCTCCGCATGACCCATAATTCCACAGATGAAACAGAAGGTACCCAGTTTCTCATATTTGAACTTCACAGTACACCAGTTGTCGTACCTGTCCTTAACTTTAGTATCTTTTTTCAGTGGTTGACGCACATCCAACTTTACCCTCAAACGCATGTATTGCCTCCATATGCTAGTGTTGTTGTTCTTGTCATATTCCAGCAAAGAACCAATGTAATTTCCCAACTTTTCTCCCACTGTTTCCTTCATGAGACCCATAGGCAAGCCATGAATTTGCACTTAAAAATCAACATGGTAAAGAGGGATGCTCTCGAGCTGAGTACCAATCTGGACTCTCTCTAGGACGAGAGTGTTGTTATCGAAAGTCCAGGGGCCATTCTTCAGGACCTCCTCCATATCAAGAGGATGGTTGAAGCGGAAAAGAAATAATCCAGGATTGGTTTCTTTTATGGTAACCCCTTTCACCGGTTGCCAAAGATTCGCCATTCTCACGGTCATAGACGTAACATGAATTACCCGATCACTCAGGAATCGTCCGACCAAACACCACCGTAACTCCTCCTGCGCCTCCGTCTCCTCCTCGAAGGCAAAGTCGAAGCCTTCAACATCATCGCCATTCAAGGATAAATTTGCAAAATCCCCTTCAGCCATAGTACCACGATCGATCTCCAACCTCAATACTCTAGTAGCACGAACAGAAAACACCTTTCAAAAGCAAGCTCTCTAAAAAACAGAGAGAAGGATCAAGCTCTCCACAAGAGAGAGAGAAACTGTTATATGCTCTTTGTTACTACAAATAAAAATTTACCAGTTCTGTTTGAATTGGAATTTGGTTTTATTTTGAGTATAATAATAGGTTTTGATTTTTAGGGTAATATCCATTTTGGTCTTGGATGCTGACAATTTTTATGATCGGTTAGTGTTAGTTTTACGTAATGTATTTTAGCTTATTTGATACCTTAATATCTAAAGATTTCAATTTCAGGATTCACCTTGAATTGGATATGGAAAATTTGATTGCTATTAGATGATCCCAAACAGGATTTATATATGTCTTCAGGTTAGATGTTCAAATTTTGATTATGGGTCCTGAAGTCATGTTATATCAAGTTGGGGGTGTTAGTTTCTAGTTAAAAATTAAAATGCTTGCCTTAGTGTGCAATGAGTTGAATGTTATGTGTTTTGAGCCGCAAAACAGGAATCATTGTGCATTGAAGAACCTCACGTTGTCTATGTTTTGCTATGTTTGCTCACTGATTTGCATCACTCGACTAATTTCATCTAGTTCTTCATTGTCCTTCATCGCCAAGCGACATGAAACTGTTGGTAAGCTAATTTTCTTGAATTTCGTATATATTGCTTGTCACCTAGGGAAGGGCAAGATTTGTTTAACAAATTTGTAGCGATGGATTCCCATCCTGTGTGTTTGAATTGTAAAATAGATTGAAGACATTGTAATGGGCAATTGCACCAATCTAAAAAAATGTTTGCCTCGCAGAGGAAGAGCAAAGCTTAAAAAATTATCCACTTCGTCACACACCCAATTTGAAGGGCACCAATAAAGCCAAGTGCTACCTGGTGAGTCAGGTGTCACCACACTGCTACCTGGTGCAAAACCAGACAAAATCTGCAGCATTTCAGCTGCTAAAGTGCATTCATAAGTTGTCAATTTCTGCGCCAATTCATTTGCCATTCCGACTTGTTATTCTCCCAATTTCCTGCATATCCCTATACCACGAGTCATGCCTCCTAATAAAAATCTCCTCTGTATTTAGGAATTTATCCACCAGCACTCAAGATCTATGATGAATAAGATCATTCCAAATGGTGTTTGGCTTTTTGGCACACCTCCACTTACTCAATAGGGCCAAATAAAACATTTCCATGTTTTTTACTCCCAATCCTCCTTCCTCCTTTGGTAAGCAAACTTTGTTCAGATTCCAACTTACCCAATTAATTGATTTCTTTTCTGGACCTCCTCCCAAAAGGAACCGTCGTTGGATTTGGATAAGTGCATTTAAAACCTTCTGAGAAGCACTTGTTTTAGAGTAATAAAACGACTTACTTTTGCTACTTGTTTTCTTATCATAAATTAATACTCTAAACTCTTGCCATTACTTTATCCCTTAAAACTAAGTCGTTTTATTTCACTAAATCTGGTACATTGTGATGCAACGATAGTATTCCCTCTGCTGGTTGCTGAATTATTTGCCTCAAGAACCAAAGCTTAACATTGATAAAGGTTTACTGTCAAAGTTTATTTGAAGTGAATTGTGGTTGAGGATCTTGATAGACCAGTTCGTTGCTGAGATTTAATTTGATCGTCTAGTTATTCTTAAGGTCCACTTAACGTACATTTTCTTTACTATTTAGAAATAATCTATTAGTCTCAATAGTATTGAGAGTCACGAAATGTAGATGTAACAATATGTAATGATATTTGTTTTTTTGGTGATGTGGTTTCTTAGTTTTGAGGTGTTGAAAATTGTAACAGCTAGTTTAGGAGAAAACAAGACTAGAAAAGTTTATCAATTTGCTGATCATTTATAATATTTTCATTATATTTAAACTGATGGTTTAGAATTTATTTACACCTGTTGCGGGGGTACAACAATACCAAACAATGTATTTAACAATTAAAAACATGGATGCATGAGCCATTTAAAATCGTCATGCATACGGAGACAGATTTTCTGCAATGGTTGAGATCAAGACCGTGAGAAAATGTACTAGAGAAATAAGAAATTATACACATCCCCGATTATTTTTCAATGACGGAGATTATTTATTGCTTATAACTGTGTGAAACAGTTACAACAGACAATCGAGAACTCGTGCATCCCAACTAAGTGTCCCCCCATCTTGTAATTGACAAATTTACTAACAAAGGGACTTATTTGAGAAATGATTGACAATTAGGGATTAACTTGAAAGTGGCTTACAAGGACATATATACATTCGAACTTTGATTATGTTAAAAATGACCCATTATACGATTTTATTTTCCTCCACTGTCTTAGATTTTAAAGAAAGAAAACGAATATTAAGAGAAGAAAGTGTATTTAGTAAAGTTCTTATTGTATATCAACTCTGCAATTTTATATAAAATTCCAATATCATTTGATAATTCATTGAAGAACTTTAATTGAATTTGTTTAAGGCAAAATTGTTATGCAGAAAGAACTTCAACTAAATACTTAAAAAATACAAATAGTAATTGTTGATTAGAGGAATACATAGAAATCTCTTATTTCTAAATGTTGTTAGGTTAGCAACAATTTAACCTAAATTTTTCCCTCTAATAACAGCATTAAATGAGGCTATTTATAAAATATTTTTTTAATAATAATTAAATCTAATACTATTCTATTAAGTTTTTCCTCCCATCTTTTACTCCTATTAATTAATTAAGCACATTCCAATGAAATTTTCATAGATTATATCTAATTTTAATTGATGGAGAAAAAAATAAGCAAAACCAATAATCTCTTATTTCTAAATGTTGTTAGGTTAGCAACAATTTAACCTAAATTTTTCCCTCCAATAACAGCATTAAATGAGACTATTTATAAAATATTTTTTAATAATAATTAAATCTGATACTATTCTATTAAGTTTTTCCTCCCATCTTTTACTCCTATTAATTAATTAAGCACATTCCAATGAAATTTTCATAGATTATATCTAATTTTAATTGATAGAGAAAAAAATAAGCAAAACCAATAATGGGCCTAAAGCAACGGCCACTTATTAAACTAAATTGATCTTTTCATTTTTGTAAAAAGATTACATTGATTATATTGATATTTCTTACTATTGTTTTTGAATTTTTATTATTCATGATAACGAATATTGCATATTTTTTATGAAAAATATTAAAAAAATTAGTATTATGTTTTCTTACATTGGTTATATATTTTTTTGATACATAAATGAGATGGAAAAATCACCATAAATTTACACGCACAAAGTAAAGCAATTAGGAATCGAACCTCAGTCATGGACATCTGACTTAACAATTTCGACATTTTCTGTCAATTGAACTAAGATTTCTACATTTTAATATTATACATTTATTATAAAATAATATATTGTTACAATTATCAACTTATAAGACCCGTGCGAGCACGGGTAAAAGTCTAGTTTATATGAATTGTGTCTGATCACGAAGATAAATATGAAGACCAGAAAGAGGATGACAACATTTAACAGTTGAATAACCAAAATTCAATCTTTTTAATATTTTATTAAGCCCTACTAAGATAAATGTGTTGGAATCCCTACCAAGTCTTTTTACCATTCCCCTCCATCCACTCCTAATATAAATGATTGAAATCTACCATTACAATTATCCAAATCATTCATAATGGCACAAATATGGAATTGAAAAGTTTATATCCAATCACAGTATCAGATGTTTGTGCCAGTCAAATTATTCATGGAGAAAAGATTTGAAGCTATGAAGTATTCTAAACTACTAAATTGTTATTTAGGCGTTTGAGATGCCTCGGAGGTCGTCGCTTGTATGGGACATTGGGATACATATGGTTTGAGCTGCAAAAATGACAAATAATAAATTAGTAATAGCAAACGATATAAGTAGTCGTGATAGTTTTAATCTTATTGTTTGCGAAACTCTCCTCCCTTTCGCTTTGCCTCCTCTTCCCCCGAAACTCTTCCCCTCAAAACTCCCAAACATAGGCAGGCTTTCTTTGCTAAACTCCCAAAACCCTTTCCTCCCCACACCTCCAAACTCAGAGAAACCCTCAACCCCTAATCACTCGCAAAAAGGAATGTTTTTGTACATAGATCATAATAATTTCCATTGAGATGAACTCTTTCTTTGCCTCCTAAACAATAGGAATGATCTTGTGCGTCATATGAACTCCTTCAATGACATTAAATGATTGTTGTGAGTTATTAAGCTGAGTTTACAAAGACTTTCACAATTAGTTGATTCCTATTTTTCTAACGACAAAAAATAATTTAAATTATGTGTCGTGTAAAATAATCAGTTTATCCCTATACTTCAAATTGTATAGGGTATTGTGGCTAAGAACAATGATTCAATTTTCAGATCACTGTAGCAGACATTTTAAGCTAGACTGTCCCAACAGAAGCAAAAACAAGTGTGCTATATGAGAAAAGAGTTGGTACAAGAATAACAGCACAACGAGAATCGAACACATACGCTCTTGCTATTCCACTATCGAAAAATGGAAGCTGAAGAGAAATTTATAAACCATAACTGAGTTAAAACAAAGTTATAAAGTTCACACAAGAGGGAGAAGAATTAAAGGAACAATGTCAAATTATAGGCAAAATTACACCAGTAGTCCTTTGTCTTATTTATTTGTTACATTTTGGTCATTTATCTTTGTTCTTTATCAAATTGGTCCTTTTTCTTATTTATTTGTAACGTTTTGCTACTTTATCTTAGTTTTTTATCAAATTGGTCCTTTATCTTATTTATTTGTAACACTTTAGACCATTTTCTCTTTTTTTTTTTATTAAAAAAACTGATGTGGCAAATGAAAAATGATGAGAACATGGACTAAAGTGTTATTTTGCCCAAATTATATTATCAAGGAAGCAGAATCACCAAGTAGGCAAGTACCAATGGTTATCCATGTAAATGTTGACTCGGTAAATAAGTAGAAAGAAGACAAGGCAACATAGTGATGAAATTAAATATTTGGAAGATGCAAACCTTAAAACCAGTCAAATCAGGAACTACATAGTTTGGTAACTTTTCCTGCACTATCACATACCCACCTGCAACATAAAGGATTGCATTCAAATTAATAGTATAAAAACACATTAACATAATAATTAATAAACATGCAACTTCGCAAATTATTTTATAACAATGCCTAAAATGTGCTTTGTTGTTTAACAAAACAAGCAATTGAGTTTTCTACATAAACCCTTATATAATTATTCTTCTGTTTTATGAAGTCACATTTATTAACTATGGTATGGCCATCGAGAACATGAGAAGCAACGTAAATTATTACAACTTACAAGGTTTGCAACTTCCTAAAGTTTGACATAGAAATGCAAGTACTCCCTCCGTCCCAAAATAAGTGTCATACTTGCCAAAATTGTTTGTCCCAAAATAAGTGTCATACATATACTATTTATAACATTAGTTTTTACTATTTTATCCCTTAAAGCAATCATTAGGTAAGAGAAAAAAAAGTACACTCAAAAATCTACTTTTTAGTATTTCAATGTCTACTACCAATGAAAATAGAGGGTATTTTAGTAAAAATCATATTATCTCTCTTTCTTTTACACACTTTTCTTAAAGTGTGTGATTTGGTCAACTGCGACACTTAAAATGGGACGGAGGGAGTAATATCTTTCAACAAAACCAAAAATAGACAAGGGACTATGAGGATGATACACAGCAAATTAAGCATCTTTAGTCCTTTCGCCATCAGGAAATACCTTTAGTTCATGAGCTATTAAACTCATATTCAATTTATCTATTCCGAGTTAGATAAAAAGAATACTCATTAGCTTTGCAGTAAATGTTGACAAGTAGCCGAATTCATGGATATTGTATTGGGGGCGCGCATGAAGTGGGCATGTACAATCAGGGGGTAAAATGCATTTTACCCCTGAAAAAGATACAAGTTCCACCAGAAAACATTTATAATATTTATCGAACAGTGAACCCCTCCACCTTAACAATAAAAAAGATATAAATCAGCATATCCAGATCTTAACAATCTCTGGGACCAAGTTTTAAAACTTAAGTCAATAATTTGTCTAATTTAATCAGCAAACATCGTCAATGAAGACAAAGCCCCTTCATGAAGCCATTTAGCATTTTCATTCTCTAATTATGAGGAAGAAGAGGGAGGAGGATAATAATAATTGATTACCAGATTGCAAAATCAACAAATAAACAAATCTGCCCCATTAGTTCCAAAACAAGTATGTCATGTAATCAAGTAAGTCTAAGTCCAGGAGTCTAGTAGAGATAGTAATAAAAATGTTGTAGTAGTACAAAAGTGTGTTCTTTAGTTCAATTTTAAATGCTACTTAAACAAATAAAAACAGATTAAATGAAACAACAATTCAATTGAAGCAACAAACCTTTGCGAGTGTTGAAACCAGTGGGCTTGCAGTTCTTTCCCTTGTAATAACCTCGAGGAGCACGTTTTGGTGATAGAATATCAAGTGACGATGTTCGCTTCCTTCGAAATGCCCTTCCTATTCCTAAAATCAAACCCAGAGGCATCTTCTTCTATAAGAGACTGAACAAACCAACAACCACCATCAGCGAGGACAGATACGGCACAATTAAATAACATGACGTAATTTACACAAATAATGTGAGTATCAATGCACAACCAAAATAAGAGTCATATAATTATTTCCTTATAAAATGATGCACGTTTATCACATAGAACTGTCAATTTAACCAGGGCCGACTTAAACAATTTGGAATCCTTGTTCTAATCTTAAAAATTGGCCCCTAATAGAAAAATAGGCAATTTTAATAATTAGAAATTATTTCAAAATATTATATTTTAACTAAATGAAGCACAAAAAACTCAAACTACTTTGTTTAAATAGTAAATAACATTTCAATACAACTTGAAGCTAATATCATCCTTCTAGATACTTAATAAAAAGTAGATATATATTAGCTCAAGCATTGGCTTGTTGCATTATAATCCTACATCCACACAGCAAACAAGTAAACATTGAATATTGATGCTGAAGTATCAAGCACGTCAACATGGTTTCATCAAAACATGCATAAGACTATTATTTCCTCGGGAGGGAACCTAGTCGTTGATTAAGATCATATTACATTAGAACTAAAACTTCCTGTGCCTGTGTAAATTATGGTTTAGGGTTTATGGTTTAGTGAGAAAACTAGAATCGGCGGCATACAATATAAGTGACGGTGTTTTCAATAATTACAAATATCCAACTCTGTTAAAGACTTAAAGCATTATATTCTCTACACAACCACAAACCATGAATTTACTTCTCTTTTCCATCAGCTGGAAGAGAAAGTTATTTTAAAATATTATTAACAGTTAATTAGAAGTTAGAACCAGCTTACATACATCAATCCTGCTATTCAGGTCTTGAGAATAAGAAGATGAAGATTTAATCTAAAGTAGCCAACAAAAACAATGATACCATTGCATAATAGAATAACCCAGAACTTATGCAAAACTGATGCAACGATGAAAAAGAGAACAAGTAATCAACAACAACATCCCCAAATAAAAAAACCTAAAATCACTAAACCTTAGATTAATAATCAATTAAATGTACTTGTGCGAGAGAGAGAGAGACCGAGGGCAGTGGAGGAAAGCGTGCGAGAGAGGCAGAGAGGAAGTGACTGGAGAGAGAGAGGGTGGAAATGGTGGTGCAACCAGCGCCAACGGTTTGAGAGAGACTGAGAGAGGAAGAAAAGTTGAATGTCTCTGAGAATTAAACCACGGGCCTGAAATTAACCCACCCAACCCACTCACCCAAGCTCTAATGTACTTTTACATTTAATGTACCGCCATTATTATGCCTCTGTTTGTTTTGAAAATCCTTAATTTTTCCTGAACCGCTCTTTCGAGTCTTCAGTTCACCGGGAGTATACCCTTTTTTTTTTTTTTTTGCCTACGCCGCCCTTTCGGGTTTTCAACCTAGCACACTTTGTATATATTTTTTTTTTGTCCCTAATTTTTGTGTGGACCTCCTTTTTCAGGTTTTCAATCCACCGGGACGTTCATTTTTGCCTAAGTCGCTTTTTCAGGTTTTCGATTTAGCGAGCTCTTTTTTTTTGTATTCACCTTTTTTTTGTATTCTTTTGTGTATGCATTGTATCATTTGACTGTAGCAGCGTGCACTAAGAGTAGAAGCTCTTTTATGTTCATGGTAATGAGAACCAAGGTTCTGTTAAATTTCACAACATGTAATCTTTCAGGAATATATAACGTCGGCATAGTATGCCCCAAGTGTTTGAAACCTTGAAGGGTATGCCCCTGATTAGCTCATGTTTAGAGAAACCAAATCTTGAACATTTTCAACCTTAATTAGCAGGGTATTCCACTTGTTTGCCTCTGATTTAAAGAATCCATATGTAACGTGCCCCTGGATAGGAGTGTCTCTAGTCAATGTAAAATAAACTAGAAATGTAAAATAGTTGAAAAAGATGTAGTTGTGAGAAAATAATGAAAATATGAGAAAAAATATAAAGTATGCATGGAAACGGAAGTTAAAATTTATGTAATAGAACATATATATTTTTGTATACTTTATGATGTATGAAATGCGAATTGGATTTTATAGGTCCAAAATTGTGGTACAACAATGAAGACAGTGACTAAAATTGGTCTCTGTTATCCAAGTCTTGTACGAGAGTTCATAGTTAATCTGTCTCCTAACTGCGTAATTTCAAGTACTGAAGAATATAACAAAGTCTTTATTAGAGGCAAATGCGTCAATTTTTCCCAAAAAATAGTTGATGAGTCTCTTGGAAGAAAGACAGAACCTTCAAATGAAGAAACAATAAGTATTGACCAAGTAACGCAGGAAATAACTAAAGGGCAAGTTAAGCATTGGCCTAAAGAGAACTCACTTCCAAGTTCTTCTTTAAGTATGAAATATTCAAACTTATACAAGATTGCTATAAACAATTGGTCACCCATCAGTCGTAATAAAGCAACATTCACAGAATCTTTGGCAAGAATGATCTATCTTATAGGAACCAAAGGCAATATAAACTTTGGAAGTTTTGCATTTGATCAGACAATGAAACATGCAATGTCATTCTCAAAGAGGCTGCCAATAGCATTCCCATCTCTCATCACTAGGATTATACTGAATCAACATCATGGTATTCTGATAAGTAGTGATAAAGAAAGCAACTAGACAGCATCTCTATCATTCAACTACAAGAGGCAATATGTTAAGAACATTAAGGATCAACATGTTGCCCAAACAGGTGCATCAAGCTCAAGCTCTCTAGCGTCTGCAACTAGACAAGAGCTAATTTCTGAGCTTTTATCAACATCTCCTGCTCTATGTGAAACAATACGAATCAATACTCTAAAGAAAGAAAAACTAGATGCTCTGATAAAATCTCTACAAGAACAAGAGGCCATAGAAATTGGGGTAGGAGATGCAGATACTGATATGAGTAAGGATAGTAGTGACAGTTATGGAGAGGATGAAGAGGAGATGGTAGCAGTTCTGAATCAGAGTAGGCACAACAAAAGCAAGCCCCCTGCTATTTAAGGATCCATCTTTGTCAAATTATGTTAAACAGGGGGAGTAATATAAATTGAAAGTTTACTACTTTATTTTCCTTGTTGCTGCTGTTGATATATTTGCTCTTTTATTATGCTGCTAAGTACAATTGAAGTCTATGGTTTTTAATATTCTTTGTGGAATATCTATGTGCCAAGCACTTTATGGCCTTATGAGCCAAATACTTTTCTAATCACTAGGTGATTTATTTTGACTATGATATAGTCTTTGATTTGGACCAAAGGATTTATCCGCTGCAGCCCACTCTGAGGCTCTTTGAATGCTTAGTGCATTTGTTAACCAACTACCTAATCTGGTATGTTTGGTTAAAGTTATTTATCTTTGAAGACTTATTTCTCTTAGCCTAATCTGGCTCATTATAGAATATATTCATGGCAGCAAGTCAAATATGTTGTTTGACAAAATTTGACAAAGGGGGAGATTGTTGTTCCCTATGTTGTCATACATTTTGATCAAACAACATGTTGAGCTAGATGTCGTGACATCTTGCCAACAGAGGACTGTGACATGTTGCTTCAGCAGAAGCATATCAGTTCAGCAATTCAAAGCACACGAATTTACTGTCATAGTCCCTCAAGTTTCAGTTTGTTTAATTACTTCGAGATGAAGTAACAATACGCCAACGTCTCAGTTGAAGTATATCTCTTAAGTAAGTTTGTTATGGCGCGTTTTTGTTTTGAAGATTTAAAATCAAATATTCAAAAAAATATTGTTTGTTACAAGATCATCAACCAAACAAATAATAAATCAGAACATTATTTGTTTGCGCACGCCAGGATTTTTTGGAGAAGCTTGAAGAAGTTACAAAAATAATATTTTATCTTTTGAAGATAAAAGATTTATTTCTCAACAAACTTCACCAAACTTTCCTATTATTTAGCTTAACTCTATCTGAGTTCAGAAGCTATAAATAGACGACCAAGCATTGAAGCAAAGTACAACTCAAGATTATAGTGATAGTTCTAAGCATTTATTGAGTCCTTTTTATTTGTCCATTGTTGTTGTCGTTGTAGTCATCGTGCAAATCGTTGCATTACGACTGAGAGTTAATCTCATTCTTCCAGTTAAAGTAATTGGTTGGGGAGATTCACATATTTAGGGGGAGTCCTAAATAATTTCATTCGGGTATTTTTAGTGAGAGGCCGTGAATAAGGGTTATTCAAATAAGATCTGGAGACTAGTAACTACGGTATAGTTAAGGTAATTTTCCTAGATTGGTATCCCCCAAATTAGGTGTTTTGACACTGAACTGGGTGAACAATTACTTGTGTTCTTCTATCACTTTCTGCACTTTATTATTCTTACATTGTCGTGTCATAAAGCTAAGCAAGTTGTCGAAGCATCTTGATTAACAACTTTTCCACCGGGGATCTAGAATTTCATATATAATTACAAAGAATTTTAAATAAATAACTAATTCAGTTCTCATATAATAAAAACTATATTATCAATTTTTAGTTTGAGGAGTTTTAAAATCGTTATTATAAGTTATTACTAATAAAAATTTAATAATTATAATTAACAAACAGATGGCAAAATTTTTCACTGATAAAACTGTTTAAATCATTATTACAAATTGGTATAGATAAAATTAATTCACGGGAAGATGACAATTTTGATGGCTGATAAAAGTTTTATAATCATTGTTACAAATTAAAATTTAATATTTATAATTGACAGGTAGATGACAATTGAATGTTGCCCTCTATTAGGAGTAATAAACTTTGTTATCTTAATTTGGTGCTATCTCTAAATTACACCAATATTCTCATTTGCATCTTTTTATGTGTTGCATGATCATCAAGCCTAATTCACGGCCAATTGGAATGGCTTACGTGTTGCGTGATCATCAAGCCAAGTTTTGCAAACACATTGCGCCATGATTTTTGTCCAATTAGGTTGTGTTGTGTGTTGCTTGATCATTGAACTACATTTTGTGATCACATTCCTTGCATGTGATCATCTAACCAAATGTATTGCATGATGTGTCGCTTAATAATCAAAGCCTAAAATGCAAACCCTAATATCACGTGTCACTTAAACCTAAAATGCTAGGCAATCAAAATGGAGCACATGCAACTTGCTCATCAAGGACACATGTAGCTTGCTCATCGAGGCCAAGTGTTTCTATCTCATGCTACCATCAATTGCGACCCAATCGAAATGCATCATATGTAGCTTGATCATGAAACCCAAGTGTTCTCATTACATGCTACCATCATTTTCTAGCCAATTGGTTTGATATATATGTCACAAATTGCATGCACAAAGACAAACCATGAAATCAATTGGATTGCACAATGTACATGAATTTGATTGGACTTTTTCTCGAGCCAATTGACGAGCTCCATCTATTTTGTATGGAATTCTATTGGACCTATCTTTGCACCAATGAGAGACCACCACATATCATAAGTAATTACACAATTGCCTATCCATGCATGAGATTTGATTTGACCATGTGTCCTCCATTCATACACTATTTACGTGAATTCATATTGATATAAATTTATGACTATAACTTGCCATCGTTTCTACTTTCATGGTGTTTATGGAAATAAAATTGTAGATTAGATAACGATAAGAAATTCTACTCTGATTTGATATTTCTACATGCCGGTAAATGGTATTGATAATGCGCGTATAAATAACATGTTGATAATTCTTGCCATAAAATTTCAATTTAAGATTACGTATTATTTAATAGTATCTAGCAGAAATCATTAAATACATTTCATGAGATAAAAGGGTTTAACTACCACATACGAGATTTTAAGTCTAAATGAATATTAACTAGACGCCGACCCATGCGATGCACGGGTCTTTTAGAATTTCGTATATAAAAAACTCAATATGATTATATTATTCTATATTTACATAATAAAGTATCTATAACAATATTTATTTTTTATATATTCAAATATACAAAAGTTGCATATTCATTTATATAATTATTGTTATATAACAATATACAAAAGTTGCATCCTCTTTATATATTGTTATAGATTTTCCTTTATTTTTTAGAAAACAAAATTATCTCTTTTAATATTTACTTATATCTTGAATACGAAATATAACAGTATTTTTTGAAGAAAAAAAAAACATAAACTTCAATTATCATTTTATGGTAGTAATTGGTTAGCATAAAGGAAGAAAGAAAAAATGTGATCCCACTGTACTTTTTTCTAACAATTTTGGATAATTAAGTATACCAAATTCATATATAAAATATATCAACTATTTATAAATTACACACTTTAACGCAATAAAAAATGAGGGCTGGCAGACACAGGAGTGTCCATAATCTTCAACACAAATTACCATAATAAAAAATGTGATCATACATATGAACACGGAACGTGTCCGTCTGGCCCGCTAGTTATATATAACATAAGTCTATAAACAATCAATTGAAATCAAAGAGATCCTTCAAAAACATATAATAATTAAAATTTAACATTAATATAAAGATCCTTTAGAGGTTAGCAAGAAATAATATATCACATGATAAAACATAAATTTTAAAATGCAATGATAAATTTATACTGATCTTTAAAGTAATATGAAAATTAACATTTCACATTTCAAAGATTTGATCCTACTCTTCACTTGAAGGATGAAAATAATTATATAAATGATACTAATTAATTATTGTGATTGAATCACTTAAGTTCTACTCTAATAAAACCATGATCATTGAAATACTAATAAAGACACACTATCAATAGAAGAAACTCAAACTTTCCTCATCTCTTCATCTTTCACAAACTTTTTTCGTAAAAAAGTTACGTAAAAATTCTATATACAGTTATGATTAATAGAAACATGAATATTATTACATCCAAATATTGAAATACAAAGTTGAGACTTGAGATTATTTACAAATTCAAGTAGCTCTTCAGAGGTAGACAATCATTATGTCGCTCATGGTCTCTTATTTTATACCTAATGTAATCACTAGAAAGATATACAAAAAACCAATATAATGAAACATAAAGTACCGAAAGCCATCATAGTACATAATTTCAGAGATGTGAAAACAACATCATATGCTACACTATTGTTGTGATGCCAACACCAATGGTTTAATGGCTAAATTGTTAGAATTTTTTTTACAAAAATATAATTCAAACAAATTAGAATCGAAATCACGTAAAAATATATACAACTCCATGATTCCTTAAGAAAAAACTTATACAATTCCATGATAGAATGTTCAAAGATATCATGGAAGAAATAGTTAAAATTTGTATATCTGATACCTCAAAAATTGCAGCATGTAATGATGAGATCTCTGTTGAAGAAACCCAATGATTGACAAATATAACAGATAGGAAATAAATAAAGCATGGAAAAAAAGGGAAATTTTAACATAGAAATATCAACATTGAAAAGATGAAACAACAAATAAAATGCATATCATTGGCAACTCATAAATATATAAAACCACCACTGTCTCACTCGTGAATAGCAAAACTTCAAACATTGTACAATCGAATTTGCTCATGAAAAGGGTTTTTAAATTTAATGAAATGATAGAAATTAATAAAATTTTTTACATGGAAAATTTAACAAAGCAAGGAGAGTCAATATCAACAAAGTGAAATAGGAGAATAGCCTTTAGTTTCAATTCTTTAGTATACTATTAAAGTTAATGTGATCAACCAATTACACAGATTACCTAAAGTATTTGATTAACCAATTACCTAAAATTGTACCTATATGAAGAAAAACTACAAAATCAATTGAAAATCCCTAAATTTACACAATTAAAAACTCAAAAGGCTGATCTTCATGAAATAACTCCTATCATTAAAAAATCCCTCATCAAGAAATCCAACCACATATTACTCTCTCCTAATTGCTTTAACCAAACAAAATAACATATAAAAATAGATTAAAAAGAGCACAAACCTGTTGCAATTGCTCAAATTTTATTTCAAAGATCACTTTGGCAACTGGCCTAGAATTTACATAGCATGTCCTAAACAAAAAACAAATAAAAAATTATTTTAAACACAGAAGAAAAAACGGTACTAACAGGAGCAAAATAGAAAAGAGTATTGTGCTTCCCTAACATTCTTCCACTTCTTCTAAATTAATCTTACATTTAGAACCTTTCAAAAGTTGAAACATGAAGACAACATTCAATAGAAAGAAAGAAGAAAAAACCAATACACACTTACCTTCAATAGAAGGAAAACGAATGCAGAAAATATCAATCTTGTTTTCAAATTGTGCAAAATCCCTAGTATGCATTAAACAAAGTGTCAAAAAGTAGCAAACTTCTTTTTCTATTGTCAAAATTAGCAAACCAAAGTGCCAAATAGGGAAACATTAATCTTCAGCAATGTGGCCGCTATAGAAGATGGTGGTGAGGTTAATCAGTGAGGATGGAGAGAGACGAAAATTTAAGATGAGGAGAAACAAATAGAGTAGCGTTTTTGAGCTGAGGGTAGGAGAGTGATACTGAACGGGAATGGGAAGAGAGAGAGAGAGAGATAGAGAGAGAGAGATATATATTACACGTTTTCGAAAAGGGTGAACTTTAGAATATGGAAAGATTAATTAATTTAATGAGTGGGCGGTGCTAAGAGTTTTTGTTGATTTTTATATCTCATGAATTAAAGCATTTAAATAGTAGTAAATTGAAGAGCTGAAGAAACCATTTTGCCTTTTTTTTTCATTTTTTTTTTCAAATATAAACATTTATTTACGTGGATCAATAATTATTGCACACATGCTACATGATTAAAGAGGAGATTAGGAGAGAAAATTTTAGGGTTTAGTTATTAATTATAATATGAAGTTATTACTGATAAAAATTACAATTCACGAGAAGATGACAACTTTGATCGCTGATAAGAGTTTTATAATCACTATTACAAGTTATTAGTCATCAAAATTTAAAATCACTATACAATTATTGATATAAAACTTATATGAAAAAAAGTATTGGTATAAAACTTATAATTCACGGGAAAATGACAAATTTTATCTCTAATAAAAAATTTAAAATCAAGATTACAAAATATTATTGATATAAATTATAATTCATGGGAAGATGAAAATTTTTATGGTTGATAAAAATTTAAAATCACTATACAATTACTGATATAAAACTTATATGAAAAAAATTATTGATATAAAACTTATAATTCAAGGGAAGATGATAATTTTTATCGCTGATAAAATTTTTAAATCAATATTACAAAATATTATTGATACAAAATTTTAATTCATGGTGAAATGAAAAATTTTATGATTGATACAAAATTTAAAATCACTATACAATTATTGATATAAAACTTATATAAAAAAATATTGATACAAAACTTAAAATTCGAGGGAAGATGACAATTTTTATCGTTGATAAAAAATTTAAAATTAATATTACAAAATATTATTGATATAAAATTTTAATTCATGGGTAGATGACAAATTTTATGGCTGATAAAAAAAATTAAAATCACTATACAATTATTGGTATAAATCTTATATAAACAAAATTACTGATATAAACTTATAATTCACGGGAAGATGAAAATTTATATCGTTACTAAAAACTTTGAAATCAATATTACAACATTATTGATATAAATTTTAATTCATTGGAAGATGACAATTTTTATGATTGATAAAATATTTAAAATTCACTATATAATTGTTGATATAAAACTTATATAAAAAAAATTATTGATATAAAACTTGTAAATCACGGGAAGATGACAATTTTTATCACGGGAAGATTACAAAATATTATTGATATGAATTTTAATTCATAAGAAGATGAAAATTTTTATTGATGATAAAAAATTTAAAATCACTATACAATTATTTATATAAAACTTATATAAAAGAAACTATTGATATAAAATTTATAAATCATGGGAAAATGACAATCTCCGATAAAAAATTTAAAATCAAGATTACAAAATATTATTGATATAAATTTTACTTCATGGGAAGATGACAATTTTTATGGCTGATAAAAAATTTAAAATCACTATACAATTATTTATATAAAAGAAACTATTGATATAAAATTTATAAATCATCGGAAAATCACTATACAAAATTTTAATTCATGGGGAAATGACAATTTTTATGATTGATACAAAATTTAAAATCACTATACAATTATTGATATAAAACTTATATAAAAGTTATAATTCGAGGGAAGATGACAATTTTTGTCGTTGATAAAAAATTTAAAATCAATATTTCAAAATATTATTGATATAAAATTTTAATTCATGGGGAAGATGACAATATTTATCGCTGATAAAATTTTTAAAATCAATATTACAAAATATTATTGATACAAAATTTTAATTCAATGAGAAATGACAATTTTTTATGATTGATACAAAATTTAAAATCACTATACAAGTATTGATATAAAACTTATATAAAGAAATTATTTATATAAAAGTTATAATTCGAGGGAAGAGGACTATTTTTTATCGCTGATAAAAAATTTAAAATCAATATTACAAAGTATTATTGATATAAAATTTTAATTCATGGGTAGATGACAATTTTTATCGTTGATAAAAAAATTGAAAATCAAGATTACAAAATATTATTGATATAAATTTTAATTCATGGGAAGATTACAATTTTTATTACTGATCAAAAATTTAAAATCACTATACAATTATTGATATAAAACTTATATAAAAAAAATTATTGATATAAAACTTATAATTTGCTGGGAGATGACAATTTTTATCGGTGATAAAAGTTTTAAAATCACTATTACAAATTAATTACAAGTTTTAAAATGCATATCCCGATATGTGTATTGTTGGTTTTTGGAGTGATGTTTGTGACAAATAATGACTATGTTCAAGATGGTGCATATTCAAACATTATTATTACTGATGATATTATAAATCTCCCTGTTGCTCATGACTTGGAGATATTAAAAAATTTGAAGAACAAAAATGCTACAACTAAGCATAGGATTTACAACGATCATGAAGAGACAGCGACAACTATTAAATATTTACAAAATCGTTCTATTACAAGTGAAGAACCTTTTATAGAAGTGCTCTCTAAGGCAAAGAAGAAAGAAAAAAAATATGATGTAGGGATTTCAGTTACATAATACTCGATCATGGAGTAGAAATACTACATAACATGATATACCCTAGAAGAAATCCTCCCTTTAGATTCATGCTGCCCCATGGGTCTCCTCATGGTTCTTCAAATACACCTGTTTCGTATTTTGTGGCTCCGACGGTATTCTACCACAAACTTGGAAAAACTTTGGCTTCAACTGATGTGGAGTCAGGAATGTTGGTATGTATCTTTTGAGTATCTCATGCAATCAATCATTTTTATGTGTCATCCTATCTCTTCCACTAATGTTATGCATAAACTCTTCTAGAGCAGCTTTTGTGAGCATGCCGTCCCAAACGTGCAAACTGAATGGACATTGATTGATTGGCTAGGATATGCGTGGAAGTGTCAGCTACGGTTTCAATATCATCCTCACAAGACCTGCCAAATTTACGGTAAATGGCACAACATATGCAAAACACGTCATTTGATGGAGGGTATGACCTTAAAATTTGGTGTTACAAATGAATCAAATAATAATGTGATTCATTTCAGGATCTCTCCTTTCATGGGTGTGCGTACAACCCTCATTGCATCTACAACAAATGGAGGATACAAAACAATTGCTATTTCTTTAATGTCCAGACTTATCCACTAAATCAAAATTTTGAACAATACAATTGCCAAAATTTAGTGCACTGTGTTGTTTGTATCAATATCTCAAGTTTAATTGAAATCAAGGCATTGTTAGCCAACTAATATAACAAATGCTTAATATTGTAATACTCTTACTATCAACATTTAACAAATAATTCATGTTGAGTCTTTGGTGTTGGCTGCATTTTTGGGTTGATAAACCATTGTGACAGGATGTCGGATATAGTGCTTCGAACACTTATCAACCTGACTGGCTGTGTGCGCGCGCATTTATATTTTCTGAGAATATCTTTATTTCTCTCTCATGGATCATGCATGGCGCATTGAATGCTTCAGATTATTGTCAAATATATTTTTATCAAGAATCTCCATGAAGCTTATTTCTGAAGAAGATTTATTTTATTTATTCAGAAGATATATTTTATTTATTATGAAGAAACTAGGTTGTATCAAGTATGAAGCCCAAGTTGCTTGTGCCTCAAGAACGTCTACTACCTATTTAAAGGAGCTGCTAAACCTAGTTCAGACGAGAGAATTGTTCACGCCGTGTTTGTTTCTAGAGTCTAGTATTCTAGGTTTTGCGTGTGTTTTTGTGAGCCTTCCTTGTATCTCCTTGATGCAAGCTTAGGACGTGTTCTCTTTGAGTTGTATTTGTGTGCCTCTCCTAAGCTGTGAAGTACGGAGTAAGTATTGTGGTTTTACAACACTCTAAGCTTGTAGGTACGAGTATGTAGTTTTATAGGAGTGTGTCTCCAAAGTATTTGTGTTAAACTTTATACCAAGGCGAAGACTAGTAAACCGGAGGTTGTTTGCGTGGAGGTCTTCAAACTAAGAGGAAGTAAGGTGGGGCGCCTTTGATCTAGGAGTTCCTAGGTTGAATTGTCATTGGTAGTTGCTAGGTGATAAGTTGTAAACGGGGCGTTTGCTGGTAACTTTGAACTATGGCTATTTTAGTGGATTCCTTCTTGGATTGGTATCCCCCAGATTAGGACGTTGGGCCGAACTGGGTTAACAAATACTGTGTCTCCTTTATTTGTTTCTGTCTTTTTACTGTTTTACGTAAAGTGTTGAATAAAGTGTTTAGCACACTACATCGCACACTGTGCTTGGTGTGCCAGGAATTTCAATTGGCATCAGAGCAGGCACCCTGCCTGTTCCTAGGGTGAGATTCAGGACCTAAAATCTCTGGCACTATGGATAAGGAAGGAGGATATATGAACAGGCCACCTTTGCTAACTGGAGCCAGCAATTATGATGCTTGGAAATTCAAAATGATCATGTTCTTGAAATCTATTGACTGCAAGGTCTGGAAGGCTGTGTTAACTAGTTGGGATCCACTTACACTTACCAACAAGGAAGGTGTCTCAACAAAGAAGCCGAAAGAAGAATGGAGAACAGATGAGGAAACTATTGCCCAACATAATAGCAAGGCTATCTATGCCCTATTCAATGGTGTAGATGCAAATGTTTTCAAGCTTATTAAGAATTGTGTGTCAGCTAAAGATGCGTGGCAAATACCGAAGACTTGCTATGAAGGAAGTACAAAAGTGAAGATATCAAAGATCCAACACCTCACATCCAAGTTTGAATCTTTGAGAATGAAAGATGAAGAGAGTATCCAAGAGTTTCACCTAAGTCTTCTAGACATTGCAAACTCCTTTGAAGCCTTGGGAGAAAAGATAACTGATGAGAAACTATCAAGAAAGCTTCTTAGATCTCTCCCCAAAAGGTTTGATATAAAGGTTACAGCCATTGAGGAAGCACAAGATATTTCCACCATGAAGATGGATGAACTAGTTGGATCCCTCCAAACTTTTGAAAATGTCCTAAATGATAGAGGGGACAAAAAGAACAAGAGCATCACATTTGTCTCAAACACTGATGATGATAAAGATGTCAGTGAAGATGAAAGTGAAGAAAGTATAGAAGATGCCATTGCCATGCTTGGGAGACAGTTAAAGAAGGTGTTGAAAAGGGTTGATGGTAGGAACCAGCAAAGTGGGCAGAACACCAGATTCGACATCAACAAGCAACCAAATAGCTTGAAGAAGGTCAAACCTGAAGAAAAGATTGATCAAAGCAAGGGTGTACAATGCCATGAATGTGAAGGATATGGACACATAAGGACTGAATGTGGAACCTATCAGAGGAGACAGAAGAAAGGTCTGGCTGCATCTTGGTCAGATGAAGACTCAGAAGGAGAAAATGAATCAGCTAGACAGGCAACTACCTTCACAGGGATCTGTAGGTCAGAATGTGAGTCAGATGAAGACGATGATGTATCATATGAAGAACTTGCTAGTACCTACAAAGAACTACTTACTAGATACAATGAACTACGCAAGATCCTTGAGAAACAAAAGAAAACCATCAACAAGCTCCAGGCTGAAGTGAATCTACAAGTTGAGAAGACCTCACAAGCTCAGGATGAAGTTACTCAGGTCAATATCCAAATGAATGACTTGAGAAAACGTGTTAGTCAGCTTAACTCTGGAACTGACATGCTTGATTAAATTCTGGAGAGTGTACCAAGTGGTAAGACCAAGGCAATTGGATACAACTATTCAAATCTAAATCAACATCAACAGAATTATGAAACCAGGTTTACTTCTACTGAAGATGTATTTGATCCTTTCACGGGAAAGAAGATGTTACAACATCCTACTCAACATCATAAAGTGTATCCTGTCCCAGAATTTGCTCTTAACCCAAGACCTCATGTTCACCAAAGGGATAAGAACCAGAAGAGGTATCATAGGTGGGTGTGTTATTACTGTGGTAAGCGAGGACACATTAAACCTTTCTGCTACAGATTGCATGGATATCCTAACCAGGAATTAAAACCAAATAAAGTACAGAAAGTAGAAACAACCAGGATGGAATGGAGGCCTAAAACTGAAAATATTGGATTAATTGCTCACACTTCCCTCAGGGCTTCCTCCAGTGAAGAGTGGTACTTTGATAGTGGATGCTCTAGACACATGACTAGTGAAGAAAAGTACCTTACAAATATGAAATCCCACAAGTCTGGTTTTGTAACTTTTGGAGATGGTTCCAAAGGAAAGATATTAGGAATTGGTGACTTGACAGACCATGCTCTACCAAATTTGGAGAATGTACTATTTGTTGAAGGACTCACTACAAATTTAATCAGTATAAGTCAACTACGTGACCAAGGGCTGAAAGTAAATTTTACTAAGTCTGAGTGTCTTGTCAATGATGAAGAAGGACAATTGTTGATGAAAGGAACTAGATCTAAAGACAACTGTTACCTGTGGAGATCTCAAGAAAAAGCTCACACAACAACATGTCTCATAACCATAGAAGATGAAGTACAAAGGCGGCACCAAAAACTAGGTCATCTCAATATTAAAGGGATGAAAAGAATAATGTCAGCTAAAGCCATTAGAGGGTTGCCCCAACTGAAAATCACTGTAGCAGAGTATATAGCTGTAGGGAGTAGTTGTTCACAACTCGTTTGGATGAAACAGATGTTGAAGGAATATGATGTTGAACAAGATGTTCTAACACTGTACTATGACAACATGAGTGCCATAAATGTTTCAAAAAATCCTGTTCAGCATAGCAAGACCAAACATATTGACATTCGTCATCATTTTATTAGAGATCTTGTTGAAAACAAAATTGTGACCCTTGAGCATGTGGGTACAAAGGAGCAAATTGCAGATATTTTTACGAAGGCACTTGATACAGTTCAGTTTGAGAATTTAAGAGGCAAGTTAGGAATTTGTCTCTATGAGGAATTGTAGCAATTATAGTTAGAAGGCGTGTGGGGTGCAGCAGTTACTTTAATCTCTTATCATAAATTGTTCTGCGTTGATCAAGGCAATCATGACCATCCATACCACACAAACACGCCACTATCTTTGGGTGGTTATTTTAATTTCAAATCTATTCAGATTATTACCTTCCAAAATAAAACCACCTATACTTATAACCTCTCCACTTCCTCATCACACTACTCTTTCAAACCTAAACTGTTTACTCTTCTTCTCTGGAAATCAAAGCGATCACTTCCTCATTCTCCAAACTTCACGATCGTCCTCATTCTCTCAACAATGTCTCAATCTTCCAACTCACACTCACCATCCAAATCACCGTCATCCACCACCGCTCCTGAACCACAACCCTCTGACATCATCACTGCTTCCGTACCTATCTCCAAGATTCATCCATCGTTCGCCTCTGCACTTAAACCCAAAACCTCAAAACCCTCTCCCAAACCTAAATCAAAGAAGAGAACTACCAAGAAACCAAAATCCAAAAAATCCAAGTCCAGATATTCATCCAAATTCACCAGGCAAGAGTTGTACTCTGACATTCAAGGTTCTGCAAGTGCGAATGCTACTACTGATGTCGCAACACCACCTCGCGATACTCAGATTGAAAATAGTGATGTAAGTCTCACAAAAACCCCAACTGCTGAAAAAAGGGAAACTGATGTGAGATCTGAAGAGCCACCGGCGACTGTGTCTGATTTGCCTGCTAATGAGATTGGTGACGAAGATGCAGTGAACGACAAGATTGTTGAGGATGTCCTAAACTCCTTGGCAACAAGTGTTCCTACAGAAAAAGCTGTGCCGGATGTTGCAACATCCTTGGCACCAACTCTGGGTGTGACTGGTGTGGAGACCAACACAGATGACAAGGGTGACCATGAAGGGTCTAAGTCACAAGAAGAATCAGAAAAAGTGGTTTCTGAGGAGATTGTTGAAGAAACTGACAATGCTATGTTAGTTAAAGAAGATGTGGTGATTGTGAAAGCCACAAATGTGGCTAGGGCTGGATCAACTGGTATTGGAAGAAGGCTTAGAGAAAGAAAAGGGAAAGAAGCTGAAGTTGCTGTTGAGGCAACTAAATCTCCAAAGAAAAGGAAAGTTGCAGCTGAAGCCACTAAATCTCTAAAGAAGCCTATCTATGGTCCTAGCAGAAGTTATAGCAAGGTTGAAGTCTCTGCTAGATCATCAAAGAGGAAGAATGTGAGTCTGAGTGACTCTGACTATGAAGATGTTGAAGAGGATGTTCCAAGCACCATGTCAGTTAAGAGGAAAGGCAGTGGGAGAACCATTCCACCTAATGTACCTGATGTTCCCATTGATAATGTCTCATTCCACTTTGTGGACAGTGCTTCCAAATGGAAGTATGTGTTTGGTAGAAGAATTAGTCTGGAAAGGGAGCTGTCTGCTGATACTTTAGCTTGGAAATAGGTAATCACTTTAATTGAAAAAGCTGGTCTGATGAAAACTGTTAGTGGGTTAGGCCATTGTTATGAAAAACTAGTTAAGGAATTTATTGTTAATATTGCTGAAGACTGTGACAATCCTCTTAGTAAGGAGTATCAGAAAATCTATGTTAGGAACCGATGTGTGGAGTTCTCTCCAATGATAATTAATAGGTTCCTTGGTAGGAAGGAGAGTGGCTACCCTGAGGTGGCAATCACAAATAATGTTGTGTGTAAAACTATTACTGCCAATCAGGTCAAGGTATGGCCAATCAAGGGTAAGGTGCAGTCTTGTATGTTGTTTGTGAAGTATGCTGTGCTGAATAGGATAGGGCATATCAACTGGGTTCCCACTACCCACTCTTCCCACATCACTCTTGGTTTGGCTAGAATGATTCATGCTATTGGAACAGGAACTGAAGCTGACTTTGGGGTTTATATTTTTGAACAAACAATGGTTCATGGCAAGTCATGGGCTATCCAGTTGCCTATTGCATTTCCCACACTTCTTTGTGGCATCATATTGTCTCAACATCCAAACATTTTGACTGCTGAGGATGAACCCATCAGGAGAAAGCCTCCTCTCTCTCTTCACTTTAAATTGTTTGAAGGAACCCATGTTGCTGATATAGTAGGGCTTTCAAAGAGAAAATCTGTGCCAGAACCTTCAACCATTATGAACAAGAAAGCTATGATCAGTTCTATGGAAGCTAGTGTGAGAGCTCTAGAAGAGCAAAAGGTTGAGCTGGAAAAGGTGATTGCTGCTTTGAAGCAAGAGGAAGCTGAGGAAGAAAGGCTTGCTGGTGTTGGTGTTGCAGGTATGAGTGATGATGTTGCTGCTGATGATGATGCAGCTGAGGATGATAAAGATGATGGTGATACAGAGGAGCTGGAAGTGTCTGAATCTAGCACTTCTGATTAATTCATTCTCTTATGTACTATCTGAATTCTGTTTATTTTTTGTTGCTCCTAAATATTTGCTGGTCTGTAATAAGCTCTTGACTATTTGATCTCTCTAGTACTGCTACTTTGTCAAATTTGTGGCAAAAAGGGGGAGTAATATGATGTGCTATGATGTGTCCTGACATGACTATCTGATGATATATGGTATGTTTATTTGCACTACTCTGGCTTTGGTATGATAGTAGTGTAGTCTGAATAGAAGACTCCCAGTTATGTGTGCTCCCAATATATGATGTTCAGGGGGAGCTGATTTATGTTCTGTAGGGGGAGATGTTGGATATGATGTCCCAACACCCTATGCATATGTGCAGGGGGAGATGCGTTGATAAAATGTTGAAGCATCCTATACAACATCCTTTCAATGATTATGCTTCTGATGATTTAAGGCGAAGTAGTTATTCAATATTCCGCTGTTGCATGTGTTTTCTCTGATGTGTGTAGAAGGTAGAAGACTTATCTCATCTATTTCTACTATTTTTGAAGAATGACCACTACTGCTCGTGATACGTATGTGTTTTATCTTGAGAAAATGATTTTTGTTGAAGAATTTTTTTTAACTGAAGTATCTATTTATGTGACCTCTGGATGGTCATAATTTGTTTTGACCAAAAATTTGCCAAAGGGGGAGTTTGTTGAGTCTTTGGTGTTGGCTGCATTTTTGGGTTGATAAACCACTCTGACAGGATGTCGGATACAGTGCTTCGAACACTTATCAACCTGACTGGCTGTGTGCGCGCGCATTTATATTTTCTGAGAATATCTTTATTTCTCTCTCATGGATCATGCATGGCGCATTGAATGCTTCAGATTATTGTCAAATATATTTTTATCAAGAATCTCCATGAAGCTTATTTCTGAAGAAGATTTATTTTATTTATTCAGAAGATATATTTTATTTATTATGAAGAAACTAGGTTGTATCAAGTATGAAGCCCAAGTTGCTTGTGCCTCAAGAACGTCTACTACCTATTTAAAGGAGCTGCTAAACCTAGTTCAGACGAGAGAATTGTTCACGCCGTGTTTGTTTCTAGAGTCTAGTATTCTAGGTTTTGCGTGTGTTTTTGTGAGCCTTCCTTGTATCTCCTTGATGCAAGCTTAGGACGTGTTCTCTTTGAGTTGTATTTGTGTGCCTCTCCTAAGCTGTGAAGTACGGAGTAAGTATTGTGGTTTTACAACACTCTAAGCTTGTAGGTACGAGTATGTAGTTTTATAGGAGTGTGTCTCCAAAGTATTTGTGTTAAACTTTATACCAAGGCGAAGACTAGTAAACCGGAGGTTGTTTGCGTGGAGGTCTTCAAACTAAGAGGAAGTAAGGTGGGGCGCCTTTGATCTAGGAGTTCCTAGGTTGAATTGTCATTGGTAGTTGCTAGGTGATAAGTTGTAAACGGGGCGTTTGCTGGTAACTTTGAACTATGGCTATTTTAGTGGATTCCTTCTTGGATTGGTATCCCCCAGATTAGGACGTTGGGCCGAACTGGGTTAACAAATATTGTGTCTCCTTTATTTGTTTCTGTCTTTTTACTGTTTTACATAAAGTGTTGAATAAAGTGTTTAGCACAATGCATCGCGCACTGTGCTTGGTGTGCCAGGAATTTCAATTCATTTCTTTAATAAACATTTCTATACTTTCAAGCAACGACCATGATTGACAACAACCATGATTGGCATATATATGCCAATCCTCCGAACCCGTGCGAACGCACGGGCAGCGTACTAGTGTAAATATAATTATTATAATGAAGCTTGTATAATGAAATGAAGATAGAAATAAAATTAGAGGCAAATATATATTATAAATGAAACAGAGATAACAAAAAGTCAATGTAGAAATCAAAATATGAAATTTAGACAAAAACTCTAGAATACAAATGAGAGTAAACAAAAGGCTTAAACATCATTTTAGTTCATGTATGTACGCGAAATTTTGGTTTTAGTCCCTATATGTGATTTTATTACAAAATAGTCCTCGTATCGACCAAACTTTTTGCTTCTGGTCCCTAAAGCAAAAATCTGCAGGAAAATTCGTAGGAAAATCTGCAGGAAACTTGAGAATTTTCTAGCAGATTTTTGCTTTAGGGATCAGAAACAAAAAGTTTGGTCGATACAGGGACTATATTGTAATAAAATCACATACAAGGACTAAAAGCAAAAATTGGTATACATACATGGACCAAAATGATGTTTAAGCCTAAACAAAATAATCATAATTGAGAGAATAGAGCTTCATCTTCTACTGATAGTTACCCATACATTTTTATTTTTTTCTTCTATTCTTATTTCTGGTTCATGACAAAAACAAACTAACAAAGTTATCACACATACCATGCATTGGTTGCAAATTGTCTTTGGCAGTTACAGAAGTTGCTGCAAATTGTCTTGGGCTGAGCATTCTCTTCGGCAGTTAGAGAAGTTGCAGCTACATAACCTTACAAAAATAGCAAATTGTTAGAAGTGTTAGAAATAAACTATTAGATATAAAGAATAAAGATATATAGAATATGATAACTTTGTATTCCACTCTTCACTTGGATGATATTACAACATAGTAAGAGTCCTATATATATAGGATACAAGTAGAGAAGTGAAAGGATGCAAATTTACTATCCACTCATTAGTGGGAATTTTAGTGGAAATAGAAATGGATGGATGGACATCCACTAAAGCTCCACTTATGGATATTTATTCATAACACTCCCCCTTGGATGTCCATCGAGGATATGCCTCATTAAAACCTTATTAGGAAAAACCCGGTGGGAAAAAAATCCTAATCAAGGAAAAAGAGTACAACATTCTTTTGTGTGCGAATTGCCTCGTTAAAAACCTTTCCAGGAAAACCTAGTGGGAAAAAACCATGGCAAAGGGAAAAAGAGTGCAGTTTTTCTCCCCCTGTTTGAAGCACCTCTTAATAATATGAATGTCGACATTAAATGTTCTCCTTTAACACATTTAATCAATATGCTTCATGATATATCCTCATTTCAATAGAGCTTTGCAGTCATCCTTGTCTTTAAGATCTCTTCTCTGAATGGTTGGTATTTGAACTCGATATGCAGAAGTGAGAACCATTGAGTGAAACTCAAATCATGATATGCTTCAATATCGCCAAATGTAAATAATCACGTACTTCAGAATTGCCTTATTATTGATCAGAAAAATATCTCATATCTGCATGGTTATATTTGACGAACACATATATATAAAAATAATTGCTTTAACTTTATCATGAATATATTTATCTCTCTTTATTCTAATGCATTTTAGTTGATGATAAATTTAATCTCACTAACAAGAATAAAATAATATTATTTTATCAATCCATATAAGTAATATGCATGCGTGCTAATTTGAAGTCTTTAAGACTGGGATGTTTGATATTCTCTTGACACTAACATCACGTACTCGATAATTTGTCAAGATTCAATTAGTTAATTTGTAGATCGAGATAAAGTTTTCTCAAAATATTTATCTAAAGATATTTCTCTAAAGTTTTCTCAAAATATTTATTTAAAGATATTTCTCTATATCTTTAATCGATCCATTTATGATTTTTAATAGGAGATCCTTCAAGGACCTTCATATAATCATGTCTATCAAATGAGCTATATAAATATATTGTAACAACATTCATCATTTGAAAATTGAGCTCTCCATGTGCTACAAGGCATCTTACATACCAAAAGAATGTGTGTATCCTTGAGCAACAAGTCATGCTTTTTATTTCACTATTTCATCATTCTCATTTATACGCAATTATAATTTCACACCTTTTAGGTGTCTGAAATACAGGTCCATAAACATTTTTACTTAAAAGTGAGTTTCATTATACTTCAATCTAATTTTTTCAATTTTGGCCAATTCTCACTTTATCTACAATCTTTAGTAGACTTTGATTCATGACCCTCATTATCATTTATCAAAAATAGCGCTATACTATATTTAAAAACATTGTCAACGTTGACTTCATTTCGGTTCCTTTATATTTCATTCATGACATAATATGTTGAGATCTCTATATTTTCATAAATTTCAGATACCTGATAAGTTCTTTTGGAACTGAAAAATCTATTATGCCAATTACTTTTCATATCCTCACTTGGGTCATCTTTCTTTTTAGCTCTGTTTCTCATTCGAGAATTTTTAATCTTTGGAACCGACTGTACTACCACACTTCAGGGTGGTTAAGATTCATTTGCAAATTTGATTGGAGCATTAGCAGCTGATAGTTTATTTCATAAACTTTGCAAATGATTTATCTTTTGAATATATAGTTCAAATTACTTTATATGAGGATCAAAATAAGACAATAACAATTCAATTCAAGTGATTCGTTTGAACTTCTAGTTCTCCAATTTTTAGCTCAAGATACTTTATAGAGGTTCTTGTCAAGTTTATTTTCCCAATATTCTTTAAGAATTCATCTTAATGCATTATATTGGAGCAATTGAATCATACACAACACATCCAAAAAATGCTTAATTATATAAAATAATATTAGGTTATAAACCTAAACTCATTTGCAAATTAAGGGGAGGACTTTTCATATAATAACTTATTGGCTTGATGCGAAGCAAAAACTCAATATAAATGATTGAACGTTCCCAAAGTATAATTTTGAAATTATGATTTAATAAGTATCAATCACACATTTAACTTTAGACGTCTAAAGAATAGATCTTCAGGTCCATATTTTTTAATTAGCATATGCTGGAAGATATTATTTTGATTTACATATGATACTTATCAAATAATTTCTGAAAATTTAAAAAAATGAGCTCTTCATAAAACAATTTCACAAACTTCTGGTTGTGAGTTGTCTAACCATTTAGCTGATACATCAATTAAAGTCATAAAATATCTAAATGGTAATTGGTGTACTGACACTATATATACATCCTCAAATTGTGAGAGACTCAAATTTTTAATTTATTTGGGAACTAATAATATAAATTATTGGATTGAAGAATCTTCTGGTTCTTCAATACATATCCAATAAAAATTATTTTTCGCATCATAATAGATCCGGGATGACCCACCCGGTCTTGCCAAAGACAAACTTAATATGATTTGTAAACTTCTGGTTTACAAAAATTTGTGCTTCAATTGCACTAATATAAATACTCAAAGTTAACTTTGTTCTCCATGTAATAATATATTAGCTCTTCTAGAGCTTTCAATGATTTTGGAGTATCAAAAATAATTTTAATCAAACTCTTGTAGAAAATATATAAGTCAATTATATTAATTTCCATGTATATCATAATAATTGTCAAACTCCATGTAGGGAAAACAATGAAACTAAGAAATTCCCACTTGTAATCGAAATAAGTCGATCATTTATAGACCATCATTCATTCATTTATATGAGCAATAATATTGAAAACAACTTTCTCTTTTACACAAAATTAGTAAGTCACAAGAAAATAAATAAATGTACAACTAACCTCCAAGATTGTCACATTATCTCTGAAAATTGAATGAGCTTTGATGACTTAATCATAAAATCATTTAAAACCTTACAGATTCCTTTACTAATGTTTCAGAAATTAGATATGCCCTTTAGCTCATTGAACCCATTTAAGATTCAAAATTATTCAGAGACTGTTAGTCTAGTTTAAAACTAACCACGAGAAGGCCAAATAAGAGACTAGATAGCCTTTTTCCAATGCTTTAGTTTCAACTGGTCATAATCACAACTTGTAGCATTTTCCACTTATTACCCTTATGCATAGGGGCCTCACAACCCGCTACTATGGGTTATAATACAAATATAATGCATCATATTATTTTTTCTTCAATTTTGAGATCTTTGAATCCAAGTCAAATAATTCTTTCTCGAAATATCAAGAGACTCAAAGACAAATTTGGTAAGGTTAAATATATTTAGTACTATTAAAGTTTAAAATTAAACCAATTATATCAAATATAGAATTGTGAATAAGGGAAAATTTGTTTTGGAGAATCAATCAATTTAAATGCATTTATCGATAAACAAAAGAACTTGTTCGTGCTAACAAAAATATAATCACGTGGCTTAAATTTATAGTCTAGTTTATAGATAATTTAAATTTAAATAGGATTTTTCTAACCTGTGCAAATATGCACAGGATAAGGGGGTCATTTAATGCACTATTTTATGGGTGTCTTCAAATTCTATTAATGACTCAATTAATTATTTTTAAAAATTGTTCTCTCTCTCTCTCTTTCTTTCTTTCTTTCTCTCTCTTTCTCTCTCTCTTCACTCCAATTTTTCACGGATTTGTTCCTTTCCCTACGGCTCCACACATTGCTCCTACCATGTTGCTGGATTTTTCACTCTCTCTCTACCACGTTTTCTTCTTCTTCTACCATGTTGCTGCTTTACAGGATTTTCTTCTTCTTTTCCTATTTCTATTTTCATTCATCCTCCTCATTCTTTTTTTCCTCTTCTTTCTTTGTTGAAACTTCTAAACATAGTAATTTTTATTTTTTTTGTGTGTTTTTCTCCGTGTCTTCATCCTTTTGACCTCAAATCTGATGGTGTGATGGTGGTGGGTGGTTGGCCGGCGAGAAAGAACTCAGTTCGATGACGGAGAGAAGTGAAAAAGAACATATAATAAGCGTTCAGTGAGAAATTGAATTGAAGAGAGAGAAATGAAAGAGAGAGAGGAAGAGAGAAAACAATTTTTAAAATAATTAATTGAGTCATTAATAAGATTTGAAGACACCCATAAAATAATGCATTAAATGATCCCCTTATCCTGTCCATATTTGCACAGGCTAGAAAAATCCATTTAAATAAGGTACATATACATGCACAGTGTTATTTGATATTCTAATCAACAAGTATCATAAAGCATATTGTTTTGATATATGGTTCAGTAGAAGCATATATCAAAACAACAAATTTAGATATTATAAACTCATTGTGAAGTGAATAATAATCCAAAATCATAGTAGAAGCATGACCAACAACAAATTTAGATAAACATTTGTGAGACAAATAACTAAGAACCAAGAAAAGAAAAAAATAATTGGTAGATAAGAAATAAAACAATCATAATCTACAATCCAACAATTAGAAGGTGTACGATATAAACAGAATATCTTCTATAGTTTTTGGTCCTTGTATGAGTTAGATTTAGATTTTAATGAATTCATGGCTACATACTTCTATATTATGTTTGGCTACTTTAACTTGGAATTCATGGTCGCAAATGATATTATACTAGATCATAAGAATTGGGATTCCAAAAATCAGAAACAACACTAAATCATTACTCAATTAACAGTACTAAAAAAAAAAAAAACTTAGGGTGCGTTTGATCTGTTAAAAAACAGAGTACTGGACAGAACAATTTTTTATACCCTGTTTGATGTAAAAACTGGTTATGGGACTGGACAAAATAGGTAGCAAGGGACAGCACAAAATCAGGAATTTTTGTACTTCACAATACCACAGGACAACTTTTTGTCCACAGTACAACTACAAAAAATACGAAAATACCCTTTTTAATTTCAAATATGAAAAAATTATCTCCCTATATCTCTTCGATACAATTTTGTCCTGTCCTGTACCATCTTATTTTGTCCTGTACTGTCTTGTTCTGTCCTGTACTGTTCTGTCCAGTACTTACTAATTTGCGAATCAAACGCACCCTTAAAGAAATATACATGTCTGGATTGATGAATGACATAACAAGCAATAGTAAAATCAAGAAAGAATTAATATGATGTTCATGTTTATGTTATGCTTCACCATACTAATGTCGGTCACGAAGCATAACATGTTCATACGATTCATAATCAAAACAAGAGCTACTTATGATTTCATAAAAATAAATTAAGAGTTGCATACCTCAGTTGGTAAGCTCGTGCTGATAACGTGTTAGAAATAAACTATTAGATATAAAGAATAGAGATATAGAGAATATGATAACTTTGTATTCCACTCTTCACTTGGATGATATTACAACATAGTAAGAGTCCTATATATATAGGATACAAGTAGAGAAGTGAAAGGATGCAAATTTACTATCCACTCATTAGTGGGAATTTTAGTGGAAATAGAAATGGATGGATGGACATCCACTAAAGCTCCACTTAAGGATATTTATTCATAACAAGAAGGATTTAAATTTAAAGCCAAACTACTAAGTCATTAGTTCAAATACCTTCTTTGCTAGAATAAAAAATTTAGCAGCATCCGTGGTAGAAATATGCTTAATCACCATTCACAATCTTCAATTGTGGAAACCTTTGAAATAAAGGCTCTAAAACCCTTTCTATACTTATTACAATTTACAACCGAAGAAAAATTGGGATTGAAAAAATAGGGTTTTTGAAAAAAGGATTCATTATAACCCGATAATAATAATTAGTACAAATCCAAATTAGTAAAAACAAATCCAACTACAACAAAATACAAACAAAATCTACAATAAGAAACAAAATACAAATAATAATTTAGGAAGAATAAAGCAAGGTGGTTATGTGTTGACACATAAGAAAATTTTCCTTTTGATAGGTTTGCATTTGTATATTATTAAGATTAAGATTAAGATTAAGATAAGATTAAGATAAGATTAAGATACACATATGATTGTGTCACATGAAGAAGGGATAATTTTACTTTGAAAGAATTAGAATTAGCTAGAAGGAGAATAGTCTATTGTGTATGAACTTGGGAAAAGTTATTGGCCATAAACATGATTTTTATGCACCATCCATAAACCTAAGATTACTCAGCGCGCCCCCCACTATTTCCACGCACACCCCCAAGAATAACTCACGCGCGCCCCCCATTTGTTTCTGACGCGCCCCCCACCCCCAAGAATTACTCACGCCCCCCCCCCCCCCCATTATTTCTGTCCGCGCCCCCCACCCCCTCAAATGGGCCTGACGGCCCAATAAACCAATCAGAAAAATAAAACATGCATCAGCAAAAAGGGCGTGGGGATAGCGATGCATTGGGGGGGGGGGGGGAGTTGGGGGACGCGCGTGAGTAATTTTTGAGAGTGGGGGGCGCACGAGCAATAATTAGGGGGTGCGCGAGTAATTTGTTTTGGTTTATGGATGGTGCATAAATATTGTTTATGCACAATAATCAATCCCGTATGAACTTAAGCCAAGACATAATAACTAATTTCAAGTTAAATAGTTTCGATCCAAGTATTTTTTTCACACATAGACCATACCAAAAACTCTTACAAGTGCATATACCAAAATGCTAACAAAATATTGTATGTTATAACTGCTAAGAAAATAACTTTTTCATCAAAATTGAAAAATCAAAGAGTTCATAAACCAACGTCTCGATTATGGACAAATGTAAATATTATATGTTACAAAACGGGTGACATACCAGAATGTTGTGGCATTATGGTATTTTTTTTCAAGGATGAAAAATGTACCTTATTTTTGTGGGGATGAAAAATGAAATTTGGTAATTTCTTAAGGACGAAAATTTATTTAACGTATAATAATATAAGGGAATGTTATGACTACTGTCAAGTGTCAAGTCAATAATCCAATTTAATAGATATGTGATACTACATGTATCAAACTCATTATTTAAAATCAATAATAATAGCACCAACATTGCTTACATTTCATCGCTATGCTAACATGATCAGATTTTGAACTTTTACATTGGTAAGTTCAAACTATTTAGATATAGGCTTAAACATCATTTTAGTCCCTGTATGTATACCAATTTTTGCTTTTAATTCCTGTATGTGATTTTATTCTAAAATAGTTCCCACATTGATAAAACTTTTTGCTTCTGGTCCCTAAAGCAAAAATCTGCAGGAAAATTCATAGGAAAATCTGCAGGAAACTTGAGAATTTTCCTGCAGATTTTTGCTTTGGGGACCAGAAGCAAAAAGTTTGGTCGATACAGGGATTATTTTGTAATAAAATCACATACAGGGACTAAAAGCAAAAATTGGTATACATACAGGGACCAAAATGACGTTTAAGCCTTAGATATATGATCACACATCAATCACACTGCCAAAAGCCACAAACTTGTAGTTTCTGGTTCTATTTGTTGAATTTAATTCAACTATAACAAAATTTACATACATATAACAGAAGGATCATTGAGAAAAAAAAGTAATAATAATAATAAGAACAAGAAGCTTATGCAATTCTTAGCAAGTTAGGAAGGATTCATGATCATTTGAAACTCAGCTTTGAACTTGAAGATGAATGAAGCAGTGAAGACACAGAGAAACTTGTGTTATTGCTTTTTGTATTCAAACTTTGCATGACTGATGCTGATGAAGATGTTGCAAGAACTTTTGTATCCTTTGCAGGAGACCCTTTTAAAAGCACATCAAATTTTGCATATTCTTCTCTTTCATTCTTTATCTCTTTCAACATTGCTGCTATATCTCTCATTGTCGGTCTATCATCAGGAGATGAATTTACACACAATAGGGCTATTCCCAATGCTTGGATCATTTCTTCTATTTCTGATTCTGGTCTTGAAAGTAAGGCAGGATCAAGTACTTCAAGACCTCTTTTCTGTCTCACCCAATCAACAACATGTAAACCATCTGGTATTGTTGGATCTATTGGTTGCTTGCCGGTCAAGACTTCTAGCAAAACTACACCGTAGCTATAAACGTCGCTCTTCTCAGTGATCTTCATCATATAGCCATATTCTAAGACAAATTCAAAATGTTAAAACAAATAAGAGTTAAATATTAATACCCCGTCGGTTTAAAAAGTTTTACACTGTCATCAAAAAAGAGTCAATCATATGTGTGTGACCTTAGTTTAAGTCAAAAGTTTTTAATAATCAGACGGTTATGATTGATTGACAGTGTAGAAAATCTTTACATTGACAGTGTATATGAATTAAATCCAAACAATTTATCTAAAATGTATTGGAAGATGTAGAGTGTGATTTCAATCATGTGCAGACACACTAACCTGGAGCAATGTAACCATATGAACCAGCAACTGTATTGGATGAACGACCGACATCCCCATCATCAACAAGCTTAGCCAAACCAAAATCAGCAATATAAGGTTCAAATTCAAGTCCAATTAGGATGTTATTGGCTTTAATATCTCTGTGGACTATTGGAGGAACACAATCATGATGTAGATATGCAAGTCCTTCTGCCGAACCTAACAGAATTCGGAACCTAAGTTCCCAATCCAGAGAATTTCCGGTCCTCTCATGAAGTACACTGCTTAAACTTCCATTTGGCATATAATCAAAAATAAGCAATCTTGTTTTCTTGTTCCAACAGCAACCTAAGAACCTTACAATGTTCTTATGACGAATTGAGCCAAGACACTTGACCTCTGCCGAGAATGAATCGCGAACTCCACTTTTGTAATCTTTCAATTCCTCTGCTTCATCAGATGTTATTGGCCACAGTTTCTTCACGGCAATGACATCGCCATTATCCATTTCACCTCGATAAACAACACCGGAACATCCCTTGCCAATTATATTCCTATCAATCAAACATCTCAGTACTTGTTCAACTGAAAAGTTTAGTTTCTGGAATGGTATGAATTGCCATGGCCATGACTCTCCTAATTCCGAATCATCGTCTCGAATAGTTCTTCTTGCTTTGATCACAACAGTTATCCCCATAAGTATCATTACTACTGTTAATGCAATCAGCAATCCAATCACTAGCTTAATCCTTCGCGATTTCCTTACCTCATGCTCATTCAACGCCATATCGGTCTTGCTAGAATCCTTTACAAAACATAAGTCCTGACCTGAAGTGCAAAGTCCTTGATTTCCGGTAAGGTCTTTCGATGTTAACTGTCGGAAAAGCTTGTTATCTGGAAGATATCCTGTGAACTTATTGTAAGAAACATTGAGGGAAACAAGGTTATCTAGGTCTGAAAGAGTTTGCAAATCTCCTTCTAACTGGTTATGTGAAATGTCTAATATGGAAAGCTTGTTAAGAGCAGATATCTGAGGTGGTATTGTTCCACTTAGTAAATTGCTACTAAGATTGAGAGCGATTTCCAGAGCTTCGATTTGGCCTAATTCCGCCGGTATGCTTCCGGTGAGCTGATTGCTACTAAGATCGAGAAGTTGGAGATTTGAACATAAGCTTACTGAAGCAGGAATTGGCCCAGAAAACAAGTTATTCCCTAAGATTAACTTACTTAGAGAAACAAGACGACCTAAACTCGCTGGCAAAGGACCTGAAAACTTGTTAAAAGAAGCATCCAATACCTGAAGTGAAGATAGTGATGACAAGGAATTAGGAAGTGAGTCTTCCAAGTTGTTAGCACTGAAATCAATCATTTGAAGTTGTATGCAGCTTCTTATTTCATCGGGAACCGGCCCAGAAAGCCGGTTCCCAGAGAGATCTAAAAAGTTCAAATTCTTAAGACTTCCTATATTCTTAGGAATGCTTCCAGTAATCCTATTGTTTCCAAGCCTCAACCTTATAAGAGACATGCAATTACCAATTTCTGATGGTATAGAACCAGATATATCATTCGAAATAAGAAGCAGTTTCGTGAGATTTTGAAGCTGAAAAATTCCAGAAGGAATGCTACCGGTGAGTGAATTTCTAGACAAATCTAATGCTTGAAGTTTACTACAGTTCCCTAAACTTGAAGGAATGCTTCCTTCAAGCTGATTCTGCCAAGCAAAAAACACTAATAGATTTGACAACTTTCCAATCTCTTGTGGAATCAAACCTGAGAGCTGATTTGTATCAACTTGCAACTGTTGAAGATTTTCAGCATTTGAAAGAGTTGAAGGAATAGAACCAGATACATTATTATCACTAATCATAAACTCTTCAAGCTTTAAAAGATTTCCTAAAGAAAAAGGTATAGTTCCAGATAAAGAATTCAAACTTAGATCAATGTTTCTCAAACTTGAACAATTACCAATCTCATTTGGTATAGCACCAACAAGACCATTCTGCCATAAAAACAACTGTTCAAGCTTCTTTAGCTTACCAATCTCTAATGGTATAGATCCTGATAAGCTATTTTCATATAGAAACAAATCAACAAGCTCAGAACAGTTACCTAACTCTTTAGGAATTTCACCTGATAGCATAGTTGTGTAAACTGACAAAGTTTGAAGCTTTTTAAGTTTACCAAAAGAAACAGGTAAAGAACCTGATATTCTTGTATCAGCAAGACCTAAAACAGTCAAATTGGTACATTCTCCAATCTCTTCTGGAATCTTCCCAGTTATATCTTTGTTTCCACCAGCTCTAAGAACTTCAAGTTTTGACAACTTTCCGAGCGAATTTGGGATACTTCCACCTAACTGATTATCAAAAAGGTGAAGATTTCTGAGACTAATGCAGTTACTTATCTCGTCCGGAATTTTTCCGGTAAGTTGATTCGAATTCAAAGACAAGTTTACTAGATTCTCTAGCTTTCCAATACTTGAAGGAATAGAACCAACAAGATTGTTAAAACTAAGATCAACAACAGTGAGTGAAGAACAATCACCAATGTCAGAAGGAATGATTCCAGTGAGATTGGTATCAGAAATGACAAGTTTGTTAAGAAATGGAAATGAAGAGAGATTTGAAGGTACAGGAAGTTGAAGAGGAATGGATTGAATATTGATTTCAGTTACAAAGGATAATGAGGAACATGTTATGGAGGTCCAGTTGCATGGATTAGTATCATGGATATTCCAGTTAGAGAAAAATGGAGGTGGTTGTGAAGATGAACTATGAAGCCATGTGAAGAGAGTTGTGGCTTCATGGTTTGAAGAAGAGAATGAGAAACAGAAAAGAAGTGTTGTTTGAATAAGAATAATGATACAAAAGAATGAAGAAGGAGAAGGAGATGAGTTAAGCATTGAAAACAATGAAAACATTTGCCTCAAATTCCAAACTTTTCTTCTTGGGTTTGTGTCATTGGGTTTTGGTGCACTCTTTCACTTCTAGTGAATGTGTATGTTTATGTTTATGATTGTGTGTGTGTGAGTGCTTTCTTTGTTTGAACTCAAACTCAGAATAGCAATTAAATTACTCTCTTTTTCTAAACAAAGATAAAAAAAACGACTCGGATTGGCGGTAGTAACTATTCCACGCAGTTTCATATAGTTTTCAATCTCGACGATTGATTTGAGATCAGATGGCTCATATTACACATTTATTAAATTAATTTTGACCAATCTCAGTTACTAATTTAGATCAAACAGTTGAGAGCAATTAATGTGTTACGCAGTGACTACAGCCAATCTGATTCTGATAAAAAAAAGACCACATGAACTTGTTTGAGAATAGACTAAACTTATATTAATTGCCTAGAGATTTGAAAACCTGCAGAAATAGCACTACACCACCACACCTAAAGATGCTTCTTTGTGTGTAAGCAAAAACATTAGAATAATGAGACTTTGCCAGGTGGTGTTTCTTGCACTTAAGAGAGGTATCATATTTTAATTTCTCTGCAATGCATTGTATATGTAAATGATTTTTTGTGCTTGTTTATTGTTCAGTTTAGTACTGTCTTGGCCCCCCTTATTATATTTAATGTTTAAGAGAAAATTTTGTGGAGGAAAATATTTTCTATTGCTATATGAAGCACGGACACATACATAGATATTGGACACATCATTGACAGGTCGATGACATGGATGAAAATTTTTAAAAATAATCGAAAGTGTCAGTGCCGTGTCGAACACGACGCGTGTCTGACACCGAGACACACCTAATTTGAGGAGTGTCCGTGCTTCATAAGAGGTACTTTTTTTTCATATATCATAAAGTTTGATTTTCTTAGCTATATTAACTGAATTTACATTTACTAGTACTACTATATGAGGGGGAAATAAAGTTGCAAATTTTCAAGTGATATATGTGTGAATGTACTTGTCATGGAAAATTAGTTTGTGATCAGCAGAACTTCTATTTTAGTGTTTATCATTTATTGACACAGTAATTCAACTGTTGAGTCAAAACTTTATAAATGCTAGTATATTTAGTTAGTAAAATCTTTTATGTTTGTCAAAATTGAATATGAATAAACTCTCATGTAATAGTTGTTTATCCGTTCCTTAAATCCCCTGAACTATACATAAACTCATCTATCCAATTATTTTTGTAAATCTTAGTATTAAGTGAAAATTTATTTTCTAAAATTATCCAAGCATAGCATGAAAGAATCAAATCTATTTGTGCACATTGACAGAAATATCTACATACTATATATCCACAACTAATCCACAACCAAGCATAGCATGTTAGGGTTGAGCAAGGTTGGATTATCCAAAAAATCAATCCATAACCAATCCAAAATTAATCCAAAACCAATTGTTATAACCGGATATTAAAACAAATTCTCATAACCGGTTTTGTGTGGTCATGTCCGTAACCATTTTTATAACCAGTTTTCAATTTAATAACCAATTTTAGATTTCAAAATTAATTTTTTTCCTCCAAAAAATAATTATATTCAAAATTAATGCACATAATTTCGTTATTAGAACTAAATCCACAATCAGTTCTTGCTTTTCTAATATAAATAAATAAATCCACAATCAGTTCTAATTGATGTGAACAAGATTAATTGTTGTGAACAAGATTGGTGAGCAAAACTGATATAGGATAAGTGTTTGCATTTGAAGGATGAGAGAATACACACATATTGCTTTATTTGAATATGGTGAATAACAATGTTAATCTTAGGGGTGGTATATCTCGTTACATCAGCCTCAAATAAAATTTTATTGTTAGACGGACACATCTCAAGAAAATCTCATAACAATCTAAAGAACAATCTATAGTAGTTAAAGCATCGGCGTATTGACTAGCTTCCCTATATGTATGCAAAATATTAGCTTCCCAATCTATATCCAAGAATCTTTGTATGTTCTTCAGTCTTCACCGAAGAATTATTCATTGGAAAAATTCGTAAGAAAAAATGAAATTTCTTATAGTGGAATAACCCATAGAACTACCAGAATCTCCTTTCTCGAGGACTTGAAAAACCGCCATCGAATCAATATTCAACTATATAACTCTTAACCCCAACCTTCTAGCATGCTTCAAACCTTCCAACACTTACCACAACTCCGTCACAAAAGCACTATGCATACCAAGATATCTCGCAAAGGCCCCGGCCCTTTCCAATTACCATTGAATATGGGGGAAATGGATTAGGCTGGTTGAAAGTGGTCATCCGGTTGAATAACCAAAAAAATATACTCCTTCCATCTCACAATAGCTGTCCCCTTTGAGTTTTTCACACTTTTTAGGGAAATGATTAGTTTTGTTAATTTCAATAATAAAACGAGTTTGTTTACTAAAATACTCTTATTAATAATAGTTAGTGAAGTAGTTTAGTGAATTGAAAAGTACTATCTGTATCAAAATATAAGTCACTTTGAGAAAAAAAAATTGTATTAAAATATAAGTCACTTTACAATACCAATGAAACATTTAATGTTATTTTTTTTATTATACCTTAACTATTTATTACTCACTCTTATTTAACTTCTTCAATTTATCTTTTTCATACCATTAATGAAGGACAATTTTGTAAACTAATTCATAATTTCTTTTTTCCAAACAACAATGATTACATTTCTTAATTTGTGTAATATGGTCAAAACGGTTTATATTTTGGTAAGGAGGTAGTAATAAATTAGAGCAGCTTATTGGAAAAAAGAGTAATAAATTTTGTCTTGATATTCTAAAGAGACAAATAATTTGAGACAAAAGAAAAACTCAAAAGGGACATTTATTGTGAGACGGAGATAGTATCTAATTTTTATCAATCAGATCTAAATCTTGTTAATTAAACCGACTTCTTGTGCCGAAAAACACATAAGCACTATAGGTGTTGGTGCTATAATAAGTCTGATGTCTGTTATAGCACTTGCGAAAAACGCTATTGTAAGTAATAAAACGCTATAATATAGATGATTACACGCTATATAACGCATGTAAGATGATCATTTAATAGCGGTTTTACTGAAAAGCGCTATTAAATACATGTATATTAAATTTTTAAGAATTCATTCAGTTATAAATAACGACACTTTTCTAATATATTTGATGAATTATGGAGATTTTTATCTCACTTTTTTAAACATGTACAAAATCCCTGTTTTGATATATAATAGAACTACTGTATAATTTTGTTCATGTATATAGTTATACCATGCATGCATATTGCATAATTAATTTGCCAAAGAAGATGACAATTATGTGACTTAAAAGACTTTGAAACAGAAGCTAGCACTACCTAAACATAATTTGTATCAATGTTACATATTCCACATTCCATAATCATCAAAAGAAGAAAAAATGATTGAGAACATATATATAAAAGTAGAGGAAAAATAATGTAGAAAACTAAAGAAAGCAATATGAAACCATGACTCTTTGATTTGTATGAGTATGACCCAAGGTGGCTAAAATAATTAACATTCTAATAAACTAAGTTATTTATGATAGATATGATAGATAGTGGGGTGGAAGCAAGAAACTTTTAACAAAAGAAAAAACAACATCCCAGATTTTGAGGCCATATCACGTGAGGATGGGAATCCACATTTTTATATTTCACAATGTCACTCCCCATTTAAAAATATCTTAGGTAAATTGATATCCTCTGTGCGCAACTATAAAAATTATTCTCTCAAATTTTTTAAAAATTTTTCTTAAAAATTTTTTTAAAAATTTTAACGTTGTTGCATATCAAAATTAAGAATCGTATCTACGATTTTAGTTAAACTATAAGAAATTTACACCATCTCATTTAAGTGCTCTAACTAAATCCTTCGTTGATATATAGAAATCTTTAATGCAACAAGTTTGATTAATAAGTAGAGTTGGTAGTCATAATAATAATTTAATTAAACAAGCTATGGTACCTTAACTACATTGTATATGATTATAAAGGATAAGCCATACCCATAAAACAAAAAAGTTTAATTTAAAAGGATAAAAAGCCAAAAGGGAAGAAAAAATAAAAGGTAAACGGCGCTGCTCTATTTTATCTCTTTGCGTCTTTGGCCCCTATTTTAAGGGTCGTGACATTGGGAAACTCACTATCGGAATCTATGCACATCTTTTGTTCTATACACTCACTACCTAACACACATTGTAATCTTGTTAACTTTCTGATAGTGGACACTGGACATGAAATTTCAAAATAAGGTTAAATGCATCTTGAGTATGTGTTTGAGGCTTTGAGCTGAGCTTGAGTGTGCGGGCTCTATGCTCAGTTTTAATATGTTCTGCAAATATTCACATGTCAAATATGTGTTAATTCACATGTTAAATAGTTGACCTACGATTAACAAATTAAATAAACCATCTTAAAAAAAACTAAAAAATCGGCATTACAAATTTTTCTTTTTTTGAAGTTAAGAACCTTCGAGCCGCTCACAGTGCCGGTCAGCCATATCATACTCACTCTAAGGGTGTGCCAACATCTCATTCCTTATGAAGTTCCTTTATTGGAACGTTCGGAGTTTTGCTAATCCCGACTCTCAAGTTGCTCTTAAAAATTATTGTTCCACTCACAAACCCGACATGATTTTTATTGCAAAAACCAAAATTCAGTTTGCGAAAGTTCCTTCTTGGTATTGGAAAAGTATTCAAGTCGATAAATTTTGTGTTAATAATAGAGATACTCTTGACCCATCTCTTTGGGGCATGTCGCATTCTGGTTTCACCTTGCAGCCGATGTTTTCCTCTGCTCAATGCATCGTTTTATAAGTTTCTTCTCTTCAGTCTGTGTTTTATGTGGCAGTGGCATATGCTAGTACCTCCTACTTTGTTTGTCGCAACTTATGGGCTAATCTTACCCGGTTACAATCTCTATATGTTGGACGATGGCTTTTTCTTAGAGATTTTAACGCCAACCTTGGGGCGCATGAGAAGAGGGGTAGGCGTCTTCCACCTAAAATCTCTTGTGATGATTTCTTTGACTGGACAAATGCTAACCAACTCACTGTTAGCCCATATTTTGGTTAAGTCAAAATATGCCCTAAGACTTCCTTTGAATACAATAAATAAACCTTCAATCATGGAAATTAATGTTTCCAGCTCATTAATTTTAATATGAAGGATAAGGGTAACATATTCAAATGAAAAGAATATTCTCATTAAAGAATAATCATGAATCACAGGAGATGGAGAATATTCACAAGTCCAAGAAGTAAATCAAGAGATTGGTTCGAATTACTACGCTTCGAGTAGCTACCAGGAATCACTCGAGCTCGAAGACTGCTTATGACTTGGCAGTTTCTCAACATTTCTGAAGATTCAAAATTCAAACCATTACAACGTTTCATTCAAGATTGGCAACTTTTGGCATTCAGGAATGAAGGATAGGTGGCAAGACACTTGTCAAATCGATGTTATGTAGTCGTTATTTAATAGCTATAGAATTTATCTATAAATACTAGTTCATTAGTTGTAATTCATATCACAAATTCACATACTAAAAATCCTTAAACATTCTGAGTACCCATGCGTTCGAGTGAAAAGAATATAAAAGGCAAAATGTATGTTTCTGTGAAGACCATTTATTGAATCATTTACTTTTCTTTGTCAATACGTACTCACTTTGAGTATTTTTATCTTTCTTGTCCTTCAAGTTACTTTTCTTTTCATTTAATTTACTTTTCAAACAAACTTGTCATTTGCGTTAATGAACATTGCTATTTTCAAACATAAACAATGAATGCACAAAACATGTTCTGAGATTCTCTAGTTGGTCTCTCAAGCATTGCAAACTAACGGTTGTTTACCAAAAAACAGTGTAAACAAATTGGCACGCCTAGTGAGACTGGTTTTGTGTGTTTGGTTTATTTATTTGTTGCAATTTTTTTCTAGAAAAGTACCATTACTGCATAAACATTGCATTTTTTCATAAAACTTTTTCTAGAAAATCATAAAGTCATTGTTGTTTAGTGCATGCTTTTGAGAAGTGGTAGAATAAAACAAGAATTGGCTAGACCCAGATGCACGAATCCTAGTAACAATAAACAACAATAACAATAATAATGATGACATTGATCCAGAAGTTGATCAGGATTTCGAGGATGGGTGACCAGTAATAGAATTTAGTGCGTCCAGGGCAACGTCTGGTCCAAGTCCTGATTCGAATTCCACAGGGACTGCACAAGAAATCCCTGTATCAATACCCATGGGGTCAACAAACCCTTCAGGAAGTACTAATGCTTCAACTACATTGTTGGAGCAGTCGCTTCAAGTAGGAACTGGCATTCCATATACTGGGGCAGCGTTTGATTTTAGAAGTCAAACTGGACCTTTATATCATTCGAGCAGGCCCAATCCCTATGGGATGCCTACCTCTTTGATGCAGAGTGTGTATACACACCCATCTAAATTTTCTGATTCCATGATGGTTAGATCTCCATATTATATGGGACAAACATCTAATAATAACCGTACTAGAGGGAATTTACCAACCTTTACTACAGATTCTATGTTAGCCATAAGGCAACAAATGGATGAGAGTAACCATCAAATGGTAAATTTACTCATAACACAAATGGGTACAATAATTAACCAATTGATTCAAGATACTAACCTAAGTTACCAGGCATTAGCCACCAAAATGGGAAGAATTGCAGATTTGTTTGGTGGCCCTCAAATGCCTAGACAACCATTTCAACAATTGCAGGCCCCAGGTCCAGAGCCTGAACCACTGGCGGAGGCTCGAAATGAAGTACAGCAGAGGCCACAACCAGTGCCTCGAATAATTGAACACCCTGTACAAAGAAATGTTGAACCTGAAATGGTGTTAGTTAATCGAAACCAAAATGTTGATGAAGTTTTAAGAAATGTTCAACATAATGATCATGGGCAAAATAACTTGGCTAATATAGTAGAAGCAATACTTGCCCAAAATGGTCTAAATTTTGGTTTACATAGGCCTAATTTTGTGTCACCATTGTCTAAATAAGTTTTGCAAACATAAATTCCAAGGGGTTTAAAAACCCCCAAATTTACTAAGTTTGCTGGTGACACAACAGAGTCAACTGTAGAACACATTGCTAGGTATTTAACTGAGGTTGAGGACATAGCAAATAATGAGAATTTAAAGATGAAATATTTCCCTAATTCTCTAACCAAGAATGCTTTTACTTGGTTTACAACTTTGCCTCCCCATTCTGTGTTTACATGGACCCAATTGGAAAGACTTTTCCATGAACAATTTTATATGGGTCAGACAAAGATTAGCCTGAAAGAACTAGCAAGTGTAAGGCGTAAAACACCAGAGTCAGTTGATGATTATCTCAATAGGTTCAGTCTCTTTAAAGCAGGATGCTTTACTGAAGTCCCTGAACATGAGTTAGTTGAAATGGCTGCTGGTGGCCTTGACTACTCGATTCGAAAGAAACTAGATATCCAACATCTTAGGGATATGGCCCAACTTGCTGATAAGGTTAGACAAGTTGAAAGACTTAAAAGTGAGAAGGCTCGAAATTCTAAGTTTCATAAAACAAAAGAAAAAATAGCCTATGTTGGACATTACGAGAGTGATAATGACTATGAGTTAGAATATGAGGAGGTTTAGGAAAATGAAATAGATTTGGCTGAATTAAAGCCAGGGCCTCCCTATACTTGTAAGTTATTAAAGCCCTCGAATGGGAAAAATCCTGCTGATCCCAAAAATGATAAATATGTTGCGAAAACCTACACGTTTGATGTTACGAAATGTGATGAAATTTTTGATTTATTGGTTACTGATGGCCAAATAGTTGTTCAAAAAGGATTAAAAATTCCTGCATTAGAACAAAGAAAGAAAAGAGGTTATTGCAAATTTCACAATTTTTTGGGTCATAAAACCTCTCATTGTGTTGTTTTCAGGGATCTAGTGTTAAAGGCACTGAATTAGGGAAGACTGAAATTTGATGAAAAATCCAAACCACCAATGAAAGTGGATACTGACCCTCTACAAGTGGCAGAGACTTCTTATGTGGAGCCATTCGAGTGCCTAGTGGTAGATGCTATGGAGGCCTCTCTAGTTCGAGCCGTAACTGAGAGAGAATATGAGAAGAAAGTTGAAGGAGTATATCCTCAGGCTGAAGAGGAACTCATTGACTTTCTGAATAGGTGCAAGTTAAGTAACAAAGAAGTCATGCTCTTCCCTCGTTGCAGTGCTGTGTGTGACAAAAAGGCTACTGCAGGCCTTAGGAATATTATGCCATATGTGGATAACAAAAACAAATGGTCCACTGCTAGACCAAACAAAGGAAATTATGTGAAGCAAGGTCCTTCCATCCATGATAGGTTGGGGAGGAAACAAACATATGTTCCTTCAAATAAGATCCCAATCAATCAATGGTCTTCTGGCCAACACCAAGCTTTCCAAAAGAGAAAAATGGAGATTGGGAGCTCGAGTCATTCTGCTTCGAGCAACAATGCTAAAGTAAAGAAATTTGCCTATAATAACAATTATAAGGGCAAAAACCCTATGACTCGAACATAATGGCGCAGGTATCAGCGCTAGAAGAAGTTAGAAAGAGAAATTGCCTTAGTTGGGGGCAAATCTAACAAAGTTACCCATGCTGGGGGCAACCAAAACAAAGTTGCCTATGCTGGGGGCAACCATAACAAAGTTGCCCATGCTGGGGGCAACCAAACTAATGCTGGGAACAATAAACAAATTGTTCCAAATAAGGCTGAAAAAGCCTTAGTTGTTGACCAAGGCTCGTCCTCGAAGAGGCCTGTAAAGGAAAGAATATCACTTCCTGAAGACAATATGGAGGATGATGTAGCTGATGAGGTCCTACTCGAATCTGGACCTGAACCAGATTTTGATGTATTGGACAATGTGGTATCCATTCTACCACATGAATATGACTTAAGGTCAACCTTTGATCTTGAGGAGGAATTCGAGGAGCTTGATTTGGATGACTACACCCATGTGTGTTTCTATGTGATGAATAATGGGTGTATTGAACAACAGAAGGCTGCATTCGAGTGGCCTCGCAAGGGAATGAGAAACCACCTAAAGCCTTTATACATCAAGGCTAAAGTTGGTGGTGTTGGTGTGAACAAAGTCTTAGTGGATGGGGGAGCTGTAGTTAATCTAATGCCCCATTTCATGCTAAGAAAGTTGGGAATGTATCATACTGATATGCATTCTCACAATATTGTTCTCTCTAATTATGAGGGAAAGAGTGGTAAATCTCTAGGTGCCATTCAAATGGATGTTGCTGTGGGCAGCATCATGAGGCCAACTTTATTCATAGTTGTGCCTTCAAAGGCTAGTTTCAACTTCCTCCTAGGCAGGGAGTAGATCCATGGAGTAGGTGATGTACCCTCAACCCTGCACCAAAGGTTAATACTTTGGAGGGAGGACAAAATAGTTGAAAACATTGAGGCTGATCAAAGTTTTTATATATGTGAAGTTGACCACATAACTTTTAGAGATGATGGCTTTCGAGGAGCCACAAATAACAATGTCTATCACTTAGTGAGACTCCATTATCCCACACAAGGTTTTTTTTGGGAGAGGGAAGAAATAGATGATTTCCTTCCTGAAGATGGAGTAATCCCACCTGTCGCGCCGCGAAAATCGCCCGAGCGTCTAGGACACTCGGAATGACACAGAGTCGCCACCCAAGTTTATTTTTAAGGGAAAACGTCGATAAAACCTTAAGGATAAGACGGTCATCGCAACCATCCTTGGGTTCGGGAGTTGGTTATGCAAGGGGAAGGTATTAGCACCCCCCACATCCGTTGTACTCAACGGGAATCTCCTAATTAATTCTAGGGTTTAAGGCGTTTAGGGTTTGTTTACATATTTTTTATATTATTATATTTTTATTTTATTAAAGATATTTACAAAAAAAGAGGGGAGAAAAATTAAGTTTTTTATTATTGGGCTCGACAGGATGTTGAATCCCGCTCCTACGTATTCTCAGGTGCAATGAGAAATCAGAGCTTTGTAGTTCAGGCTATCATTTGTTTGTTGGTGTTTTTTAGAGAACGATGTGTTAATCGAATTCATGTGGTTAAACTTAGCTTGTGTGCTCGCACAATGGAGGCTTAAGCTTCGTTTGTATCACGTTTGAATTGATTGTATACACGTTCTTTTTATGAAAAAAATATTTTTTATTTGTTTTGGATTTGTTAATCTTTGGTTGTGGAAAACGAACAATCGGTAGAAGAAGCGTGTGCTAATCTTCGATTATCCGAGGGAGGGATGAATGTACATTCAAGCGTCCCCTTTCTAATCCACGTTATTATTATTATTTTAGAATATATTTTATTTACAAGAAAAATATTTCATTTAAATTAAATAATTAATTTAGAATCAATCAAAATAAATTAAATGAATTATGCACATTGAGCAAAACCAGGGGGTGTGAATTAGAAAACAGTGGGTGCAAACAGATACAAAAAGGGCCCAATATGTGGGCTGAAGCCCAAAACGCGCAGAGGGGCTGGGAAGTGTCTGATCTTGATCAGACAAAAGGAGTATGGCAACTACTGTGCACTCTTGCGCTTGGGAAGAAGTGGCCATTTGATTTTTGATCAACGGTTGGTGCACGGTAGCAACCATGGTCGTGCGCGCACAAAATCGGACGTGATTCATAAGTTTGCATCAGATTCATTCTTTGCCAATTTTCTCTCTTTCTCTTCTCCACTCACGGCCTCTCTCTCTTTTCTCTCTTTCCCCAAATTCAATTTCCTTAAGAACCCTAAACCAAAATTCATCAATTTTTCACGAGAAATTCGCTCTAGACTACGTATCCATTCTCCCTAAACTCGATTCAAGTTTCATTTTCATCAAAAAAAAAGACCAAATCTGAAAACCCCCTTTTTTGAATCCAAACCAAATCTTTTTGCTTTCTTTTGTTCAAGTTCCCTTTCTTTTTTAATCTGTTTTCTTTTGGTTTTTCATGGTATTAACTTAACATAGTCACAAACAAGAACAACAACAAAAACATAAATTCAAAGCAAAAATTTTATACTAGCCTTCTACATGTTTTTGGAACATTGGAGTAACCTGGAGTGCTGTGTGTTAGCAAACAAGTAAGTGATTCTTTCCCTTGTTTCTGTTTCGATTCCCCGCTCCGGTTTTGGCTTCTGTTTCGGTACTGATCTCTCCTCCTCTTTCTGCTAGGTGCGGCTGTGGCTGGTGGGAGGATGGTTTGTGTGCTAATTTTCCACGATGAGCAGAAAATTAGCTTTTGGTGGTTAGGGCAGTGGACGAGGGGTTTTGTTTTCACTGAGTTGTTTCTGTGAATGTTTTGTGTGTTTAGACTATGAATGTGCTCATGTATTTATACCGATGTATTGTAACAAATTTTGCTACTTTTTGGTGTGATCAGATGAAAAAAAGTTGGTGTAAATCTCTTCCTTTATTTGCTGAATTTTGTTTCCAATCGGATAGTGATGAAAATTTGTCTCTGAATATTTTTCCCTCTCCCCCAAGTCATGGTTTTTTCTGTTTTTTTTTTTCCACTACTTTTGCTGTTTTTTTTTCCGGTCACTTTTCCTTTTTGTTCTTATCTGATTTTGTTGTCATATCTTTTATATTTATTTGGTTATATGAACCAAACAAATAAAAATAAATAAATAACAAATGTAACCAATAAAAAAAGCTAGAAAAACATGAGAGAAAATACAGCAAAAAGTGAGGGAAATAAATAAATAAATAAATAAAAAAATAAAAAAAGACATAAGTGAGACTTGAACTCATGACCCTACACTACAATGATTAACATGCGCGCCCTCCATCGCCAACCCAACCACTTTCTTATTTTGAAATTATCTTGTTAAAATATAATTTAACTTGTTAAAAGACAGTTAAATATCAGAATACCCAAAATTTTGCTTGGTGGATTTGAAAAGATCAATTGTCACCTCGAAGGTTTTTTAGATCTTAAAAGATATTTGTCACCCCGAAGGGCGTTTAAATCAGGGGTAGGCATTGCCTCGCAAGGTGCCTAAATCTAAAAGTATCCAGTTGTCACCTTGAAAGGTGCATCTATCCAATTGTCACCTCGAGAGGTGCTTCTATCCGATTGTCACCTCGAGAGGTGCTTCTATCTGATTGTCACCTCGAAAGGTGCATCTATCCAATTGTCACCTTGAAAGGTGCATCTATCCAACTGTCACCTTGAGAGGTGCGTCTATCCAATTGTCACCTCGAAAGGTGCATCTATCCGATTGTCACCTCGAAAGGTGCATCTATCCAGTTAGTGCATCTATCCAATTGTCACCTCGAAAGGTGCATCTATCCGATTGTCACCTTGAAAGGTGCATCTATCCAATTGTCAACTCGAAAGGTGCGTCTATCCATTTGTCACCTCGAAAGGCGCATCTACTTGAAAGTTTATTACCATTACCCCGAAAGGTGATTCTACCCGAAGGTTCATTACCGTTACCCCGAAAGGTGATCCTACCCGAAGGTTCATTACCGTTACCCCGAAAGGTGATTCTACCCGAAGGTTAATTATCGTTACCCCGAAAGGTGATCCTACCCGAAGGTTCATTACCGTTATCCCGAAAGGTGTTTCTACTGAAAGTAGGCATTGCCCCTAAGAGGTGCCTAAACCTGAAAGGTAATCGTTGGTCAGAGGCTCGTGGTCCGACCAATCTGATTTGCTGGAGGTATAGGGTAACCATTTTAAGAGTTATTCCCTATGGAAAGTTTGAATTTTCTCTTTTGATTGCTTATGCATGTAAATGTGTTTTATGCATGATTGATGCATGAGATGAAATGCCGGGGAAGCCTGAGCATGGATTGGTTTTGGCAATGCAGTTTTGACTTTGTCTTGTTGATTATTCTTGGGATTCTATTATGCATGTATGCTCTGTGCAAATGATATGCGTGATTCAAAATACCAGGAAAACTGAGTTTTGCGCATATGGCAACAGTATAAGATAGCCCGTTCAACCTTTTGTAGAAAATGTAAGACACCCTTTCTTGTAGACTCTCTTACGGGATCTTGGAGAACCATTAGGAATGAGACGAGCCGATACAGTTAGAACATGTCTGATAACTGTTTTTGAACTGCCTTTTGAGGACCCGCTTAGTTATCGAGGATATTGTGACACTGATGAGAGACGTTGCCTTTTGAGTGTCTCATGCAACCTTGGGCCTGTGTTCATCCTTTCAATATTCTCAAGATCAAAGTAAAATATGTTTTGAAAAATTCTTTTCATTATTTTAAGTGCTTGCAGTGCGTTATTTACCAAAAATAAATTTGCATTCCATGAACAAATGAGGGCAAAGAGATGGCAGAAAACCAGAATTTTTATTTATTGAACTTGGACCCGTAAAATGGGTAGATAATACAATGGAAGACGCAACTCCTATAAGAGGAAGTTACTAAAAAAGAAAATGGCAACAATATTATTCACTGAAATATAACAGATGCTATCCTCCCCATGACTCTGAAATCACGATGCTTTGCTCCGAATGACAATTGGATCACTCTATTCCGTTCGAGTTTCTTCTGTGGGTTTATGTGCTGCAGTCATTTGCCTTTATTTCTTTTTGTTATTAATATTTTTTTGAATTCCCTAATTTTTCCTGGGCCGCTCTTTCGAGTTTTCAACCCACCGGGAGTATTTTCCTTTTTTGGTGTCCCTAATTTTTGCCTGGACCGCCTTTTCAGGTTTTCAGTCCACCGGGACGCTCACTATTGCTTAAATCGCCGTTTCAGGTTTTCGATTTAGCGAGCCTTTTTTATTTGTTTTTTTTTAGGCATAATACTTTTTGACTGCATCGGAGTTCACTGAGAGTGGAAGCTCCTCACCATCCATGGTAGTGATAATAATCAAGGCTCCACGGGAAAATGCTTTCTTCACGACATATGGCCCCTCATAGTTAGGTGTCCATTTTCTGTGGGGATCCTTGTGGATGGGTAATATCTTCTTTAGCACTAGATCCCCTTCTCTGAACACTCGAGGACGTACCTTTTTATCGAATGCCTTCTTGATCCTTCTTTGATACAATTGCCCGTGACATAATGCCGTTAGCCGTTTTTCTTCTATGAGATTCAGTTGATCATATCTGGCCCGCACCCATTCTGCCTCTTCCAGCTTAGTTTCCATCAGAACCCTTAACGAAGGAATCTGAACCTCGATAGGAAGCACTGCATCCATGCCATATACCAAGGAGAAGGGAGTTGCCCCTGTAGAAGTGCGAACTGTCGTCCGGTAGCCATGGAGCGCAAATGGTAGCATCTCATGCCAGTCTTTGTAGGTCTTCACCATTTTCTGAACGATTTCTTGATATTCTTGTTTGCTACCTCAACAGCGCCGTTCATCTCTGGTCGATACGCTGAGGAATTGTGGTGTTCGATTTTGAACTCCTCACATAACTCTTTCATCATCCTGTTATTCAAGTTCAGACCATTATCTGTGATAATTTTGTTGGGAATGCCGTATCTGCAGATGATCTCTTTCTTGATGAAACGAGCAACCACTTGCTTTGTCACATTTGTGTAAGAAGCAACTTCGACCCACTTGGTGAAATAATCAATGGCTACCAGGATGAAACGATGGCCGTTAGAAGCTTTTGGCTCAATCATTCCAATCATGTCGATTCCCCACATGGAGAAAGGCCATGGTGCTGTCAGGACATTCAAAGGAGTCGGTGGTAAGTGTACCTTGTCGGCGTATATCTGACACTTGTGGTAGGTTTTAACATGGCGAAAGTAGTCGGCCTCCATAGTCAACCAGTAGTAGCCTGCTCTCAAGATCTTTCTTGCCATCGTATGTCCGTTGGCATGGGTCCCAAAGGATCCCTCATGAATTTCCTTAACGATGGTGTCAGCCTCTTGTTTGTCCACACATCTAAGTAAGACCATGTCATGATTCCTTTTGTAAAGCACGTCCCCATCTAGGAAGAATTGTGATGCCAACCTCCGCAAGGTTTTCCTGTCATTGGCAGTCGTATCCTCTGGATAGACTTGTTTCTCCAGATATTGCTTGATGTCATAATACCAAGGTCTATCATCACCTCCTTCCTCGAGTGCACACACTGTAGGGTCATCCTTGCGATTTACTATTATTCTGGGCGCTTCGTTGGGAAAGTTTACTTTGTACATTGACGACAAAGTAGCTAAAGCGTCAACAACCTGATTCTCTTCTCTACGAACATGGTAGAATGTGATTTCATTAAAGTGTTCCGCTAGTTTTAAGATATGATCCCGATATGGAATCAACTTTGGATGTCGAGTTTCCCATTCTCCTTTCACTTGGTAGATGACTAGTGCAGAGTCTCCATATACCTCAAGGATTTTTATCCTTAAATCAATCGCAGCTTCAAGGCCTAGTATACATGCTTCGTACTCTGCCATGTTATTCGTGCAGTCGAAACATAACCTTGCAGTGAACGGCCTATAGCCGTCACTTGGTGATATTAAGACTGCCCCAATTTCGTGCTGTGTGGCGTTCGAGGCGCCATCGAATGCGAGCTTCCATCGGGCGTCTGGCCCTGGCCCTTCATCATCATCTACAAGCTTTTCATTGTCTATGACCACAATGTCTTCTTCCGGGAAATCAAATTGTATAGGTTGGTATTCTTCCAAAGGTTGGTGAGCAAGGTGCTCGGATAGAACACTTCCCTTAATAGCCTTTTGTGTAACATACTGGATGTCGTACTCAGATAACAACATTTGCTAGTGTGCAATCTTCCCGGTCAGAGCGGGCTTCTCAAATATGTACTTGATGGGATCCATTTTTGATATTAACCAAGTGGTATGGGTTAGCATATACTGCCTCAGGCGTCAGGCTGCCCATGATAGAGCACAACAAGTCTTCTCGAGTGGTGTGTACCTTGATTCACAATCGGTGAACTTTTTGCTCAAGAAGTATATCATGTTCTTTTCTTCCCGTCTCATCCTGTTGCCCCAGCACACAACCCATCGATCCTTCAAGTACATTTAGATACATTATGAGAGGCCATCCAGGAACCGGGGGTACCAAGATTGGCGGCTCTTGCAGATACTTTTTGATTTGATCAAAAGCCTCTTGGTAGTCCCCATTCCATTCAATAGCTTGATTCTTTCTTAACAACTTGAATATGGGTTCACACGTTGTTGTGAGGTGTGAAATGAATCTGGCAATGTAATTCAGTCTTCCAAGAAATCCACGGACCTCTTTCTCAGTCTTTGGTGCAGGCATATTTTGTATGGCCATCACCTTGTCCGAATCAACTTCAATCCCCTTTTGGCTGACTATGAACCCTAACAATTTGCTGGATCTAACACCGAAGGTACATTTGTTAGGTTTTAGTTGTAGTCTGAACTTCCTCAAGCGACCAAATAACTTTTGTAAGTGTATCAGGTGCTCTTCTTCAGTTTGGGATTTAGCAATGATATCGTCAACGTAGACCTCTATCTCTTTATGGATCATGTCATGAAAGAGAGTCACCATGGCTCTTTGGTACGTTGCTCCAGCATTCTTTAATCCAAAAGGCATGACCTTGTAGCAAAAAGTTCCCCATGGAGTGATGAATGTAGTTTTTTCCATGTCTTTAGGAGCCATCTTGATTTGATTATAACCGGAGAATCCATCCATAAAGGAAAAGACCGAGAACTGAGCTGTATTGTCTACTAGTATGTCGATGTGTGGTAGCGGAAAATCATCTTTTCGGACTTTGCCATCCTTCTTCATGACTGGCACAATATTTGCGATCCACTCTGGATATTTAGCAACTGCTAGGAAACCGGCGTTAAACTGCTTTTTAACCTCTTCTCTGATCTTGAGGGCCATTTCAGGTCTTGTCCTCCTCAATTTTTGCTTCACGGGTGGGCATTCTGGCTTGAGCGGCAATTTGTGGACAACAATGTAAGTGTCTAATCCCGGCATATCTTGATATGACCAGGAAAAAACATCTGCATACTCACGGAGCAATTCAATCAACTTTCCTTTTACATCTTCTTGTAGGGAAGCACCCACTTTAATTTCTTTCTTCTCTTCGTCCGTCCCCATGTTGATGACTTCTATCGATTCTTTGTAGGGTTGAATCATTTTCTCCTCTTGCTCTAAGAGGCGTGTTAACCCTTCCGGAAATTCACAATCTTCATCATCACCCTCTTTAGCTTTGTCAATCGAGAACTCAAGGTCGCAAGGGATTATAACAGTGTTATTTTCAGTGAACTTATTTATTGATCTGCATGAAGATGATTTTTTTATTTAGAATGATGGAAATGATTTGGATTTAAAAATTTAGGAATGAAGAAAGTGTGTTGCCATTTTTAAAAGACAGAAGAAGAAAAAGGTACTTGAAATGAACATAAAATGCATCTTTATTCATTGATAAGTAATTTACTGAAACATAAGGGGGCCCAAAAAATTATCCATTTGCCTTGGGCAGAGCAGAGGATTTATTTCAAAACAGGAAAATTACTTAGAAATAGAAAATATCTCCGGAATCTCTACGGTCTTCCAGTTGCTGAGAGCCTCGTTTGGAGTGCGGCGGAGAACCAGATCTTGGACCTCCTCATTAGTGTTTTCAAGTGCGGCTACCTCTTCCTCTTTCTGATAGAATTTGGCACTTATGAATGTCTCCTCGATCGTTGGGATCCTTCCATGGTTCTTTTTAGGAACCCTAGCTGTTGACGGCTGATAACCAAGGCCGAAGCGGTCCTTCTTCTCCGAGATATTTGGCAACTTGCCCCACCCTTCAAGGTCACATCCTTCTAGGGCCTCTTTCATAGCCTTCAGGGAAGTTAAAGGCAAACTTGCTCTTTTGGCAGGAGGGCGCTTTGAGCTCATAGTCATGACCGTGGCAACCTCCAATACTTGAAAAGGAATTTCGTCACCTCCTTCACCTTCGTCTATGTAACGGAAGGATGAGAGATGACTCACCATTAGGTCCTCTTGGCTGGAAACAACGACTATTTTATCACCCGCTATGAACTTGAGTTTCTGATGCAGCGTTGAAGTAACAGCACCAGCGGCATGGATCCAAGGTCGTCCGAGGAGACAACTGTATGTAGGGTTGATATCCATGACTTGAAAAGTAATTGTGAAGAGTTAAGGCCCAACGAGAATGGGTAAGTCAACCTCTCCCAATACTGCCCTTTTAGATCCGTCAAAGGCTTTCACCACTAAGGTACCTGGCCTTATCATTAACACGTCTTCATTTGTTAACTGCAATAAGGTCCTCTTGGGCATCACATTCAGGGAGAAACCCGTATCTATCAGCACTCTAGACAATGTAAAGCCAAAGCATTTTACTGAGATGTGCAGGGCCTTGTTGTGGTAATGCTTACCGATGGTTAGCTCATCTTCACCGAACCCTAGATACTTGCTGGCGATGATGTTACCAACAATCCCATCAAATTGGTCAACAGGGATATCTTTTATCACATGAGCATCGCTCAATACTTTCAACAGTGCCTCTCGGTGAGCTTCAGAGCTAAGAAGCAAAGACAACATGGAAATCTTAGATGGTGTCTGACCGAGCTGGTCAATTATCTTGTAGTCGCTTTTCCTTATGATTTTCAAGAACTCTTCAACTTCTTCATGAGGAATAGCACCTTTTCCTTTAGGAGGGGCCGAAGGACTTGCATTTCCTTTAGCTAGTTCAGGAGCATAAACTCTACCAGTTTTTGTTATACCGCCTATGCCAGTTATGCTTGTGACATCAGGTTCCACGTTTGACAGCAGCTTTCCCCCCATCGAAGCAGTGCGCTCGTATTTCCATGGTACCTCTTTCATGTTTTCAAAGTGAAAAGGTGCAGTTATATGGAATATTATGCGGTCTACCGTCCTTATAAGCATGCGTACCTCCTTCTTTTGGTAAGAGATATCGATAGGTGCTGAGCTTTGAGATTCCAAAGCGGCAACATCCGTATTGACCTTTGAGTAGCCAACCTTAACCAAGCCTTGATCCATCAGCTGTTGTAAGCATGCCTTCATCTTTTGACAATGGCCTGGATTCGTTGAGCAGATATCACAATGGGGATGCATTTCCTCAAACATATCATACCCAATCAACTTCTCTCTTATCACCGAAATAGGGGTCTTTATTTGAGACACCACCTTGATCAGATCATACTCCTGAAATTCCTCCACCGCATTTACTGAAGGACCAGCATGGCTAGATAGTGGGCTGGTGGTCACGTTTGGCTTCTCCTCCTTAAAGAGTAATTGTTTGATATCAATCAGCTCTTGGACCTTGTATTTGAAAGCTCTGCAGTTCTCAATACTGTGACCTGGTGCCCCTTGATGGAAGTCACATTTGGCACTCACATCATAGTTCGGAGGATATGGCGGTACCGTGGGCTTAAGGGATCTTGTCTCTACCCACCCTTGCTGGAGTAGGTATGGCAAGATCTTGCCATATGGTACAAGAATGGGGTCGAACTGCACACGCCTTTTTTCATAATTATTCCATGAACCAAACTGATTTCCTGGCGCATACCCCTTTCGCTACTGCTGAGAACTTTGTTGAGGTGCAGCCGCCGACTGTTGTGAGTACGAATAGTATGAAAACGGAGCCGAGGGTGCTTGTGACGACCCTATGGCATTGGCTTCGCCTTCTTTCTTCCTTTGATTATTGCCAAAGAACCTCTTTGCCTTAGTTTGAGAGTTAGAGGCACCTGGAATCTTGCCGCTTTTCAGTCCTTCCTCTATTCGTTCACCAATTGTCACCACATCAGCGAAGCCAGATGATATACTTCCAACCATCTTTTCATAGTAGAGCCCCTACAAGGTACTCATGAAAGTGTCCACTAACTCTTTTTCTAAGAGCGGGGGTTGCACACGGGCAGCTAATTCTCTCCATCTCTGGGCATACTCCTTGAATGACTCGTCTTTCTTCTGTGTTGTAGTTTGTAAGTGCATTCGGTTGGGAGCCATGTCCAGATTATACTTATAATGTTTCATGAAAGCATCAGTGAGGTCTTTCCATGAATGGATCTGGGCTCTTTCCAACTGCATGTACCGATCAAGAGATGCCCCACTCAGATTGTCCTGGAACACATGGATCATCAGCTTTTCATTGGTGGCATGGGCTGCCATCTTCCTGTAGAACATCCTGAGGTGATTTCTAGGGCAGTGAATTCCTTTATATTTTTCAAAGTCAAGCACCTTGAATTTTGGTGGAATCACCACATCCGACACTAAGCACATATCCAGAGCGTTGAACCCATAAACATTGAAACCTTCTACAGCTTTCAACCTTTCTTCCAACGCATGAATCATCTGTGTGGATTCAGCATTTTGTTGAGTGTTGGTAACTGTTGGCTGGTTTGGATAGCACACTGATTTTGATCACCACCAACGGGCTGGACCAGATCATCTTCTTCTTCAAAGAAGTCGTCATTCATTAATTCGAACCCTCCCCCTTTAGATGTAGAAACATTCTTGACCTCAGAAGGTTTGAAGCGCAGTGGTTGGTAACCTTTGGGTGGTTTTTAGCTCATGGAGGTGTGACCTTCAGGATTACCTTGATTAGGCCACATCCACTTACCCACATCCTCATTCTCCTCGGCAGCTTTGGGGTTCCCTTCAGCTATTTTGTGTTTCTCTTTGAGCGCCTTGGCCTTCCTTTTCTCTTCGGCTTTCTTTGCCTTCTCGACTGTCATGGTCTGAAATATTTCAGCGAGCTTCTCCATGCTCTTCCTGAGGGAATCTACATCCTCTTCCAGAGCGACTTGATTTTTCTCCATTTGATCCATAATCCTTGGTAAATTGGTACACGTCCCGTATGAGTGTGCGGGAGCTGGTACTGATGACAACCGTTTCCTTGACATCCGGGCTATCTTAGAGATTCCTGGTATTTTATTTGAGAAAAATGAGCTTTTTGTATGCATGTGTATGCAAATGTATGTGTATGAATGCATGAGTTACGCCAAAATTCTTTTTCCTTTTATTTAGAGGGAATTTCAAAGTTCGGTATTTATTGAAGCATTTAGAAATACGAGACAAACAAGACATAATCTAATTAAATTCCATTGATATGATAAATTTGAATAACATCAGAAAACTTGAAAGCTTGCCCCACGGGCTGACTCTTTAACTAACTCTAGACTCGGTCAACATGATCTTATTTCATAATAAAACTTGCCCCACGGGCTGACTCTTGGACTTAGTCAACATGACTCTTTTTTTCATAAATAAAGACAGAATAAAAGCTGAATAGCATTGAAGACTCATTGGTTTGAATGCATGGCCAGATTCAGGATGATCCTAAACCCGGTCAACATTTCCCCACATTTCCTGATGAAGTTGAAGACAGCAGTAGGTGTGTTGTAAGCATTCATCTATATCTCTGCATCCTCATGTCCTGCTGGAAGGTCTTGCATCATCTGATTTGCAAATCCGGCCAATCGAGAGAACTTGTCTTTCCACTGTGCAACCTTTTGTTCTAGTTGTGCCATAACTCGCCCGTCATCTTTGCAAAGACATTTTAGACGTTTTAGCTCATCTTCCTGGATTCCGTTTTCGTTTTCCAGAAGACTAAGCTTATTCATTAAGGTCCAGTTCTTGTCATCTGCGTCATTGAGCCCTTTTAGCAGGATTACTCTCTCTTCTTCTAGGAGACCAAGCCTGTCTGCCATGCTTTCTGCTTTATCCTTCCATTTGTCATGTTTGGTTCGCAAATCCCAGTAGTACTCATTCTCCATCTTCATCTGCTCTATCTCATCTTCATGGGACAAACATATATGTTTTAGCTCTTCATAGTCATGTCTATATTCATGCTCACGTTCTTCACAACTTCTCAGCTTCTCCAATAGTGCGTCCCATTGATCAGGAGCCCTTTGGTACACACCCTCGGCAGCCTCACGAAGACGTTTCTCATGGATGATTGTATTTTGAGCTTCCTCTATATTTCGTTTAAGTTCTGCGACATATGCGTTGTAATTTCTTTCCATTTCCTCTTTTTCCCTGATAGTTTCTTCCCATTCTACATGACATTTTAAGACATCCTCATCTGCTTTCTTTGCTAAACGGTTGGCTTCTTCGAGTTCTTCCCTTAATGTCGCCTTTTGTTTGAGCTCCGCCTCCCATGATTTAAACCATCCACCACCCCATTCCTGAGTTTTCTTCAATCTGAGCTCGCGTGCCTTGGCCTCTTCAGTAGATTGTGCAAGTGCCTCACTTACTCGATTATGTTCTTCTTGCTCAGCCTCGTATAGTCTTCGAGTCTCGTCTAGCCACCGTTTTTGCTCGCGGTTAAGAGCTTCAAATTTTCGTCGCTCATGGGAGACTTGGTGGAGCTCTCGTTCCATTTCTTCCTTCTCCCTTTTGAGGAGGTCAATAGTAGCTTTCATTTTATCGACTTCTTCTATGGAGATTGGCACAGGCCTTGGTAAGCTAGGCTGAGATGATGGCCTAACAACAAAGGGAAGCTTAACTTCTTCAGCATGTTTTCTGACCCATAGATTGTAGAGCTCATCGGTCGGTTTTCTCTTCTTTCTTGGGTCATCATTATTTTTACGAACCCTTTCCCATGATTGAATGATCCTCATGAGCATAGCGGGGTCGTGAGCACCCATATTATGTAGCACGAACCCTTCCAAGTCTTCATTATGTGGCTTCACTCTCATTGGGTAGCCGAGCTGCCTCAAGGCTAACACAGGGTTGTAATTGATGCATCCCCTTGTGCCTATTAAGGGCACATTGGCGAAGTCCCCACAGCTAATTATTATTCCATCCCTATCAAGCTTTTTGATATGCCAAAAGATAGATTTTTCTGTTAGGGAGACAAGCCTTTGAGCCCATTCTTGATCATTCATCGGTTTCTCCATGGAGATGTCTTTGGATATAAGAGAAGTGAACCATGTGTATAACAAGGGAATGCAACACATCATTTGCCCTCCATTTTTCTCGTACCGCAGATGGAGAGTGTAATAAACATCAGCGAGAAGTGTAGGCACTGTATCTTCTTTTTTAATTTTAACAGCCTAGAATGCACTAATAGCAGCATCATCAATAAAATTCCTGAGACTTGGAAAGAGGACTAGCCCAAAAACAAGTAAGGCCAGCATGTCTTCAAAGGACTCCCAATCTCGGGCGTCTAAGAACTCTTGTACTTTTACTTCTAGGAATTCTCTTTTGAAACCATAAATACTGCCAGATGTTCTTTTCACTTCTTGGTAATGAGCAGCCAGATTGGGCACCTTCAATTCAAAGGCTAAGTCTTAAAATTTTGGAACCCGCCCGATTCCTTTGTAGGGACCTCTCTCGGTTTCAGAACATCCCAAGATTTGTGCATATTCTTCAATAGTTGGTGCCAGCTGAAAATTCTGGAAAGTAAAGCACCTCAAAGGATAGTCATAGAACTGAGCAAGGGCAGTGACAGCCCCTATCTGGACAAGAGTATAGAGAAGTTTAAGAATCTCCCCATATTTTAGGCGGAAGCTTCCTTTTATGATGCTAGTCATTTTGCTGTGGAAGGACCTTAGACTATGCATATCAGGCATTTGGGTTCTAAAAGGTTCCTAGAGTCGCTGACCTTATTTGAAATTCCAACAAGAGGATGGGATAGCCAATGCCTGAGGGATGTTTCAAATAGATCTACTCTAGGCGGACTCTTCGTAAATCACCCGAGGGATGTGCATCTTGGGGGTCCATACTACCAACTCCTAACTTAACTTAAGTTTTTCTCTTCCCTCAACAAATAAACCCAACCCCACAATATAATAATGAATAAATAATGCTGGAAATAAAAATAAAAATACAACAAAAATAAAAACAAGTAAACAAACAAACGCACTCAACCCTAAAACTAAAAGGATAGGCTTAACTCTCTAATTGTCCCCAGCAGAGTCGCAAGTTGTCCCGCCGCAAAAATCGCCCGAGCGTCTAGGACACTCGGAATGACACAGAGTCGCCACCAAAGTTTATTTTTAAGGGAAAACATCGATAAAACCTTAAGGATAAGACGGTCATCGCAACCATCCTTGGGTTCAGGAGTTGGTTATGCAAGGGGAAGGTATTGGCACCCCTCACATCCATTGTACTCAACGGGAACCTCCTAATTAATTCTAGGTTTAAGGCGTTAAGGGTTTGTTTACATATTTTTTATATTATTATATTTTTATTTTATTAAAGATATTTACAAAAAAAGAGGGGAGAAAAATTAAGTTTTTTATTATTGGGCTCGACAGGATGTTGAATCCCGCTCCTACGTATTCTCAGGTGCAATGAGAAATCAGAGCTTTGTAGTTTAGGCTATCATTTGTTTGTTGGTGTTTTTTAGAGAACGATGTGTTAATCGAATTCATGTGGTTAAACTTAGCTTGTGTGCTCGCACAATGGAGACTTAAGCTTCGTTTTTATCACGTTTGAATTGATTGTATACATGTTCTTTTTATGAAAAAAATATGTTTTATTTGTTTTTGATTTGTTAATCTTTGGTTGTGGAAAACGAACAATCGGTAGAAGAAGCGTGCGCTAATCTTCGATTATCCGAGGGAGGGATGAATGTACATTCAAGCGTCCCCTTTCTAATCCACGTTATTATTATTATTTTAGAATATATTTTATTTACAAGAAAAATATTTCATTTAAATTAAATAATTAATGAATCAATAAAATAAAATTAAATGAATTATACACATTGAGCAAAACCAGGGGGTGTGAACCAGAAAACAATGGGTGCAAACAGATACAAACAGGGCCCAATATGTGGGCTGAAGCCCAAAACGCGAAGAGGGGCTGGGAAGTGTCTGATCTTGATCAGACAAAAGGAGTATGGAAACCATTTGATTTTTGATCAACGGTTGGTGCACGGTAGCAACCATGGTCGCGCGCGCGCAGAATCGGACGGGATTCATAAGTTTGCATCAGATTCATTCTTTGCCAATTTTCTCTCTTTCTCTTCTCCACTCGCGGCCTCTCTCTCTTTTCTCTCTTTCCCCAAATTCAATTTCCTTAAGAACCCTAAACCAAAATTCATCAATTTTTCACGAGAAATTCGCTCTAGACTACGTATCCATTCTCCCTAAACTCGATTCAAGTTTCAATTTCATCAAAAAAAAAACCAAATCTTAAAATCCCCTTTTTTTGAATCCGAACCAAATCTTTTTGTTTTCTTTTGTTCAAGTTCCCTTTCTTTTTTAATCCGTTTTCTTTTGGTTTTTCATGCTATTAACTTAATATAGTCACAAACAAGAACAACAACAAAAACATAAATTCAAAGCAAAAATTTTATACTAGCTTTCTACATGTTTTTGGAACATTGGACTAACCTGGAGTGCTGTGTGTTAGCAAACAAGTAAGTGATTCTTTCCCTTGTTTCTGTTTCGATTCCCCGCTACGATTTTGGCTTCTGTTTCGGTACTGATCTCTCCTCCTTTTTCTGCTAGGTGCGGCTGTGGCTGGTGGGAGGATGGTTTGTTTGCTAATTTTCCACGATGAGCAGAAAATTAGCTTTTGGTGGTTAGGGCAGTGGACGAGGGGTTTTGTTTTCACTGAGTTGTTTCTGTGAATTTTTTGTGTGTTTAGACTGTGAATGTGCTCATTTATTTATACCGATGGATTGTAACAAATTTTGCAACTTTTTGGTGTGATCAGATGAAAAAAAGTTGGTGTAAATCTCTTCCTTTATTTGCTGAATTTTGTTTCCAATCGGATAGTGATGAAAATTTTTCTCTGAATATTTTTCCCTCCCCCCCAAGTCATGGATTTTTCTGTTTTTTTCACTACCTTTGCTATTTTTTTTTCGGTAACTTTTCCTTTTTGTTCTTATCTGGTTTGTTGTCATATCTTTTATATTTATTTGGTTATATGAACCAAACAAATAAAAATAAATAAATAAATAACAAATGTAACCAGAAAACAAAGCTAGAAAAACGTGAGAGAAAATACAGCAAAAAGTGAGGGAAATAAATAAATAAATAAAAAAAGACACAAGTGAGACTTGAACTCATGACCCTACACTACAATGACTAACACGCGCGCCCTCCATCGCCAACCCAACAACTTTCTTATTTTGAAATTATCTTGAACTAAAACGTATATGTGGTAAAATGCGAGGGTAAAATTTGGGGTATGACACCACCAACTGGGTGGGATGATGAAGATCTAAATAACGACTAAGCCCTCTGCATGGGCTAAAATTACGTATATTAGTGCCAATATCCTTTGCAAGAAATTGATATTGGTGATGGCCCCATGAAGAGGCCAATGTATATTAGTGCCAATATTGATTTCGAATAAAAGCAGAAACTGGTAAACCTACTCAAAGAATTTAAAGATTGCTTTGTCTGGGACTATAATGAAATGCCAAGATTTAGTAGAGAAATGGTGGAACATAGACTACCACTCAAGCCAGGAAAGAAGCGAATTAAGCAATTACCAAGGAGATTCAACCCAGAGATCCTCTCAAAGATCAAAAGTGAGATTGAAAGGTTGCTGAAAAGTAAATACATTCGAACTACAAGGTATGTTGAATGGTAAGCAAATATTGTGCATGTTATTAAGAAAAATGGTAGCCTTAGTGTATGTATAGATTTTAGAGATTTAAATAATGCAACACCTAAGGATGAATACCCAATGCCAGTGGCAGAAATGCTAGTTGATTCAGCAGCAAGGTTCGAGTACAGTACCTGAGCATGTAAGATGGCTATTCTGGCTATAATCAAATTTTCATTGCTGAAGAGGATGTGGCTAAAACAACATTTAGATGTTGTGGGGCATTAGGGACTTATGAATGGGTTGTTATGCCATTTGGTCTAACGAATGCTGGAGCCACATACCAAAGAGCAATGAATCTTATTTTTCATGACTTTATTGATGCCTTTATGCAAGTATACATTGATGATATTGTTGAGAAATCCTCATCTAGTGATGATCATTTCAATCATCTTAGAAAATCTTTCGAGAGAATGAGGAAATATGGATTGAAAATGAATCCACTAAAATGTGCTTTTGGTGTACATGCAGGGGATTTCCTTGGTTTTGTGGTGCATAAAAAAGGCATAGAAATAAATCAAAATAAAACGAAGGCTATTATGGAAACTCAGCCTCCCAAGACAAAGAAACAACTTCAATCCTTATTCGGAAAGATCAACTTTTTGAGAAGATTCATTTCAAATCTAAGTGGGAAGGCTCATCCATTCTCTCCACTACTTAGAAAGCAAAAAGGGGATCAATTTCATTGGGGGCAACATCAACAAAAACTGTTTGAAGACATTAAGAGTTCTTTGGCTAATCCACCTGTTGGAGTAAGCCCTAAGAGCCAATCTATTTTCATAGTATTTGCTTTAGGAGTTTAAATATAAACATGGCATTTCTTTATTATGTTTGTAAGATTCCAAAAGAATAATAAAGTCCCTAGAATAGATAGTCCGTTTAATATTAAGTGTGACTTAATCATGAGATTACATTAAACATAAGGACGCTATTCTTAAAATATCCGTAGTCGAGCTTTAAGGTGAAAAGGGATAACCTTAAAGCATAAAGACTATTATGAAGATAGACTGATGATTGCATCTCATGGATCATAAGATAAGGAGTTATCAAGTCTTGACATAGGTATAAAAGATTAAGAGTAATAGTTATACCGGATTGACCCGCTATGAGAGTACTACATAGAATGTTATGCTAAAATGTCATAAGTTACTCTCATGGTGATAATGGTGTAAGCCGCCCTTAGACTTGAAACCACTTTGTACCCTAGATGTGGAGTCAAGTGCTTTGTTGCTGATCTAACGTTGTCCGTAACAGGACAACCATAAAGGCAGTTAATGGGTACTTCGCAAAGCATGCTGAGGGACAATAATGACCTCGATGGAATTTGCCAATCCTGCATAACATGATAGATGTCATGGGCCCAATATTGAACTAGACAAAGATGACACCAAGTATGCTTTGTGTTCAATATAGACATAAGGGGCAAAGGGGTAATTGTACACGCATATATTATCACAAAGGTTATGATTTGATCACATGTTAATTTCTTATAACTTGGGTAGCAATGATGTGTTGCTAGATACCGCTCATTGTTTATTATATTAAATAAAGGATTTAATATAATTGCCAACGTTATGGAAACCTACAAGGGTCACACACATTAGGACAGTCTAATATTGAGATAATTAAAGGAACACCGTAAGGTACGGGGATGTGCAAAGTGATAAGGGTATCACGGTAATTTATTTGAGCGAAGAACACCATAGGATATGGTGGGAGGGCGCGCACATGAGTACTATCACTCATGGGGAGCGCGCGCCCTAGCCTTTGTGTCTTGTTGGGCTTTGCCCAACAAGATATATATTTTTTGTGAGAAGATATTTTTTTTTTGTGACAAGATATATTTTATTTTTGTGACAAGAGATATTTTTTTTTGTGCTCATGACAAGAGTTGTCTTGATGCCTAAGACAAGAAATATCTATAAATAAAGACCTCTTGTCATAGCTCAAAACACACCAAAAAGCACAAGAATATTTTAGAGTTGGAAACCCTAAAATAATTCCTCTCTCTCAATATTCTTGCATAGCCTTCAAACATAAAGGGCTAGCACTCTATTGAAGGTGACTGTTCGTGTGGACTAGTTAGAGGTGTGGGTGACCTTCATCAACGCTCGTGATCATCTTGTTCGTGATTCAAAGGTTCTTCCCTACAAGAGGTAAAAACCCTAAAGCACATATCATGCTCATTCGTAAGGATCATTAAAGGAAAATTTTTGAATTCCGCTGCTTAAAACTATCTCTATTTTCCTTCAGTGGTATCAGAGCCACTTACAAAACCATGATTATGATGTTTGTTTATATCACGTTTTAATTTGATTAAAATCTAAACAAGATAAAATTGAGGAATTAAATTTTAAATTGATCAAGTCTTCTATGTGATACAAGGAAGTTGTATATGATACAAAGGAACAAGATGCAAATAAATTATATGTGATATACTAGATTCCATCCGTTAAAATCACGTAGTCGTTGTTGGCATTGAACGATCCACAATAGTTTTTTCGGAACCTTTGATTGGTGAAACATTGATATGGTGATGAATCAAGCCGATAGTCGTTCATGGTGAATTTTAATGGAAGGAACTTGTTGCATAAGGGTTCAAGACATCACAAGGGTTGTGATATACTGGAAGTATGCTTCAGAACTAGCCGAAATCGTGACACGATTTACGAAATCGTTAAAGGATTTCCGCGAAACCCTGCGGCGGTCGCCGGCTGGCGACTAGACACAGACACGGTCGCTGGCTGGCGAGCGCGGGCGAGTGCGAGTCCGAGCAGCTCGCTGGCTAGCGAGCGTGGGCGAGGCCTGGCGACCAGTGCGCGTCTAGATTTTGTCGAAAACGCGGTTTGTGAAATCGTGACTCGATTCTATCTGTTATGAACGGTATGATCAGTTTATAATAATTTAATTTTAATTAATTACTTAAACCAAGGACAATAATAAAGTGAGTTTATTATTGTTGTGTTTCATTGAATGATTATGGCCTTAGATTGCTCTTTTGTTTTAAATTTTGGGAATTTAAATACGGCCTGCGTGTCATGCCTCTCTCTCAATATCTTAATGTAATTTCTCTTCTCATCTTACTCCCTCGAATGAAAAACGAGTTTCTTTAATGTAACAATATAATAGAATTACATAGGAACAAAAGGAGAACAGTCGTGAAGATGATGCTTGGACAAGTAGATCATCGTTAGGCTAGTTTAGGGTTCTCTCATTGGCTTGAGAGAACACTTGCGTTAGGAGGCCATAATCATATCATTTTTTTATTTGTATGTATGTATGTTGATGCATATGAGAGTGTTTAATATGTTAAACAAGCCGGTGAGATCAAACTAATTAAAAATCCCTCAAGAGACACATAAGAGATTAATAAAGAAAATGTGGGTTCGCCCACCGCGGAGTACATTATCTTTAATAATAAAATATGTGAATATTAAGTTTATGCTTTCCAAGCTTTAGAACTCATCAAGACCAGTCTCGAACTATGTAGGTTCGCCCACCGCGAAGTGCATATTCTATATTGGTAAGGTGTGAGGGGATAATTGTAATATCCGACTTCTAAAGTAAGGGTCAAACTTAACTTAACAAATATAATGAGATTATATGAGTTTAAGAAGCAATGATTGGGAATAATTCATAAGATGAATTGGAATAAGGAGTTATTCACCCAATTGATATATTCAAGAATTGTATGAGATACAATTGGAAGGAGTTCCTACCTAAATAACTAAGTCTTGTGTAATCCGCCCACCGCGGACTTAAGACAAAGTGAAATATGGATCTTGATCCACTAGAAAATCTTCCAACGGGATTTTCCGAATCAAATGATGAGGGTCATTTGTTTTGAGTAAAATAGTGGAAGCCTTTTAATAAAAGACCATATTAAAGGATTCAATTATAATACAAATATCTTACATGTCTTTGAAATTAAAATACAATACAAATTATGTTGTCCTTATGAAGGACAAGGATTTCAGAAAATAGTTTCTGAATCGGTACACAAAAGAGAATGGTTCTCAAATACAAGAAGTACTATAAGAGCTTGAACTAAATTCTAACAACCTACTATTGGAGAAGGATGCTTGTTAGAAGTATCAAATTGACATCTAGATATAGAATACTTTTAAACAATGAATGATGTGATCATTTAAAGCAAGATCTTTTTGAAAGAAACTTTAAAGTATGATAGAATTCTCAATTGATCAAAGAGTTGGTCTTAAGTTCAACAAATAGATATAAACAAAATTATGAATTTCTATATCTACCGGAGTTTGTTGAGTTGAATGAGAATTTATTTGCGCTATTAAAATTTGAGATATAATATAAATAAGATTTATAGTTCTCTTATTTGAATAGAACAAAACTGGTTGCCAAAGGAGAACGACTATTTTAAATTCGTTAAACCATTGATTGAAACAAAAATGCCGAAATAGTTCTTGAAAGAGTCAAACTAAAGGGAATGAAGTAAGACTTCAATATTATACATATTGTTATAGAAAGTCAAAGTTTCTATTTCTACATCAAAGGTATATGATACAAAGATGTTGGATCTCAATTTTTCGAAAATAGAGATGCTTAAAGAATTAGAACATTGACTATAATTTTAAGTCAACTTATATCTAGAATGAAAATTGTTTCATTGAGAGCTTATGTCTAGAATGAAAATTTGTTTCATTGACAATGAGAGCTTATGCTATGATTTAAAATCGAATTTAAAATGGAACACAATAATTGTTATTGAACTCCATCTAGTGATAGAAGTATTAATTATATCTTGTAATGACAAGATATGAATTGTAGTTTTAAATAATAAGGCAAGCAATTATCCTATCATTTAAAATCTTCTATTGCTCAAGGTCAAGTAATGGACTAGGATTCCATGATCTTGATATGACTTAAAAATTAAATTTGAAATGGACACAATAATTGTTATTGAAATCCATAAGGTAATAGAAGTATTAATTATATCTTGTAATGACAAGATATGAATTGTAGCTTTAAATAATAAGACAAACGATTGTCCTATCATTTAAGCAAAGTCTTCTATAATATTGCTCCAAGTCAAGTAATGAACTAGAGTTCCATGATCTTGATAAGACTAGTCTATAAAAATTATGACAATAGCCAAATAAGATTTGGATCCTATATATATATCAAGATTTTATTGTTTAGTACAAATATTAAATGTGTCAATAAAACGACACATGATCAATTTGAGTAATATGCATGAGATGTATATCGACCACTAAACATATTTGTTTGATATATTGAGTCTATTTTGCTTCATTATCATTGATGATTAAAATCATTGAATATGGATATGTGTGCGACACAAGTTAGAAATCTTTGAATTTGTCAAAGAATTTAAGCAATGAAGAAAATAGAACTCAATAAAAGTATTTAAGTCATATAAATGAGTCATATCAGTAAATACTTAATTAAGGTGTAATAATAACTAATTTATCGCTTCATGTTTGACATGATTTGATTTAAGATAGTTTAAATACATCATTGACTCTTAAAATTTCTCTTCTTATAGTTAATTTTTTACCCACAACTGGTTCCCTTTTAAGATGATCATAAAGACACCATATGCGATATGGGGCAAGAGCACCAAATTTGCCTTTATGAAATTTTGGATCGGAAATTTATTAAGATAAATTTAAATCTAAATTAAATGAATAAATATGTGTAAGTATTCTTAGGGATACTTATCTTATATCACTCTAAAAGACAAAAGTTGTTTTTGTTACTAGGCTTGGAGCATTCCTCTAGTGGGAGTGCGTCTCTAAGAGAGACAATGGGAGTGATATAGAACCTGAATTATTCAAGTACTACAAAACATATTTATTGGAATGGGAACATAAACTGGTTCCTCAAGGATGTTGAAGGACCAATGATTTGAGTTGCACAAAATCTTAGATAAGTCAAACATATGGACAAAAGGTATGATTTTATCATGACTCAGCAATGTGATATGGTTCTCATGGAAGATGAGTCTCTGACTTTCTAAAAGGTCGTAAGACGGTCTAATTTCTGAGAAGTGGCTAAATGCCATGAAATCTTAAATAGAAACCATATACACTAACTATATGTAAATAATGGTTATGTCATCAAGATGAGTAAAACTCATACGATGAAAGTGAGTATTCTTGTTGAATATCGATATGAATGGTATTGAGAATACCTTTTAATATTTGATTAATCATTAAAGGTTTCACGCAAAATCATAATGCAAATTATGATGAAACCCTAAATGTAATTAAAAGTAAAACTTAAGATCTGTTTGATTGTTTTACTAAATGTTGTACTACATGTTTTGGTGGATGGATAACAAAGTTGCAATCCTTAATTGGAATGACCTCGTATAAATGTACTAGACATATATGTAGGGTTTTGTTGATCCAAAGGATGCTAGAAAAGGGTATACAACTTGTAGCTATCTAATTTTGATTAGATAGAGTTCTCAGAAATTAATTATTATTTGTTCCTTTTATGAAGTTTTGAGAAAACAAATTAATAAGGAAAAACCTATCTAATTTTGATTAGATTGAATAAGTTTAAATATTTGTTCCTTTTGGAAGTTTTATGGAAAACAAGTTGATAAAGGACAAATATAAATCTTGTGCACAAGAGGATTTAGTGGGAGTGATAATATTAAATCTGATTATCATATGTGGATGACATATTAAATCATCAAAGACCTTTTCCTTATACATGTGAGACACGATTAAGGAAATAACTCTTGATGAAATACTTAGGCAAGAATTCCTAAAGAGTTAGGAATAGCCTATGCATTTAGATGAGGATTCCTAAGGAGTTAGGAATAGCCTATGTACATGTATTAGCGAAGTGTTGAGATGCTTAATGTGTGAATTTATTGCATGTGTCAAATGATTCATTTTGTCTAAAGGACAAAATCATGTCTCATTAGATGAGAATAAGGCACATAAGAACAATCCATATACTTTGGAAGATAGGATTAATCATGCACATCATAATATGTACCATATCAGATACACCACATGATTGTAACACAATTAGTTGTACCAAAATTGAAATTAGTGTACGAAACTAAATAACTTTCAAGAATATCCTTGAAGACCTTAAAGGAACTAAGGACTATTCCTTGAAATATGTAGGCATGGAAATATCATTATAAGGAAGTTATAATGATGGCTAGTTTCCATACCAATGTATTGTATATCATGCTTGAATGTAAGCATTAAAAGCTATAAAGATAAGCTTCATAGTATGTTTGTTTCAGTTTTAGAAGTTAAAGTGTCGTTTAAGATTGGATCGTTTAGCTCATGATCGAGTTAATACTATGTTTCCGATGTTGCAAGTAACATTAATCACATTAGTGATGATAGTGGTTTAAATCTTGCGAAACAATGGAGAATAGATCTCACCGACGATTCATGAATATACTTAGATACTTAATATTTTGATAATGATCAAAATAGAACGTTGGAAGATACATAAGATACCAACATGGGAAAGGTTCCTCATCCACTTACAAAGCCTCATGCGTAGTTGAAGCGTGATGGGCATACTAGGTCTATAAGTATTAGAGAATACTTGATTGGCCTTAGTGCTAGTGGGAGATTGTTGGAGTAAGCCCTAAGAGCCAATCTATTTTCATAGTATTTGCTTTAGGAGTTTAAATATAAACATGGCATTTCTTTATTATGTTTGTAAGAGTCCAAAAGAATAATAAAGTCCCTAGAATAGATAGTTCGTTTAATATTAAGTGTGACTTAATCATGAGATTACATTAAACATAAGGACGTTATTCTTAAAATATCCGTAGTCGAGCTTTAAGGTGAAAAGGGATAACCTTAAAGCATAAAGACTATTATGAAGATAGACTCATGATCGTATCTCATGGATCATAGGATAAGGAGTTATCAAGTCTTGACATAGGTATAAAAGATTAAGAGTAATAGTTATACCGGATTAAGAGTAATAGTTATACATAGAATGTTATGCTAAAGTGTCATAAGTTACTCTCATGGTGATAATGGTGTAAACCGCCCTTAGACCTGAAACCACTTTGTACCCTAGATGTGGAGTCAAGTTCTTTGTTGCTGATCTAACGTTGTCCATAACAGGACAACCATAAAGGCAGTTAATGGGTACTTCGCAAAGCATGCTGAGGGATAGTAGTGACCTAGATGGAATTTGCCAATCCTGCATAACATGATAGATGTCATGGGCCCAATATTGAACTAGACAAAGATGACACCAAGTATGCTCTGTGTTCAATATAGACATAAGGGGCAAAGGGGTAATTGTACACGCATATATTATCACAAAGGTTATGATTTGATCACATGTTAATTTCTTATAACTTGGGTAGCAATGATGTGTTGCTAGATACCGCTCATTGTTTATCATATTAAATAAAGGATTTAATATAATTGCCAACGTTATGGAAACCTACAAGGGTCACACACATTAGGACAGTCTAATATTGAGATAATTAAAGGAACACCGTAAGGTACGGGGATGTGCAAAGTGATAAGGGTATCACGGTAATTTATTTGAGCGAAGAACACCATAGGATATGGTGGGAGGGCGCGCACATGAGTACTATCACTCATGGGGAGCGCGCGCCCTAGCCTTTGTGTCTTGTTGGGCTTTGCCCAACAAGATATATATTTTTTGTGTGAAGATATTTTTTTTTTGTGACAAGATATATTTTATTTTTGTGACAAGAGATTTTTTTTTTTGTGCTCATGACAAGAGTTGTCTTGATGCCTAAGACAAGAAATATCTATAAATAGAGACCTCTTGTCATAGCTCAAAACACACCAAAAAGCACAAGAATATTTTAGAGTTGGAAAACCCTAAAATAATTCCTCTCTCTCAATATTCTTGCATAGCCTTCAAACATAAAGGGCTAGCACTCTATTGAAGGTGACTGTTCGTGTGGACTAGTTAGAGGCGTGGGTGACCTTCATCAACGCTCGTGATCATCTTGTTCGTGATTCAAAGGTTCTTCCCTACAAGAGGTAAAAACCCTAAAACACATATCATGCTCATTCGTAAGGATCATTAAAGGAAATTTTTTGAATTCCGCTGCTTAAAACTATCTCTATTTTCCTTCACCACCAACGCTGATGCCTCCTATTCGAAACAAATGCATGAAGTTTTATATATCAGCATCTGATTCAACTATTGGTAGCATGCTTGCCCAAGAAGATGAAGATGGTGTTGAAAAAGCTATATATTATTTAAGTAGAGTATTAAATGATGCTGAAACTAGATATAGTGCTATAGAAAAACTATGTCTATGTTTATATTTCTCTTGTATTAAACTTAAGCATTATATAAAGCCTATTGAAGTTTATGTATATTCTCATTTTGATGTTATTAAACATATGCTTTTAAAACCTATTTTACATAGTAGAATTGGAAAATGGGATTTAGCTCTAACTGAATATTCACTAACTTATAAACCTTTGAGAGATAAAAAAGGTCAAATAGTGGCAGATTTTCTTGTTGATCATTCAGTGATTTAAATGCCACTAAGTAATGAGGATATTTAACCTTGGATTTTGTATTTTGATGGTTCCAAATATAAACATGGAACTGGAATTGGGATTTTGATAATTTCTCCAATACAAATTCTAATTAAGTTTAAATATAAAATTAATGGTTTTTGTTCCAATAATGAGGCAGAATATGAAGCCTTAATAGCAGGTCTTGCACTCTTAATAGACTCGGGGGCAAAAAACATTATAGTGAGAGGTGATTCAGAATTAGTCATTAAGCAATTAACAAAAGAGTACAAATGCATTAAAGAACATTTGGCTAAGTATTTTATAATTGCAAGTGCCTTGTTGGATCGTTTCGAATCCGTAGAATTCGAACATATTCCTAGACTACAAAATGAAGAAGCCAATGACTTGGCTCAAATAGATTCTGGCTATAAGGTATCTCCAGAAAACTTAAATAAATTAATTGAGATTAAAGAGAAATTGGTTTTTCATGAACCATTAGCTTCAGAGTTATCAATGGCAACACATGTGGGGGCAGATTCACCACACAGTGTTGATAGCGACTCGAATACAGAAGATTATGAAAGTGTTTGCATTTTTACCATTGATAACTTGCTAGATGGTGATTGCAGGAAGCCAATAGTGGAATACCTACAAAACCCTGTTGGTCAAGTTCATAGAAAAATCAAATACAGGGCTTTAAGTTATGTGATCATTGGAAATGAGTTGTTTAAAAAGACAACTGAAGGTGTTTTGCTAAAATGTCTTAGTGAATCTGAAGCCTTCATCACAATTTCTGATGTACATAATGGAATTTGTGGTGCTCATCAAGTAGGCCACAAAATGAAGTGGTTATTGTTTAGACAAGGTGTATATTGGCCTTCTATGTTAAAAAATTGCATAGAATATGCCAAAGGTTGTCAAGAATGCCAAAGGCATGCAGGAATACAACATGTCCCTGCAAGTGAACTACATTCTATAATTAAACCATGGCCATTTCGAGGATGGGCTTTGGACTTAATTGGTGAAATTAAACCTGCTTCATCTAAAAACCAACGCTGCATTTTAGTTGGTATTGACTACTTTACAAAGTGGATTGAAGCAATACCTTTGCCTAATGTAGATCAAGAGGCAGTGATTAATTTCATTCAAAATTATATTATTTATAGATATGGCATTCCAGAAACAATTACCACTGATCAAGGATCAGTTTTCACTAGAAGAAAAATGCAAGAGTTTGCTAGTGAAACTGGTTTCAAATTGCTTACTTCAACACCATATTATGCTCAAGTAAATGGTCAAGTTGAAGCAGCAAACAAAATAATCATAAATTTGATTAAAAAACATATTGCTCAAAAGCCAAGAAATTGGCATAAAACTTTAGATCAAGTTTTATGGGCATGTAGAAATTCTCCTAAAGAATCAACCAACACTACACCATTTCGATTAACATATGGTCATGATGATGTTCTTCCTGTTGAAATCAATATGCAGTCGTTTCGAGTGCAGAGACAGATGGAAATTCCAACTGACCGTTGTTGGGAAATGATGTTAGATGAATTAGTTGATTTAGAATATATGACTAAGCAAAAAGATAGAGTTGCCTAAGCCTACAATAAAAGGGTTAAGTCAAAAGCTTTTAATTTAGGAGATTTAGTTTGGAAAGTCATTTTGCCTATGGATAAAAAAGAGAGAGTCTTAGGCAAATGGTCCCCTCATTGAGAAGGTCCATTTAAAATTGTTCAAGTTTTTTCAAATGGTGCATATGAAATTGAGGAGCTAAGTCCTGAAAAGCATGTTTTAGGGATAAATGGTAAATATTTGAAAAAATATAAACCAGCTTTGCTCGAAGTGAATATAAGCATGGAATAAAACTCAGAACAAACAAGAAATATGGCAAACAAAAATAAAATTGCCACAGAATGGCATTGTCAAATTACAAACCAAATGAACATAAAAAATATTGTTCAAACAAACATAGAATTAAAAAGATTTAACAATGTCAGCATATAGACTATTCAGAGATGTCTTGTCAGTAGAGGTAACTTGATTAGTGCATTCCAAAACTCGAATTTCAGCGGCCACAGCTACAGATGCATCAAAGGCTTGAATTCCCTCTCTACTCTTTGCATCAACTTTGTCTCGAACATTGAGGGAAATTTCTTCTTTAATGGCCCCTTGAGTCTCGAACTCTGCAGCAATTTTCAGCTTGTACTCGTCAATTTGACGTTGAAGATCAGCAATATTTTGCTCCCAAGCAGCAATATTGTTGTTACAAGTGACAAGCCTTGAATCTTGTATTTCAGCCTCTTGTTGGATCCTCACCACTTCGAGCTGAGCTTCTTGCGCTTTGGCTAACAAAGCAGAGTGAGCTTGCCTTTGAGCATTGAGCCTGAGTTTAGATTCCTTCTCTCTTTGCACCACTTTAGCATATTGGTCAATTAGGCTCTCGAGTTGGATGACTTTGCTCAGCATTGTTGCTTCAGTCAATGGATTGTGCAATTGTCTCAAAAAAGCTAAGTATCCAAAAGCTCTTGAGGAGTCTTCTTCGAGTGATTCCAATATGTTGTGGGTAGCAATATCTGTTTGCAATTTATTTAGAAGGGAATCTTGCTTAATGGAGGCATTTACTTCAGCATTGGAAGGGAAGGCAGCACTGTCAGTTTTCTCACTTGAAGATTGCGATTGAGATTGAAGAAGGAGATTGAGTGTGGCAACTGGATTGGATTTGTGCATGTTGGCAAATTCTTCTTCATTCACACCAATGCTTGCACTAAGCCTTGATGTGGAAGAAACAGACAAGAGTTCTGGTCCACCAGCTTGTGCTTCCTTCATGATGGTATCATCTCCGTCAACATCTTCACCCTCTTCAGTTGACTCAGTGTAAACTGAGTCACTCGAGCCCGTTGCGTTCTCACTAGGAGTTGGAGTTGGAGTTGGCAGTTTGGATGGAGGAATTTCTTGATTGACCCAAGGGCCCCTGTTGTTCCTTTCTAACTATTGGGATTCTCTTCCATCACAACTTCTTTGTTGAATTGACTCTGAGTCATAAAAATTGGTGCACCAAAGTTGGTGTCTTTAACCTCTTTGCTTGTGCTCGAGCCAATCTGAAACATAAATAAAAGTTATGTTAATAAAATTAAGCATGAAGAAAAGTTGGGAAAAAGTTGGTAAAAAACAAAATAATTGGTACCCTGCCATATTTTGCTTTGATATATTTCTCCATGGGAGTAGGACTTACATGCTAGTCCTTGTCATTGTTTTCCTTAGGAATGTTTTCAGCCTGTTATACCAACAAATGATAAAGTCAGGAAATTAGTTAAGCTTAATTCTCATTCGAGTATAATAAAAACCAATGAAATAGTATACCTGATCATTTTCAAAATTTTCTTCAATTCTCCCCAAAAGAGGGTTATTGTCACCTTGCTTTGTAGGAGCACGTTTGGGAGAAGATGGGGGAGCATTGTCTTTTTGTGTAGGAATTTCCTAAAAAAAAGCAATAGAATTGAAAATTGGTTAAGTATTAAAAGGTATCATTCGAGTGAATAACTCAAACTAATGGAAATTGCATACCTCATCCACACTTGTTTGAATAATTGGTTCTGGTTGAGTAGGGGAAGTTCTCCCAACATCTGCAGTTTGTGGCTCGGGCTGGGTGAAATCATAATCCACGTGCACAGTGCTAACAGTTGGATATGATTTCGAGGACCTAGAAGATTTGCTCTTCTTAGTTTTCTTTTGTTTCTTCTTATTTTGGTCCTCACCCTGCATTGATTGCTTAAGATGTTGAGACTCTTCTTCATGAGCAACTTCCTTTTCATTAGTTGCCTATACGTTCGAGAAACTATCCTTCTTCCTTTCCTTGTCCTTCTTGTGCTTTTTGGTTTTAGGGATGTTGGGATCTGCAGCAGTTTGATCCTCTTTGATTTCACCACTTTCAAAAGTGGTGGTTGATTTGTGTTTTCTTTTCAAAGGCCTCTCTGGTTCATTTTCCTACAAGACCAGAAAATATGAGAAAATAATATACAAAAAGTTAGTAAAATGTTGAAACAAGCATTCGAGTAACTAACTTCTTCATCCTCATGCACTCTAATGTGTGGAAGTTTAGTTTCTCTTGGAGGTTTAACAAAGGTATGTTTTTCTCTTGGAATCTATAAAAATTTCAAAGAAAATCCATAGAAAGAAAGCATATTTGTTTGATTCGAAGAAAAGGATTTAAAAAAAAAATTACCTTGTCATTTTTGGCTTTTGTCATTTCTTCCTTCTTCTTCCTGTCATCATCATCCTCCATATGGATGCCACCAGCTCTTTTAGGTTTCTCTATTACTCGAGCAGCTGGCTTGGTGGTCTCATCTACTACATTCTTACCTGAAATAAGGTAACAAAGCAGTATTAAAACAAGTCATGATTCGAGGAAAGACCAATAAATTAAAGAATTGACATTGTTATTAAAACAAAATGTTACCTTTATTTCTGAATTGAGCTTTCAATTTTTCAACTTGCTCTTGGAAGAAACCACTTTCTAATCGAGCAACATTAGTGGAGATGCCTCCCACCAAATGCTTATTATAATGATTGTTCCACCAGTTGGAATACTTCTCAATGCAATAAAAGGAGTGATTAAATTCAACTAGGTTGACATTATAAATAAACTTGGTGAAAGTTTTGAGGTATTTATTGTATAGATCCTTGGATAAATCTGTGCCATCCACCATGTTCTTTTTACCCTCGAACAAGCTCTTAGGGAACATTTGTGATAACCCAAACTGCCTTGAGACTAAGTTTGGTTGATAACCCAAACTGCCTTGAGACCATGTAAGAGAAACATTCTTACTTGTTTTCGAGGGTTCGAACGTTTCCCCTATTGGGCTCAAGCCAATGATGGCAGCTACATCCAGCAGAGTGGGAGTCCTCATTCCACAAGGGAATTGGATTGTATGAGTGCTTCTCTCATAGAACATCAGAGCTGCAAAAAGCATTTGTTGTTGGTAAGGACGACCATATCTAGAGAGTTGAATGAAGTTGTAGAGTCCTTGATCCTTCCAGAAAGCGCCATACTCATTCTCGACTCGATCCAGCCACTTCACATAAGTGGGATTTTTACAATTGGGAGCAGATCTCCACATAATGTGTGGTTTATTGATGAAGGTAAAGTTAAAGGGGTCAGTTGTGAAGAGTTTTGGCTCGCAGGTTTCATTAATTGGAAATAAATTCAGCCACTCGAGGCTTTAATGCAGCTTCATCTGGGAATGGACCTTTAAATGCAAACACATTATTGCCAACTGAGAAAGGAATCACTAGCTCTTCCTCCCAACAAGTTTGTTGGTCGTTAGTACCGTGAGGTTCAGGAACTACCTTAGAACCATTTGACTTCACTATGGTTCGTTTCCATTTACCAGCAAATGGAACAATGATTTGTTCTTTATTTTGGTCAGCCATTAAAGCGTTTTTGAAGATGAACAGTTCAAAAATGTTTGGTTTAGAAATGGATCGATTGCAGAACTAAAGGAATAAACAGATCTAAGATTTGCGAAATTAAATCAAATGATAGTTCAATGATCTGGTTAATCAAACAGATTGAAGATTGATTTAGGAGAGATCTAGAATAAAGATTGCGAAGACGGGTAGAAAATAAGAAGAACTGAGTCAAGAAGTGCAGAAAAGTGGTGAAGTGATGACCTAATCCTATTTATACGATTCGTTTTCAACTTCCGCATTAGCCACGTGTACCATGATCTATAAGAAAGCGAAATCCTGCCAGAAGTGGGAAGTTGCGTTGACGGTTATACTCATGATTATTGTCACGTGCAATTAATGTGGAATATTAAAAGAAAAAACACCAAATTCTTTTCTCATTCGATTCGATTCGAAATTTTCCTTTTTTGGGGGCAATTTGTTAGCCCATATTTTGGTTAAGTTAAAATATGCCCTAAGAGTTCCTTTGAATACAATAAATAAACCTTCAATCATGGAAATTAATGTTTCCAGCTCATTAACTTTAATATGAAGGATAAGGGTAACGTATTCAAATGAAAAGAATATTCTCATTAAAGAATATTCATGAATCGCGGGAGATGGAGAGTATTCACAAGTCCAAGAAGTAAATCAAGAGATTGGTTCGAATTACTACGCTTCGAGTAGCTACTAGGAATCACTCGAGCTCAAAGACTGCTTATGCTTATGACTTGGCAATTTCTCAACATTCCTGAAGATTCAAAATTCAAACCATTGCAACGTTTCATTTAAGATTGGCAACTTTTGGCATTCAGGAATGAAGGATAGGTGGCAAGACACTTGTCAAATGGATGTTATGTAGTCGTTATTTAATAGCTATAGAATTTATCTATAAATACTAGTTCATTAGTTGTAATTCATATCACAAATTCACATACTAAAAATCCTTAAACATTCTGAGTACCCATGCGTCCGAGTGAAAAAAATACAAAAGGAAAAATGTATGTTTCTGTGATCACCATTTAATAAATTCAATGTAGTTTACTATTTCATGCAATTTACTGTTTTTCATTTACATTCTTTGCATTTTATTTCATTGAATCATTTACTTTATTTTGTCAATACGTACTCACTTTGAGTATTTTTATCTTTCTTGTCATTCAAGTTACTTTTATTTTCATTTAGTTTACTTTTCAAACAAACTTGTTCATTTGCGTTAATGAACATTGCTATTTTCAAACATTAACAATGAATGCACAAAACATGTTCCAAGATTCTCTAGTTGGTCTCTCAAGCATTGCAAACTAGCGGTTGATTACCAAAAAACAGTGTAAACACTCACCCATCTTAATACCATTGGAGTTCATTATACATAAGTGAACAGTAAAGAAGGTAGTGAGTATATGGCTCTCCGGCTAGATCGTGTGGTTTATATACAAGCCCGGTTGCTCCATTGGTCATTTATTCACTGTTGCACAATATTTAAACATTGCTAGGATCACCACCCTTTGTTAAATTTTTAGAAGATCTTTGGTTCTCAACACATCTTACCCTTCCAGTTCTTTAACGTTTGGACGCCTCATGAGGATTGTATGCGTGTCGTGAGGGAGGTATGATCCAAACCGGTTTTTGGTGCGCCTTTGTATTGTTTGCAACAAAAGTTGAAGCGTTTGAAACCAGCCCTCAAAAATTGGAATAAAGAGGTGTTGGACAACATTGATACTAATGTTAAGCTGGTCATTGATGATGTGGTTCGTATCCAAGGTCTTATTGATACTAATGGAATTTTTTATGATCTCCCACGGTGTGATTTGTAAGTGCACCAGTTCCCCCGTCTCCTTGTTTTAATGATTGTTAAAACACATGAAAACAGAGTAGAATATATTTTGGGTGAATTAAACTTGCATTGACAGCGAAAAACCTTTTAAAAATATAAAAAATCAAGTTACAGGACTTTTGTATCGATACATACTCCATTGGATCGATACAAATGGTTTGAAATTTGGTTTGGCTGAAATTCACGTTTTTGTATCGATACATATATCACTTGTATCAATACAAACGGATCTCAAATGAGACATAGAAACTCTTATGTATCGAAACATGCTTGCATGTATCGATACATATTAGTCTCTCCTTGAACCAGAGAGATCAGTATGTTTTGATACATACTGGTGTGTTTCGATACATATCAGGTGATCAGTGCATTTTTGGTGCACTTTTTAATCACTCTGTGCTATGGCAATTGTATGACTTCTCCCATTATTTTAGTGTTTTTATCATGTTTTGTGTCTAGAGTTAAGTTTTGCTAATAATTTAGTTTTGCTATTAATTTTCGTAATAAACAGTAATTTGACACCTTCTCATTGGGCAGACCATAACTTGAGCTAGGAATATCGGATTGAGGCGAGGTCAGTTGCATTAGAAAGATAAGACACAGAGCTACAACTTTTATGTTGAAGTCAAAAGCTAACTCGGAGCGCAAGAGATTCTAAACTGCACGTCAAGTTACTGATTTAGGAATAAAAATAGCTTATTTCCACTAGAACTTATGTTTTCGGCCCGATTGTTTTGTGGCCCGTTATCTTATATTATAAAACCAAAAATCTGACCTAGGTCAGAGGCTACCACTTTCCACGAAAATCAAACCCTAGAGCAGCCACCACTTGAATGGAGAACTAAATCTCCGTTTCGATTCATTGGTGTATGGAACTTGTTCTTGATTCTTGAGGTTCGGTTTAATAGCAATTCATTCATTACATTAATGTTGTTCTTATATTAACTTTTGTGTCTATTTCTTATGTATGAATTTGATAGAATTGATGCTTTATTATTCTGTTCATATTCATATCATTGAGATTGTTCGAAGTAATTCATCGCTTGTTTAAATTATTTTGAACATAAAGTTAATATATGCTTTTTCGCTTGTAAAAAGGGTTGATCGAATATTGTTATGATATTAACCATGTCTTCGATGACGCTTTCTCATTACCATAGTTAGTTGAACATGTTTGACGCTTGATCAACGAATTCTTTATAAAACTGATTTTCGCTTGCTAAATTAGTTTTGTAATCAACCACATCATGAACCCTAGAATGAACAATTTGTGAGAACCTATCATAGATGACAAACAAGGTTACCTAAATCAATGGATTGATTGTTCTTTATTAGTTCAATTTCACTACTCTTTATAATCTGGGTTTCATAAACCAATAACCCCCTTGTTATTTATAATTTCATATTGATTCTAATAATTGTTAAACTTCGAACTAGAGTCCTCGAGAGACGACCAAGGTTAACTACCTTGTACTACTTTTAATTTAAACTTATTTTGACCACGAAACGACCGTGATCAAATTGACGCCATTGCCGGGGACTCTAAATCAGTTTTTAACCAATATTAGGATTTGTATATAGAAACCAACTAACATCACTAACATTCTCTTTTTAGTTTTTGTTTTGTTTCAGGTTAAAGAGTTGAAGGTTTCCAAAAAAAATTTTAAATTTTAGATTTGTTTTATTTTTTTTAGAGATATTAGGTGATATTTTTGTTAGATTAGTTCAAGATATATTTTCTATCAATTAAAAGTAGATCTTATTTTATTATTATTCTGTTTAAAAAAAAAACACAAAAAAATTTGTCTTTTATTTTATTTGTTTCAATTCTATTTTATTCAAAAACAAAATATGAACTCATTGGATGAATTGTCTTATCTTGTCAACTTAATGAAAGAAGGAGGAGAACATGCATGGTCTCAAAATCATATTTCACTTGGAATTTGTAAAATTTGTTCTTCAATTTTTCATGTTAGTGATACATGTCCTATATTGTTAGATACTAATATTTGTAGTGAGACACAAGGCGTAGGTGATCTTAAAGGACAATACTATTGGGAACATAATTCATATCTTGAAGAGCAGCCTATTTGGCCATATCAACAATCTCAACAAAATGTATCAACTGACATGCTATCATATTTGGAAGAAGCTATCAGGCAAATGAATGAAATTAATTTGCAAATGGAATCTTCTTGTCAAGTTCTAAAAATCCAAGTTGAACAAATAGTCTCTAACGCCCATCAAATTCAAGAGAACAAGAAGTCTTATGATGATGTACAACCTGTTGCACTATTAGAGGCAATACAATGTGATACAAGTGTAGATGAAACTCAAGGTGAGCCGATTAAAACTGTGTTTGTGTCATCTGATGAACAAAATATGAGCAATATAAATTCAAGTGAATGCATGAAAGAGTTTACACCACAATATTTATTGAAATCTGATTTGGATGATTTATATACTTCGCTTGAAGTAGATAAATCTCTCGAAATTTTTGCTTGTGAATGTGGTGTTTGTAATGTTTGTCATGAGATTAGTGCAGCTATTTCAGGTGAAGATATTTTGTGGCCACCAACCACTTGTGCAGAAATTCAAGGAAATTCAATAGTTGTTGAATTTGACACTAAACAAGTGGATTTTAACCATAGGCAACCATTACCTATAGCAGATACAATTTTTGTGGAGTATCTGATTAAGCCACACAACTTGCAGCTGTCATTTGCCATTTGTTCATCTCTTCCACCTATTCTATTTGGGTCACAAATTAACTGTGGATTTTATGATTATCATGCTTTTGCTATTGCAGGTTTACCATATGTTCATGTTATTCCTCCTAAGCCACCAGATTGTTTACTAATATCCAAGTTCACTTGTTATTTATCTTTTCCCATCCCACATGTTTATAGCTTGGAAAGGCCTCCAAGGAAACCACCAGACATGAAAGATACAATTCGACCTTGACCCATCGGGTGTGTTCCTTCCATTACTCTCACTTTATGTTTATTATTACATTGCGGACAATGTCTGATTTAAGTGTGGGGGAGGGACATTTTACATTTAGTTAAAAAAATAAATTGTCATGAGTAGTCACTTGTTATAAGGCTAGAGCAGATAATTGTAGGGTTGATGCAATTTTTGGAAATTTTTGTTTTGATACTTGACATGATAGTCTTTGCACTTTAATGCACAACTGCTTGAACACTGTCAAACTTAGTAATGTCTAGATAAATCTTTGAAATACACATTCTCTAAACTAAGTTCTCTGAATTTGAATATAATGGAGGGTATGATTAGAACTAAGTGTGGGGGTAAGGCCAAAGTAAAAGATAGACTGAGCATTGCTATTAATTAAAGAAAAAGGAAAACTTCTTGAGGGCAAAAACAAATGATAATAAGTTCCTGTGCCCGAAACTGGAGGAACAAGTTCCTATGCCCGAAACTGGAGGAACAAGTGTTGTGTAGGATGCTCTACTCTGAGTAACAGGTTGGACTTATTACAAGTAAGATCCCGTCAGGTGAATAGGTGGAGTAGTACCTAAAGCTTTAAACTAAAATAAATAATAATAAGTAATAAAGCTTGAAAGAAGTTGCCCTTGTACTAAAATTGAAAAGCTTTGGATGTCTTGAAAAGAAATAGCCCCCCTAGACTGAAATCCTGGTTAAATCCAAAATTATAGGAAAAGGAAGACGGCATAGCATTTAGAATGGTAGTTTCATTGAGGGATCTTAACATTACTTTGGTTGACAGTAGGAGATAGTACACACACACACGCAAGATTATCATTGAAAGTTGATAGATAAGAATTGTGCCAATTTTTGAATCTTAACCCAAGGCTTGAAGCTTGAAACCTGGAATATGTTGACTGCTTGTGACTTTAAAAAAAAATGAATAAATAAGTTTTTCATCTTGAGTTTTGCACGGAGAGCAAAAGCTTAAGTGTGGGGGAATTTGATCAGTGCATTTTTGGTGCACTTTTTAATCACTCTGTGCTATGGCAATTGTATTACTTCTCCCATTATTTTAGTGTTTTTATCATGTTTTGTGTCTAGAGTCAAGTTTTGCTAATAACTTAGTTTTGCTATTAATTTTCCTAATAAACAGTAATTTGACACCTTCTCATTGCGCAGATCATAACCTGAGCTAGGAATATCGGATGGAGGCGAGGCCAGTTGCATTGGAAAGATAAGACACAGAGCTACAACTTTTATGTTGAAGTAAAAATCTATTTCGGAGTGCAAGAGATTCTAAACTGCATGTCAAGTTACTGATTTAGGAATAAAAATAGCTTATTTGCACTAGAACTTATGTTTTTGGCCCGATTGTTTTGTGGCCCGTTATCTTATATTATAAAACCAAAAATCTGACCTAGGTCAGAGGCTACCACTTTCCACGAAAATCAAACCCTAGAGCAGCCACCACTTGAATGGAGAACTAAATCTCCGTTTCGATTCATTGGTGTATGGAACTTGTTCTTGATTCTTGAGGTTCGGTTTAATAGCAATTCATTCATTACATTAATGTTGTTCTTATATTAACTTTTGTGTCTATTTCTTATGTATGAATTTGATAGAATTGATGCTTTATTATTCTATTCATATTCATATCATTGAGATTGTTCGAAGTAATTCATCGCTTGTTTAAATTATTTTGAACATAAAGTTAATATATGCTTTTTCGCTTGTAAAAAGGGTTGATCGAATATTGTTATGATATTAACGCTCACAGTCAGAAGCAGAGATAAAAGAGATAGAGAGAGAGAGAGACAAGCAATTTTATACTGGTTCCTCTCACAAACCGAGAGTAGTCCAGTCCCCTTGCACTTCCAAGGGATTTCACTATAATCACTTAGATTACAAAATGCTCTAACACACTAGTAAGAGACTTCCTAATGCTCAAGTTCTCAAACAAGAGACTTCCTAACACAAAACAAAAGATAGATAAGAGTTTTGAACACTTGATGTTAAAATCAAGAGTTCACAAAAACAATACAACACAACTGTAAAGACTCTAACAATTGATTCCTAAGAAAACAAAATGTCATAAGCACAAAAAGATAAGTTCAGAAGCAGTGCTTGCAGTCTTGTATGAAAAATAGAGTAAGTGTTGTTGCTTTTGTATTTGCGTCACTTGATCTTCAAACGTTGTTCTCTATTTATATGTGAGAGTAGAATAGAGACGTTTGAGGATACTACCCGTTGCAGAGGTCATTGTCACGCTAGCTGTGCAAGGACAAAGGTAACATGGGATATTTGCTATTTCTGGTAATGATTATCCTTTCATTCCTTTTGTATGAGAATATTCGCTCTTATGGAGTAAAATAGTACTAACGTCACTATCTTGATGATAAGGATGTAGTACTATGATTTCACAATTAATCACAGCCTTTAAATTCAAATGATTTCCAATCATTGAATCACTAACAGTTAACACTGACATTTTCTGGCATGTCATTTAGAATTTATGTACCAACATAACTTCTGATTCCTTAGCTTCTGAATTTCAAGACCATCAGACTCAACATAGCTTCTGAGTTAACCAGCTTCTGACTTGGAGTAACTTCTGACCAATGTTGCCTCTGATATCAATGCTTCTAATATCAATTTTGGCGCTTGTTTCAGAGCTTCTTATATCAAATGTGAACATAATATACTTTTAATCCTGCACACTTAGATATAACATTAAAATACCCTATTGTTCATTAATGCTTTGTTATCATCAAAACTTTAAGGACTTAGTTAGAACCACTTTTGTTCCAACAATCTCCCCCTTTTTGATTGATGACAAACTTAGTATTAATTAACAATGGTTGTTATTTTAATTTTCTAAGTTTCACTTAGGTTTACAAGTTTTGCAAACTCCCCCTAAGTTTAACATTTGAATAATTAAAATAGTATAAAACATATTTTTATTTTGACTCAAATTTTTCATAATTTGACTCTCAAGGGCTAGTTTTGCAAGCTCTCCCACTAAGTCTGATAATAAATGAAAAAATTACACTCTTTTCATTTTTCATCATATGAAAAATTCAGTTCAATATAAACTTATGTTTCCCACATAATATAAGTAAAAGATAAATTAAACAAAACTGTAAAGATTGGTTTCAGTTTTGTGCTTCGTATTGTTATATTAATGACTCTTACTCCCCCTTTTGTTATCAAACAAAAACAGTTTTATGAAAAGAAGTAAAGACATTAATAACACACAGAAAACAGTCAAAGCACAACTTCCAAGTAGTCAAGTCAGTGGACATTTACAACTGTATCATAAATGATATTCTTGAAAAACCACATGACTTAAACATTTTGAAGTCTATAAAAGCAATACGTTACCAAGTTCAATTTACTCAACACTTCCACACATTATATTCAGAATAATGGATAAGGATAGAAGAGCAAACAAAGGTAAGATGCCACAAGAAGTGAAGAAAGAAGAATCACCTTCAAAATCCAAGCCAAAAGGAAAGAAGTTGAAGGGAGCACCAAAAGAACCAGTGTATATAACACTTTCATCAGATTCTGATGAAATTGATTCTGATTATGCAGAATTTCTCAGAACATATGATCCAAAACTTTATGAGGGTTCAGAATCCCCTTCTGGTCCTGATAAGCCATATTCTGATTATATGAGTTACTTGGAGAATTATCATTCTCCAACAGTGAACTCAAGCTCTGGAAGTTCTCAGAAGTCAGATGTAGATTCCAAATAGAAGTAGGATCTTATGTACTAATAATTCTTATAATCAATAAATGTTTCATGGTTTATGCTTTGAAAGTTTCTATTATTTCTTTATGCTTTTATATTTAAAAAAACTTTTTTTTTAAGAAAATCAAAAACAAGTTTAACATAATAACACAAACATACAATTAGTGCAAATAGATATTCAAACCAAAGAGCAAATAGATGTTCATTCAAATAAAGTAAAACATGTTCAAATATTACATCACAAAAAAATATGCAACATAAATTGTGCTCAGACATAGAATCCTAGGTTTGAGATGAAGAAGGGTTGGGTAGCAATCTTGATTCAATCAGATTCAGCAACTTTTCAAACTGTTTATCTGTCTTTTCAGCATTTTTGTCTATAGTTTCCTTTAGATCTTTCTGATTGGCCTTGACTTCACTTAACCCAGCTTCCAAGGAAATAAGCTTGTCTTTGTGTTCCTTCTGTCCTTCTTCAAGCTTCAAGAACCTTGTCTGATTATCAGCAACAGCACTTTCATTCACAATTTCAACAGATTGTTCACCATCATATTTGTTTACATCATTCAGCATCATCTTCCTTCTTTCATATTCCAAAAGAACCATATCCTCATGAGAGCAGCTAGTGAGAGTAAGTTTCTGTTTCTGAATGGATTTTTCAAATGCATTTTCAGATTCATCACAGAACTGCAAATGTTCATAAGTGAGCTCTTCAACATACTTCTTCTTCAAAGCAGCCATAATCAACCTCTGATAACCATCAATCTCATCAATCTTTTCAACAATCTGACTAGGCATAATAGCATGAGATGATTTTAAAGAATGTAGTCTTCTAATATCATTATTAATAAGCCTGTCCAGAATCTCAATACTAGACACAATGTTGTTTGAGTGTTGAGATACTATGTTGTCAAGTATGGATTGATAGAAAATTTTTGGTTCAGAAAAGGTTTGACAGATGTTTTGTGGCTCAGAAGTTGTTGTCATGTGAATTGGGGATGATGGAGGTGAAGTGACAATATATTGGGGTTCAGAAGTAACTTCAGTTAATGGATTGATGATTTGAATGGTTGGTTTAGAAGGAGTTGGTTGTTTAACAGGTAATTTGATATGTTGTGGAGTGGGAGGTTGTTCATCTTTTGATGAAGAATCAGAACTAAAGTTAGTGACAGTTTTAAAGAGTTTCTCTTCAAGTTCATCCAACTTAGTTTTCTTCTTCTCCTCAGAAGTTGGTTTGGATGGGGTTTCAGGTAAGTTTGAGGTTTCAACATTGATAGTTTGTGGTGAGAGGTGTTCAGACAACACTTCTAGAATTGAAGGTTCCTTTGTAATTGGATTGGGTAAGGGTTGGTCAACAACAACAGGGATAGATGAAGGTTTTGGTTGAGAAGAAACAACATGTTTAGGCTTAACATTCCTAGATTGAGACTTTGTAGACTCATTAACAGTGTTTATAGAAGACATACCTTGATTCTGCATTTGATTCAAGGCTGCTTCTTCTTCTCTATGTTTCTTGATCCTTCTTCTCTTCACTTCCAGAGATTCTTCATTTGTTTCCTCATCATCAGAACATACAAGCTTCCGTTTGTTTTTCTGATTATCATTCAGTTTCTTTGATCTAGCCTCCTTCTCCTGATTCTCCCTTTCTTGTTCATTCAAGATAGTTATACCAGCATTTGGATTTTTCTTTGGTATTCTATCTATCTTTATTGTAGTCTTCATCACAAAATCTTGCTTCTTATCAAAGCCAAACTTGGTGATATCCACCTCATTTACAGCAATCTCCACACCATATTCTTCGCAGTGCTTGATTAATCCTTTCACTATGATCATTGCTTCTTCTTTATTCACTGCAGGGAAAGAGGATAACAGCCTCTGATCTTCTTTAACCATCAGAAGAGGATTGTCGGGAACAATCACGTTTCCCTTAATCAGATGCATCTTCTTGAGAGATTTTCCATCAACCACTCTCTCTTCCAAGTAAGATGACTTAACAAAACCAGGGTAATCCTTCTCAAGGATTTCATGAAAATTACTCAAAAAGAACATGTGTGATAGTAATCTAGCATGATGACAGTTGAAGTATCCAAGCTCAATACTACAAGTGATTACTTCACACAGATGATCAAAGATGTATTTAGGAATATTCATCTTGATGAATTTATGTAGGTAGAACATGAAGTATTTCTATTCAGAAGAAATGCAGTTTGTTCCACCAACTTTAGTTGCAATAGATTCAAAGAGTATCTTGTACACCACCTTGAACAGACTTTTTAAATCTCTTTGCTCAGAAGATTTTTCATTTTCAAACAACAGAGATTGAATGTTTGGATTGTGAGCCTTGTTCTTGTATCCTCCCAAGAACATTCCATTTTTGGGTAGGTTGAGAACTTTTGCTATGTGATCAGTAGTAATCACAATATCCATACCAGCAATATTGGATCTTATCTCTGTTTGAGTGAATGTTGGAAGTCCTAATTCTTCTCTTGTTTTTCCTTGCAAGAGACGATTTTTCTTAGTAATTTTCACCACTTCTTGATACGCAGATTCTTTGTCAAAGATATAAGCCTTCATCCAAAATTCCTTTACCATTTCATCATAAACTAGACCATTTAAGATCTTAAAGTACTTCTCTAAGCCTTGTTCAAAGAACATTTTCTGAACATCAAATCCATTAGCCTTTAGGCTGTTGAAATCAACTCTCTTTTCAACAACGCACTTGAGATGCTGACTCTTGAACTTCATCGTATCTACCATAATAGAAAATTTCTTTTGTCTCTGAAGATTTACTATAGGTTCGACATCAGGAACAAGTAATGAAGAAGCTTTTTAAGTAGAAGTACCAGTTGGAGCAGAGGATTACGAAGCCATTGATGAAGGTTAGGGTTTTGGTAAAGCTAGAGAGATGAGAAGAACTGAAGCGTTTGGAGGTTTAGAAGAATATGAAAAGTGTTGGTTGTGAGTGCTTGTGTGTAAGTGTATAACGTGTATGACATGTATATTTTTAGAAAACAAACAAACAACAAAACAGTACTACGCAAAAGGACAAGGGAGTCATTTACTAAATAAAGCACTTAATCATCATTAACCAATACTCAGACTAATTACAAATAGACACGTGTATAGAGGTTTATTTAAATAACTGACGCGTTAGTGGACAACAGTTAAAAAAGTACAAGACAAAAATTGTTCCACTACCACATCAGAACCATTCTTTGATTCTGATAATTATCAGAAGTAGTTGTCTATCAGAACTTCTGACCTTGAGGTTCTGAAGTCCAACACCTTCTGATTACCATCAGATTTTAAAACAAGATTTTACTCACAAAAGCTAACAATCAAGAACAAACACCATGTTTAGATTTTTCTTAATAAAATCAAATCTTTCAACAGCTAGGGGTTTTGTACAGATATCAGCCCATTGTTTTTTAGTTTCAACAAACTTGATATCTATAATCCCTTTTTCAACATAGTCTCTAATAAAATGATGTTTGATCTTAATGTGTTTTGCTCTTGAGTGTAAAATAGGATTTTTAGAAAGATGAATGGCTGCAGTATTATCACAATATAATGGAATATTGTTACTGCTTATATGATAATCCTCTAATTGATATTTCATCCAAAGAAGTTGTGTGCGACATTTAGCAGCTGAAATGTATTCTGCTTCTGCTGTGGACATAGCAATGGTGGTCTGCCTTTTGCTATTCCAAGAGACAAGATTTTCACCCATAAATTGGCAACTGCCACTTGTTGATTTTCTTTCAAGTTTGTCTTCAGCATAATCAGCATCACAGAATCCATTTAACTCATATTTATTGGATTTCTTATAAAGCAATCCATAGTTGCAAGTTGCTTTCAGATATCTAAAGATTCTCTTCACAGCAGTGAGATGAGATTCTCTAGGATCTGATTGAAATCTTGCACATAAACATACAGAGAATAGAATATCAGGTCTAGATGCAGTTAGATAGAGTAGAGAACCAATCATACCTCTGTAAGCTTTCTGATCAACTTTGCCTCACTACAACATTTTAGGCCTACAGCAACGCCTATTTTTTTGTTGGTAAGAAAACCGTTCTGGTAGCTCACAATAGGCAACAGTTTTAGATTCTGTTGTGGTAGAGTATTAAATTTCATAATTTTTAATGCAACACGCAGTAACCGTTCTCGTAGGATACTAAGAAAACGGTTTTCTATTATTCCTATCAGCACTATTATAAACCGTTCTTTATATATATATTTATATTTTATATAAAAAAAACATGGAAAAGGAATCCATTCTATAAAACAAACCTTTTTTTTATTTATTAATCCACATTCACTTAGTGTCTCGTCATTTAGCCCGATGGAGATATGGGATCCTCTCTCTCAAACCCTAGTTCAAATCTGCTCATATTTTCCACCGTCGCCACTCCGATCGACTTGGAGGTTCGCCGCCGTTCTCACCAAGCCAATCCTCGCTCAAAACCTCGCACTTCCACCAACACAGATTTCAGCGTTTTGTTTTTTGCCAACACAGTTACATATCAATCCTTTCTCGCTTCCTCTAAATCTGTGCTTCTTTGTGGTAAAATCTCGTTACAGAAGCTTGATTTTGATTTTCTTGCCCTCGATTTAGATTTGGATTTCTCGCACACAAGAATTTGCTTACTTTACGTAAGATTGGATTTGTTTCAAAATGTTGGTACAACTCTTTTCTGCTATTGTTTGATGGATTTAGATTATTGCATATTTTCCTTAGTTTAGCACTTATTTCAACATTAAGATTGATACTAGTTTTACATATGGAATTGGGAATTTGGGGCTAATAGTTTTCATGAGTAATGGAGAAAATTATCGTTAATAAAAAGTGATTTGTACAAGCATCTCATTAGAAAAGTAGTAAGCTTCTCTTCCTTTGCCTCTGGTTCTATTATAGTTTTTTTTTTTTTTGACAAAAAGTTCTATTATAGTTTTGTTTTGTTGAATTCTAGTGCTATAATTAACATTAATATTTATACTCTAAGTTGAGGACTACAAAACAAGTTGTGAAGGACGGGACGTTGTGCTACAAAGTTAGGCCAATTTACCAGTTTGTATCTTGTTCTAGTATTTGTATCTTGTAAAGCAACAATATTGATGTTGGAGATGTTTGATTCAAATGAAGATAAATTGGTTTAATGGGATGCCGAGGAATTTTATATGCAGGTCGATGAAGAGGTGATGAGATGAGGTAACATAACATTTCAATTCTTGTTTCATTGGTGTTTGTTTGTTTGTATTTATTCTTATCTCCCACCTCTTAAATTTACTTTGTTTGTTAGGTTAGTTTGCTGATATCTTTCATCATACATGTTTGAGTTATTTTAACTTTTAAGGTTCATATATGATATTTATTTTAGCGTAAAATTTTGTTGTTGTCACTTCACACTTGGTTATTTTTTACTTAAAAAGATATTTTTTATTGCTAATGTATCTTATATATTCTGGGTTACAATAAGATTCATTTCATGATTTGGGATAAAGTCTTCTGGTTCACAATTTGAATATCAATCTGATAACAATGCTTGATATGCTTACGGCGAAGAAAAGTTTGAGGCGTATTTTCGCTTACTCGGTTACTCTGATTGTTACCGTGTATAACTTCGGAAGGGAAATATACATAATCCATTGGTGGTATTTTTTTTTCCGGTTTAGATTTTTTTGGTTCATTACTGTCATATAATTTAGTAGAAGTAAGGCTTTAATTTTTATTGTGTGTACTGATAGTTTTATTTGTTTCATAAATCTGAAGTTCCTATAAATGTCTCATTATTGGTTTTGAAAGGAGAAGGAGGAGGTAGAACCAAAAGGGACTTTAGTTGGTGAGTAATATTGCTTAATCTTCCTTTTTACATCTTTTTGTATATTGTTCTACCTAACTCTTGCCGGTTTCAAGTTTGGCTTATGTTTGGCTTTTCTCTTGTGTTTAATTGGCAGAGCTATTTCAAGGTGGATTGCACACTCAAGGAATATATGCGGCAATTACAATTTGTTTGAGAGGAACATGAGCAAAGAATTAATGTTGTTGCTTCGAAAGAATAATGATAAGACATGGATGAAGAATTTCAAAATTTGGAAGCACAAGATAGATAGATAGAGAGAGAGAGATGATGATGTTTAAGTTTTCTTTTTCTTAATAGATAATGGTTATTTTCAATGTTATTTTCATTGTGCTCAATGATAATATAATGTCTTAGGGTATATACATTAAAGCCTATGTACTTTAATTTGAACAAGTATATATAGTATATTTGATTTTGTAATACAAGGTCATATTTTTCTTTTGATGTATAGGTCATATTATAATTTGATATGAATGATATTTAACTGAAATTACTGTTCAGTATAATGATTTGCACTTTTGCAGCAGTTATTTTTTTTTTAAAAAAATATTTTTCAGAACGGTGAAGAAGTGTTGTGGTAGCTTATAATGATATAGTTTAAATAGGTCTATGAGAACGGTTTTTATGAAAGCAACGGCTCAAACGTGTTGGGATAGGAACAAAAAAACCGTTCTGCAAGATGAGCCTATGGCAACGGTTTTTTATTGGCATCGGTTTAAAACCGTTGTTGTAGTGAAATTTGAAAATCGTTCTGTTATGAACAGATAAGACTACGGTTTTTTGTTTGCCGTTGTAGTTGGGTGAAAAACCTTTTTGAAAGGCTAAGACAACGCCTCAGTATAAAACAGTTTGAAAACCGTTCTAGTAGCTTAAGAGAACGGTTTTTTCATTTTTTGTTGTAGAACAAAAATGTTGTAGTGCCTTCAGATTCATTTAGTTCCATGCTTGTGGTTGGATGCATAGGAGTGTTCATAGGCTTGCAATCTTCTAAATTAAATTTCTTCAGAAGCTCTCTGGTATATTTGGTTTGATGAATGTAAGTTCCTTCCTTTGTTTGATTGATTTGAATACCAAGGAAGTACTTCATTTCTCCCATCATACTCATTTCAAATTCTTTCTCCATTAGCTTTGAAAAAATCTTGCATAGAGAAGCATTTGTTAAACCAAACACAATATCATCAACATATATTTGAACGATTAGAATGTCTTTCTTCAAAGTCTTTCTGAATAATGTGCAGTCAACTTGCCCTTTCTCAAAACCATTACTAACCAATAAGTTACTTAGTCTCTCATACCAAGCTCTAGGAGCTTTCTTCAGACCATAAAGAAACTTCTTTAGTTTGTAAACATGATCAGACTTTTGAGAATCTTCAAATCCAGGAGGTTGCTTGACATAAACTTCTTCAGTAATAAACCCTTTGAGAAATGCACTTTTAACATCCATTTGATATAGTGTGATACCATGATTAACTGCATAAGATAGGAATAATCTGATTGCATCCAATCTAGCAACTGGAGCAAAAGTTTCTTTGTAATCAATTCCTTCTTGTTGACTATAACCTTGTGCAACTAATCTTGCTTTGTTTCTTGTAACTTCTCCTTGTTCATTCAGCTTGTTTCTGAAAACCCACTTAGTTCCAATAATGTTTTAATCCTTTGGTCTAGGAACCAAATTCCAAACATCATTCCTTTCAAACTGAAATAGTTCATCTTTCATAGCTAAGACCCAAGCTTCATCCTTTAAAGCTTCATCAACATTCTTAGGTTCAGTAATAGATATTAAACACACCATTGAATCCTCATTTTGAAAGCTTGATCTAGTTCTTCTAAGACTATCCTTGTTGCCCAGAATTAACTCTTGTGGATGAGATGACTTGTATTTGAAGAAGTTCTTTTTGATTACTTCTTCTTTCTCAGCATCAGATTCACTATCATCTTGAGTTGTTGGAACGTTTTCAGAAGCAACTTTATCATGTTTATCAGAAGCTAATTCAGGTTCTGAACTAATGTGAACTTTTGAACTTTCTTCTTCTAATACCTGCTTATCTGCAATTACTTCAATGTGCTCTGATTTTTCATCATCAGGCTCGTTATCATCAAATTTTACATACATAGACTCTTCAACTGTATTAGTTTCAGAGTTATACACTTTGTATGACTTTGAATGCTCAGAGTATCCAATAAAGATACCCTTGGATGCTTTAGAGTCAAATTTCTTTAAATGGATTTTTGTATTCAAGATATAACAAGTACATCCAAATTGATAAAAATAAGAAATATCAGGTTTTCTTCCTTTGAACAATTCATATGCTGTTACTTTCATCATAGGTCTGATGTAGATCCTATTTTGAATATAACAAGCTGTGTTTACTGCTTCTGCCCAAAAATACTTAGCCAAATTATTTTCATGCATCGTGGTTCTGGTCATCTCTTGTAAAGATCTGTTCTTTCTTTCTACAACTCCATTTTGTTGTGGAGTTCTAGGAGAAGAGAACTCATGGAGAATTCCATTATTTTCACAAAAGATTTCAAAAGGTTCATTTTCAAATTCACCACCATGATCACTTCTAACTTTAACAATTTTCAAATCTTTTTCAACTTGTATTTGAGTGCAGAAGGTACTAAACACATAATATGTATCATCCTTGGATCTAAGGAATTTAACCCAAGTCCATCTACTATAATCATCAACAATGACAAGTCCATACTTCTTACCACTTATTGAAGCAGTGCTAACTGGTCCAAACAAGTCAATGTGAAGTAATTCCAAAGGTCTAGAAGTAGAGACAATGTTTTTATCTTTAAAAGAGCTTTTGAACAACTTCCCTTTTTGACAAGAACCACAAACTGAATCTGAGTGATATTTTAAATTTGGTAAGCCTCTCACAAGATTTTGTGTACTAAGCTTAGAGATTAATCTCCAGTTAGAATGACCCAATCTCTTGTGCCAGACCCATCTCTCTTCACTCAGAGTCAATAAACAAACAACGTCTTGTTCTTTTAGTTCAAAAAGGTTGATTTTATAAACAGTGCCTTTCCTCTTTCCTTTGAAAACAATGGACTTATCAGAGTCTTTGTTTACAGTACATGTGTTCTTATTAAACACCACTTCATAACCACTGTCACATAATTGACTTATGCTCAGAAGATTATGAAATAATCCATCAACTTATAAAACATCAGAGATAGTTGAAAAAGAGTTACCTATTGTACCAGTACCAACTATTCTTCCTTTTTGGTTCCCACCAAATCCTACATTCCCTCCCTCTTTGTGAGTCAGGGTGAGGAACAAATTCTTTTCTCCTGTCATGTGTCGTGAGCAACCACTATCCAGGTACCAAGTACTTTCCTTTTTCTCTCTTTGAGTGTAGTCCTGCAACATAGACTATTTCAGATTTTGGTACCCACAACTTGTTGGGTCCAGATTTGTTAGCATAGGCCTTATAGAAGTATGATTTTTGAAAATCAGTTTGAGAAACATACTTCTTCTTGCCAAAACTTCTAATAGGTTTCACAGACTTTGTATTAGAAGTACTAGCTTCTGAAGTTCTCAAAACCTTAGTTTCCTTAGGAATTGGTCTCTTCAGAATCTTAACTTCTGAATATCTCATTTTTGAACTAGATTTAATCTTAGCTACTGAAGTATTATCTTCTGAAGCTTTTGACTTACCCTTGTTCAAAACAACAGTTTGTGAAACTTTCTTAGAATTATCTGATTTTGATACAAAAGTGGAATAGAGAGGATGAGGTATTTTGCTTATACAAACAGATTGAGTTGATTTTTCTTTATCAGAAAATGCAGAATAACCAAGCCCATATCCTTTGTTTTTGCTAACACTATAAATCATGGAAGCAACTTTGCTCTAATTGACATTCTGTTTCACAAATTCATGAAGAGCAACTTCGTGCTTATCATGTGATTTGTTACAAGCAACACAACCTTCTTCAAGCTCTTTGATTTTCAAAAGAGATTCATTGTATTGAGTTTGAAGTTGGTCAGATTTCTCTGTAAGCAAGTCAATTTTATTCTTTAAATTTTTGAAATCATTTGACTTGTTTATGTATTGCTTCATAATGTCCTTCAGTGCAATCAGAAGCTTATCATGAGGAAGTTTAGAAATTACCACATCAATATCATCAGTATCAGATTCATCATCCATGTCAGATTCATTATCAGAAGATGTTGTAGCCATTAGAGCTATGTTAGCCTCTTCATCATCATCATCTTCATCTGTTAACTTCTCAAGATCTTCAAAAGTTGCCATAAGACTCTTCTTCATTCTGTTTTTGAAACTGCCATTTTTCCCTTTATCATTTGAGCTTAACACAGGACAATCAGCAATGAAATGACCAGTTTTTTTGCAGTTGAAGCAACTATTCTTAGAGTTGTCTTTCTTGTCTTTCAAACTTGAATTTTTGTTTCCATAACTCTTTGAACCAGAACTCTTCCCAGAAGCTTTGTTGTTCTTATATTTGTTCCATTTTCTGAACTTTGAGATTAAAGCAAAAAGTTCTTCATCTGATCCACCCTCCTGTTCATCTACAGAAGATTCCTCAGCATCAGATTCAATAATTTTTGCCTTCAGAGCCTTAGGAGACTTCAAAGTTGCTGGCAAAGCTAATGACTTTGATTTCTTCTTTGGCTCATCAGAAGCTAGTTCCATCCCGTGACTTATGAGTGAACTAGTTAACTCTTCTAGGCTCAAAGTATTGAGATCTTTTGCTTCTTGAATAGCAGTGACCTTTGGTCTCCACTTAGGTGGTAAACACCTCAGAATCTTCTTTACATGATCAGAAGTTGTATAACTCTTCTTTAAGACTCCAAGACCTGAAACCAAGATTTTAAACCTTGCATACATTTCCTCAATGTTTTCAGTGTCTTTCATCTTAAACATTTCATACTGATGAACTAGAAGATTTACTTTTGCTTCTTTCACTTGTTGGTTCCCTTCGTAAGTTGCACACAGAGAATCATAAATACCCTTAGCACTAGATCTGTTTCCAAGTTTCAGAAACTCATCATGTGTAATACATTCAGCAAGGATAAATATAGCTCTGTTATGTCTTTTCCACTCTTTCTTTTGTTCAGCTGTGAAAGTCTTCTTAACAGCTGCAGTAGTTTTGCCATCTTCATCTAGGTGTTCTTGAAAGCTAACACCTTCTTCAATGATGTCCCACAAACCTTCATCTTCAGCTATAATGTGTGGATATATTTTGTATTTCCACCATGTAAAGGTTGCTTGATCACCATTGAACTTAGGTGCTTTGCTATAAACACTACCAGATTTCTCTCCTTTCTCATAGTTGTAGTCATAGGGAATTTCAGTCTTCTTAGTAACATCAAGTTCTCCAGATATAGTGTTTTTCAGGATCTTTTTGTTTCACTGTTAAGTGATGCGTAACAACCAGAGCTCTAGATATCAATTGAAGGTGTGAAAAACACAAGAAGGGGGGGGGGGGTTGAATTGTGTTTTGGTATTTTTAAAACTTCTTCTAAGTTCAAAGAACTTATCAGAATCACCAGCGGATAAAACAAACATAATTAACACTCACAGTCAGAAGCAGAGATAAAAGAGATAGAGAGAGAGACAAGCAATTTTATACTGGTTCCTCTCACAAACCGAGAGTAGTCCAGTCCCCTTGCACTTCCAAGGGATTTCACTATAATCACTTAGATTACAAAATGCTCTAACACACTAGTAAAAGACTTCCTAATGCTCAAGTTCTTAAACAAGAGACTTCCTAACACAAAACAAAAGATAGATAAGAGTTTTGAACACTTGATGTTAAAATCAAGAGTTCACAAAAACAATACAACACAACTGTAAAGACTCTAAAAATTGATTCTTAAGAAAACAAAATGTCAGAAGCACAAACAGATAAGTTCAGAAGCAGTGCTTGCAGTCTTGTATGAAAAACAGAGTAAGTGTTGTTGCTTTTGTATTTGCGTCAGTTGATCTTCAAACGTTGTTCTCTATTTATATGAGAGAGTAGAATAGAGACGTTTGAGGATACTGCCCGTTGCAGAGGTCATTTTCATGCCAGCTGTGTAAGGACAAAGGTAACATGGGATATTTGCTATTTCTGGTAATGCTTATCCTTTCATTCCTTTTGTATGAGAATATTCGCCCTTATGGAGTAAAATAGTACTAACGTCACTATCCTGATTATAAGGATGTAGTACTATGATTTCACAATTAATCACAGCCTTTAAATTCAAATGATTTCCAATCATTGAATCACTAACAGTTAACACTGACATTTTCTGGCATGTCATTCAGAATTTATGTACCAACATAACTTCTGATTCCTTAGCTTCTGAATTTCAAGACCATCAGACTCAACATAGCTTCTGAGTTAACCAGCTTCTGACTTGGAGTAACTTCTGACCAATGTTGCTTCTAATGTTGTTGCCTCTGATATCAACGCTTCTGATATCAATTTTGGTGCTTGTTTCAGAGCTTCTTATATCAAATGTGAACATAATATACTTTTAATCGTGCACACTTAGATATAACATTAAAATACCCTATTGTTCATTAATGCTTTGTTATCATCAAAACTTTAAGGACTTAGTTAGAACCACTTTTGTTCCAACACAGAGAACCTGTTATGTTTCGATACAAACCTGTTATGTATCGATACATATCAGTAAAATTTTAGATTTTTTAAGCTGTGCACGCGTTTGTATCGATACAAAATAATACTTGTATCGATACATATTAGTTAATTTTTGCCTAAAATTGCTCAATTCTATTTTCTCTATAAATAGCTTTGTGTGGTTTATTTGTAAATGTAAGAAACCATTGGAATAGTAAGATACTATTGGAAAAACACTTTTGATCAACATCAAGTGAGGATTGTTGGATCAAAAGCACTCAAGTCAAGTTCATCATCTTCTTCCTAATTGCAGTTTCTCCAAAATTGTATATGGGTTCAATTAAAGGGTAAAAGCGAAGCGGAAGATAACGTTCGACACAGATCGCGGTTAATCAGATTGTGATCGGGTTGGATTGATCTTGAGGGTAGGTTTCTCATCGGTGATTCAAGGAGGTATTGTCCTTCAAGGTTATTATCAACGTTGTAGTGAGAGAATCAGCCGGGTAATATTCACAAGTTTCTTCGCGGAATAATAGGGTGAAGTTGATTTACCAAAATCCGAGGTTGAAGCTACGAGAACATTAAGGTTCTTGTACAATTGAAGTGAAGCTACATAAGAAGGGTTAAATAATAGTCTTTATAGGTTCTTGGCATTGTATTTGTTGTTCCCTATGTTGTCATACATTTTGATCAAACAACATGTTGAGCAAGATGCCTCGACATCTTGCCAATAGAGGTCTGTGACATTTTGCCTAAGAAGAGCACATCAGTCCAAGTAGCTTAATTGTGCGTATTATGATCATAAAACCTCAAAGTATATTTGTTAATTACTTAGAGATGAAGTAATAAACCGCCAACGTCCCAGTTGAAGTATATCTCTTAAGTAAAGTTTGTTATGGCGCGTTTTAAATTATTTGTTGCAAAATTTAAAAATATATCCAAACAAATATTGTTTGTTACAAGATCATCAACCAAACAAATAATAAATCATAAAGTTATTTGTTTGCGCGCGCTAGGGGTTTTTGGAAGAGCTTGAAGAAGTTACAAAACAAATATTTTATCTTGTGAAGATAAAAGATTTATTCTCAACAAACTTCAACAAACTTTCTTATTATTTAGCTTAACTCTATCTGAGTTCAGAAGCTATAAATAGACAATCAAGCATTGAAGTAAAGCATGACTCAAGCTTATTGAGTCCTTTTCTTTTGTTCATTATTCTTTGTTGTCGTCGTTGTGGTAAATTGTGCAAGGCTTTGCACCAGTTTAACGAGCTGAGTATTGTTCCTCCAATTCGGGCAATTGGTTGAGGGAGAGTCACATATTTAAGGGGAGTCTTAAATAATTTCATTCGGGTAGTTTTAGTGAGAGGCCTTGAATATGGGCTATTCAAATAAGACCAAGAGACTAGTTACTACGGTATTGTGAAGGTAATTCTCCTGGATTGGTATCCCCCAGATTAGGTGTTTTGACAATGAACTAGGTAAACAATTACTTATGTTCTTTTAATTGCTTTCTGCACCTTATTATTCATATACTATCGTGGCATAAAGCTGAACAAGTTGTCGAAGCATCTTGCTTAACAACTTGTCCACAGGGGACTTAGAATTTCAATTGGCATCAGAGTAGGTACTCTGCCTGTTTAGGGTGAGCTCCAGGGAACTAAATTATATTCCCCATGGACGGTAACAAAGATGGAAAATCTTGCTACAAATCACCATTGCTGAAAGATGCTAATTATGATTATTGGAAGGGTAAGATGATTGTCTTCCTGAAATCACTTGGAAGAAGCACTTGAACCTCAGTCAGGAGAGGGTGGACACCACCTACTATGGCCACCAAAGAAGGCACATCTACTAAAGAACTTAAGGATGAATATCTATGGACCAAAGAAGAGATAGAAGCTCCTGAAGCTAATGACAAAGCCTTGAATGCCATATTCAATGGTGTTGACACACATGTATACTAACAAATCAATGCATGTCTTGTTGCTAAAGAGGCGTGGACTATGCTACAAAACACTTATGAGGGAACATCTAAGGTAAAGGTATCCAAACTTCAACTCATTAACAATAAATTTGAGATTATGAAGATGGGAGAAGATGAGACAATTCAAGAGTTTCATTCAAGGATTCTAGACCTTACAAACTCATCCTTCATCCTAGGAGAAAGGATACCAACTGAGAAAATAGCAAGGAAAATACTCATATCTCTACCTAAGAGGTTTGACATGAATGTGACTACTATTGAAGAAGCTCAAGATATAAGTACAATCAGCTTAGATGAATTGCTTGGCTCGCTACAAACCTTTGAGATGGGTTTGAATTATAAATCAGAGAAAAAGAAAAAAAGTATTGCTTTTGTATCCAACACTGAAGAGAATAAAGATCAACCTACAAAGGACATCAATGATAGTGTGTTGGAAGCTGTCAATTTAAATAGTAGACTATTTGGTAAGGCTTTCAATACGACAGAAGGTTTAGGCAAAATGTCAGAGACAACTCATCTGACAAATTGACTGACAAGCCTAAAGGAAGCAATTCTCAGAGAAGACCAACTGATGAGGACAAGCCAAGAAAGAATGAAAAGTGTCATGAATGTGAAGGTTATGGTCACTACAAAGTAGAATGTCCTCAATTATTTGAGAAAGCAGAAGAAAGGCATGAATGTATCTTGGTCAGATGATGACTCAGATAGTGATAGCAGTGATGATGAGACTGCAAATAGGGTCATTGCCTTCTTAGGTAAACTTATTGATGATGACTCAGATGGTGAAGACATGATTGATGAAGAACCGGTAGAGACCTAAAAACTTCTATATACAAAATATCATGAATATCTATTAGTGATTGAAGAACAAAAGGTAACCATCTGTGGCTTGATAACTGAGAAAGAAAAACTGACCAATACTATCTCTGCTTTATCTGTGGAAAACATCCTACTAAAATCAAAAAAAGACAGTATGTCAAAATTTATTAGGATGTTAAACAATGGTTCAGATGTGTTGGATCAAATCCTTGAGACAGGCAAATCTAGCAAGAATTTAAATGGTTTAGGTTTTGTTAAGTCCAAACATGTAAAATCCTTAAAGCTAACTTTTGTGAAAGTCAGCAAAGCTGTTGTCAAAAACAGTAAACCTGGTGACAACATGTCAAGCAAAGTATCTCAGACAATGCACAAAAACATTAAACTTGAGAAACTTGGCTGGAGATGTCATTATTGTGGAGTATATGGTCATATCAGACCCTTCTGTTACAAGCTATATGGATACCCATATGATAGAAGATCTAAAGCAAAGAGGAATCATCATACTATTCCACCAATCTTAAAGGTGTGGAAGCCCAAACCTGAAGTTGTTAGTCTAATTGCTCATACCACTAATGCAGAAACTACTTTTTACATCGGGTAAAAACTACTTTTCACGTCGGTTGCCCAACCGATGTGTAGAAGGGTGTAATGGTAAGTCAGGTACTTTTCACATCGGGTTTGAAGAAAGGTCAGAAGGGAAAAGACTTGGCTGAAATATATCGCGCTAGTTTTCACATCGGTTACATTTATATCACCGAATTGAAAAGTATAGTTTTCACATCGGTCGTATTATTCACCGATGTGAAATGTTTAAAAAAAATTTTAAAAAAAAATATTCACCTTTTTTTCCCTGCTATTTCATCTCCAAATTCAACACAAATTTTGTAAAGGCACTAGTTCCCCTCCAAGTTTTAATAATTGTCAAAACACATGAAAATAGAGTAGAATATGTTTAAGTAACAATTGAAATTGACTTGACAGCAAAAACACTTTTTGAAACTTTGGAAAACCAATTTTTAGGTGTTTTGTATCGATACATATATACCTGTATCGATACAAATGTCCTGAAACTTGTTAAGGCTGATTACCATGCATTTGTATCGATACATAGCTGCTTTGTATCGATACAATTTGTTCTCATTGGAGTCCAGATGAGCCTTTGTGTTTCGAAACACACTTGTATGTTTCGAAACACATGAAGACTCTCTTGAAACCAGAGAGAACATTATGTTTCGAAACATACTTGTGTGTTTCGAAACATATCAGTCACACTCTGTTTTTCTGATGTATGTATCGATACATACATGTGGTTGTATCGATACAAGAACACAAAACTTCAGTTTTTCTTCTGCTGTCAATTGCTTGTATCAATACACACTGATGCATGTATCGATACAAGTCTGTTAGATTGTGCCTAAATTTGCTCAATTCTATTTTCATTATAAATAGCTTTATGTGTTATTGTTGTAAGTGTGAGAAACTATTGGTAAAAGATTCCTTTGATCAAGATTGCTGAGTATTTTGCATCAAAGAGCATTCAAGAACAATCATCATCTTCCTTCATATCTCTATCCAATTGAAGTTGAATATGGGTTCAATTGATGTTTCTTAGAAGAGCTTGAAGGATAACATTCGGGGTAAGTTCGCGGTGAATCAGAATTACATACGAGTTGATTGGGTCTTGAAGGTATAGGGTTTCTCATCCGGATTCAAGTGTTGCTTGAATTGCACAATTCAATTTGGCGAGGGAATTATCCGGACAATCATCACAAAGTTCTTGGTTCAAGATAGGTGTGAAGGTTTGATTGTTGGGAACGGTAATTGAAGTCAAGATTGAATTGGGGTTTGCACAATCACAAGTTGGAGCTATGGTGAAGATGGTGAAGATCGATTAATCGAGTCTGTATCTTTACATATTGTATCAATTGTGTAATTTGTGCATTCATATAAAGATTTTCGAAGAAAAGTCTCAACTTATCCGTTTGATAAGTTGGGGGGAGACGTACCAGCCCACTGCGAGGACGACGCGAAAGCTGGGAACTCCCTGATCATCTACGTGTGTCATTCTCTTATCCCTCATCTCTTTACTTTACGATTTGTTGTTAATTCACAAACGTGATTTTGTCACACACGCCAAGTTGTTGACAAAATTACCGTTTGATTGCTTTGTTTGCTATAAGACTATTTCGATACCGCTATTTGTGTGTGTGAACGTTTTTAAAGGAAAAATCATATTTGACAATTGCTTGATTCATAATATTTGTATTGCAATCATTGTATCTTCATCACACCATATTGCCTTTACTATTTTTCCTTTGGTCGAGGTGCAAATAGACTACCGATCTAGGTAGCTTCCGCTTACTCGATCGATATCCGAAAAATCGTAGTTGTATATTCGGAACGCTTGTTTTCCCCACTTTGAGCGTAGCCTTGTAGTCTAACAAATTTAACACAATATATATTCATTATTGTAGCAATATTAATGAAGTTACAAAATCATCATTGTCATAATACTAAATCAACCTTCAAGCAAATAATCCAAAGAAGCATAATAAGCACGGACATACAACAAAGTAGGCCAAAATATCAAATAGCCAAAGTTACCAAAGTTGCAAAGTTACAAAAACATTACCCAACAACAAAATAAGCTAAAATTAGCAAAAGTAGCATTTAGCCAAAGTAGCAATATCCAAAACCATATATAGTAGGTTTGTAGCAAACGCCATAACACCATACAAAATGAAACTAAATTGATTCAACTCAAAGTAGAAAACCTACTCAATAGTTAGGTAGCGTGACTTAAACCATACTCCACATTGATAGGCTTCTTAGTTTCAATATTGCCCTCAACCTATGCTTAGGACCTTTTCAAAAGCATCTCCTTCTTCTTTGCTTTATCCTCAAGCCTATACTTCAGAAGTATCTTGGACAAGCTTGTGGCTGCAGAGGTTCAACAATCAAAGATAATGAAAATCATGATTCAATCTAAATCATCAAAAATTGAAAACAATTCAGAATGCTTGTGAAACATAAAAGAATTCATAAGTATTCCCACTAGACTCAAATATAAGCTAAACAAGTCATTGACTAAAATCAAAACCCACATGAAAGAAATGCTTAGTTGCACCATAAGTTTCAATTTACATACGTTATGACAGTTAAAACCGTTACTGTAACATCTCATATACTACACATTTAATGTTTGATTGGAAGAAACCAAAGCAATGCAATCATAGAATCACCTAAATTACTGAAATACTAATTTTACAATACAAATTCACGAAACTATTGAGATTTAATCATTGGAACAAGCAGCCACCTAAGAATGAGACCCACACAATAAACTTCCATATAATCATAGTTCAAACTATTTCAAGGCATTCAAATTATGAAAGGTTACTGAAGCATGTACAAACACAAATTTTGAAGGAGGATTATTAAAATTTTTATCATTCCGACTTCTCAACAGTAACTAACAAGCTAATAGCTAACGGGGTTATCGAACAAATCATAAGAATGAACATAAATCGATAAGAGAAAAAACTAATGGAGCAATATGAGCAGCATTTCACAAAACAAACATATACAATCCATTCTTAAAAGCATGCGATTATAAAGAAAGTAAACACAGCTAAACTTACTGTAAGCCTCCAACAAAGCAGTACAGCATGAAGCTGGAAAAGGAGAGGAGGGAAGCTCCCTTAGAACATGCTATAAATTGACCAAGTGGAAAGTCATTCAATAAAATGCATAATCTCACGTTTTTCATTAGATGACCAATTATGGAAACTAGTATAGTATTAATACCTTAACACAGTCACCAACAAAATGGGCATCTTCCTCTGCATCAAACTCAACCTTTCCTAGAAATATATCAGAAAAAATAAGGCATATGTAAGGTTCATATCACTTAGGGCATTTAAGAAATTCGTTATACTACCTTGCTCATATCTTGAACTCTTCGATCTACTTCCTCAACGTCTGCAGACTGCCGCAATATTCCTTCAATTTTAGTTCCTGCAGAAACATGTTTCATTAATTTAACACTGTTTACCAATTGTAGTATGACACGACAACGTGGTATGAAAGGCACTCTAACTTAAAAACTACGAAAATTTGCTTGCTGTGGAAATAAATGTAAATGCACCAATTCCCCTCCAAGTTTTAATAATTGTCAAAACACATGAAAATAGAGTAGAGTACATTTTGGCAACATTTGAAATTTACTTGACAGTGAAAAATATTTTAGAACCTTTGAAAAACTAATTTTTGGGTATTTTGTATCGATACACACATACTTGTATCGATACAAATGTCCTGAAACTTGTTCAGGCTGAGTACTACGTATTTGTATCGATACATAGCACTTTTGTATCGATACAAATAGTTCTCAAAGGAGCCTCTGTATATCCAAACATGCTTGCATGTATCGATACACATATAGAATCTCCTGAAACATGTATGCTTGTTTCGATACATATCAGTCCAGACTCTTTTTTACGTGTGTATGTATCAATACATAATCGTGGTTGTATCGATACATACACACAAAACTTCAATTTTCTGAACGCTGTTAAGGACTTGTATCGAAACACACTGATAGGTGTATCGATACACTTCTGTTAAATTGTGCCTAAATCTACTCCATTCTATTTTCTCTATAAATAGGTACATGGGGTTTTATTGTATTTATGAGAAACAGTTGGAAAACACTCCTTTGATCAGAATTGCTGAAATTTTGGATCAAAGTGCATTCAAGACTAATTCATCATCTTCTTTCAAATCTCCATCAATTAAAGATTGAATATGGGTTCAATCAATGGTTCTTAAAGGATTTGGAAGATAATGTTCGATGTAATTCGCGGTGAATCAGAATTACGATCGGGTTGAATTGTTCTTGAAGGTTGGGTTTCTCATCCGGATTCAAGAGGCATCGCTAGCTTGAAGGATCAACGCAATTTAGCGAAGGAATCAGCTGGACGATTGTCACAAGGTTCTTGGTTCAAGATAGGTGTGAGGATCAACCGTTGGAATCAGAGGTTGAAGCCAAGATTGTGTTGAGGTCGCGCAATTCGCATTGAAGCTACGATGAAGATAGTAGATTGAGTCTTTATCGTTCGTCTATTGTATTATTGTGAATTGTGCATTTGTAAATATTTTCGAAGAATTAGTGAAAATCTCAACTTGTCTGTTTGATAAGTTGGGGGGAGACGTATCAGCCGACCGCGAGGACGACATGAATGTTGGGAACTCCCTGATCATCTCTGTTTGCATTCTCTATCCCTTAACTCGTTTAATTTCAGTTTAATTGTGAATTGTGAAACTTGATTTTTCGTGCACGCCACATGTTCGACAAAATCCAAGTTTTGATACTTTGGTTGCAATAGATTGTAAAAACCATAATATTGTGTGTGACAAGTTTTCAAAGCAAATAATAAAATTGATTAAACTTGCTTGCCTCGAAACATTTTGATTGCACTCGTCTTATCATTATCAACTATTAAGGCTATACTTCTTTCCCTTTGGTCGAAAGGTGCAAAGTAGACTACCGATCTAGGTAGCTTCCACGCATTCTTATTTTAAACCGAAAAATTGTTTGTTTTATTTCGGAACGCTTATTCACCCCCCTCTAAGCGTAGGCAAGTAGTCTAACAATAAAATACCAATAACTACTAAAATTTGAATCATGAATAACAGAACATGAAATACCATAGAGTAGCCTCGTTTCATCTTCTTATTAAGATCACACCCAACTAAAATACCATAAGACATTATCAACTACGGAGGAGGAACAATTATGACCCCTAACCATCGACACAGAGCATACCAAACTTCAGTCGAAAAACTACAATGTAGGAAAAGATGGCGGGAATTCTCATCACCGCCACCACAAAGCACACACTCTGTCTCTTTGTGACGTAAAGCACCCAACTAAATAATCGAGTCTAACAGTTAAATGATGATTTCCTATGATTATTATAAATCAAACTGTCTTCTTAAATAATTTTTGTGAAATGAATACACAAAAATTGGAAATGTTGGGAATGGGGAGATTCCAACAAATTAGAATGGTTTATGAGAATCAAACAAACATTAGACAAACAAGAACTCAAAAAACCTAACAAATCAAAAACAAATCAACATTCAAAAAACCTATCAAATCAATAACAAATCAACATTCAAAAATATAATAATCAAAACACAAATCATATTTGGAAGCTGCTATTCTACTTGAAATACTAAAACCTAACAAATCAACAACAACAACAACACTAAAACAAGAAATCAACAAATAAATTAAAATAAACAAAACAGAGAGAAAAAGAGAACCTAGGAGAGGGACAGAGAGAGTGAGAGGCAGGGGCAAATCTATGAACGAATGCAAGTTTCGTGGCTAAGAACGGCAAATCTGAGATTGAACAGGGTTTAGAAGAGTTAGGGTACATCGTTGCTGAGAACGACACAGTTTTGTGCCTGACCACATATTTCTTTTCTTATCGAAGCAGCTCTGGAGGTAGGGAAATATTTTTCTAGAAAGACCTTCTTCAAACCAGCCCAAGATGTAACAGAATTTGGCTCAAGATAGTAAAGCCAATCTTTAGCAGCACCCTGTAATGACAACGGGAAGGCTCTCAACTAGATATGATCTTCTGTGATATCTTCAGGCCTCAATGGTGTGGAGCATACAACCTGAAATTCCTTCAAATGCTTATGTGTATCCTCACGTGCAAAACCACTAAACCTTGGCAACAAGTGTATGAAACCAGATTTCAATTCAAAAGGAACAGTAAGATCAGCATACTTTATACATAAACCATTATAATTGACATATGGGGTAGCAAGCTGCCTTCGTGTTCTTTGATCAGCCATGGTATCAAAAGCAAGTTCAGATTCAAATAAACAATGTCTATATTTAGCAGAGACAAAACAAAAGAAGAGATCTGGTTAAAATAAATTCAGAAAAATATACAAACACGAAATTTAATCTAATTAAGAGAAATAAGAATTTTAAAATTTTTTTTGGAATTTTCGGAAACTATGAAAACACAAAAATATTAAAATAAACTGAGTCTAATATTGATTAAATCAATTGAGAGTCCCCGGCAATGGCGCCAATTTGATCCGCTGTCGCACGCGGGTCAAAAATGAGTAATTATAAAGGTAGTGTAGGGAAGCGACACTCGAGTATCGTATTGCAAGGACTCTTGATCAATTTAACAATATTAGAATCATATGAAAAGATCTAAATGATGGGGTTTTAAATTTCGTTTCAGCAAGTGAAAATAATAAGATTAATTGATTGAAAACAATTATGAAAAAGAGATTAATCTAATGTTTGTGAATTCAGACTTATCATTGGCTATTATACATTTAGTTACCTAAGCGGATTCAATTCTTATTCGATTAAATAAACGACTAAACAAGCGTAATCGATACTATATGAATTATGTTTCTTATTAAATTGCCGAATTAAACAAACGGCACCAAATTAAGCAAACGGTTAAAAACAACGCGAATTAATGAAGAAGCTAAGTTAAATCATGAAGTATTCAGGAACATACACTGAACCGAATTTAAGGAAACATATACTATGGAACTTGAACTAAGCAAACAAGAAACATAGAACACGTTATAAAGAATTGAATAAACTGGATGATATAATAACCTCAAAGTCTTGGCGAATTCCCTTCACAATAGATTAACCTTGAAGGTTTAGTTCTCCATAACAGGCGGCTTCCTAGGGTTTATAATTTCGTGTAATGAAGTGTAACCTCTGACCTAGGTCATATTTTAGCTTTTATAATGTAAGAAAAAGGGGCCATAAACAATTTGGGCCGTAAAAATAAGTTCTAGTGAAAATAAACTGTTTTTCTCCTAAGTCAGTAACTTGACGTGTAATTTCGACTTCTTTGCGCTCAGAACTGGATTTTGGTACCAACATAAAAGTTGTAGATGTTACCGTTAGCTTTCTAATGCAACTGACCGCGTCTCAATCCGATATTCCTAGCTCAAGTTATAGTCTGCGCAATGAGAAGGTATCAATTTACTGTTTATTACGAAAATAACCAGCAAAACGTAAATAATAGCACAACTAGACTCTAGACACAAAACATGATAAAAACACTAAAATAGTGGGAGAAGTCATACAATTGCCAAAGCAGAGAGTGCTTAAAAAGTGCACCAAAAATGCACTGATCAATCAGCTGCAACTCATATCAAATTAAGCAAAGATGAGAAGGGTGAAGATGTTGATCAAAATCAATATAAGGGTATGATTGGAAGCTTATTGTATCTCACTGCCACCAGACCTCACATCACACCTGCTGTGGGAATTTGTGCTAGATATCAAGCAAAATCTAAAGTTAGTCATCTTCTAAAATTCAAGAGAATTATCAAGTATGGTACATGTGACTATGGGATTCTCTATACGCATGATATTAATCCTAATTTAGTAGGATATTGTGATGTTGATTGGGCAGGAAGTGCAGATGATAGAAAAAGTAATTCAGAAGCTGAGTACATTGGTGTAGGTAGTAGTTGCAGCCAACTCTTATGGATGAAGCAGATGCTAAAAGAGTAAAATGTCAAGCAAGATGTCATGACATTATACTGTGACAATTTGAGCGCTATCAATACTCCAAAAATTCTAGTTCAACATAGTAGAACAAAGGACATTGATATTAGACATCACTTCATCAGGGAACTAGTTGAAGACAAAATTGTGAACGTGGAGCAGGTTGTCACTGAGAAACAGTTCACAGACATTTTTACCAAAGCTCTTGATACAAATCAATTTAAAAAAGTAAGAGGAGCTCTTGTTGTATGGTTACATAATGACAAATAGCAATTAATGGGACGGTGTACAATGCAGAAATTTTCCATTGGGCATAACACATACATTGTACATCAATACACTCCACCAACTATCATCATTACCTTTCTCTCTCCAAAATTCATAACATCACAACTTGTTGCTAAGCTCTCCACCTTCACTTAAAATCCTTTCTCAGCAAAATCATTCATTCCGCTTTCACAAACTCTCAGCAAGAACATCATGTCTTCAAAATCAAGCAACAAGAAAACCAAGAATGCCTCTCCCACTCTAGTTAAAAACACTCATGGGGTGAAATTTCTTGGAATCAAACCTGACATAACCAAGAAATCGGAAGACGAAGTTTTAGAAGTTGTACCCTTACGCATGCAACGATCAGAAGATGTACCAAAGAAGAAGAGGATTCAGAAACTCTCTCAAAAGAAAAGGTCTACCAAGAATGTAAGTACTTCTAGTCCAACTTCCAGTCTGATGAAAGAAAAGGAAATTGATTGGGTACCAGTTAACACTAGAACAATAAATCCTAGTATGACTCCAACAAAAGAAACCCATGAAACTGTGAATTTCACTATGAACGAACAAATCGCCAAAGCAATAGGTTTAACAAAAACCCCTTTCACACAAATGTTTAAAAATAATCCAAATCCCTTTCAATTTACTCCAACCAGTTCTCTAACTATGGTAAAGTACAATCCCCTGTTTGCAAAAACTCAACTTGCTCAAGAAAAGTCTCAAATTGATCAAGAAAAATTAACAGAACCAGCGTCACAGCAACATGTCACAACAAATGCTCAAGACAAACTGATTGATGAAGAGATTCTGGACTTCACCATCCCTGAACCCACAACCATACTATCACTGAAGACAGTGAAGATGAAGAACCACTTTCTAGAAGAATGACTAGAAAAAGGAAAAACGTTGTTAATGTGGAAGAAGTTTCTTCTGACCTAGAAACACTTGTGGAAACCAACAAAAGTAACACAGTTGCTAGTAGGGTAAGGAGCAAAAGGAGAAGAAACACTAGTCCCATGAAGAAAACATCCCCGGTAAAAGCTACAACAAAAAGGAAGACCGAGAAGAAAGATGGAAAAACAGAAACTACTAAAAAGAGGAAGCTACAAGTCATTCCGTCTGAATCTGAGTCAGAGCAAGATGTTGATCAACTTGTCCTCAACAAAGTACCAACAGCTGGACAAAGGATCAAAGAAAAGAAAATTCCCAAAGATGTACCAGAAATATCCACTGATAATGTATCCTTCCATTCACCAACCAATGCCTTCAGATGGAAATATGTGGTGCAAAGAAGAATTGCACAAGAGAAGGAGTTAAGCCAAGAAGCATTGAAGTATGAAGAGATCATGTCGCTTCTAGAAACTGCTGGACTCATGAAAACAATCACCAACGTTGGGTGTTGTTTTTCAAAGCTTGTCCAAGAATTTATTGTCAACTTATCCCCTGACTGTGCAATCTCTAGCACTAAAGAATACAACAAAGTGCATGTCAGAGGAAGATGTATAAAATTCTCTCAAAAAATTATCAACAAATTCCTGGGTAGGAAGAACAAGTTCTCAGTTGAGGAAACAATCAATATTGATCAGGTTACACAAGAGATAACTGGAGGACAAGTGAAACATTGGCCTAACAAGAAATTACTTGCAAGCTCCTATTTGTCATTAAAGTATGCAATTTTGAATAGAATTGCAACAAGTAACTGGACTCCCACAAGTCACAAATCCAATATCTCTGCATTTCTTCCCAGGCTGATTTATCTTATTGGAACAAAGAGCAACATTGATTTTGGAAGCTATGTATTTGAGCAAACAATGAAGCATGTTGCTACATATGCCATACAGCTGCCCATTGCATTTCCTTGTCTTATATCAGACATTATTCTCCAACAGCACCCCTGCACTTTAACTACAAACTATTTGAAGGGAAACATGTCAAGGACATCATGCCTCAACATGTTGCTGATTCTACAACTTCAAGCTCTAAAGTTCTACCATCTGCTAGCAACAAAGAGGTAATCACTCAACTCATAAAAAGTTGCACCGTCTTAGATGAAAACATCAGGATCACTACAATAGAAAGACAGAACCTAGGAAATCTACTCTTAGCACTGCAAGCACAAGAAGCTGCAGAGGAACATAATGGTGAAGCTGCAGGAGAAGAAGCAGAAGAAGAAGATGGTGAGAATGGTTCTGAAAACAAACAAAATGAGGGTGAAAACTCTGAGAGTGATGATGGTGAAACGAGCAGCTCAGAGTAAGCACAACATTGGAAGTACCCCGCTGGTTCTATTGATCCATCTTTGTCAAAATAGTATTAAATAGGGGGAGTACAACAAAATTTAAATTTTGCTTATTTTGCTTGTTGTTGCTAATGTTGTATTTGTTCTTATTTTACTACCAGTACATTTGAATGGTCTGTAATATTGTTTTGTGGCATCTCTATATGCCAAGTACATTATGGCCTTATGTGCCAAGTACCTTTATTATCACTAGGTTATTGATTTTGGCTATGATATAGTCTTTATTTATTTTTATCCTTGGGTACTTTATTTGGACCAAAGGATATATCCGCTGCAGCTCACTCTGAGTCTTTTATAATGCTTAAAGAGCATTTGTTAACCAACTACCTAATTTGGTATGTTTGGTTAGAGTTAATCACTTTTAAAGACCTATTTCTCTTAGCCTAATATGGCTCATTACAAAAGATGTTCATTGCAGCAAAACAAATATGTTGTTTGACAAAATTTGACAAAGGGGGAGATTGTTGTTTCGTATGTTGTCATACATTTTGATCAAACAACATATTGAGCAAGATGCCATGACATCTTGCCAACAGAGTTTTGTGACATTTTGCCTCAGCAGAACACATCAGTCCAAGTAGCTTAATTTTGCGTATTATGATCACAGAACCTCAAAGTATATTTTTTAATTACTTAGAGATGAAGTAATAAACTGCCAACGTCCCAGTTGAAATATATCTCTTAAGTAAAGTTTGTTATGGCGCGTTTTAAATTATTTGTTGCAAAATTTAAAAATATATTCAAACAAATATTGTTTGTTACAAGATCATCAACCAAACAAATAATAAATCAGAAAGTTATTTGTTTGCGCGCGCTAGGAGTTTTTGGAAGAGCTTGAAGAAGTTACAAAAACAAATATTTAATCTTGTGAAGATAAAAGATTTATTCTCAACAAACTTTCCTATTATTTAGCTTAACTCTATCTGAGTTCAGAAGCTATAAATAGACAATCAAGCATTGAAGCAAAGCACGACTCAAGATTATAGTAAGTTCGTAGTGTTTATTGAGTCCTTTTCTTTTGTTCATTGTTTTTTGTTTTTGTCGTTATGGTAAACCGTGCAAGGCTTTGCACCAGTTTAACGAGCTGAGTATCGTTTCTCCAATTGGGGCAATTGGTTGAGGGAGAGTCACATATTTAGGGAGAGTCCTAAATAATTTCATTCAGGTAGTTTTAGTGAGAGGCCTTGAATAGGGAACTCCCATATATATCCCTATTTGTATCTCTTTACCTTTACCTTTTAATTTCGTATTTTCATTGATTCTATAACACTTTGAATTTCACGCACACCAAGTTTTTGGTGAAATTTATAAGTGATCGCTTGAATTTGCGATTTGGAAAATTTGTTTTGAAAAACTTGCTTTTTATCATTACTCGAATATTGGTGTATACCATATTTTCCTTTAGTCAAGTTGGTGCAAAGTAGACTACCGATCTAGGTAGCTTCCGCGCGCTATACAAATAATTTTTAAAAAACACGTAATTGTTTTTGAACCCTTATTCACCCCCTCCCCCCCCCCCCCCCCCCCCCTCTAAGCGTTAGCCAAGTAGTCTAACATGATTATCAAGCTCAATTGGTCCTTACGAAGGCGCTGTTGAGCGAAGATGGGTTTTGGAAAGAAAAGGCTCGAGTTAAGCATTTTTTACACAATGATCATACTACAGCTTTTTTTCCATAGGGTGCATAAGATCAAGTTGTTAGACTACTAGGCGACTCACTTAGAAGGGGGGTTAAATAAGTGATCCAAAACCAATTAGCGATTTTAAATATTAAGCACGCGGAAGCCCACCGGATCGGTAGTCTCCTTTTCACCTAGTTTAATCAAAGGAAATGTTGTATACACTCGTAAACGTACGATGATTAAAATGATACCAAATTGATACTTCGTGATCAATCGATACAAGATATATTGTTTTTATTATTTGAAAACTTGTAAACAACAATTATATGGTCCAATTCTAGAGTATCGCAAGCAAAGCAAGTTATTGTAATTTAATTGAGCACTTGGCGTGCGTCGAATTTGATCAAATTCCAATTGACAAAATCAATTGAACAAATAACACAATTAAAAGAGTAAAGGAAGAGAAAGAACAAACGATGTGATATGGGAGTTCCTTGGCTTTCGTTCGTCCTCGCTGTGGCCGGTACGTCTCCCTCTAATTCTGCGGAAATCGGAATTGAGCACTTTATAGAAAATTCTTTCAATTTCAAATGCACAAGTTTACAGAATTCAATACTCAATATATCTAAAGACTTTATCTTTCTCAATCGATGTAGCTTCAGTAACACTTGCGCGAACCCCAACATGATCCTCGACTCAAACCTCCGATTGCGATAATCCAATCTACATCCGTTCTTCAACCAAGAATCATTGCAATTGATTATCCGGTTGATCCTCCGCCGACGTGTTGAACCTTCAAGAAATCGATACCTTCAATCTTCTTAATACCGATGAGAAACCCCTTACGATCAATTCCACCCGAAAGATCAAATAACCACGATCCACCACAGACGTTATCACCCAATTTGATCTAAAACCCCTTTGTTGGACCCATTTAAAGAGTAATCAACTTTGAGATTGTTGAGAATTGGGTGAAGATGAAGAAATTGATTGCAATGTACACTTTGATCCAAAATTCTCCTTAATTTTGATCAAAAGTTGTTTTCCAAATGGTTCTCACAAATACAAAGAGACCCCATGATGCTATTTATAGGGAAAATAAAATGGGTAAATTTAGGCAGTTTTTAACTGATATGTATCGATACATACTAAGTGTGTATCGATACACTTTAATTGACAACATAAAATTTTGAAAATTTGATTGATATGTATCGATACATATTAATGTGTATCGATACATATAAGGCTCTCTGGTTAAGGAGGACCTGATATGTATCGATACATATAAACATGTATCGATACACCTTGAGCTTTCTATTTTAAAATGGACCTGATATATATTGATACATATTAATGTATATCCATACACATAAGACTTTCTGCTCTAGGATGATATTCTATGTATCGATACATATAGCACTTACAGTCAGAGAAATTTTATGGAACATATGTATCTATCCACATAACATATGTATCGATCCAAATGACCTGTAAATTGATTTTTCAAAGTTTAAAAAGATTTTTAGTTGTCAAGTCAAGTATAGTTATGCCAAAATGTATTCTACTCTATTTTCACGTGCGTTTTCATAATTATTAAAACATGGAGGGGAACTGGTGCATGTACATTCTCCCCGTTTTTGATAATCTTCAAAACCTATTGCAAAAGCTACCTAAGCCTACCTAATATGCAATAAATAGCAAACATGTTACAGAAGCAAACATCAAAGCTAACAACTAGCAAAGCTCCCCCTGAGTTGATGCCGATTGCGCTTGAAAGGTCGAAAGGTATTCATAACTCTTTAGCTTTATCCTTAGCTTATGCATGCTTTGTCTCCCCCTTTGACAATATCAAAATGAAGACAAGAACGCACAAGTGAGAAGTATCGAAATTCAAAATATTTTCAAAATTGGTCATATTGTGCACTTACATTTGTCGAAATGCACTTTATGACGAACAACCATATTGAAGCGGCCGAAAAAATGCGCGGGCGGAAAATGCTCGCCAAACAGTAGAGTCGCCAGCGAAGTTTTATTTTTTTAAGGGAAACGTCTGTTGGAGTAAGCCCTAAGAGAGAATCTAATTTCATAGTATTTGCTTTAGGACTTTGAATATAAATATAGCATTTCTTTATTATGTTTGTAAGAGTCCAAATAATGAAGTCCCTAGAATAGATAGTCCGTTTAAGAAAATATTATATGTGACTTAATCATGAGATTCTATTAAACATAAGGACACTATTCTTAAAGTATCCGCAGTCGAGCTTTATGGTGAAATGGGATAATCTTAAAGCATAAAGACTATTATGAAGATAGACTGATGATCGCATCTCATGGATCATAGGATAAGGAGTTATCAAGTCTTGACATAGGTATACTAAATATTAGGAGTAATATTTATACCAGATTGACCCGCTATGAGAGTACTACATAGAATGTTATGCTAAAGTGTCATAAGTAACTCTCATGGTGATAATGATGTAAACTGCCCTTAGACCTGAAACCACTATGTACCCTAGATGTGGAGTCAAGTACTTTGTTGCTGATCTAATGTTGTCCGTAACTTGATAATAATAAAGGAAGTTTATGGGTACTTCACAAAGCATGCTGAGGGACAGCAGTGACCTAGATGGAATTTGCCAATCTTGCATAACAGGATAAATGTAATGGCCCCAATATTGAACTGGACAAAGATGACACCAAGTATGCTTTGTGTTCAATATAGACATAAGGGGAAAAGGGGTAATTATACACGCATATATTATCACAAAGGTTATGATTTGATCACATGTTAATTTCTCATAACTTGGGTAGCAATGATGTGTTGCTAGATATCTCTCATTGTTTATTATATTAAATAAAAGATTTATCGTAATTGCCAACGTTATGAAAACCTACAAGGGTCACACACATAAGGACAGTCTAATATTGAGATAATTAAATGAACACTATAAGGTACGGTAAGGGTATCACGGTAATTTAAACGGGCAAAAAACACCATAGGATATGGTGGGAGGGCGCGCACATGAGTGCTACCACTCATGGGGAGCGTGCGCCCTAGTCCTTGTCTGGTGCACAAGACAAGAGTTGTCTTGATGCATAAGACAATTAATATCTATAAATAGAGACCTCTTGTCATAGCTCAATACACACCAAAAAAAATCACTGATCACGGTCGTTTCGTGATCAAAATAAAGTTTATTAAGAAAGTAGTACAAGGAATTAACCTTGGTCGTCTCTCAAGGACTCTTGATCGAAGTCTAACAATTATTAGAATCAAATTAAGAAAACGATAAATTAAAGGGGGTTTCAGTTTGTGAAATAGGGTAACAAAGATGATGATTTTAATTAATAGAAAAGTAATCAATCCATTGGTTTCAGGTAACTTCGTTTACTATCTATCACAGGTTTAGAAAAAATATTCATTCAAGGGTTTATGCTTTGGTTAATTATAAAACTAATTACACAAGCGGCAACTAGTCTTATAAGGAATTCAAATGATTAAGCATCAAGTGTGTTCAATTAACTATACCTAGGATCAAGCGTCACACAAGCATAATTTGTTAGGATTTTTTGGGTCACAAACGTAATATTACATGTGTTAGGGCTATTATGTAATTAGTCAAAGCATCAGTGGTCTAATTAATAATAAGTATATGGCTAAAAGCATAAATATCATGAAAGGTAATTTATTGTGTAGATACCATTAGTCAATATCTAATTTGATGAGGGGCCAAATTAGAATATTGAAAAATAGGAAATAACCATAAGGTTATTTATAGAGGTTATGGTCCCCAATTGTAGAACGACGTGAAAACGGACTTATTAGGTTTTCTCTCTTCATCCCCATCAGAGGAGATTCAAGGAGTCCATAAAGAAATTCTACAGTTGGAAGGTCACACACCCGTGACCTTTGATCATCACCTATGTCGAATCCAAACTCAGGTACGCTTCCGCTTAAGATTATATATTATTTCTTAATGATTAACATGATTGATTCTAGGTTTATGAATTAGATTAATTCTAACAAGTGGTATCAGAGCCAATCATGTCTAATCATTAAGAACATAATCTCTTCATGCCTATTGGATTTTATTGGCATGTATTCTATTCAGTATTATAATCTGTCGTTTCGGTTACTATTTTTTCCCATTACAAATTCACGAGATAATCATAAATTTGTGGATTTGAATTGAGTTTCAATTTTAATTTCGGAAATTATATACTATATATGCATCGTTTTTGGGTTCAATTTTGGCAATTATGTATACTGGTTTCGGTTTCAACTGTATATGAATTCAGGATTTGTTCTATATATATACTAGTATCTGGTTCGGTTGATTACGGTTTCTGTAATTGCAATAAATTTTGGTATTGTAATTTGTATATGTGTATCCTATGATAGAAATAAGTGGATTTGACTTTGTTTTACATCATGCATCCTATATTTCCAATTCCAGTTTCGGTCAAATATGCTTTGCAAATTATATACATTTTTTGGGAATCAAATAGCATATTATATACCTTTCTTAAAAATCAGTTGGATTCATATGCACACTGTGATTCATATGCCAAGTTGTGTTGAGGTTTGAGGTTTGATTTAGTTTCTATTAAGAATCTTTGATTAGAATTATGTGCTATAAGAAATTTTGTTCCAACACAGATTTTCTTTTTTCTTTGGTATCAATTTCATGTTTATTATGATTTTGAAATCAAAACTCAGATTGAGTGGAACAAGATTAAGGCAATTGCATTTTTGAATCATAAATTGAGTGTATGTGGTCAAATTTTGTTTATGCACTCTTTTGGAAAATTGCAAGTCTTACTTGCAAATTTAGATATAATTTTGGTTAAGTAATTCTAAATTCAAATGGAGCAAATTAAGTTTAAGTTTATATTTTGAAATGAGTTGATTTAAACATAACGTTGCAAAAGTAACCTCTTTTGTGGAGATTAATTTATTTTGAAATATAAAAGGTACGGTTGTGTGCTTGTAACTTATGTGAATATGTAACCGGCCTAAAGGAAGGTAATTATTTTACAGAATTATAAGTGCACATGTGGTGATAAAAGCGTGATAATTATTTGGTTTTGCGTGTGAATAGTAAATTGGCCAAAAGGAAAATTTATTGTTTGACATGTTCTTATTATCAGTGTTTGATTACTACACCAAGGTATCACTGAAAAGTTAATATTTTGTCAAAAGATAGAATGTTAATGGATTCCCGATATCTTGTTATGGGGTTTACCTTTATTTGAATTTAGAATTACTTTTATATTGAGGCTTATTTGAGCATGTTTTGCTTGTTTTTTTTATTTTTGTTCTCTCTTCGGTTTGAATGATTTGTTGAAGTTTACTTCCAACATCATTTTAGTTAAATGGCTCAAAAGTCAAGTTCTACAAAGTAAATCTTTTGATAGTTCTTGAAGTATGGATCTCGACGTTATGTTAAGGATTGATTTTCCCCCACCTCTTACGGAATTGGGAAGTGTGGGAGAGGTCAAATTGCATATGTTTGATGGATCATAAGGAAAGCCATTATGGAAACATTCTAGGGCAAACTATCTGAAAAAATAAATACGGTAACAAATTTTATTAAGGAAATTGAAAAGAGGTTTCTCAAGAAGGAAAAGTGTAATATACCTACGCTTTTGGAAAACCTTAATTCAATAAAGTATAAGGATGACTGCAGATACATTACCTCAAAAGGAACAACAACATAAATGATTTAAATCAGGTAACAATAGTTGTTTCTTTTGTGGAGCTAAAGTTTAAAGAAGCATTACTTTAACTGTCAAAAATGACGTGTTAGGGGAATGCATTTGGTTTGTTTTAAGGTTAATTTAACTTTGGTTAACTTAAGGTTTTGTGAATTGTCAAAAACTAAGTGATGGTGAAAGATACATTTATAGGTGGTTGAAGACAAAAACAATTTAAGTTGAGACAATTGAAAATTTTAGATTATTGAGACAGAATATACTTTATTTAGGTTTTGATGAAATATTTTTGTATTGTTTTAAGTTGAAATGAAGTTTAATTTCTATTTATGTTTTGAACTCATTTGATTTTTCTTGATTATTTAAGAATAGAAATTTAAATTGTTTCAAAATTCAAAATTAGTTGGTTTTGGTTCTTTGTCAGGTTACAGTAATCTATATTTAATTTGGGACAATTGCTTCATTTAAATTGAGAATTCAGGTAGATTTGACATAAGATATTGAGTGACATCTCCAAATAGAGAATAAAGATACTTATGTCAAATGAAATCTCAGACACAGGTTTTACAAAATTCAGGGAAAACAAACCAATAAAAGAGATATGAGGCCAATAAGACTTTAGATGTCCTTGAACTTATAAATAATGATTTATGTGTCATTCTTTCCGGCTATTTGGAATGATAAACAATATTTATAATGTTCATAGACGATTTTCTACATGGCATCATTTATCTCAATCATGATATAAGGAAGTTATTTGACACGTTCAATTTTTATTCAGGCTGGAGTTGTGAATCAACTCGACTAAAGAATCAAAAGAGTTAAGTTTAACCGTGGTGGTAAATACTTTGGTAGATTTAACAATTCAGGTGAACAACGTCCAATAATTTTATTTATTTATTGTTTCCATTAAAACTGCAGCACATGTCCTTAATATGGTTCCAATTATGGGATACTTTAAAAGGATCTAGGGGTATAAGTTTTATGATCCCACAATTAAGTTTGGTTTTGAATCAGGAAATGTTGGTTCTTTGAGGATGTCGAGTTTGAGGGGAAGATATGGTTATAGATTTTATCTTAAAGGGAAATATTTTGATATTTCCACCTATGTTTAACTCCCCAATTAAGAAATTGTTTCAGAAGAACAAACTCTTACACCTCAAGAACATATGTCATTCAGGAGATCCACGAGAGAAAAGAGAAATACAATATCGGATGACTATATTGTATTTCTTCATGGACATAAGGTTAACATTGGAATGATGATCTTATCAAATTTCATCAAGCAATGAAAAGTTGTAACTCTCAAAGGTGGATTGATGCCATGAATAAATTGATAAAGTCCATAAATGACAATGATATTTGGGATCTTTTTCTCATTGCCATAAGATGCGAAACACATTCGGCTTAAATAAAAATTTATGACCAAGAGGGATTCGTAAGGTGATGTGGAGACGTAAAAAGTTCGTCTTGTCACAAATGGATTTACACATAAATGTAGGCATTGATTATAAAGAGACTTTCTTTTTGGTTTCTTCGAAAGACTCTTTTAGGCATGTTATGGCATTTGTGATTCATTTAGAATTTGAGTTACATACGATGGATCTAAAGACAGTGTTTCTAAATGGTAACATTGATGAAACAATGTATATGGTGCAACCGGAAAATTTTGTTTCAAAAGATTCAAAGTATATGGTTTGCAAATTTAAGAAATCCATCTATAAATTCAAGAAAACATCTCAACTATGGTGTTTTAAAATTCATCAAGTTGTCATCTCGTTTGGTTTTGAGATGAATTTGGTTGATGATTGTATATACCATGAGTTGTGTGGGAGAAAGTATATTTTCTTGGTTTTATATGATAAGTCAATAAACCATGTGGCTAAGGGAGACAAGTTTATCTCAATCAATGCCGTATTGAATAAATTTAAAGAAAAATAAATACAGAAGATTCCATATGCATTGTGGAGTCTAATGTAAGTTCAGATTGTATGCATTTGGTTATTGCTTATATTTCTAGGATGTTCGAAAAGTATTTAAGTAGTTTAATATTAGACCATTTGAAAGCAGCCAAATGGGTCATACAGTACTTAAAGAGAACTAAAGAACGCATGCTCATATATTGGAGGTCAGATCAGTTTGAGATCATTTAGTATAATGACTCCAATTTTGTTTGATGCAAAGATAACGTATCGTGAGGCATCTGATTATAGAACTTGGTCACGAGGCTTCACATGGTGGATAAGGAATTAAAAGACCACTAAATTTGTTTGTGACAATAAATCAAAGTTCTATTTTCATAACATCAGAAACTTGACAAGTTCTTGTTGTTAAAATTAAATTCAGAGTGAATAGTTGTCTATATAGCATATCAGTACAAACTCCGTATTTGCGGATCCGCTTACTAAATTTTTCCACTAAAAGGACTTGACGAACATATTGCTCCTATGGATGTCAAGTCATTAAGTGATATTCAGTTCTAGTGGGAGTTTGTTACTTTTAATGCTTTTGTGATATAGACATACTTCAGTTCAAGTAAGGTTTAAGAATATTCTCTGCAGAAATAAAGTTTTAATATTTTTACACTCTGACTTTGGTTAAGGTTTGATCTCACTAAGAATTAAGGAGGACCAGTTGAAAATCAACATATACAGACCAACTCTATGTGATTTTCATGCTACGCATTTCATGATGGATCTATGTCATTTAGTTGTGTCACTATTGGTGATCATTGATGGGTTTAGTTATGATTGATATAACGAAAATCACCTTGGTTCTATATATTGGCATGACTAATGGACGAGATATTTTGGATATGCTTAAGGAATATAATGGCAAATTTTGAGCTCATATAGTCTAACACATGTGTATAATTACATATGTGACCAGTGGAAGATTGTTACGATTTTTTGGGTCACAAACGTAATATTACATGTGTTAGGGCTATTATGTAATTAGCCAAAGCATCAGTGGTCTAATTAATAATAAGTCTATGGCTAAAAGCATAAATATCATGAAAGGTAATGTATTGTGTAGATACCATAAGTCAATATCTAATTTGATGAGGGGCCAAATTAGAATATTGAAAAATAGGAAATAACCATAAGGTTATTTATAGGGGTTATGGTCCCCAATTGTAGAACGACGTGAAAACGGACTTATTAGGTTTTCTCTCTTCATCCCCATCAGAGGAGATTCAAGGAGTCCATAAAGAAATTCTATAGTTGGAAGATCACACATACCCGTGACCTTTGATCATCACCTATGTCGAATCCAAACTCAGGTACGCTTCCGCTTAAGATTATATATTATTTCTTGATGATTAACATGATTGATTCTAGGGTTTATGAATTAGATTAATTCTAACATAATTAAGATCATAACAAATTCCAATCAACCCTGAAATTCTGGTTACCAGACAGACAAACGCTGTGAACAATGTAAGCACAACTGTCCGAGCGCGTGTCTAGTTCAGGACAACACCACAAATAAAACGTAATTAAAAACAGCGGAAAAGTAAAGAACACAGTAGGTTTGTTAACCCAGTTCAGCGCAACTTGCCCTAGTTTGGGGGATACCAATCCAGCAGTGAATTCACTATAATAGTTCTAGTGTAAGGACCAACGTAGCCTCACTACTTGTCTTCCACCTAGACCCTACTTCACGTGACAACTCTACCTAGGAACTCCTAGATATGAGACCCCGTCTCACCTCCTAACCTAAAACAACACAGACAGCGTTGCTTTTATTCTTTTCTCTTTTGATATGTTTTCTTTGGACAAGAGACACACTCTTCCGACTGAATACTAACTCCGTACCTACAGGCTTAGGAGAAGCACAATTACAACTCTAACAAACACGTCCTTAGCTTGACCACCGATGATACAAGCAAAGACTCACAAACAAACAATAAACAATAAAGAAGACTAAACCTTAAAACACACGCTTTAGAACACACACGGTTTAGCTTAGATTCTAGGGTCTGTCATTACATATATTTATACTGCAAGGTTTGGGCTTCAGACACCTTTGGACGTTGTAAGGTCCAAGTCTTGAATCTTCTAGAACAAGAGATCTTCTTGAAAAATAAATCAATATCACTTCTTAAAATATATCTAGGCTTGACCGCCTTAGACTTCTTTAGCACACGTGACTTAATCACCAAGTAATGGTTAAAAGAAAAACCAAAGCCAATCTTAAGAAAGATTGCATAAAAATATAAACGCGCGAGCTGGCAGATCACGGAATGTTGTTCCATATGCTACAACATTTGACCCATCATCAGTGATCATAGGCATCTGACCACACATCTGGCTAATATATGTTTTTGACACAATTGTAGCCAATCTTCAAAACCCAACAATCTCCCCCTTTGGCAAAATTTTGGCTAAAATATTTGAAAGCCAGTTCTTTGGAGAGATAAACCCAAACTTCCTTCAACCACCATAGGCATAAGAATCATTGTAGATAATGAAAACACTTTCAGCACGGCTCTATGGTTAAGGATCACTTACACGTAGAATCAGAGGCGATCATCAGAAGAGAATACGTACAGACAAGCGCACACATCATAATGATAGTCACTCCCCCTCAAGGTACGCACACACACCTTCAAGGAACAGATGTTAAAGCATCTGTCGTCACATCTTCAACAAAAAATGCTCAGAGCTACGTGAGACACGTATAAGAGCTTCAATAAACGAACGAACACGATCACGATCATACTATGGTATCAGAGCGAACAGAACGAACACACGATCACGATCATACGAACGACGAACGAACGACCATACTACTCCCCCTTTTTAGCCATAAATTCTGGCAAACATAAGTCATGCATATAGAATGCAGAAATAGAACATAGGGTAGTATCACATAGTGCATATTACAGACCATAAGCACACATAGGTGCATTAAGAAATCCAGGACATAATAAAACATAAGAAAGAAAATCAGAGAAACAAACATCAGAGTTACACAGAGGTAGACTCATCAGAATCATCTAACATCTCCTCAGTATCACCAACAATAGAAGCATCTTCTTTTCCTCCTTCCTCTTCCTGAACTTCCTCATGATCCACACCATCAGCTTCAGCTTCCTCTTCAGCCTTCAAGGCTGCAATGACCTTGTCAATCTTCAACTTTCTGGCCCCAAGAGCCATACTGGTCTCAGTAAGGTCAGCAATCATTTGTTTCCTGCTGAGCACACCAGATGACCTGACAGAAGTACCAACATCTTCAGCAGCATCTGTCATAGGCAGCAACCTGCAATCCACAGACAAAGGACTTGGCCTTTTGCAGGGCTCATCAGTCCCAACCAAAATATCTGAATGTTGCTGAAGAATAATACCACATAGTAGAGTGGGAAAGGAAATAGGAAACTTGATAGCATAAGACTTAGCATGTACCAGAACTTGATAGAAAATATAAGAACCATAGTCAAAGGCAATTTTGGTTCCAACAGCATAGATAAACTTGGCCAACCCAGTAGCAATAGAATTGGAATGAGTGGTTGGTGTCCAATTTGAAGCAGCTATCTTGTTCACCACAGCAAACAGGGGAGTTAACTTTGCAGAAGACAAATGTTTAGACCAATGTTTGACCTTATTACCAGAAATAGTCTTGCAAATTGTATCATCAGTCACCTCCATCTCAGGAACCTCTTCAGTAGACCTCTCAAGATATTTATTAATAACTAGAGGAGAGAAGTTCACACACTTGCCCCTAACAGAAACCTTCCTGAACTCAGGATTCCTTGCATCATCAAGGTCTTCAGAAACATTAACCAAAAATTCCCTAACCAGCTTATCATAGCAAAAATCCAAATTCTTCACAGTCTTCATCAAACCAGCAGAAGAAAACAGATCAACAAGTTCCTTGCATTTGAATACATCTTCTTTCAAATACCTTTCCAGAGCAAGCCTTCTATGGTAGATGTATTTCCACCTTGCAGAACCATTTTCCAAATGGAAAGACATATTATCAAGGGGTGTTGGAGGTATAGATAGAGGCACTTTCATACCCTTAATTGTTTTTCTAGATGCCTTGCTAGAAGTGGCAGCATCAATCTCAGCAACCTCAAAGTCAGAGTCACTAGTTGGAGGATCTTTTCTCTTTAGACTCTTCTTCCCTGAAGTATATTGGGGCACAGCCTAGCTCCAACCCTTAGGGGGACCATACCTGGGCTTCTTCCTAGTGTCAGCTTTCTTCTTCTTACCCTCAGGGGCACTTTTATCCACAACAGATTTGCTCCTTATTCTACGAGCAACACCAGAAACAGGAGTTTCCTCCACAGTAGCATCATCTAGTTTATCATCATCAACCAGAACCACATCATCTTGAAACAAAGTATCAGGATCAGGACTCTCAGGATGTTGAGTCTCAAATTCAGCAATCTCAGGCTCAGGAGAGCATTCTTCATGAACACTATCAGTCATAGGTGTATCAGGCACCTCAGTGGTCTCAACATCAGCTTGTGCCAAAGATGCGGGAGCATCTGGCATAGCATCTGTCTGTTCTTCAGTAAACACAGCTGATTTCTCAGCAACAGAATCATCAACACTAACATCTTTTTCAGGATAAGTTTTCTCAGATGATTTTTCAATAGAAATATTCTCCCTATCAGTCACTAAATCTTCATCTATCCTAGGATTACCAGAACCTAGGGTTACAGTTTCATCAACAACAACATTACCCTCACCGGGGGTATCATCAGATTTACTGACAAAAGTGTCAGCACTTGGCTCCACAACAGTTGAAACAAACGGATTCTCTTTACAATAGAGATCATGCATGCTCAGAGCAACACGCTTAGCAAGAGAGGGTTTTGATTTCTTACCTTTTGTTTTCGAACCCTTTACAGTCGCAGAAGATGAAGAGCCCTTCTTCCTTGACGTTAACACTTTAGCACTTCGTGTGACCACACAGGTGCTAGAAATCATGGCAAGTGGTTGAGCATCAGTAATAACCGTCGATTGAATTTCTGGTTAAGCAACGGTATCAGAAACAGGATCGGATTGAACATTTTTTATTTGATCTTGTAATGTAGGTTGTGGAATAGAATCAGACATGGTGATGATCATTTGTGTGATTGAGCAAGAGTGTAGTAAACTAGGAATATTGATGAACCGAGCGAGAGAGAAGTTGAGAAGTTGAGAGTATGAAAAAGTAAAGTTGTAATGTGAAAAAGTAACACTTGAGGAAGTTGGAGAGTAGCTTCCTTGACTTGCGTGCAATAAACGGTTATGATATTGAAAAGTAACTGCTGCACGCCTCCAATAAATTAACTGCTACAATTCTTCAATCTGGCAGATACCTAACTTCCCTCTTAATTTTTCAAATTGAGTAGTATCAAGGGCTTTAGTAAAAATATTTGCTACTTGCTCTTCAGTTGCAACATGCTCAAGAGTGATGACCTTTTCTTCAACTAAATCTCTAATAAAATGATGTTTAATGTCAATGTGCTTAGTCCTGCTGTGCTGAATAGGATTTTTAGAAATATTAATTGCACTCAGGTTGTCACAGAATAAAGTCATAGCATCTTGCTTGACATTGTACTCACTCAGCATCTGTCTCATCCAAACCAATTGTGCACAACTACTTCCAGCAGCTATATACTCAGCCTCAGCTGTGGATAAGGAAACACAATTTTGCTTCTTACTAAACCATGATATGAGATTGTTGCCTAGAAAGAAACATCCACCAGAAGTACTCTTCCTGTCATCAGCACTTCCAGCCCAGTCAGCATCACAGTACCCAATCAACATAGTATTATTCCCATGGGTATATAGTATCCCATAATCACTGGTACTGTTGACATACTTCAAAATCCTCTTCACCTGAGTCAGATGACTCATCTTTGGTTCAACTTGGTACTTAGCACATACTCCAACTGCAAAAGTAATGTCTGGTCTGCTTGCAGTGAGATATAGGAGACTTCCAATCATGCTCCTGTACATACTTTGATCAACATCAACACCCTTTTCATCCTTTGAAAGCTTCACATGAGTAGGAGCAGGAGTTCTTTTATGAGTAGCATTCTCCATACCAAATTTCTTGATAATACTTTTAGCATACTTGCTTTGGGAGATAAAGATAGTATCTTCCATCTGTTTTACTTGAAGACCAAGAAAATAATTTAGCTCACCCACAAGACTCATCTCAAATTCAGATTGCATTTGCTGAACAAAATGCTCCACCATCTGGTTAGACATTCCTCCAAACACTATGTCATCAACATAGATTTGGGCAATCATAAGCTTTCCTCTAATATCTTTCACAAACAAAGTTTTGTCATTCCCTCCCTTTCTGTAGCCATGAGTCACCAAGAATTCAGTAAGTCTATCATACCAAGCCCTAGGAGCTTGCTTCAACCCATATAGGACTTTCTTCAACTTGTAGACATGATCAGGACCACTTGGATCAATGAAACCTTTAGGGAGCTCCATATAGACAACTTCATTTAAATATCCATTGAGAAATACACTGACATCCATTTGATATAGCTTGAATTTAAGGATGCATGTTATTCCCAACAACAATCTGATGGATTCCAACCTTGCTCAGGTGCAAAAGTCTCACCAAAATCTACTCCTTCAATCTGAGCATAACCTTGAGCAACAAGTCTGGCTTTGTTCCTTGTGATAGTACCATTCTCATCTGACTTGTTCTTGAATACCCACTTTGTTCCTATGACATTCACATTCTCAGGTCTAGGAACTAAATCCCACACATCACTCCTTTTGAATTGAGTTAATTCTTCTTGCATTGCATTTATCCAGAACTCATCAGTCAAAGCCTCCTTGACATTCTTAGGCTCAAAATTTGATATAAAACAGGAATTTGATACCTCACTATATCTCCTTCTAGTGGTGATCCCTTGACTTGGATCTCCAATGACTTGATCTATAGGATGGTTCTTCTGTATTCTGATAGATGGCCCTTTGTTGGGAGAAGTAATCTCTTAATTGCTCTCTTCAGATTCTTCCACATTTGTGTCTACATCTTCTGTCTCCCCCTAAGTGTCACCTGCTGAGTCAGATGTGCTATCATGTGGCATAGCATCTTTACCACAGTCATCTATCACTACATTAATAGACTCCATCATTGTTCTGGTTCTGGAATTGAACACTCTATAGGCTCTGCTGTTATTTGAATAGCCTAGAAAAATTCCTTCATCACTTTTAGCGTCCATCTTCCTTCTTGGCTCTCTATCAGCTAGGATATAACACTTGCTACCAAACACATGAAAGTGTTTTACTGTTGGCTTTCTGTCCTTCCATAATTCATATAAGGTAGTGGATGTACCCTTTCTCAATGTAACTCTGTTATGGATGTAACAGGTTGTATTCATGGCTTCAGTCCAGAAATAGAAAGGCAGCTTCTTGGCATGTAGCATGACTCTAGCTGATTCTTGCAATGTTATGTTCTTCCTTTCAACTATACCATTTTGCTGAGGAGTGATAGGTGCAAAAAACTCATGAAATATTCCTTTAGTAGTGCAAAACTCTGAGAACTTAGCATTCTCAAACTCTTTCCCATGGTGACTTCTGATCTTGACAATATTACACTCCTTTTCTCTTTGAAGTTGTAAACATAGATCTTTAAACTTCTCAAAAGTGTCAGACTTTTCTTTAATAAATGTGATCCATGTGAATCTGGAGAAGTCATCAACAATAACAAAGGCATACTTTGTACCACCTAGGCTTTCAACTTGCATAGGTCCCATCAAATCCATATGTAGAAGTTCAAGGACTCTAGATGTGGACAAATGTTGCAGCTTCTGGTGCGGCACTTTGGTCTGTTTACCCACCTGACATTCTCCACAAATACTACCTTCTTGAATTTGAAGGTTAGGTAAACCTCTGATAGCTCCTTCAGTAATAGCTTTCTTCATGCTTCTCAGATTCAAATGCCCAAGTTTTTGATGCCACAGTTTCACTTCATCTTCTTTAGCTGTTAAACAGGCAGATAGCACAATGTTGTCTTGTGAGACCCACATGTAACAATTATCCTTTGATCTCACACCTTTCATCAGGGTGTCACCTTCAGCATTTGTCACTAAACATTCATCTTTAGTAAAGTTGACTTTCAACCCTTGATCACATAACTGACTAACACTGATTAGATTGGCAGTTAGTCCCTTTACATGAAGAACTTTATCAAGCTTTGGTAGATCTCCATTCACCAGTGTTCCTATACCCTTGATTTCTCCCTTGGCTCCATCCCCAAAGGTTACAAAGCTGGTAGCATGTGGCACAACATCTGTCAAGAACTGTTCTACTCCAGTCATGTGCCTGGAACACCCACTAACAAAATACCAATCACTTCTGGATGAGGCTCTTAGAGATGTGTGAGCAATTTGAGCAGTCTCACTAGCAGTATTGCTTGTGAATTGGTCATTCTTCATCTTCAATTCCTTCTTGATGTTCTTCACAACAGGCTCAGGTCTTGATGAGTAATTTCTGTCAGGAGAGCCATGTAATATGTAAAAGAAGGGTATAATGTGCCCCTTTCTTCCACAGTGGTGACATATCCAATCATAGTATCTACCCTTTTGTCAGGACTTGTAGTTAGTCCTCCATTGTTTTGCTTGATGTAAGGGCATCTGTCTTGACATAGTTGGATCATAAGAACTAACAGCTGGTACAAATTGTGTCTGATGAGGCACAGCTCTATAGTCAAAGCCTATACCTTTAACGTTTCTTGAACTCTGCCCAATCTCCAGAATCTCATCTAATTTATCAGTACCTCTGTTGAGCATCTTCAGTTGCTTGTTCATGTTATATATCTTTGATTTGAGTAAAGCAACTTCATCATTGAGATATGAGTTTATTTGTAGCAAATTATTCTTTTCAGCTTGCAGAAGAGCAATGGTTCCTTTTTGCTTACAAATTTCTTCACTTTTGATCTCCAACTCTTGATAAACATCAGGAGATTCTTCATAAGATAGCTCTCCATCAAAGAAGCTTGAGTCAGATGTACACACTCCTGTCAGAGCAACAACATGATTGGCAGTTTCAGGATCTTCTTCATCTTCATTTGACCAAGTGACAGTCATTCCCTTCTTCTGCTTCTTCAAATAAGTCGCACACTAAGTTCTGATATGACCATATCCTTCACATTCATGACATTGAACCCCTTTGTTTTGATTCTTCTTGTCCTCAATTCTGGGTTTCTTCTGATTAGTAACATTCTTGTTTGTGTTGCGACTGTTGTCTGGAGCATATGTCTTAGGACGTCTGTCCATCTTCAAGGCTCTACTGAATTGTTTTCCCAACATTGCCATAGCTTCAGAGATACTTTCATCAGTCTCCATATTATCTTGTTGGTCAGACTCTTCAGCAGCAAAAGCAATGCTCTTTGACTTCTTCTCAGATCTCTCATTGGCTGACATCTCAAAGGTTTGTAAAGAGCCAACTAGCTCCTCCATCTTCAAATCTGAAATGTCTTTGGACTCCTCTATTGCAGTGACCTTCATATCAAATCTCTTAGGCAGAGACCTAAGCATCTTTCTCACTAAAGTTTCTTTAGATATCTTCTCACCCAAGGCATCAAATTGATTGTCATAATCAAGAATCTTCATGTGGAATTCTTGAATGATTTCTTCATCATTCATCTTCAAGCTCTCAAACTTACTAGTCAAAAGTTGCAATCTTGAGCTTTTCACCTTGGATGTACCTTCATGAACAGTTTGGAGTATCTTCCATGCCTCCTTGGCAACAGTGCTTCTTTTGATCAGCTTGAATATATGCACATCAACTCCATTGAATAGAACATTCAAGGCTTTTGAATTTGCATTAGCTAGTGCCTCCTCGTCTTTGCTCCATTCTTCCTCAGGCTTGAGTGTGGTGGTGGCATTACCATCTTTATCAGTAACTACTAGATGTTCCCAACCTTTTATAACAGCTCTCCATGTTTTGTGATCCATGGATTTTAGAAACGTTGTCATCCGGGATTTCCAGTTATCATAATTAGAGTCACCAACCAAAAGTGGTGGCCTATTCATAGGTCCTCCTTCCTTGTCCATCTTTGCTAGAAAACCTCCCTGGAACTCACCCTAAACAGAACAGGGTGCCTGCTCTGATGCCAATTGAAATTCTGGCTACCAAACAGACAAACACTGTGAACAATGTAAGCACAACTGTCCGAGCGCGTGTCTAGCTCAGGACAACACCACAAATAAAACGTAATTAAAAACAGCGGAAAAGTAAAGAACACAGTAGGTTTGTTAACCCAGTTCGGCGCAACTTGCCCTAGTTTGGGGGATACCAATCCAGGAGTGAATTCACTATAATAGTTCTAGTGTAAGGACCAACGTAGCCTCACTACTTGTCTTCCACCTAGACCCTACTTCACGTGACAACTCTACCTAGGAACTCCTAGATATGAGACCCCGTCTCACCTCCTAACCTAAAACAACACAGACAGCGTTGCTTTTATTCTTTTCTCTTTTGATATGTTTTCTTTGGACAAGAGACACACTCTTCCGACTGAATACTAACTCCGTACCTACAGGCTTAGGAGAAGCACAATTACAACTCTAGCAAACACGTCCTTAGCTTGACCAGCGATGATACAAACAAAGACTCACAAACAAACAATAAACAATAAAGAAGACTAAACCTTAAAACACACGCTTTAGAACACACATGGTTTAGCTTAGATTCTAGGGTCTGTCATTACATATATTTATACTGCAAGGTTTGGGCTTCAGACACCTTTGGACGTTGTAAGGTCCAAGTCTTGAATCTTCTAGAACAAGAGATCTTCTTGAAAAATAAATCAATATCACTTCTTAAAATATATCTAGGCTTGACCGCCTTAGACTTCTTCAGCACACGTGACTTAATCACCAAGTAATGGTTAAAAGAAAAACCAAAGCGAATCTTATGAAAGATTGCATAAAAATATAAACGCGCGAGCTGGCGCGAGCTGGCAGATCACGGAATGTTGTTCCATATGCTACAGCATCTGACCCATCATCAGTGATCATAGGTATCTGACCACACATTTGGCTAATATATGTTTTTGACACAATTGTAGCCAATCTTCAAAACCCAACAAACCTTATTGCTAAGCGCGATAGTTTGTACTAGTTTCCAATCAAATCAATTCTAACAAGCGTAAAATCAATTCGAATAACTATAATAGTATAGACTCGAAATAGAGTAATGAAGCATCAATCTAAACCGAATTAATATTAGAAAACAAGATATGAAACTGATACAAAACAGCATAAACTCACAAATAAAATTGTTATTGATAATCAAACCTCAAGAATTCATAAACGAAGTTCCTTACAACCAACGGATCGATAGACAGAATTAGTTCTCCATAGCAAGCGGCTGCCTAGGGTTTATAATTTCGTGTATTGCAGCATAAGTTCTGACCTAGGTTACAAATTAGCTTTTATAATGTAATAAAACGGGCCACAAAACAATTGGGCCGAAAACACAAGTTCTAGTGCAAATAAACTGTTTTTATTCCTAAGTCAGTAACTTGACGTGTAGTTTACACTCCCTTGCGCTCGGAATTAGCTTTTGACTTCAACATAAAAGTTGTAGCTCTGTGTCTTAGCTTTCCAATGCAGCTGGCCTCGCCTCAATCAGATATTCCTAGCTCCAGTTATGGTATGCGCAATGAGAAGGTGTCAAATTACTGTTTATTACGAATTAATAGCAAAACTAAATTATTAGCAAAACTTGACTCTAGACACAAAACATGGTAAAAACACTAAAATAGTGGGAGAAATCATACAATTGCCATAGCACAAAGTGATTAAAAAGTGCACCAAAAATGCACTGATCAAATTCCCCCACACTTAAGCTTTTGCTCTCCGTGCAAAACTAAAAATGAAAAAAACTCTTTTTTTTTATTAGTCACAAGCAGTCAACATATTCCAGGTTTCAAGCTTCAAACTTTGGGTTAAAATTCAAAAATTGGCACAATTCTTGTCTATCAACTATCCATGATAATCTTGCGCGTGTGTGTGTACCGTCTCCTACTGTCAACCAAAGTAATGTCAACATCCCTCTCTGAACTACCATTCTAAATGCTAAGTCGTCTTCCTTTTCCTATAATTTTGGATTTAACAAGGATTTCAGTCTAGGGGGCTATTTCTTTTCAAGACATCCAAAGCTTTTCAATTTTAGTACAGGGGCAACTTCTTTCAAGCTTTATTACTTATTATTATATTAAAGCTTTAGGTACTACTCCACCTTTTCACCTGACGGGATCTTACTTGTAATAAGTCCAACATGTTACTCAGAGTAGAGCATCCTACTTAGCACTTGTTCCTCCAGTTTCGGGCACAGGAACTTGTTCCTCCAGTTTCGGGCACAGGAACTTATTATCAAATTTTTTTTTAGCTCTCAAGAAGTTTCCATTTTCTTTAATTAATAGCAATGATCAATCTATCTTTTACTTTAGCCTTTCCCCCACACTTAGTTCTAATCATATCCTTCATTATATTCAAATTTAGAGAACTTAATCTAGAGAATATGTATTTCAGAGATTTATCTAGACATTACTAAGATTGACAATGTTCAATCAGTTGTACATTAAAGTTGCAAAGACTATCATGTCAAGTATCAAAACAAAAATTTCCAAAGATTTCACCAACCCTATAACTATCCGCTCTTAGCCCTAGAACATGTGACTACTCATGACAATTTATTTTATTTTTTTACTTTTTTTTACATAAAGTAAATGTCCCTCCCTCACACTTAAACCAGACAGTGTCCGCAATGTAAGAATAAACAACAAGTAAGAGTAAAGGAAGGAACACACCTGAGGGGCTAAGGTGGTATTGTAGCTTCCATGTCTGGTAGTTTTGGTGGAGGCATGTCCAAGCTCCGAACACATGAAATAGGAAATAGTATATGACAAGGGAACTTGGGTGTTAGTAAAAAATTTGGTGGCTTAGGAGGAATATTCTGCACAGTAAACCTGCCATAACCAAAGTATGAAAATCATAAAATCCACATTTAGCTTGTGAGTAAGATAAAACAAGTGGAATAGATGCACAAATGGTGAAACACGGCTCCATGTTGCGTGACTCAATATGAGGTTCCACCAACAATTTTTCTACTGTAGGCAATGGTTGCTCGCGGCAAAAATCCACATGTTTAATGTCAAATTCAATTGCTATTGAATTTTCTTGAAATTCTGCATAAGTGGTTGGCGGCATCAAAATATATTCACCTAAAATTGCTGCATTGATCTCATGACAGATGTTACATATACCACATTCACACGAAAAAATTTCATCAGATTTATCTACTTCAAGAGAAGCAAATAATTCATCCAATGAGTTCATTTTTTTAATAAGACAAAAAACAAAGCAAATAATAATAATAAATAAGATTTTTTTTAATATAAAATAAGATCAAAGTTTTTTTTTTATTGAGAGAAAATATATTTTGAACTAATCTAAAAAAAATCACCTAAAATTCTAATATGAGTTAAACAATGATTTTGAGTCCCCGGCAACGGCGCCAATTTGATCACGGTCGTTTCGTGATCAAAATAAAGTTTATTAAGAAAGTAGTACAAGGAATTAACATTGATCGTCTCTCAAGGACTCTTGATCGAAGTCTAACAATTATTAGAATCAAATTAAGAAAACGATAAATTAAAGGGGGTTTCAGTTTGTGAAATAGGGTAACAAAGATGATGATTTTAATTAATAGAAAAGTAATCAATCCATTGGTTTCAGGTAACTTCGTTTACTATCTATCACAGGTTTAGCGAAAATATTCATTCAAGGGTTTATGCTTTGGTTAATTATAAAACTAATTACAAGAGCGGCAACTAGTCTTATAAGGAATTCAAATGATTAAGCATCAAGTGTGTTCAATTAACTATACCTAGGATCAAGCATCACACAAGCATAATTAAGATCATAACAAATTCCAATCAACCGTACTAGTTTCCAATCAAATCAATTCTAACAAGCGTAAAATCAATTTGAATAACTATAATAGTATAGACTCGAAATAGAGTAATGAAGCATCAATCTAAACCGAATTCATATGAGAAAACAAGATATGAAACTGATACAAAACAGCATAAACTCACAAATAAAATTGCTATTGATAATCAAACCTCAAGAATTCATAAATGAAGTTCCTTACAACCAACGGATCGATAGACAGAATTAGTTCTCCATAGCAAGCGGCTGCCTAGGGTTTATAATTTCGTGTATTGCAGCATAAGTTCTGACCTAGGTTACAAATTAGCTTTTATAATGTAATAAAACGGGCCACAAAACAATTGGGCCGAAAACACAAGTTCTAGTGCAAATAAACTATTTTTATTCCTAAGTCAGTAACTTGACGTGTAGTTTACACTCCCTTGCGCTCGGAATTAGCTTTTAACTTCAACATAAAAGTTGTATCTCTGTGTCTTAGCTTTCCAATGCAACTGGCCTCGCCTCAATCCGATATTCCTAGCTCCAGTTATGGTCTGCGCAATGAGAAGGTGTCAAATTACTGTTTATTACGAAAATTAATAGCAAAACTTGACTCTAGACACAAAACATGGTAAAAACACTAAAATAGTGGGAGAAGTCATACAATTGCCATAGCACAGAGTGATTAAAAAGTGCACCAAAAATGCACTGATCAATCACAACAATATTTTAGAGTTGGAAAACCCTAAAATAATTCCTCTCTCAATATTCTTGCATAGCCTTCATAATAAGGGCTAACACTCTATTGAAGGTGACTGTTCGTGTGGACTAGTTAGAGGCGTGGTTGACCTTCATCAAGGCTCGTGATCATCTTGTTCGTGATTCAAAGGTTCTTCCCTACAAGAGGTAAAAACCCTAAAACACATATCATGCTCATTCCGCTGCTTAAAATAATGCTATTTTCCTTCAACGTCAATAAAGCCCTTCGAGAACGAGAACAAGGTCATCGCAACCAAATTTGAGTTCGGGAGTCGGTTATGCGAGGGGAAGGTATTAGCACCCCTCACATCTGTTGTATCAAACGGGAACCGTTAATTAGTTTAGCGCTTATTTAAATGTTAGTTTCATGTTTGTTTATTTATTATTTTCAAATTGTTTGCAAAGAAAAAAAATATTTTAAAGACCAAAATAAGGTTTTTTTATTAGTGTGCTTGACAAGAGTTGTATCTTGCTCCTACGTATCCCCGGGTGCGATGGAGAAATCAAAGCTACGTAGTTCTTTGATTGAAAATGTTTGTGTGTTGGTTGATTTTATTTATGAAAATGATTTGGTCGTGCTTGGGCGAAAAAGTTTGCTTGATTGAAAATGACGGACTCGCACTTGGGCGGTGTTTAGAAAAAATTAAATGTACATGGGCGAAAAAGATTGCTTGATTGAAAAGGACGGACTCACACTTGGGCGATGGTATCCGTTTTGAAAAATTAAACGTACATGGGCGTGAAAAGATTGCTTGATTGAAAAGGATGGACTCGCACTTGGGCGATGATGTCCGTTTTGAATATTAAACGTACATGGGCGTGAAAAGATTGCTTGATTGAAAAGGATGGACTCGCACTTGGGCGATGATGTCCGTTTTGAATATTAAACGCACAATTGGGGTGAAAATATTGCTTCATGAGTTGAGATTGATTTTAGAAGGAGGACTAATATCTAACGAAAGCGAAGTGTCTACCTCGTTTCTGAATATCTGGGGAAGCATCAAGTGTCTACCCGATTTTTCCTTTTTCACTCTCTTGAAAAATTTATTTTAATATTTTTTTGTTTTGTTAAAAATTTAATCGAAAGATGAATGCTTTGAACGTGGTTGAGATGGGGATCTCGCGTTCCGCATTCGGAGGAAGCGTGAGGTGTCTACCCAATTTTTCCTTTTTTCGGTCGATTAAACTTTTAATGTTTATTTTTAAATGTTTAGGATATTTTTTGTCATTTGAAATAAATCCCATAAAAAAACAAAATAAAAAAAGAACAAACAAACTTTTTTTTTTAAAGTATATTTACGGGTGTAAATAATAAAACAGGTTTAAAACCCATAAAACAAAGCAAACACAACCCACTAGAATGTTAAACAAATCAAATGAAGCAACACAGTCTCCATAAAAAAAAAACATAACAAGAACTAAACAAACAGAAAGAAAAAACGAGAGAGGAAAGGTAGTAACCGAAAATGGACTAGAATAACCCTTGAGTTCACTACCTAAGTAGCAAATGATATTTTCCATCCACTATGGAGGAAAATTTTATGGAAAAACTACAATTCTCTGATTAAAGTAACTTAAAATAGCAACTAATTGTCTAGTTTGCACTCTGATTAAAGTAACTTAAAATAGCGAACTAAACTGCAGTTTATTTTCTAGATAGAAAACTTAGTTTGCACTTTAATTAGTGAACTTATCAAGATTTAACCATTGTTCAATAACATATTTTGATTGACACTAAACTGGTTGTGACATAGTATCGACTAATCACAGACACAATATAGTTCTATAAAATGAAATATCGTATATATTTGCATTTATATGCAAGATCTCTTGATTTGCTCCATGATTATCCAATAGTATTGACTAATCGCACTTGGGGGTGATGGAATGGTTCACACTTTACCTAACAAATTGTGTTTTATTCAACAAAAAGAACATGGGTATGAGAGAATAGTGTGAGAGACAAAAAAATTGATTTTTTTAACGTTCGCATACTAAGTAGCCAACTCAGCAGACTGTTTTTTACATCTTTGAATACACAGCGAACAAGGAAAGGGTAAATTTGGAAATGCAAGGGTCGCGGGATTTTGTCCGGACACGCGAAAAATAATTTTCATCTCTTTTTAGTTTGATTTGTATTTCTACTGGGCTCTAATTATATGTTAGGCCCAATCCAATATTTTACTCGTACTATTGTACTTACATAACCCTATATTAATGGTGGTGAGGTGTTAATAATAAACGAGGCATTTGGATCAAGTCTAACAAGCCTATTAAAGAAAATTGTAAAAGAAAATAAAGGGCTGCAAATAGAAAGCTTGATAGTACTAACTCCGTCTCTAAATATAAAACTTTGTTTGATTAAATTGTATTATTCATCTATCATATTTTGATTGTATTTTTTTAATAATATATAGATGTAAATATTATCATATAAGATCTTATTTGATTTATTTTGATCAATATTTTCAAAATATCAAATTTTTGTAATTTTTACTACTAAATAATTAAAGATATTAGTAATAAAAATTGTGCATTGGCATACATGCATTATATTTAAGAACGGAGGTAGTATCTCGTAAGGCATCGGAAATAATGCAGGTTAATGGTATTGGTATCACAATTCACAAGTTGGTTTTTTTTTTTTACGTTATTTCACAAGTTGACTAGTGTATATCATTTTGATATCAAATTGAGTAATAATTTTCTATAAAGTATTAAATTGTAATAAAAATAAATTTAAAGTAAAATTTTAGTATATAAAAATTAATTTATTATATAAAAGATATATTATATTACTAAATTTTATGTTAAATATAATCTAGTCGAAAAAAAAAGTATGTTAAATATAAATTTGATATAAATCTTATTATTAATTAAGAATATTTTTTATGACATTTTACCTTTATCAATTAGTTGAACCATTAATTTTACCAAACACTTCAATTAATTTATCAGTCAAAAGTCATCAACTATCATCTATAAGAAGGAGTGTAATTGGATCCGTTTGCATCGGCTTTGGGTGAATCCAGTGTTCGAACCAATGAACTATTATTTGGTTGGGTTTAGTATTTGATGTTTTTTAAAAATGAATATGAACCAAAATAGTCGGTTTAGTTCAAATACTATATTTAGTTTGCAACATTGGCAACATTTTTTTGCATTGTATTCTTACTCTTTATCACAAAACAAAACGAAACAGCAGAACAAATGAAATAGAGCAAAACAAAATAATTTAATTTTCTTACCTTTTATCACAAAGCAAAAAGAAACAGTGAAGAACAAATGAAACATAGTAGAACAGGGAGCAGCTGTCGGCAGCATCGATGAGTGTAGCAGCAGCGGCCATTATCGGTAAGAGTAGCAGGGGCGGCCGTTGAGAGTATTGTGGCAGGTCGATCTAGGTTTCTATGTTGGGAGAAAGTGGTTTGTCCATTTTTCCTTTCACACGTTGTGCATTTTGCGGGCTTTCTAGTTTAGGCTGGTTCAAACAATAAACCCAATGGACTTTCTAGTGGTTAACCGAGCTTATCGGTTCGGTTCCTCGGTTTGGTGGTTCCTAAAAATGAAAATAAAAAAAATGAACCAAACCACCTCAATTCTCATCGGTTCGGTTCTGTTTTGGATTCGATTTTTTTTTGTTTGGATCATCGGTTGAATCGGCTTTTTTCTATCAACTTACATCCCTAGTTATAAGCTCATTTTTTTGTCCCAAAATATAAGAGAAAAAACACACTTTTATCTTTTCAAGAAAGATTTACTCTATTTGTCTCTCTTATTTTTTCCATAACCAATAATTTTTTTTGCTTAAATTATATTTTCGTCCTTGTATCTATGCAGATTTTTTATTTTAGTCCCTGTATCTTTGATATTTTGCTTAAATGACATCTAGGGATCGATGTCAAAGGGGCAGAAATTGAGCGGAGGGTACTTTACCACTTCTTCCCCATTCCCCGCTTTGGGGACATTTCGTCCTCCATCCCCATTTTCATGGTTTCCTCCGTCCCTATGGATCCTCATAGTATTCACAAAGCTCCACGGACATAAAAAATTAACAAAATTGTTATACATTTTAATCAAAAGCACGACACTAATATCTTGTTTTTTTTTTCTAAAAAAATACATAGTTTGTATCTTTCATTTTTTTAAAATAAAAGTATATTTTGCATCAATGACAAAAAATTGCCAAATCACTTTCTAATATTTCTTTTTGTCAAAAAAATAAATATCCAATTGAACTTGTTGCCACCATACATAATCATAATCTTTATAAAGTATTAATTATTATTTTATATTAAAAAAACATATAAAGTTATATATATATATATATATATATATATATAATTTAAATAATATGGTCGAGTCGGGGAATCCGTAGTGGCGGAGGGACCTTCCCCATTTTCCGTCCCAAATTATCCACGTAGGAAAATCCGCAAGTTTTTTCATTGAATTTTAAATCCACAGGTTTTTCCATCGAATTTTACTGCGGATTTTAGTTTAAAAGACTGAAACCAAAATGATTTTAACAGGGATGAACTCCTAAGAAAAATATATACATTGACTTAAATCAAAATCGCGAGTACATAAAGGGACGAAATGTTATTTAAGCTATTTTTTTACATCTTTTAATACAAGTTTTTTCAAAGAAAATACAAAACAAACAATATATTTCTAATCATTATGTTTCACTTTTAAATGCAATTTTTATTTTTTTCCTATTACAATATGTGACGGAGGGAGTATACGCTATAAGCTAATTTATTAGTCATTCTCTGATTTTGCTAAAGAAGTTTTTTATTTTTATTTTTATTTTTATATTTTGGAACTTACCTTTTACTTTCCAAGATGTGCACATTTGAGATTGTGTAAGATGGAAAGAGACAAAACAAATTTGTAATTTGTAAAAAATTAAATAACTATCTAGATATGAAATGAAAATGACTAAAACGGGCACAAAATTCTCTATTTTATTAGACTAATTGGGGTCATTAATGAAAAAATTATGGTGGTTGAAATGCCAGTAACTATGCTGCTGCTGCCGTTGCTACTACTTCTAGTAACTATAGTTAGTAATTAATAGTACCCGTCTCAAAATAATTGTCACCAATATCTTTAATTTTCTTTTATGAAAAATTATAAAAATTTAATATTATAAAAATAAATCAAACAAGATTTCATATAAAATATTTGTCTTTATGAATTAGTAATAAAATACTGTCAACATAACTGTCAACAATCAAATTGCGACAATTATTTTGAGACAGACGTAGTAATATCCTTTATAAATACAGAATAACAAAAACTTGTTTTCCCTTTGTCTCCAAACGCCTCTTCATTTCATCACTACACTCTCAGTCTCTAACAAACCAATTTCTTTCCTCACTCACACTCCCTCCTTTTCCGATTACGGTAAGTAACATGGACCATTCACATTTTCTCTAATTTTCGTTTTCTTCACCTCACTGTTTAACACAACCAAATCTCATCAACTCATTTCACTGATTTTATTTTTAGCTTAAAGAGAAAAGATGGGGAAAAGGAACAACAAGAGAAGGAAAAAAGAAACCGTTGAGGATTGTTGCTTTGTTTGCAAAGATGGTGGTAAAATGAGAATCTGTGATTCTAAGTAAGTTTTCAAAAATTATTGCATGATGATTTTTTGTTTTTTCTTTTGCCCTAAAAACTCTTGCCAGTTGGGAATCTGTGAGGTCTTGGGTTTGAACCTGGGTCACTACGTCTGACATAACAATTTTGACATTTTGCCAGTTGAGCTGAGACTTCTAGATTGACAACATTGAATTTTCTAACGAGTAACTGGAATAATTTTAGTAAAATTGTTACACTTGTTAAGTTATTTATTTGTTTATTTCTAGTAGTTGCGAAAAAATCTTAAACGTTGGCTAATATGAATCAGCCTTAAAGCCTTGAATGATACTACCTTCGTCCCTAAATATAAGACCTCGTTTGACCAAATTGTACTATTCATCTATCATGTTTTGACCGTATTTTTCTAATAATATGTAGAAGTAAATATTAGCATATAAGATTTTGTTTGATTTGTTTTGATGAGTATTTTTAAAATATCAAATTTTTATAATTTGTTCTGTTATATAATTAAAGATATTAGTGATCAAAATTGTATATTGGCGTATTTGCAATGGTCAAACGAGGTCTTATGTTTAGAGACGAAGATAGTAGATGTGAGGTAGCTTTAAGTTTTAACAAAGAAGTTGTGGGTACTTTAGGTTCTATTTATTTGGATTTTGTTGATCGATGAGTGGTCTACTTATAATTGATTATGAACTAAAAGCTCCGTCATCAATATCATTAGCATGCTTTACTGTTGGATACTTGGATCATTTTTATTTTTGTTTGTGACATTCTTTTTTATGGTTGATTAAAGGAATTGCTACAAAGTTTATCATGCTGAGTGCGTGAAGCAAGATGCTTCCTTTATGACGGATAACAGTAATTGGTGCTGTGGTAAGTTGCTTCACCGTTTATTTCTGCCTTTATTACAGAGCACACATATACATTTCTTGTACTTTTGTTGGTGTGGTACATACTTATGCAGTTGGTCATCTTATATGTATGTTTCTGGAAAATATGTTTTTGTCTGAGTTTTGCTTTTGAACACTGTATTTTTCGAAGTTTGGCCTGCGTGCGTATCCTGAATCCAGATAATGTCATAAATGCTTGAGAAATTGGTGTTATATCTGTCTTCAATTCTAATAGATTTCACGTTTTATGTGGTTAGATTTTATTTTCCCGGAATCGTGATAAACCACTGCACTAGAATTAGCAACCTTGTATAAATTTTTTAACTTGTGTTGGTTGTTTTGATTAAATGCATTCTTTTTTATGTTTTCTTTGTCTTTTCATATTTAAGAGAATATTGGGAAATGCATTTTAGTGCTGAATTACTTTTGAATAATTTTATAGGTGCCCATTATTGCCACCTATGCAGTAGAGTATCAAAGTTTATGTGCTTGTTCTGCCCAAGAGCTGTGTGTGAAAAATGCTTCCCTGTGGCTAAATTTGCTACTGTCAAAAGAAACAAAGGATTTTGTAGACACTGCGCACAAAGCTTATTGAGAAAAATGCTGATGTTGATTTGGAGGGTGTAAGATTTTTTTGTTTTCAATCATGCCTTATATATTATGTGCCGCAAAAGAAATAGAAACCTTTAACAGTATGTGGAATCCTAAATTTGAAACCTTGCTATTTGTTTCTAATTTATGTATTTTTACAAAATGATATTTTTTGCCCTGAATTGCCAATGTTTGCAGGAAGGTGTCCAAACTAAACTATAGGATTTTTATGCTAAGGCTATAAATAACTCAAACACTTGTTCTCTGTGTATTTTTGTTAATTTTGTTCTGATTTGTAAACCTCTTGATAGTGTTTTTGTTTTGATGTGTTTAAAACAACTAATATGTTTTATTTATCTTTGAAAAAGAATCCTGGATTGTCCAACTGGTTCGCTACTGTTAATCTCCGCACTGATTTAAATTGTTTCTGAAAACAGCAACAGGAATCAATTTGGCACTATACTGTCTGACTTCTATTGAATTTGTGGAGAAACTAAATTATGGTTTTTGAATGTGGGTTACTTATTGGATTGTTTGTGATGACCGGAATGCTTCACTTTAATGAATAAAATTTCAGTATGAATCTAGTTATAGAATTTTATCTTGTAAACTATAACCAAATTTGATCTTTTTCTCATTGAACTTTAGAAGTGTGTTTTTGGTTGGAAACTTGGAATTGAATGAAGAAAGTTCATCTATTTATCTAGGCCGTATATATTTTCTCTTATCTGCTTTTTCATTTCCAGGAATCTGTAGTTATGAAAGATCCAGATGCATGTGAAAGTTACGTTTTAGATTATTATGAATCCATAATAAAAAAAGAACGTCTGAATGGCATGAAAAAACAGAAGCTTGAATCTCCATCAGAACAATCACGTTCATTAAGTGAAATTCCAGAAGTAATTCCTGAAATGGTTGATACCAATCTGTCATCTGAACACTCCTCAAGAAAAGATAATCTTGAGCAAAATGATTTGCCAGAGCTAGCAATTGGAGTGACTTATAATTCTGTTGAACAATATTCCACACATGATGGTTTTGCTCAATGTCTGGAAAAGAGAACAGATGTTTTAGGTCTGTCAGGCTTTCCTATCTATATTCCCTCTGCTTTCATATATCTATTGTGTCCTTATAATGTCAATATTTTAACATTCTTTACACTATCACTTTCATGGAAGATTACTTTCGCATAGTTAAGAATATAATGGTGATATTTTTATCATTTCGTTATTATATTTGATTGAATATATCCATCCTCCTTTGAAATTCATCACACAAGAAAAATTTAATGTGCCACTGATTTAGTTAATGTTTGTAAGTATATATAAAATGTAGCTCACAATATCATGCGATAATTTTCTTGACTTAGGTCCAAAAATTCATAACCAAGATGATACATCCTTTCCTGCTGCTGCTGAACAATTGTCTGTCCATACTGCTTCTCAAGACAGAGACACTTCTCCAAAAAACCTGGTTCAATGTGCCTTGAGAAGCCGAAATCATATCAAGCCTGCACTCCTTGAAGAATCAAACTCTGATTGTCAGACCTTAAATCCGGCAAAAAATGGCTTGCCTCAATTAAGTAAAACTATATCTGCTGATGTAGATTGCAGAAATCTGAGTGCTAGCATGGATGCCAATCAGGCAGTAAAGGAATGGCAAATCGTTACGGTTGCTGAGACTATTGTGTTAAGTGACAGTGATGATGAAGATGTGAATATCAAAGTCACCTCAGCAGGAAGAAAGGGACTTGAGACTGAGAGTCCTGATATTAATATTTGGTATTGTTCCTGTATTTTTGGTAGTGGAAAAAGGGGGCCTTTTTCTATGTCTGCACTCAAACTCTGGAGTGAATCTGATTTCTCATCTTCTTCTCCCTTCGAGTTGAAGATATGGAAGACAGGAAAGAGCGAAAGAGAGGCAATGCCTTTGAGGGATGCACTTAAACTTTTTTTTCCCGAATGTGAAAGTAAATCTAAATGAAGGGGAATCATCTCTGTTGAACTTGAATGCATCACTAGTGTTGATAATTAGAGTTATGTACTTATGTTTTTACCAAATAGCTATTTATTTGAAATGTTGCTAGTGATAATATATTTGGCGTCAACAATAGTGAAAATATACTTTATCCTCTACATTATAATCTTTATTTCCCTTCTGAATCTTTAGCACTTTTTTTACTTTCTATTGTACCTACTTGTCATGCGATATGAGCACAAAATAGGAAGCTTGACCTAGTGATGTGCTTTGAAGTTTTCAAACTGCCAAACAAATATTATTATCGATAAAATTTCACTGTGTAACTTCTAACAGTTCACACAATTATTATTATCGATAAAGTTATACTATTAGTAATTTTAATTGGTCGAAAATTTACTTGTGCCACACTATTTTATATGGACTTATTTTTAAAATATGTCACCCTAAACACCAAACAAAACTTGGGTTATGGCTTTGACAAGTCATTAAAAAATCACTATTCAAAAGATATCTAACTTTGAATATCGGAGTAACAATAGTATCTTGGTTGGTTAATAAACTTCAACCTTGCCTCTCTAGCATAGGCACAGCTAAATTGAAACCATATAAGTCTTTAAAACTCATACCTCCAGTTTGTCAAAACAAAAAAACTCACACCTCCAAATTCCTGCCTCATGGTAAGTTTGTCCCAGCTGAGCCAATTAATTCCTTTGTTTTGTCCCCGGTTCGATCCCCACCAAAGTGAATTTATCAGGTGTTGGATTTCATCCCCTAAGGTAGATCGCAAAAGAATAGTACTTATACAACAAATCGGAATTGATTTTGCAATTGATTTAATGAGCACTTCTCTACCTGCCTTTGAGAGAGGTTTCCCCGACCATTCTTAAAACGTTTTTATTTACTATGTAGTGAGAGGTGGGATGCAGTGGATGAACAAAAGTAGTCATAACAGATGAGAGGAAAATGCTGTAGAGCTGATTATGCTTTTTAATGACAATGTAAATGAAAGTTGACATCAACATGCAAATAGGCATTAAAACGTGTTCCTTCATTATCAAGAGTGGAACTTGCACAAAATGCTTATGGTGGAGGTTGCAGAAAAAATGTGACACACATTATCTGTAAGATAATTTAGTTACATATTGATTATTACAGAGCCCATGGTACAAAAATAAGGAATGGTATTTTACACAAGCAATTTTAGAATATTTCTATGTTGAAAATGGTATTGAGTCATTGTACAAAACTAAGGATTGTATTTTACACAAGCAATTTTAGTTTTCAACACAGTAGAAAATCCTTCAATTAACTGTTGCTTGCAGCATTTTCTTTCCCGATAACTCGCAACTGTTCCTTGAGCTCTTTGCTCTTTTCAAAGTTGGCCTTTCTCTTCACAACTTTCTGTTTCATTACACAGAAATTTATGATGAAAACCGGATCAAAGCAAAGTCCTTTAAATTGGTAAATTATCTAAACTTCTAAATTGGGTAAATTCACAAATTGATTCCAAATCTACAATGGACTGTCAAAGGGAATGGTAATTGACAGGGCAACCAATAATAACCCTTGGCAATACTTTTAAGTGACATAAGTCCCATTTCATTGTTCCAATATAAGGCTCCAATGCAGCTAAAGTCTTTTGTTTATGACAAAATATTCAACTATTAATAGCCAATTATCCCATGACACGAGCATGGAAATATATCAAATTGTATTTAAATTTATGAGCCAAGTAGCACTGAGTGTCTGTTATCCGACACTTGTTGGAAACATGTATTAGTGTCCAACTAACACTAACACGACACTGACACATGTAGTTCCATTCATCAGAAACAAACACATTGATAGTACAACACAACATTACCAATAATAATGAGAACATTAATAATTATAAAACAAATAACTGAACATTTTTAAAAAGGGGATGATCAAAGAAACTCACTTCAGCACACATAGGGTGTTTGTGCAATGTTAAAGGAGGATGCATATTCTCACACAACCAAATCAATCAGCAACACCTTATCAAGTGATGAACAATTAATCAATTAGCCAAAGTAATGAAGACAATGTAACCTTAATTTAGCTCTAACTACATAAGTGATTATTGATTTCTTTAGAAGCAACAAGAGTCTCACAATATAATTCTTGTAGCTAGCAAATGAAGGGTGCTGTCACGTTAACGACAATGGGAGTAGTTGGCGAAATATTGTGGAAAGTTTGGAGCTATTTGAAATCTTCTCAAGGTTTCAGAGGAAATTAGGGGAAGAAGATGAAGTGGGAGAGTAAAAAATGTTTGTTAGACTACACGGCTATCACTTAGAAGGAGGGTTGAATAAGTTATCCAACAAACAATTAAAATTTTTAAAATATGTGTTACATGGAAGCCCACCAGATCCGTAGTCTACTTTGCACCTATTTTACCAAAGGAAAAATAGTATACACCTCAATACAAATGATGATAAAAGTGATGTTTTGCTATCAACAATTATGGTAAACATTTTTATTTGAATTAAAAATATTAACCCAACAAGCCAACGATTACAAGTTTCCAATATAGCAAATCAAGTATCACAATTGAATTTCAGCAAACACTTGGTGTGTGTGAAATTCAATATGTTCCAATTTCAATGAATAACCGAAATTAAAAGATAAGGGAAAGAGGAATACAATATAGAGTGATATGAGAGTTTCATGGCATTCGTGTCATCCTCGCGTTCGGCCGGTACGTCTTCCCCTAAATCGATAAAAACACCGATTTGAAATTTTTATTTAAAACCTCTTTGAATCTTTAAAAAGTGCACAAATTTGAATGACTACAATACACAAGACTATACAAAAGACACACTCTTTCTTCACTTGTGTAGCTTCACTTCAATTTGCGCAAACCTCGACGAAATCCGCAGCTTCAACCTCTGATTGTGACAATTGATCCTCACCCCGTTCTTCCGCAAAGAGCCTTGTGACAATTGTCTGGCTGATTCTCTCACTGCTACGTCGATACCTTCAAGAACGATACCTTCTTGAATACCTGATGAGAAAAATTCCCTTAAAACTAATTCAACCCGAGCACGATCTGATTCATCATGATCCGTGTCGAACGTTATCTTCCAATCATACTAGAACTCCTCAATTGAACCCATATTCGATCTTGAAGAAATTGAGAATTGAAAGAAGATGATGAACTTGGTTTCAATGCTCTTTGATCCAAAATATCCACTTAAATCCTGATCAAATGTGTTTTCCAATTGTTTCTCATTCATACAAAATAACCCCATGTTGCTATTTTTTAAGGGAAAATAAAATGGAGTAGATTTAGACAATTTTAACTAATATGTATCGATACAAATTCGAGTTTGTATCGATACATGTTGAGAAACTTTATGGGTCCTCTCACTTATAAATGTTCAATTCTCCATAGTTTTAACCAATGTAGGACTTCCCCACACTTTTCACACTTGACACTTCACTACTCACACTTGAGTTTCTCAACACTCCCCCTCAAGTGTGAGTCTACCACAATACTCCCCCTCAAGCGGAAGCTCATACCATCGTTGATACTTCACTTTTCTCAACGGGTCACTTCCCTTTCTCTTGAACCAAAGGCTCGTGATACCACTGTTGGAGCACAAGAGGGGGCAGCTGGGGATCATCCACACGATGACCTAGAGCATTCATAAGTGAGTTGGACACCACACTGTTACCCAAAACCTTAAGGCAATAGGTTTATGGGTCCTCTTACTTATAAATGCTCAATTCTCCACACTTTTAACCAATGTGGGACTTCCCCACACTTTTCACACTTCTCACACTTGACACTTCACTACTCACACTTGAGTTTCTCAACAATACAAACACTTGACAACATAAAAAATTGAAAAATGACTGATATGTATCGATACATATTTAATGTGTATCGATACATAATAATCTCTTTGTTTCAAATTAAAGGAGACTGATATGTATCGATACATACTAGCATGTATTAATACATGTATTATATATGTATCGATACATACATGTATCGATACATGACAACTTCTCTGTCCCTTTGAGATCAGTTTTGTATCGATACAAGTATTGTTTGTATCGATACAAAAACATTTTTTTCAGCTAGATCAAATTTCAAACCATTTCTATCGATCCAAATGACCTGTAACTTGATTTTTCATAGTTTTAAAATGTTTTTCGCTGTCTATGCAAGTTTAATTTATCTAAAATGTATTCTACTCTATTTTCATGTGTTTTGACAATTATTAAAACACGGAGGGGAACTGGTGCATTTACAATGTTTAATTATGAGGGAAACAATTGATAAGCTTTGAGGGTTTTTGCATGGACGTGCTGGCAGGACAACGTCATACTCTAGTCGTGTCTTAGATATGTAGCCGTTAGGTTCAATTTAGTTAAATATAACACTTGTAGGCAGGCTTTAGTGTGAAAAACTCTTTGTACACAAAATCCTATAAAATTTCAAAGTACTTAACGTTTGAGAAACGAAATTACAAAAGATCATGTACGTTGTTTTTTTCTCACCAACTTTTATTTCTTTGTATTCATTTACATTTTATTCAATTTACATTCAAGTTCTTTCATTGTTCTTCATTTAATTGCTTTCATTTGCAACTTTTTGCAAACTACTCTATTTTCAATTGCATTGCACTGAAATCATATTATTTCTTTGCGATCAGTACATTATTTCATACGAAAACATAACATTATTTGATGACATTTAAAGATCATAATTATGGGAAATAAATTCACAAAAATGCATTAACATATCCTAAAATTTACTAGTTGATCTCATAAACTCATTTTAAACTAACAATTTTGGTTACCAAATTTCCTATTAAACAATCACATCTTGACGACAACTTTCACACAATTAGGTTGCTTCATTAACTCAAAGGCATGATTTATATCTATCAGTGGCACCTCATGGGTGAACAGTTCTTGAAGAGGGAATTCCTAAAAATAAAATATAGTGCAATATCTTTAGTATTTATTGGAACATTGTTAACAAGAGATCAATAGTTTAGTTTCTAGGTAATTATTAGTTACCTCTTTCTGACATTTGTCAGCTATAATGGTAAGGTCTGATGTGGTTTTCAATCCTCCAAAAACAGAACCTTTCAGTGTTCTACCAAATATAATGGCAATAAGATCAAATGGTACAATATTTTCAACTCCTGAACCAATAGCTATTGTTTTACCTGTTCCCTGTAGAAGCAAAATTTATATACAAGATACAATAAGAAGTTGAGAGAGAAACATTTTACACAATATTTGAAGTAAGGGTTAAAGAAATTAGAGGACACGAGTTCAAATGTAAATGAAGGAGAACAATATTAATCTAACAATTAATTACTACATGATCAGAATTTTTTTTTTGTTTTTGAAAATTTAATATTCGGCCAAAATACAGACTAGACTAATCTGAAGAGTCTAATTTCACCATTCATTTGCAGGTGGTCCATTTAAAGTCAAAGAAAGGATGAAATACAGACTAAACTAATTTGAAGAGTCTAATTTCACCATTCACTTGCAATTGGCCCATTTAAAGTAAAAAAAAGGCATTGTATGCAATGGCGGAGGCAAAAAAAATTTAAGCTAAAATTTCAATTTTGAACAAAATATCCTAATTTTGCATGAAAATATTCAATTTTTTCCTAAACTAATCTAAAAAATTCTTAGTTTTTGGAAAAAAAAAATCTCAAATTTGCATTCAACTAATCACTAAAAATCTCAATTTTATCCTATACTAACTTTAAAAATACCAAAATTTTTTACCGGAGTTTGGGCAACTGGTCGGGCCTTAGATCCGCCTATGACCGTATGGACTAATTTACCAAAATTGACACCTTAAAAAATCAAACTTCAAATCCTGAGAAGAGCACACTTTAATGTCTCAAGTCAACAAAAACTATACCCATCAAAATGGAATATATATGATCATGATATATGTGACTCAATTAACCAAATAACTAACTAAATTATTTGATGAAATTGAACTTACTAATTTTGTGACTTCAACTGATACACTAAGTAAAGAAGGAACTCCGGTGCACTCAAAAGAGTAATCCACACCCATTCCACCACTTTGTTCTTTGACCAATTCTGAAGCAGATTTAGTAGAACCACTTGGATTTATAAAGTGGGTCAGTCCAAAAGCTTCTCCTTTTTCTCTCTTCATCTCATTTGTGTCAACCCCAATTATCTTACTTGCTCCCATCATTTTTGCTCCACTTATAGCCTGCACCACAAGGTTTTATTCTCATCATCATAGAATCAAAATCAAACTATTTAATGCAACTGCAATTGTGACTACAACCACAATTCAAAACAATATAAGACTATTTTGTGCAAAATACCCCTAATCTAAAAAGCTTTTTAGAATAAGTCGTGAACATAGTTTATAACTTATACTTATACGAGAACCGTTTGACTTCATATTATTTTTTCTTATAAAAATAACTTATACATAAAGCAATTATATGATAAACGTTATTTATCAAAAGAGTTGGTATGAAGCACGGACACTCTTTGAATTATGCGTATCTTAATGTCGGACACGCATTGTGTCCGAAAGCGACACTGACGATTAAATTGAGTTATTTTATTTTCTCAAATTTTTATCTGAGTCGATGTGTTATTTATCAAAAGAGTTGGTATGAAGCACGGACACTCTTTGAATTATGCGTATCTTAATGTCGGACACGCATTGTGTCCGAAAGCGACACTGACGATTAAATTGAGTTATTTTATTTTCTCAAATTTTTATCTGAGTCGATGTGTTAATGTTCATGTCGTGTGTCTAGTGTTGGTAGTGTCCAGCCCTATGTCCATGCTTTATTGGCTGGACTTCAATTAATAAACTAACAGAAAAGATATTAGATTGTTCTGTGCAAAATACCCCTAATCCAACAGCTCCAAGACCAAAAACAGCAACACTTGAACCACTTTTAACCTTGGCTTCTTTCCAAGCAGCTCCATAACCAGTTGAAAACCCACGAGAGGAAACTTGCATAAGGTAAATTGATGGTTGGATCAACTTTGAGAAGGTAGTTGACATCAACAACCACATACTCTGACCATGTAGCACAACTCAATACATGATAAAGTCTCTGGCCTCCAATGGACAACCTTGAAGTGTTATCAGGCATTAGACCGGTGAATCTCACAGGGTATTTAAGACAAAGATTTGTTTTCCCTGAAAGACAATTCTCACATTCTTTACACTCTCCTACATATGTTGGAATTATAATATCCCCTTCTTTTAGATTTGTTACTCCAGCACCAACACTCTCTATAACACTGATTTAATGCAATATATATTCACAAGGTTAATATATAGTATATGAAAAAAACTATTTAAAAAGGTTAAAAATATTGATTAATTATAGGGTTAATATGTGTTTACCTCTGCCATGCGAGCAAGTTTCGGTTTTACTCATGTAATGTTTGTTTTTTATTAAACCTGTAATATGAAAACTCCACAATTTACCTACCTAAATGGGCATTTTGGTGACGTGATTGGCAAAAGTTCATTGTCACGTCTGCAAAAGTCCACAGATAGAATAAAATATAGAATCTTTATATTACAGAGGATAATAATATAAAAAATAAATATGGTCATGTTAACATGTGCCGTAAGGCACATTTTAAGAATACTCGAAATAATAATTTGTCTTGAAATTAACACCGTTTGACTTTTAAAAATATGAAATGCACAAATTTCAATAGTAATTTTTTATTATTAATATACGAACTAGTGTCCCAAAGACACATTTAACATTTCTCAAAAAAATATTACAAGGGGATTCGAAACTTGTTCAATGCTCATATTACAGAGGATAAACATCTATTAATCTTGAGTTATATTATATTTTTGTTATTTTACCCAACTCCTTCGTGTCCAAGTGCTAAGGGGAATTTATTCTGCAAATAATTTATAAAGAAATTAATTAGCAAAAGTCAAAGCAAACTAAAACATAGGATTGAAAGGATTAAAATTAACAAACATGTGGAAATCCTTGAATGCTTGAGATATCTGTGTGGCAGAGACTAGCACAAAGCATCTTAACTCGAACTTCTGTTTCCTTTGGTGGATCAACTTCTATCTCTTCCACTGTCACTGCTTTTCCTACCCCCCAACATATTGCAGCTACAAATTCATATACATAACATGTGTTGTCAATTGTGATGGAAACCATTTAATTCAAATTATATAATTTAATATATAAGCCATATTAAATAAAAATCATGGTAATATTAATACAAATCATATTAAATAAAAATCATGGTGATACCTTTGCATCTAATAATATGTGAGGTGTTTGACATATTGAAGATTAAATCCACAAATAATTTGGCTTTTAGGAGAAAAGAGAATACAGGTTCTATTAGCAGGTGCTTTTACATGTAATGATACCTATCTATATATGTATTAACAAAATACTAATTTTTGGGAAATTTTTCTTTCCAATTTTATCCTTTATATAAACAATTTTATTTGCAATTTAATCTTTATTTATTAGTTTAAAAATTAAAATTTTCAAATATCTATATAAAAATATACTACTGTAGTTCTTTAAGAAATTGGATGCACAAATTATTTAAGACACTATTTAATAATTTATGTATTGAGTGATTTACATATATATATATATATATATAGATAAAAGAAATAACATTTGTTAGAATTTGCCTCATTAAAATAGTAAGTTGTAAATATATAATTTTCAGTCAACATTGACTAAAATAAAATAGTCAACATTGCAAATCAAAAACATTAAAGAGATTCATTGAACTCAGACAACTCCCAAACATTTTACATGTTTACCATGTTTACTATGCTAAGCAATTGAAAAAGTTGATAAATACAAAGCAACAAATTAACAATTGTGAAAAAAAAAAATTTGGTCAAGACCAGGGTATCCACCGCCGAACGCAGTGACTAATCACTCGCTAGATTGGAGGCACCTCGAAGGGTGTAATAGCTGGCCAAGGATTTAAAGTCTGCTCCATACTCAAGGTGAGGATCGAATCCTCGACTCTTGGTTAAGTGAGGATGAGCCTCAATCGTTCAACCACACTCATTGGGTTAACAATTGTGAAATATGATATTCCTAAACAGAATATTCTCTCAAATTGTCCGTGTAATATCATATTCCTTTCATTTTAATATGTAAATTATCCAATTTAATTCAGAAAAACTAATGTGGCTAAAATTTGATGATTGGACCGCTATCACCGGTGCAATTAGTTTTTTCCTAACTCATCAATTTTTGTGTTTAGACCAAAACAAAAGGATAAAAATGAATCTGAAAAATTCAAGAGAATTTTTTATTTAGAGACATAAACCCAAATTTGCCAATATTACATGAACGAAAAAGCGTTTAACCCAAGAAATATACTTTTTGTCTGACAGTTTTTCACAAAAATTAAACAAATGAATGTTGATTACTTGATTGAATGCAAGTGTAACAATTTTCTATACCTCTTAATCATCTCTGCATTTCGTTAATCAACAAGAGCAATTTTATTTCCCCCTAAGGGGTGAATGTATTATACACTTATACCTAATTTTGTCCCTAACTTAGAGAATCTTTTCTTAAACTTCGCAGGTAGGATTAGGACATAAACAATAACTATTCAAAGGTCATTATCACTTGTGTTGAATGCCTCTTCTGATGATAGTTTATAGTGATGATTTTTATGATAGAGACACTAAGTTGACCAAAGAAATTCCTTAAGGGATAGTTTTGTCATGTTATAAATTCAGGGTTAATCCTTACAATTTAAAAGACAAAATCATAGGCTTCTTTATTTTGTTCATATATTTAAAATTATTATTAACTAGTATCCAGACCCGTGCTTGCACGGGAAAAAATCCGTCTACAAAATAATTTCATTTTATTAAGTTTTTATAATTATCAAATAAAAATATTATAACATAAAAAATGAATATACTTTGTGAGTCATTGACTATTCACCAATAATGAATTGGTCAAAGTAATAAAAGTTTTTGGTCTCATATGCATGTGATAAGGGGGTTCGATACTTGACTCATATGTATACGAAAATAATACGATTGAGAGGAAAGAACCCATATGTGAAAGTTTTCCAGTAGAGATTAATTATCTTTTTCTTTTAAAGGATGACCAAAATTTATTTTTATGATAAATATGGAGGTCATATTACATTTCATATTTTTTTGAATTACGAAAACAACTTAACATGTTTTCTCCGACATAAAATAACATATGAACTTTCTACCATATCCCTAAATATAAGAAAATACAATAGTATAGTTTTTTTTTACAAACAGTGTTATTAATTGTTAGTATATTAGTGTAATGTTAGTTTTCTCTTTTGTCCGGACTTAAACTCTAAACCTCTTACTCCTTAGTACAATGATAGTATAATTAATGCATTTATTTTATTTTTAGGTGTAGATGAACAAAACTAATTTTGATTGTTTTTATGGTACGTATGTTATATTTAGGTGTAGATATCTTGGGTAAAATTTTGGTTGAATTTCAAAGTATCATTTACCAAAGTGCTTAGTCATATAATAATTTTTTCCTTTTAGGTGTAGATTATTTTTTTCTTTTGTCAACTAATTGTTTGTAAAGACATGGAAGTATAATTTCATAAAAAAAATTTCTTCGATTCTAACTTAGATAATATTATATTTTCACTATAAAATTACTATTAAAAAGACAAATTCTTAGATATCCCATAATTGAGTTGGATATCAATATCCAAGGACAAAACTCATTGAAAGTTTTAATATAAATTAATATAAAAAATATTTATAAAATTATATTATTAACCATTCTTCAAAAGATTTCAGCAGCAAAACTCATGTTGAGTCTCAAATTTGAATTATATCATGTCAATTTATGTGTTAAGTCAATTTATATATAATTTTGATTTAACTTGAATTAAATCTTCTACTATTGGACGGTAGAATTAATCCCTGAATAAATTGTTTATATGTAGTATAAAAAAAGAACATTGGTGCTTGCTTTCTCTCCATAAATCAATCTTCATTGGAATCTCTGAACACCACAACATCCTTCTACACTAAATTAGCTAAAAAAAACCATAAAAGAATTCTACCAAATGTAGAACTATAAAAAATATAGTATTATTGTGTAAAAAAAATAGTATTAATTAAAAAAATTAAAAATCAGATAGATAAAAATCAACAAAAACACAAATATAATAATTTATTTGTACCTTAGAAAAGAACAAAGATAACAAAGTACCAATATATGATTTCCATTCACAAATAATATATGAACTTAGCTTTCCTTTTACTTCCTGGAAAAAAAAAGTATTTGTATCTTAGAAATAAGCAGAAATATTCATAAAAGATGATAAAATTATTGAAATTATAAATAAATCGGTTTTAATTATTTCAATTAGAGTGACAAATTTCTACTAAAAACATAATAAGAGTAGCAAATTAAAATGTTATTTTCTTCTAGTTTGTAAATCACAGTCCTCGATCTAAACCGTTGCATAAATACAATCCCCCTAAAAAAATGAAAATGTTAAAATAGTATTCTATTATATATTTCAAAAATTAATAAATAAAAAAAATTATATTATCATAAATAAATAAATAAAAAGAGGAAGAAAAAAAAGTAGATATAGCAACAATACAATTTTTACAAACCAGCATGCCTTTATATATAGAGTGTGGGGATATGATTTGTTACAAATGACAATAACTTTACTGATAATCAATATCAATAAATATTTATAATTGTAATTTAATAGCAATTCCATTTGTAATTCGTTGACCAATATGATTAGGAATGAAAAAAAAATTAAAATTTATATTCAAAATTCAAGATATAATTATGGTAAATCTTGGTCTATATTATATTCAAAATTCAAATTTAAAATAAAATTCAAAAAACATTATCGGTCAAAAAAACAAATGAAAAAAATATTTGTCAAAGAAATTTTTTTTGTACATCAGAAATATAAATTGATCTCGACATGAATTGATCAATGGACCTCCCCCTATTCAACTCATATATTCATCAATTCTTACCATTTGGGCTATCTTACGGAGACAATTATTTTCAAAAAGTTCAAGATTGCTATTTTAATTATTTTAATTTTGTTTATCTATTTTTATTATTTTAAATTTTTAAATAAAAGAACTAAATAAAACATGTGATTATTATTTGTTTAAATACAACAATATGATTTTTTTAAAATAATATATTTTTTAATATTTAAAATATATTTTAAAAATTTACATTAAAAAATTTATGGTAATTTGCATAAAAATATATGATTGTTTTTTACAAAAAAAAACACTATATAATTTGAAAAACATTCATATAAAAGCATTAAATGACAAATGCTTTTGAAGAAATGGAGTTATAAGTATAACATTGCCACGTGGCAGAGAAAGAGAGAACATTAGAAAAAAGTTGGCAAATTATATTATTAAAGATTTATGAACTTGACATCATTTTTTGGTTTTCACCGTTAATTTAGTTTGGGGCAAATTTCAGAATCATGTGATTTCAGTCTCATCCTAAATCTAGTTGCAGGATAATATTTTTTTAATGAACATTAGACAATGTTAATGTTATTTTTTACATATGAATGTTTATTCCTAAAGTTAAGAGAGTATGCTCAACAACCACTATTTTTTTTGGTACATAAAACAACCACTATTTTTAATGCCCATTAGATTGAAATGTTAAAAGAAAAAAACAACATAGACAAAAATAGAGTTAGATTATAAATGTATATTTTGAATATTGAGAAATTAAATTAAGAGAAGTTAAGAAAAACAAAACAAAACTTGGATAGACACACTGAACTGAATGGGTAAAGTACATGTCTTCAACAAACGTGATGTGCAAAAATAGTGGTGGCAAAACGAGCATGTCCGCCACGTTTAAGCCCGCCCCACTTAAGTCCGCTAAAAATTTAGCCGAGTCGAGCCGAGTCAACTTAAATGGCCGAGTCTAAAATCTAACCCGCCCTGTTTATTGGCGACATGCGAGTTAACGGGTATGTTTTTAGTCTTTACAAAATAACAATCTTATAAGTATAATTTTTACTTAATTTTTACTCTCTAAAAAATTATTATGCACTCAGTTTTGGTCTCTACCAATAAATTAACATGTATTTTGATTTTTTCGCATGTATGTTTAAATCATAGTAAAAAGTTTCTCCAGAAAAAACAAGTTCAAAATTTAATTTCTACACCATGATTTTCGTTAATTTTATCTCGATTTTTTTCTATTTGAAAAATTCATATTTATTTCATATCATGTTAAAAAAATTCTAAATTTATATAAAAAAAAACTTTATATGATATTTTAAACAAGCCCATAAAAAAAACATTCAAAAACTTAAGAGTTTAATTATAATTAAACAAATTTAGTTTTAGTAGAGACTAAAATTATATGCAAGAAAGAAATTATAGGGACTAAAAATATAATAAAAATTAAGTAATACTAAACTTAGAAGGTCCACTCTTTATGTATTAATATTACTCCCTCCGGCCCTTTTTATGAGGAACATTTTGAATAAACGCACAGACTAAGGAAGCTTATTTTATTTATTAATAATTCTAAAAATTAATGTTCACGGACTATGGGTATATTTGCCATCCCTACTCATGAAGCACCTATGGACTTGCTACTATTGCCGCATCTTGAACAAAGTACTCAGTAAGTATAAAAATTGGCGGTTCCATTGCCAAAACAAAAAGGTTGTAAAATTCCTATCATCTTGATTTATCTTTTATTCTTCTTACTATTCTATTTTGCAGACGTGTTACTTGAGGACAAGTAACAGTTTGAGTTTGGGGTTGTGATGACGGAAATTTATATATTATTTTACTTACATTTTTAGTATTAATAGTTTACTTATGATAGCCAAATCATGAAAAATGTCTAAAGAACGAAGTTACATCTCGAAGAAACAAAAAAATAGTAAACTACACAAAAAAGGGCCAAAACGGGCAAGAAAAGGAGCAAAAACGAACATTGATATTCGCTCATAACCCACGAGGAGTATTTTAGACATATCTAGAGCTACGAGTATCAGAATGAGGCATGTGACCATCCGTTGGAAAGCTAAGAAAAAGACATACAACATTCATGTTGAAGCAAAATGCCAAATCTAAGAGCAACTTTATTGGTGAACCTCCTCAATAGTATTTTGTGGGTCCAACTAGAGCCACATCATCTTAAAATAACTCACTCATTCTTTACTTCAACAGTGTAACTCCAAAAAACTCATTTGGGTCCCACAATTTTCTATCATATATTTATAAATTATTCATATTTAATATGTTGATAGGTACAAAAGGATAAAAGCAGCAAGTAATAAATCATATTTTAATCAACAAACCCTTAAAGCAACATTGCTTGATGAAGGTACAGCTTCGACAGGTGGCGTTCTCCAACTTTCTTTATCAGCAAAATATACATTTGAATGAACTCCAACTGGTGAACTTTGGCAAAATAACGAGCGATGGAGATGCTCTAAGGTCTTCATTATGCCACGATGGGTTCTATCGTGCCACGATGGAAGGATATATTTTTTGAAGAAAATCAACTCACAAACCGTCTTTCATCGTGCCACGTGGGTTGCATCGTGCCACGCGATAACCAGCAGATGAGCCACGATCCACCATATGCCCCATCGTGTGATGTCATCATGCCACGATGGTGCGTAAAAATTAAGCTCCCCTCCTCATTATTTCACACATCTCATAAAGCAAAATGCAAAGCAACTCTTAGTAGTAAGAAAAGCTTCAAGGGAGAGCAAGGAGCTCTCAAGATAAGGTGCACCCTCTCATTAGAAGTGCCCTACCTTCAGAAAGATACGAGGTTTTTTAGTATAGTTTTCTTAATTCTCTTATTATGTTAATTATTACTCCCTCCGGTCCTTATTATAAGAAGAAATTTGCTTTTTAGATACATAGAATGTTTGATGTATCTAGTTCATAACATAGTCTAGATACATCAAACATTCTATGTATCTAAAAAGCAAATTTTTTCTTATAATAAGGACCGGAGGGAGTATTAGCTAAGTTCCTTAGGTTAGGTATAATAGAGGAACTCTTCTAATACTATTTGATTCATGTAACTTAGTTACTAAAAGAAATATTATTTACATTCAAAGTTATTATCTTTTTTTATTTCCGCCTTAATATATATTTATGATATGGCCATATTGTAGATATATCATCCTAGGGTTAGAGCATCTAACAGACCTCCGAACCTGATCTGGAATAAACAATTTAGTCAATAGGGCGGTTAACACTTAACTTAAGACTAGAACCTATAGGGATTAACGGAAGGGGGTGTACCTTATATTGGTGATTGTCCTGGTATAAAGAGAGCATATAGGGTAAGAGTCGTATGTGAAAGCACATTTTACTACATAGTTAATCTGTTGTGATAATAACTAAGATTGTAAAGAAGATATTACCAAATAGTATTAGGGGAGGGAATCTAGAATACTTAACCACTTGTCTTCCAACTTGAATATATCTGAGTGTCAACCTAAATCAACTTCAAATTAAGCGGGAGCAGTACACCTAATAACTTAAATTCCTAGAAGAAACTAGTTATCTTGGCACAATCTCTATGGGATCGATATCTTAAATACTATAACTAGACAAGAACTGGTGCACTTGCCAGAACTCAGTCCAAGTCCTTACTTAATTTTTATTATATTTTTAATCCCTATAATTTGTTTCTTGCATATAGTTTTAGTCGGTACTAAAACTAAATTTGCTTAATTATAATTAAACGATTATATTTTTAAATTTTTTTTATGGGCATGTTGAAAATATTATATTAGATGAAGTTTATTAATTAAAATTTAGAATTTTTTAACATGATATTAATTAAATATGAATTTTTCAAAAAGTAAAAGTTCGAAATTAAAGTAACCAAAATGATGACATAGAAATCAAATTTTGACTTCGTTTTTTTTTAAAGAACTTTTTAGGATGATCTAAACATATGTGCGAAAAAATCATTTAAAAATACATGTTGATTTACTAGTAAGGACCAAAATTGCGTGCAAGATGATATTTTTAGGCGCTAAAAATTTAATAAAAATTAAATAAAGACTAAACTTAGAAAGTCACCATTTTGTAAGGATTAAAAACATATTTAACCCTTATTAAAACCTTGTGATACTGGTTTATGAAAAGTTTTGACTAGGGTTGCTCATTTTACCCGGTTTTATGGATTAACCATAATCAAATTCATATCCAGTTTTAAAAAACTGGTTAATTATATTTGGGTTTTATAACCAAATCCATTTTTATGGATATTGGATATCCATAACCAGTTAATGGATAACCACAACCAAATTTTAAATCCAAATTTTTCAAAGTCTAAAATTTCAATAACACTTTTTCTCGAAATCGGAAAAAATTCCGATAACTTTTAATTTCAATATCGAAAAAAAATTCCGCGAACTTTTTTTCTCGAAATCGGAAAAATTTCGATAACTTTTTTTCTCGATGTCGAAAAAATTCCGCGAACTTTTTTTCTCGAAATCGGACAAAATTTCGATAACTCTTTTTCTCGATATCGAAAAAAATTTAGCGAATTTTTTTCTCGAAATCGGAAAAAATTTCGATAACTCTTTTTCTCGATATCGAAAAAAATTCCGCGAACTTTTTTTCTCGAAATCGGAAAAATTTTGATAACTTTTTTTCTCGATATCGAAAAAAAATCCGCGAACTTTTTTTCTCGAAATCGGAAAAATTCCGTTAACTTTTTTTCTCGATGTCGAAAAAATTCCGCGAACTTTTTTTCTCGAAATCGGAAAAATTTCGATAACTTTTTTTCTTGACATCGAAAAAACTTCCGCGGACATTTTTTCTCGAAATCGGAAAAAAATCCATAATTTTTTTTATCGAAATCAACAAAATTTTATTCAAAAATTAGTTAGTAAACCAAAAATCGGTTTTAAAAACTAAAAACCGGTTTTAAAAACCAAAAACCAGTTATAAAAGTGGATATGGACATAACCGGTTTTATAACTGGTTTTGTGATGTTAAAACTGGTTTTATGAAATGGTTATAGTATCCGGTTACAATAAGTGGATAAAATATGGTTTGGTTATGATTATGGTTATTAACCGACCATGATCACCCCTACTTGCACACCATGTCAGCCGCCGCAGAACCCTATCAACAATGGCATCCGCCGTCACCCTCCTCGGCCCACCTGAAATCTACAGACTCACTTCAATTCCTAACCCCACCACCATCAAACCTGCTCCTCCCACCACAACCACTAACAACGCCTTCATCGATCAAATGTTGGCCAATTTCAATTCTCTGTCAACCAACACAAAACCACCGATGGGTATGGGTTTAACAGAAAACATGTCACCAACATTTCTCTCTAGTGGTGATCCCTGTCTCGACTTCTTTTTCCATGTCGTTCCCAACACTCCCTCTGAAACAGTCGTTCAGAGACTACAACTTGCATGGTCGCACAACCCACTGACCACACTCAAACTTGTCTGTAACCTCCGTGGTGTCCGCGGTACCGGAAAATCTGATCGTGAAGGCTTCTACGCCGCCGCTCTCCGGCTTCACGAACATCATCCCAAAACCCTAGCTTTCAATGTTCCTTTGCTTGCTGATTTTGGATACTTCAAAGATCTTCCTGAAATCCTTTACCGTCTTCTTGAAGGTTTTTCTGTCCGTAAAATTCAGAAAGAAGAATGGAACCGAAGGAAACGTGGATACATTGAATCCGAAGAAGAAGAAGAAACTGAAGAAGAAGAATTCGATGATGATGATGATGAAGAAGAAGAAGAAGAAGAATCCAACACAGAGCAGAAAGGCACAAAAAAAGATTCTTTCATGACTGAAGAGATGGTGGCCAGAGCTAAGGCTGAGAAAGCAGCCGCACACGCATTGAGGGAAGAGAAGAGGATTGCATCAGCTAAGAAGATTGTTGAAAGATACACAACCGACCCGAATTTTAAGTTTCTTCATGATTCTATCTCTGATCATTTTGCTGATTACTTGAAGAAAGATCTCCAGTTTTTGAAATCTGGGTTGTCGAGAAAGATTAGTCTTGCTGCAAAATGGTGTCCTTCTATTGACTCTTCTTTTGACCGGTCAACACTTCTTTGTGAAACCATTGCAAGGAGGATCTTCCCTAGGGAGGAGTATGAAGGTGTGGAGGAGGCTCATTATGCTTATAGAATTCGTGACCGTTTGAGGAAGGAAGTGTTGGTGCCCTTGAGGAAGGTTTTAGAGCTGCCCAAGGTGTACATTGGTGCTAATCAATGGAATTTTCTTCCTTACAACAGGGTTGCTTCTCTTGCCATGAAGTTTTATACGGAGAAATTTTTGAAGCATGATAAAGAGAGGTTTGAGAAGTACTTGGAGGATGTGAAAACAGGAAAGACTACTATTGCAGCCGGTGTGTTATGAGTCTCACATTGAGTATTTCAAAGTGTTCAATATGGTATTTAAGCCATGAGGCTCTCCTACCTATTGGGCTAGTCTTTTGGGTTGGCTCTCCTCATGTGCTTAAATCATAACAATTGGTGCTTTCATTGAGAGTTGGACCACGGAAAGGGCTACCTATAGGCTGGATTAAGGTGTTTCACCGAATACTGATAGGTGGGTGAAGCCGCCGAAAGGAAAGGGCTACCGTCGGGTCAGTGTCGATAGAGTGAAAGCCGCCGTGGACGTCGGCTCTTAAAGAGTGCGGCAATGTTATGAGTCTCACATTGAGTATTTCAAAGTGTTCAATATGGTATTTAAGCCATGAGGCTCTCCTACCTATTGGGCTAGTCTTTTGGGTTGACTCTCCTCATGTGCTTAAATCATAACACGGTGCTTTGCTTCCGCATGAAATTATAAGGTCTTTGTGGGATGGAGATGGTGGGGAAGTGGCTGAGTTGCAGTGGAAGAGAATGGTCGATGAATTGCTCAAGAATGGAAAGATGAGGAATTGTCTTGCTGTGTGTGATGTGTCAGGGAGTATGTACGGGACCCCTTTGGAAGTGTCTGTAGCATTGGGATTGTTGGTGTCTGAATTGAGTGATGAACCTTGGAAAGGGAATGTTATTACTTTCAGTGAAGAACCTCAGCTTCATGTGATTAAGGGGGATGATCTGAAGTCCAAGATAGAGTTTGTGAGGGATATGGATTGGATGGTGAACACTGATTTCCAGAAGGTGTTTGATCGCATATTGGATGTGGCTGTAAATGGCAATCTCAAGGAGGATCAGATGATTAAGAGGATCTTTGTATTCAGTGACATGGAGTTTGATGAAGCATCTGCAAACTCTTGGGAAACTGATTACCAAGCAATCACGAGGAAGTATAGAGAGAAAGGGTATGGTTCTGTTGTGCCTCAGATAGTATTTTGGAATCTGAGAGACTCACGGGCAACCCCGGTGCCGGCCACTCAGAAAGGAGTGGCGCTAGTAAGTGGATTTTCCAAGAATTTGCTTAAATTGTTCTTAAATAATGAAGGAGACCTAAGTCCTGTAGAAGCCATGGAAGCAGCCATTGCTGGCCCTGAGTATCAGAAACTAGTTGTGTTAGATTGATTTCCTTCTGTAATTATAGTTTAATTTTATGCAACAAGTTTAGCAATGTCATTGATCAATATATGGACTAGTTTGTATTTGTTGGATTAAGTGAGAGTTATAAATTTTATGTTGAATGAAAATGTGCAAATCTTGCTTAGAATTGCTTATACACTCTTTTTACTGTTTATTTTGTGTCTTATATTGTCAATTTTACCAATCAGTGTATTAACAAGGGATAATAATAACTGATACTCTTTAAAGAGACAATTTTGATGCAAAGTTCAAGAAAATATTTGATGCTTATGATGTTTTTGAAGACACAAAGAAGCATCAGATCTATGACCTCTATGGTCAATATCCCCTTAAATCTCATGGCTTCATTAGGAAAATGGTGATGGGAATAATAGGAAGGAAGATGTAGCAGTAGGAGTTGTTGAGAATAGCTTTGTTTGTATTCTTGAAGTGCTTTATAATGGTTGCAGAAAGGAGTTAAATATCATAAAAGACTGCCTGATGAATTTAGGTAATCCAGTTTCTCCACAACTAGGTTCAATCAAATATAATTTTGCACACTTTTATCCAAATTTTACATGTGGCATGGCAATTTTAGTCATCATTTAGGGAGATGTAACTCTTTAGCATGTTGAAATTGCTTCCTAGAACATTCACTTTTACGTCTCTGGTTTTATGCATTGTGATTAGTGAATGGAAAACACAATCATGGGGATAAATGTTTATACTTCCATGTGCCTTTGGAAACATTTGAATTGATATACTAACCTGTGAAATGGAAAAGTTCTCTTGAAATTTTGAATTGTTCTTTTCAAATAACCAACTAGGTGCTGCTATACATCATATAAAACTTCCTTAGGCTATGTAACTGAAAAAAGAAAGGATGAACGTATTATGTGCAGTCCCTTCTGTGCTGTTATTAAAGTTCTTCAAATGACAATTCAACACGGAGACTGTGTGTCAAATAGTATAATCATAAATGTAATCTTTTTAAATTTAACTGAAAAAATTAAAGCTACATAATATATTATTAACAATAAAAACTGTACTTAAGCATTCATGAAGTTATTTTCACCCTCTAGATGATTTGCTAGATATTTGAAGAACCATGTTAGTTTTTCAACCTGATCCGGATATAATATTTGATTTTAGACAATGGCAGATGCTGCACAGCAAACAACTCAGGCGATTGAATGTGCCAAGCCAATAGCCTCATTAACCATTCAAACCATATCTACTTCAGATCCTACTGTGATTGCTGGAACAGCTCAAACACTTGATTTGTTATGTACACAAAACTACGTCTTGATTGATATTAGGTCGGAGAAGGATTAGGACAAGGCCGGTATTCCTTGCCTTCCTTCTAGTGCTAAAAACAAGATGGTTGCCATTCCGTAAGGTTCCTTCCCTCTAGTACTTGTATTCAGATTCGTGTGGAAATCACTCATTTGATGCAGTCATGCAATCTAGACCGCGAAATTAAGATCAGACCGCTAACATTCTTGCTAAAAAAAGTTCATAGTGGTGACTGTATGAATTTTACTTGTTTATTTATATGATGATCCACCTGTTGGAATAAGTCGGAATTGGTTATAGTTGTAAGTTGGTTAGTATTACTTGCAAGCTAGTTAAAATGTCTTTGCTTAGTTATAATCTCTTTATAAAGTATATTACTCATTATAATCAATTTTCTCATTCTATCAAATTCAAATAATCATAGCATGATCAATTGAGCATCAATTGTTGTGGTTTTTAATTTAACTCAGATTGGAAGAAGTGCCAAGCAAAATAAAAGGACTAGTGAGGAATGTGAAGATAGTGGAATCTGAAATAGCTGCATTAAAGATTTTATATTTGAAGAAAATCAACAAAGGCACCAACATTGTGATTTTGGACTCGTAAGTTTCCTTCCAAATCTTTCTTATTATTAACGAACAATTTTCAGTTCACTATGTGGTAGATGATTGTCTGTGAAACACCGCCACATGTACGGACACAAGGCAATCTAGTCACTAGTCAGTAACTTTTTCCTGGGGCTGACTAAGGCTCTCTTTCTTTTGCCTCACTTAACATTGAACTCTCGCAAATATATATATGTGAATATGCCTTGATTAATCAAGTCTTCCAAACTATATTCATTTGATTGCTTCTTATTATATAAGTAATCAAATATCTTTTGATTACTTCTATCACTTGTGTATTATTGAGAGGCTTCTATCACTTGTGTAAGATAATCAAGTTACATGTTTATTAATGGTGATTAATGAAGGAGTTGAACACTTCCATATGGCGATCTCTCCAAAAGATCCTAACTTACCTTGAGTGACAATATTTGTAAAACTATTTTTTGTGATAACTTTTGAATCAATGTTTGAATGTGGTTTACGAAATTATGAGATTCTTTTTATATTTAGTGTCTGACACGTCTCAAATAGAATTATCTTACTTACCGATCGAGATGGAACCTATGAAAAAAAAAATACATTTGATCCACAACACAATGAAGATAAAATCACTCTTATAAAATCCAAATACAAGTATATAACTGAATTGTTGAACGGGGTTATACCTTACTAAGGCTTATTTGATATGGGTTATACCTTACTCCCTCCGTCACAAAATATAAGAGAAAAATGACATCTATTCTATTTTATTTATTAAAATAGAGGCTCAAATTATTTTGTTGACATCTCATCATATTTTTGCCAAGTAATGTCATTTTTGCCACATCATTTATTTTTCATATGTGGCACTCATATTAGTCTCTACTACTCTCATATTCTTTCTTATTGTATAATTACAATTTACATAATTTCAAAAGTCATAGGTTACTTTTTAAGAAATCATATATAGGTTACTATATTCATAACTTCTCCATTATTATTGGTAACCATTTTTCTTAACTCCAATTTCTTTCATTTTAGATTCTAGAAGGACCACTTATTCCCTTCTCCAACAATTCACACCATCCTTTCCATAGATTATAAGAGATAGTTAGCAAGTTTCATCTCATATTCCCAACTCAAAACCATTATATATTGTAGGGTTAATAGGTATATACCCCCTGTAAAGTACATGAATTTTGCAATAAACCCCTGTAAATTATTTTTTTGAGAATACCCCTGTAATATTTGAATTTTTGCAATACCCTCTATACTTTTTCAACTATTATATTTAGCGGGGTTTTTGAACCGCTGCAAATAAAAACCGCCGCAAAATATAATTTTAGTGGGGGTTTTAAACCGCTGCAAAGAAAAAACCCCCGCAAAATATAAGGGTTGAAAAAGTTCAGGGGATATTGCAAAAATTCAAATATTACAGGGGGTATTCTCAAAAAAATAATTTACAGGAGGTATTGCAAAATCATGTACTTTACAGGAGGTATATACCTATTAACCCTATATTGTAATTTGGTTTATACTTTCTACATCTTCCTCATGTCCACACTAACAAACCTTCTATTTTATCGAAGATTGACGGTATATATCCAATAATTCTCCTATTCTTCTTCATTATTTTCTCCTCATGTCCTCAAAAGCATTATTTTCTCCAAGGTACAAACCTTTTACATCTTATGTTTTTTTCATGTTCTTTTGCATTTGCTTTATTATTTTGTAAGTATAGAACCGGACATATACATTATGTTATTATCGAGTATGTGTATTATGAACTCTTGGACGTTCAATTCTATGTATTCTTTTGTAGAAAAAAAGTTCAATGTCATTGTTATTATCAAATCTATGAGTATACAAAAAATTAGTGTCTTTTAAATTACGGACTTGCATGTTTGTTTCGTGCTATACATATCTCGGTTCAATTCTTTTAAAATAAATATCTCGGTTCAATTAGTGGGGCTTAAAATCTAAATTGTACACATTACATTGGGATAAACTTCTCAATCAAGGAAAACTAAAACTAACAAATACTCTCTATAAATATAAGAAAAAATTGAGTTACTAATAAAAGTCTAACTTCATATTTCTTTATCTCTAAACATATATAAGTCATTTTTCATATTTTGTAACATCATTTAGTTGAAATTTACTTAAAATTTTGTTCAAGTTTTGTTTTTCATTAAGCTCCCATCAAGGCTATTGCTAATAACATCATTTATTGTTTTGTCAAAAAAACTATTTTTTATTTTGATTTTAAAATTTTGTGCATCTAATTAGATAATGTAAAGTTTTATCAAAAAAAAAATGTATTAGCTACTCTAAACAATAAATTAGAAACCCGTTACATATTAAAGTCTAACAATTATTAAATTTAACAATTCTAACAATAAATTTATGTTTTTTTTTTACTAATTTTCAGTTATAAATTTATGTTGTTTATTTATAATAACCCACTATTAATTGTACATATTATTTAATTTTTAAACCATTTTAAATACATATTTATCAACTCTAATAGTTTAATTACTCATTATTTTCTAAATATATCTAAATATGAATATACATTTTAACAAATCTAATTACACATTTTAAAATACTAACTTATAATAGTCTATTTGACCAAAAAAAAACCTTATAATAATTTATTTATAACAAAAACTCATTTCCATTTTAAAATAAATAAATTATGTTACATATTATTAACTAAATTCAAGTTATTCTTTTAACATAAACAATATACTTGTTTATAATTAATAAAATTACACTCAACCTGCATTTATGTAATTTTTGGTGAATATATATTATAAAAGTTATAGAGTTGAGTTAAAAAATGTACTCCTAAATTAATTTTCTATCATACGAAAAATAAAAATTATATTTCTAATCATCCGCGCAACGCGCGAATCTATATCTAGTTTATCTATTAAAATAGAGGCTCAAGTTGTTTTGTTGACATCTCATCATATTTTTTCCAAATAATACCATTTTGCCACATCATTCATTTTTCCTATGTGACACTCATATTAGTCTCTACTACTCTTTTTTTTTTTTTATTGTGTAACAATTAATATGATTTTAAAAGTCATAAGATACTATATTCATATTTTCTCCATTATTATTGATATCATTTTTCTTAACTCTCTATTTCTCTTCATTTTGATGGTATAGAAATATCACTTATTCACTTCTCCCTATCTACTCCATATTAATCCAACAAACCATCTAATTATATTTCACAACATCTTTTTCCATAGATTAAGAGACAATTAACAAGAATCATCCTTGTCACGACCCAACCTCGGTCATGACCGGCACACAGGCTAACACTAACTAACCCTACATTTAGCCTGACAAGCCTAATACACTATAGCAGATATACTTATTTAAAATACAGAGTTACTTAAATTATAGCTCGACAGGGAGGATCCCTGATCCTACGTATCCCTAAACAATTAGAGAATTAGAGCCACGTAGTTCTTTAAGTGTTGATTAGCTATCTATAAAGTATATAAAACTATCTTATTCACTATGTACACAAAGACCACATTATCTCTTTGTTGTGGCGAACGGATATACCACATTATCTCTTCGTGGTGGCGAATGATACTAACCACATTATCTCTATACCACATTATCTCTTCGTTGTGGCGAACGGTATTAATCACAATATCTCTATACCACATTATCTTTTCGTTGTGGCGAACGGTACTAATCACATTATCTCTGTACCACATTAACTCTTCGTTGTGGCGAACGGTACTAATCACATTATCTCTGTACCACATTAACTCTTCGTTGTGGCGAACGGTACTAATCACATTATCTCTATACCACATTATCTCTTCGTTGTGGCGAACGGTACTAATCACATTATCTCTGTACCACATTATCTCTTCGTTGTGGCGAACGGTACTAATCACATTATCTCTATACCACATTATCTCTTCGTTGTGGCGAACAGTACTAATCACATTATCTCTGTACCACATTATCTCTTCGTTGTGGTGAACGGTAAACTTTAACTGACCGCATTATCTCTTCTTTGCGGTGAACGGAACTTTATTACTTTACTGCATTATCTCTTCGTTGCAGTGAACGGACACTTTACTACTTTACTGCATTATCTCTTCGTTGTAGTGAATGGAAACTTTAAAATTCAAATCACAATTAGTATTTTATTTTTACTTTTATTTCCACCACAAAATATTTCACAACTTCAAATGAATATTAATAATCTACTAAAATATACGTTTAAGATAGAAAATTAACAAAATCAACGTTGAGTGGTCAAACAATATAATTAAGAATCAACTTGTTACTCATATGAAAAACATTAAACAATAATATCCACTAAATAATTTCTCCACCGTAAAGGAACTTAATCTTAAATCTTGTAATCATTGATTCTTACCCTTCTATTTCAAGAATTGAACTACTATACATAAAAGAATCACAATGGAAATACTCTATCTTTTATTATGTTGTATTTGCATCCCGTCAATTTGAAGATTCAAGGTAGTATTTGCAGTTTTTTAATGATTCATACCATAATATAAAATACTCATTTTCCATTGTTTTGCAAGTTCGTTAGTTTTTTATGTTTGATGATGAAATTTTCAATTAAATTAAATGTAGTTGGAAGATTTGATGGTAGCGTAATCATGATTTCCAATTTCTTTGGTACCTTGAATTTGTGTGAAGAGATGGGTAAACATGTTGAACAACTTCTGAATGAACATAAACTGATACACAAAATTCAATGTACCGAAGCAGAAATCATTCCATCTTTGTGCAAAACCTAAACTAATACGAATCGGAAATCGGTAACAAAAACACCGCTGCTTGGTGAGTTTCATATTTCCAAGGTTAGCTCAATTTCGTTTTCAATTTTGGTCTTTCTATCCATGATCAATGAATTATCATTTTAATTTCTCTTTATTTCGCTGTGTTCAGAGTTTTGAAGGTTCTCTTTGCTGCGGCTGCCGCCGTCATCTTCGCATTCAGACGCTTCATTCAAATATTTGTAAGTACCCTATCACACCACAAGTTCAATTCAATGCTCATAAATTTCTCAGTGTTCCCTGCATTTGTTTGTGTTGCTACCCCTACTTCGCGGGTCTTGTTTCTATGTCTTGGTTGAACTGAAATAATTAATTGACCACTTGATAGTTGTAGGATTGTGGCGGTGGGATTGATAATTTGGCAGTTCACATATCCATTTAGAACTTTTGCATATTTGCGCTAACTTTTGTTTTACTTTGTAATTGACTTTTTGCTTATATAGGTGTCTATTGATTTTAGCTCTTGTTTCTAGCTGTGTAACAAAATTTATAAACCCCTATTAGTGTTGTTCTAAACTGGCCGTATGGATTATAATTGCTAAACTAGTTTGTGTATTTATGAACATGTATCAACTCTAATTTTGAAGAAGGAAAGTTACAATAGTGATTAGCATTGCTACTTTTGAACATCTATGTTATTGGTTAGCCATTCTTTTTGTAGTTTCAATTTTGTATCAAATTATGTTCTTTACAAGTGTTTGTTATCTTATTGTGTTTGTTGTCTTGTTGTTTCAAACTATAATAAATTAAAGGATATCATGAACTAGTACAAAAACTTAAAGTAATTTTCTAGCTTGAAGTTACATTAATTTGTCTTTTCGTCTATGCTCTTGTTGTTACTTTGTTGGAATGAATTGTATTATGGATTGAATCAAGATGATGGGGTGTCGTGTTAGGTATTTTTTCTTTTCAGTTTGTATCTCACACTTGATTTTGTCAAATTAATTGTATGATATATGAGTTTGGTTGAAAATTGAATATGTGATGTGGTTAATACTTTTTATGCAGAAATTTGTAATGACAAACTAAATTGGAAGAAAATCATCATTTTTCCCACATAGATCTGAAGAATAAGTTGAGCAGTTTAATCTTGGCCTGTGATGTGGTTAATACCTTTTCAGTTTCTCCAAAATAAAAGATTTTTATAACTAACACAACACCCTTTTTTCCAGAGATACAAAGTCATATGTTTTGGAAGGATGCTTCTAGTACCCCCGGCCAAATGGATTCTCTAAGTACAAACAGTAACGAAGATTGAAGAGTGAGATTAGAAGTACAAAGTGTAAGCCGTTGCTAGTTTTTTATAATTGTAATTTTGGGATGGATTAGAAGTAAACAATGGTTGTCATTTTACTTTCAAGTTTGTACCAATTTTGTTCTGCTCTAAGTTATGTTGTGTAGTTTCAATTTTGGGAGATTTAACTAGGTGAAATTGTAGGTGTTTTAATGTACTTTGTTGGTTTGAGATGTTTGTAACATTTATTAGTTTTTTAATATAATGGAAATTCTTTTTTATAATTATAGAGGATTTGGTATGTACAAAAGATGCATATTGGTAAATTATTATCATTATTATTTAAAAAAAATGTGCAATTTGAAAAAAAAAAAAAAATGTACGTCCACGGACAGATGTGTGGGTAAATTAATTTACAATAGGTGTTAATATCCGTGGGTATAGCCCTTAGATTTTGTGCAACAGACCAAAATGCCATAGCTATAGGCTATAGCAATGGCGAATTTCCGTGGGTACAACATACTTAAAGTTGACGGAACAAAACAGCAGTCGGTATAAATTTTTTGGCCTATACCTACGGTTTTTCGACCTTTACCAACAGAATTTTGCCGTGGCTAAATGTAAAATTTCTTGTAGTGCAATTTTGCACATACAAATCCAATTTGCATTTCATATGGCATAAATACAAAAATATACACGCACTTTATTACATATATTTTATTTCCTTTTCCCATACATATTTTTTACATTTTATTATATTTTCACTATCTTTTTGCAATTAAAGCTTTTTCAGATATTTTGTTTTTGAAAATTGTTCGTTAATCAGCGTAAAAGCTCAAAAATGTCAAAAAATAGTTTTTCTCAGCTCATAATTTCATTTTATATTTAATTAGCGTAAAAGTTCAAAAATATCAAAAAATAGTGTTTTTTCTATTTTTACGTTCATTTTATATTTCATTTCGATATATTTCAAAAAATATGAAAAAATTACTTTGTATTTCACTTCTACACATTTTATTTTATTTTAATACAATTTACATTTTATTTTAAAAATATGCCAAGAAGAGGAAATAGTAGAACACAAATTGTTCTATCTCTATGACTCACCTTTTTATATCATTCTTATCTTTTTATCATTTTCCTAAAAAATTCAAAAATCATTTTATACCTTAACCAATCAAATTGCTCCACCTCACCTCATTTACATCATTATCCCATTTTCTATTTTTCTTTTAATCAAAATTACATCATTTATCACTTTTACACAATTATCCTATCTCTTTTTTTGATAATGAAGGCCTTTCATTAACTAGAAAGAAAGATGAGAGGTAAAATCTTCAGCATCATACAATTATCCTATCTCACTAATTCATTTCATTTTTACCCTTTACCCTAATTAATCCACTGTATAACAAACATCACATCACACACTCACACCTACAGACACATTCATTCACCAACTCCTAAAAATCATTCTCTCATTTTTCTCTCCAATCCACCAATCAAAATCAAATAAACCAAAAATAATAAAAAAAAGAAGAACATTGCGTTCTTCATATTTCATTTTTCCAGAAAACATAACAACTCCTTCATCCTTTTCAATCCTCCATTTCCATAACAAACCTCTTCAAATTCTTTTCAATCCATTACTTAGTAACTCAATCATCAAATCATCATACAAAACAGATCCAGAATAAAAAAAAACGAAAAATCAAAAACCATTTCATTTCCCACTTCCGATCCAAACAAATATCCTATACAAATTTCAAAAATCTCTTCCTATTTTGATTCCAACAGAACTTAATCATTCTCAGACACAAAGATCGCTTCAAAATCGCGTCCGAAACGACTACAAAACACAAACCGAAACACAAATCGGTCAAGACCTTGAGGTAGTGATTTTCTCCGGATTTACAGCTCCGTTTTGAACAAAACTTGGTTCATTAAACTCGCGATTGAACGGTGAAACTGATTTACATATCAGTTTTCACAAATATTTTGCGATACATCACTTTCTATTTTTTACCTTTTTGCTTTGCGTCGTCGTTTTTTTTTTTAAGCATCTATTTCCAAAACTAATGGTAGATTTGGAATCTACACGAAAAAATCCTATGAAAACCATATGTCACTCGTTGATTTTGGTAAGAATTTGAATTTTTGGGTTTGATTCAAGCTTTGATAAAACTTTAATGGTGTTTACTGTCATGTTGCTCATATAGAAGATGAAAGACCATGACATAAACTCTTTTTCTGAAACTTTATTGCGTCCGTTAGATCTTTTACTTTAATCTGGAACATTGGATCTATTTTATTTTATAGCCGTCTGATTTATTTTGATCTGATCATATGATTCTGGTGTGTGGGTGCACGATGAACATCCGTGAGTGCAAAGCATTGGATCTGGAGACCGGTTCAGGCTCACCCTGGGGTGAACCGAACTAAACCGGTCCAGATCCGGTCCGGCTTTCTGCTTCCTTACACCCCCTTCTCATTAATCTATCTCTTGCTTATTTATTTATTTATTTTTTCTCACGTTTTTTTATTAATAGTATGATTAGTTCAGTTTTTTTTTTCTTATTATTATTTTTTTTATTTCATTTAATGACTTTATATTTAATTCTATAAATGCATTTCCTTATAGTTTATTATTTCATGTTTCATTAGTTTAATTCATTTTTTTTATTTATTTATATTTTTGTAGTCATTTATATATATTATGTCATTTATATTTCATGATCGCATATTGTTTGTTATCCTTGATTGGGGACTTGAGACACTAAAACTAAAACCTATGCTTAATGGAGACGGACCTAGATTAAATCATCAAACCAAGAAGTTTAGGCAAAAAAATAGTATGAGTAGTTTAGGTAGTTTAAATTAGATTAGTACTTTAATTTTTGCTCCGTCTATTTTTATTATTATTTGTAATTGCATTGCATTCAAATGTTGCATTCATTCATGTCTAAATTTCTTGCAAAAAAACTTAGAATATAATTAGGAAAAATGTGTAACCACATGAGGATGTAAAAATTGCATTGCATGCATTTTATTTTTATCGTTTTCCGCATAACGCTAAGAACAAACTAAAAAAACGAGCTATCATTTCCAAGGAGGTGCGCGTAGTATAATTTCTCTAGAAAAAGTAGGAAATAATTAAAAACATCTTCTCCCTTCTAAATAAAAATTCTTTAGTCAAAACACCAATTAGTCGTACGTTTAGACTTAGGTTTATTTTTTTCAAATACTTTACATTTTATGCTATAACTTTCTTTCTCTCAATCTAATCTCCACTTGCACTCACAATTCTCTCTATACAAGTTCTTCCTCAAATTCTTACCACTTCTCCCTCATTTCTTACACATAAAAAAACAAGTAAAAAAGCAATAAATTAGAGGTTACTATAGGATACTATAGGCGTTTAGGATGCTAATACCTTCCCTAGGCTTAACTAACCCCCGTACTTAGAATCTCTTTTTTTTATAGGTTTTCGATTATTTCCCCTCTTTGGAAATGAAAGATCAACTATAGTGGGGTATGTCTCAAAAATCCCGCAACACTACTAACAACGCCTTCATCAATCAAATGGTGGCCAATTTCAATTACATTTCAACTACCAGAAAACCGATGGGTTTCACTGAAAACATGTCACCAACATTTCTCTCCACAGGTGATCCTTGTCTCGACTTTTTCTTCCATGTTGTTCCCGACACTCCCTCTGAAACACTTGTTGAAAGACTTAAACTAGCATGGTCTCACAACCCACTAACCATTCTCAAACTTGTTTGTAACCTCTATAACACCCCATATCGATTTATATAGAATATAGAATGGAATATACATAATTGAATTTGGATACAATATAGTTACAAAAATTAAAAACTCAATTACAACGTACATCGAATACTTAATCCAAGCATTCTCAACTACACAGCGGAATTGAGTTCTAACACAAGCTTATACAATAATCAAGAAATAACAACACAAGATTAACTAATAACGTTCACAAATTCTTCCATGGTGACTCAATCCATAGCTTCTTTTGTAACTTGTATTGCTTAACTTGTTATCTGGAAAAAATTATAAAAGGCGTTGCGTGAGACTACTTGTCTCAGTGAGTTCCACCTATCTCAGGTGCCCCTCATTCAGGAACTAGTGGTCATTCTAATATTCATATTTAAATTCTAGGATTGATCTTTAGCTTAACATACTTAACATGTCTTATCATGTCATAGCATGTCATACCATACTGTTGCGGGGAATTTGGAATTCCCATCGCTACATTGACCTTTCATTTCCAAAGAGGGGAAAGTATCGAAAAACCGTTTAAAAGAAATTCTAAGTTCGGGGGTTGATTACACCTAGGGAAGGTTTTAGCATCCTAAGCGCCTATAGTATCCTATAGTAACCTCTAGTTTATTGTTTTTTTACTTATTTTTAATGTGAAGAAATGAGAGAGAAATTGTAAGAATTTGGAAGGAGAAGTAGTAATGATAGAAAAGTGTGTGCAAGTGGAGATTGGATTGAGAAGAGAAGGTTAAAGCGAAAATTTAAAGTGTTTTGAAAAATAAACTTAAAATCTAATCGTGCGACTAATTTTGGTTTAATGGACTAAAAGAAGTTTTATTTGAGAGAGAGAAGATGTTGTTTGTTTTCTATTATTTTTCTAAGGAATTAAGCTAACGCGCCTCTTTGGAAATGAAAGTTCGCTTTTTAGTTTGTTTTTTAGCGTGTGCGGAAAGCGATAAAAATAAAATGCATGCAATGCAATTTTTATATCCTCATGGGGTTACACTTTTCACCTAAATACATTCTAAGTTCTTGCGAATATTTAAACGTGAATGAATGCAACATTTGAATGCAATGCAAGAAAATAAACAAAACTAAATTACAAGTCTGACGGAATTAAAATAAATAAACTAACTAAACTAAACTTTTTTTTTCTAATCCTACTTTTTTTTTTTTTAAGGTCCGTCTCCAATAAACTAGGGTATAGTTTTGGTCCAAAGTCACAAATTAAGCACATAACAAATATGCAAATGATATGATAACATAAAATTTAAATGACTATTAAAATAAATTGCATAGAAATTTAAATGACATAGATGAAATAATGATAAAAAAACATAGGCTAATAAAGTATTAAACAAAGTAAAGAGATAAACTAGATAAAGTAAAAAAAAAAACTGAACAGATTAAAGGGGAGTAAAAAAACGTGGGAATAAGGAAGAGGCAGAGGGGGGTATATTTAGCAATAATATAGTATAAATCATAAAATCTGAAAAGGAGAGGGGGTACAAACAGAAGAAAATATAGTGTGAATATGAAAAGGGTTTGTTGGGTTCAACTGACTGAACCCGGTTTAATCTTTAGACCGGTCCAGTTCGGTTCAGGTCCATTAATTGGACCAGACCGAACCGGTTTGATCATGTGTGTGTGTGTGCACCATGATTCAACAAATACTCTCCACTTGATCTTGATCAGACCGTCCTGATCAGATCTTGGGATCACTGTATGAGTCCAAAGTTAAGAATCAATGGTTGTGGTTTAAACTAGAAAAAAAAAAAAATTGTCCATGATATATTCTATGTTCTGATCTCTCAAGAAAAAACAAACAGGCAGTCAAAAACATAAAAGAAGAAAACGAAGAAGAAGGATACGAATAAACTAATCACGAACAGAACCTTCAACCTTTCATTATTTCATCTTGCTAACTATGAATTCGATAACGAAAAACATAGAGCAAAGTCCAGGAAATTTGGATTTGAGGTTGAAAACTAAGAAAAAAATAAAAACAAAACAGTAATGAAATAATAGATAGAAAAGAAAACCCAAATCGTGTCAGACGAACTCAAAGTGATACTCGATCTATATCATTCTCCTTCACTGATCCTAAACCATTCATTGATTTCACAGTGAAGTTTTTTTTTGTGTAGAACTCAGACCTCACAGTACCACATCGTTTAAAAAAATAGAGAGAAAAAAATGAAAGAAACATATCTAAATGTAAACCAGTAAACATCATGAACCAAAACCGAACAGAAGCAAAACAGAAAAAATAGATCAAAATCATTCACATATCATAACTTCACTGAATTAAAACATGAAAACAGTAAAAGGGATACTCGATTTGCTTGTTTCCTTCCCACTAATCCCAAATCTTATGAACTGATTTCATAGTGGGAGTTATATAAAAACTCAAACCTCACTGTATCAACATCAGAAAACAGAAGCAATGAATCTAAACCGGAAACGAAGAGGGAAAAGAAAAGAAACTAAAATAATCATTATGAATAGATCTAAACTACCAAACAACGAAAAAAACATTGCAAATAGAACAAATCAACATAACAGAACAGTATGAACCAAGCAGAAAGACAAAACAGATCTAAACGAACGAAAACAAACAAAATCACAAATCCAGTCCAGAAACATTCACTACGGACGATTTCGAGTACTTTTTAACTCGAATCGCCAAAAACAGAGTCGCGAAATCACAACATGTTCGAATCCCTCATTTACCTTCTTATGAGCTCGAAAGTCTTGAACGATTTATGTTTGTTTTGGTTTTGATGCAGAGAAATAAGTGAAGAGAAGGGAAAGGGTTTTGTTTCGGTTTGATGAAGGAGGAACGAAGAGAGGAGAATTTCGGTGGAGAAGAAGTAGAGAAAAAAGGGTTAGTATGGTTTCTGCGAAATGAACCAAAAAGAAACCTTCTCTCCCTCTTTTCTTTTTTGGTTTTTGTGTTTGTTTATCAATGTAGGTGGCTGATGAAATTAGGGTTGTTGGTGATTAAGTCCCTCTCAAAAATGAGGGGGACTTATATAGGTAGGTAAATTAGGGTTAAGGTCATTTTGGGTTAATCAAACAAAATAGAGGTTAAAAAAGTAATCTGCTAAAAAGGATATGATTTCTTTATTTATTTCTAAAAATGAAAATAATATGTGATGTAAGAGTGGTGATGTGGCAGCAAACGATTGGTCTATGTTTAAAATATTCTTTTTGCCATTTCAAGTAATTTTAAGGAAAAGATAGAAAATGGATTAAAAATGAAATAAAAATGCTATAAAAGTAATTTAAAAAAGTAAATAATTTTTTAACAACTTAAAATATGTGAAATAAACGCTAAACACAATAATAAAATATTTTTTTGACATTTTTGACTTTTTACGCTAATTAACAGAAAATTAAAATAAAAGCAAATAAAATTGATTTAAAATTTAAATATTATAAAATCAAAACAAAACAATAAAAAAACATGGAAATAATTTTTTGGTAAGAAAATTTTAATTATACATACTTTTTTATAAAAATAACCATAAAAATAATGCTAATAATGATAAAGTAACATAAAAAGTTGAATAAACATATAAGGTAAAATATATCTATGTTTTTATATTATTTATCCTATTTAGGCATAAAAAAACAAATTGGATTTGTTAGGTCCAAAATTGGGGTACAACAGCTGCCCCTATTTAAGTTTCTTCAACAGGAGAGATAAAAAGTAATTTTCGTCTAGACGTAGTTGAGGAGACTTAAATATAAGACGTGCGCCATTTTTGGACCTAAGAAATCTTCTAACTATTCTCAAAGTGCAAATGTATGCAAGATGTTGACTTTTCTCTTTTTGAATTTTGGTACGAATGTCATGAAAGACGAACAAAGAAAGCGACAGTTGAGACTCCACGGGGGAAGAACAGATCATGGCCCGATTGGGAAAACAAGAAGATATACCCTGAGTTCAATTGAGGATGAACTCTACTGGGGAACTTAAACAAACATTGGGAAAAAGTGTTACTGACTATCGTCTGACCGACAGCAAGAATGTTGGCACTGACACGCAACACTTTCAAAATATCAACTATCGACTGACCGTCAGTAGGAATAGCGTATACCGACATACAACCATTTATATGTTAGCAACTAACGACTGACCGACGGCAAGAATGTTGCACACTGACATACAACATTTGAAAATCAAAACTATCGACTGACCGACAGCAGGAATGTTATGCACTGACACACAACATTTAAAAAAAACATTTACTATTGACCGACCAAAGTAAATAATGTTGGCACTGACACTTAACATTTATAAGATCAACTATCGACTGACTGACAACAAAAGAATGTTGGCACTGACACTCAACATTTAAAACATTTACTACAGACCGACCAGCAATAAAGAATGTTGGCACTGACACTCAACATTTATGATTGACTATCGACTGACCGATAGAACAAAATGTTATGTACTGACACACAACATTTAAATCAACAGACTATCGACTGACCGACAACTGGAATGGCGTACACTGACATACAACCTTTTGATATCAATAAACTTATCGACTGACCGATAAGAAAGATGTTATGCACTGACACACAACATTCGAATCAACAGACTATCGACTAACCGACAGCTGAAGTGGCGTACACTGACATACAACCATTTGAAAATCAACTATCATCCGACTGACATTGATGTGAAAAAGGTAATACCAACCACTTGGGGAGAAAACAACTTTACAAAGTACTTCAGAAAGTAACACAAGTAGGTTGAACTGTATGAGACTTGTATGTCTTTTGTGTAAAGAGAAAAGATTTATATGACCTTTTGTATTTATATCTGTAGAAAGAAAAGACTTGTGTAATCTTTTGTAGTATGTATCTTGATATGATTCGTTGGGGATGAAACCACTTGAGGAAAAGTAAAGTGTATTTGGTAAAATACAAGCTTCTTGTGTGGATAGCTTGTCACTTGTTGTTTTGAATGACGTCTAATTCGGAGACAAACCGGAGGGGAACTGTAAAGCAAGACTCTGTGTCCAATTGAAGAATAAATTCAACTGGGAATTTCCTTTTGTTGTAGGAAAACTGAAACAACCATCTTCCACAAGAGAGGAGTCTAGTGGAGAGTTTTTTGAAACAAGAGATGTACACTTATCTGCCTAAGCTGACACTCTAATTGCAAAGAACAACATGCCCATCCTGACTCTATTTTGTAGACAGAGACAAGACAAAAGAGACAAAAGTTTGTATATGATGCAACAATGTATGAATGATGTGAATGTATACAGTACATGTGAATGTTAGGCATGAATGTATGAATGTATGTATGTATGTATATATGTATATTGTGAACATTTATTGAACACTGATCGTTGGATGACAGACTAAGTGACCAAACCGGAGACACAAGCCAACTTCGTATTATAACTGGAAATATCTCAACCAATTGTATATATTACTTTAGATTGAAGCAAGAGAACTCCTCTTGGGGAAAGGGACAATTTCTCTAGGGAAATGACCGTTTTAGACAAATAATCTGTATTCAAACTTGATATACCCAAGACATCACTGTCAACTTTCCTTGGGGATGTACCTTTTTCTCAAACAACATGCCCCTTGTTATAATTAAACTCGCACATCAGAATTAACCACAATTGGAATAGCTGTGGATATCCCTTCTTTTTGTATCTTATTCAGAGTAAAGAAACATCGCTATTTTAATCAAAAGCGCATAAATTGTTTTGTTTTAACAAATTATTATTTATTTTGAAATATGTCTTTTTTCATTTTGAGTGTAATCATCAAATCATAAAGAAATTTTTGTAAGAATAAAACAAGAATTTCAAACAATAAGACATAGGCTCAAAATCATGTATTAGAATGGTAATCCGCCGATCGCGAGATTCCATGGATCATTACAAAGTTGGAATTGGTAATTAATATGGAAAGGGTACATTGAACACAATAAATCTATTCTCCCTAACAACTTTTGAATTCCACTGTGTCTTCAACTTCCAAGTACGGATGATTCTGATCAACAAACTTCTTCTATAACCATCGTATGCCCCAAGTGATTGAACTCGAGTGAATGCAGTTACTTTGTCTTGTTTCCCTAACATTTGCTTAGACCGCCTTTTCAGGTTTTCAGTCTACCGAGAAATGTATACATTTTTTTTTGTCTCATTTTTGTATGAACCGCCCTTTCGGGTTTTCGATTCACCAAGACGCCCTCTTTTTTGACTAAGCCGCCCTTTCAGGTTTTCAGCTTGACAAGCTGTATACACTTTTCTTTATTTTCTTTTTTTTTTAGACAAAGTATTTCTTGACTGCATCTGCATTCACTGGACAGGGGAGTTCATCACCATCCATGTTTGTAAGAATCATGGCACCTCCAGAAAATGCTTTCTTGACAACATACGAGCCTTCATAATTAGGAGTCCACTTGTCCCTAGTATCAAGTTGAAAAGACAAAACCTTTTTGAGCACGAGATCACCTTCTTTAAACTCTCTAGGGCGAACTTTCCTGTCAAAAGCTTATTTCATCCGGTTTTGATATAACTGTCCATGACATCAAGCAGTCATCCGTTTTTCTTCAATCAAATTCAACTGAACATACCGGTTCTGACACCATTCAGCCTCTGTCAACTCAGCTTCCATCAAAACTCTCATTGACGGAATCTCAACCTCTACAGGGAGTACTGCTTCCATACCATATACCAAAGAAAATGGAGTCGCCCCAGTCGATGTAGGAACTGAAGTACGGTATCCATATAAAGCAAAAGGTAACATCTCATGCCAATCTTTGTAAGTGACAACCATTTTCTGAACAATCTTCTTAATATTCTTGTTTGCAGCTTCAACAACACCATTCATCTTAGGTCTGTAAGGAGAAGAATTATGATGCTCAATCTTGAATTCATCACACAGCTCTTTCATCATCTTATTGTTCAGATTTGATCCATTATCAGTGATAATCCTGTTTGGGATACCGTATCTGCATATGATCAGATTCTTGATAAATCTAACAACCACCTGTTTCGTAACATTTGCATAGGAGGCTGCTTCGACCCACTTGGTAAAATAATCAATAGCCACTAGAATGAAACGATGACCATTTGAAGCTTTTGGCTCAATCATTCCAATCATATCAATGCCCCACATAGAAAAGGGCCACGGAGAAGACATCACATTCAACAGAGTTGGTGGTACATGTATCTTGTCAGCATAGATCTGACACTTGTGACACTTCCGCACATATCTGCAACAATCTGATTCCATTGTTATCCAGTAGTAACCATCCCTCAACATCTTTTTAGCCATAGCATGCCCATTAGCGTGAGTACCAAAAGAACCTTCATGCACTTCATACATCAATTGATCAGCTTCAGGCTTGTCCACACACCAGAGTAAGACCATATCAAAATTTCTCTTGTACAGAATATCACCATTCAAAAAGAAACTGCCAGATAATCTCTTCAAAGTTCTCTTGTCCTTTTTAGATGCCCCAAGCGGGTAATCTTGGTGTTGTAAAAAATTCTGGATATCATAATACCATGATTTGCCATCAATTGTTTCTTCAACTGAGAACACATAAGCAGGCCTTTCAAGTCGTGTAATACTAACGTTCACATGATAGTAGGTAATATTTAGTCATTGTATTGACTTGCTATCACTTGGTTGGATAGTAGATGATGTCTATCTTTTCGGATTGCCTTGACACACTGCCGTTCACATGGTAGAAGGTATTTCCTTAGTTTCATTATCTTGACTTGCTATCATTTTGTTAGACAGTAGATAATGTCTCTTCAATTCAAATTGCCTTTGCACACTATCGTTTACATGATAGTAGGTAATATTTAGTCATTGTCTTGACTTGCTATCACGTTTTTGGATAGTAGATGATGTCTTATCTTTTCACATTACCTTGACACACTACCGTTTGCATGGTAGGAGGTATTTCCTTGATTTTATTATCTTGACTTGTTGTCACTTTGCGGGACAATAGATAATGTCTTTTCATTTCATATTATCTTGACTCACTATCGTTTGCATGATAGTAGATAATATAGGTCACTGTCTTTTATACACTATCACTTCATTGGATAGTAGTCCGTGTCACATCCTTTCATATTACCTTATATACACTATCATTATACGGTAGTTGGTAATATCTGACCTTTGTCTTTTATACACCGTCACTTTGAGGGATGGTAGCCAAGGTCTCATCATTTCATATTACCTTATATACACTATCATTATACGGTAGTTGGTAATATCTGGTCATTGTCTTTTATACACCATCACTCTGTTGGGTGGTAGATAATGTCATACATTTCATATTACCCTTTAAGTTGTTGGTCAGACGATAGTAGGTAACATCTTCCATCTTCCCCAATGTTTTACTTTGTTCCCCAATGGAGTTTGCTTTCTCCCAATGGACTCAGAATACTCCATGTTGCTCTCGTTTCATCAGTCAGACCATGTCTGTTCTATGTCTTTACATTACATTACATCACATTCTACATTGTTGCATGCTACATAACATTTGATAATACTTTTTTACATCACACTACATATTTCACTCCACATTTTTATATACATTTGCATCATAAGCATCATTAGAGGATTTTAGGTCCAAAAATGGTGCACGTTTTATATTTAAGTCTCTTCAATCCCGTTCAGACAAAGATTTTAATCTTCATCTTTCCGGGTTAAGAAACTTAAATAGGGGCTGTTGTTGTACCCTGATCGACGATTTGTGTATAAAATATTTTTGATCATAGACCGCAAGTGCACAGTCACGTCATTTTAGTTTTAAAAGATATCGAACCACAAAGACCAATAGTTGACCTACCGTAATTCTGTCGTTACGTTGTAAATCTAAGGCAGATGATTTTAGTTTTAGAATTGCTTTGAATTTAAAAGAGATTTAAAAGAAGAATTAAATTAATTAAAACGGGGTATCAGTATGTAATTAATTAACCTTCGGGAATTTAATAAATTCATAGCGCGGGAAAAGGGTTCATTTTTCAGAAGAACTTTCTCAATTTAAAGGTTTAAACCTCACACTCTCGTTTTGTTGATAAAAACCATACTTTCTAAGCTAGGAGTTTTACTGTCACTTTTCTACCACCTTAGCTTCGAAAGTATATTTTGAAAATCAATTAGTTCTAATTAATCCTAACGTGGCTCTCGCTCGTTCAAAGATTAATATCAAATTCCTACTATCTAGTTAAAACCTCAAACTCTCGCTCTATTGATTTTAACCTTAGTTGCTTTATTTTACTCTCGTTCAAAAGCTTTGAATTAAATTAGGAATTTGAATCAGAAAAATAGTTTAATATGTGCGCGCGCTACATCATTATTAATTCCCCTTCGGAGAATTAAATTACATACCGATATCTAGGAATTTAGCTAGACATGATAAAAGAAATAAACAAATAAAAACAGAAAATTAAATAAGGCATAATAAATAAATAATTAAATAAACGCATAAAAAACCTTGAAATAGAAATTGCTGGAACTTGGAATTAAAATAGCTGGAAATAACCGGTACAGAATTCTTGACAGGAAAGTGAAAACAGAACTGAAAACGAATTCCCGATGTAGAAATACCGTTACAGTTACTGAAACAAGAAACTAAAACTGACTGAAAAGTAAAGAAAATAAGGCGTGCGGAGAACTGAATTTGATCTACTATTTATAGAGGGATTTTTCTAGTTACGATCCACAAAAGTAGGAATGGATAGGCTTCACTTGATCTCATCCTTTTGGTCGTACAATTAGGAAAAGCAGTTGATCAGATGCGTGCTTGCTCCCCAGATTGCGCGAAATTCAGTTTCAATTGGATTTGGATTGGTGGCGCTCGCCACAAGCTTGCTGGGGGAAAATGCCCCTTTCTGCTGGGCTCCTTTGTGGGCTGCGTGAATTTGCGCTTTGCACCCCCCTTTTTGCTACGTTTTTGGCCCTTTTTGCTCAATTCTCTTCTCCGACCTATTTTATTAGACAAAACTGAAAAGAAAACAAATACCAACATAAAAAGACATAAATGAAAAAAAAACATATGAAAATGCAACTTAAGTTCACATAAACTAAGCTAAAAATACGATATGATTTCGTGTCATCAAATTCTCCCACACTTGAACCATTGCTTGTCCTCAAGCATAAAAGAATAGTGAATTTCATAGCACAAGTAAAGACACATGACACGATCATCCTACTCATACATGGTTGCTGGCTAAGCCATGAAAATCAAATAACAGTACAAATAACAAAAACACCGTAATGACACACTAGACTCCCATTATATGAAAACAGACCTGGAGCATTTCCTTTTGACTCTACCTCTCACCTAAGTTTTATTTAGCCTTTTAATTCTAGCGCAATCACATTAAGCCCGTTATCTCGTACACGCCCATGGTAGGAAACCTGTTAGTGATTATGATCATTATATAGCGAGGGGTGCTGATAACATAAGTTTGGTAACCCCTATTTGCTTTACCCACTTCGCAGTTGCGGGGGATCGGATCGTAACCCGCCCTACCAAGTTCAGAATCAGACACCTCTAAACCAACTACTAATGAGTTTCTATACTATGATATTTTTTTCCTTTCACATGCTTCAACATTTGTTGAATTTTCATCAATTATTTCAGAGAATCAACCAATAGTCTTCATAAACATTTATATTCAAGATCATTCACTTATATTCGTCGGTTTCCCACTTAGTTTGTGCCTTGAGATGCACTACTAAAAATATGACATTTCAATACACCATTTTACATCTGTGCTCTAATACCAGATGTGAAAGGTAATTTGTTATAGATATTACATCAGTGCATATTTCACCTGAAAGGAAATAATGATAGACAACACATTTTACATCAGGTGAATTAATATCAGAAAGGAAAAGTAGATGCGGTGGCATACGTGTAAATATATTGAAATCATGATATAACTCTTTCCCTACTGGCAATAATTCCACCGTAAGGAAAAGTCTTCATCCACATAAACACAACCTCCTAACCTATCGTGCCCTAATTTCTTTCATTCACCAAAATCGAATTCCTCCGTTCCTCAAAATCGCACGATGTGTTCTTCAAAACGGTAAATCGCCGTTCTTCCTCAAAATCGCACGCTGGTTCAACCGTTCCTCCGTTCCTCCGTTCTCCGTTCTGGTTCAAAACGGTAAATCGACGTTGCTGCTTCCTCCGTTCCTTCCTTCAGTTCTCGTTTACTTCTTCAGTTCTTCGTTCTAGTTTACTGGTTCAAAACGCTGGTTCTGTAAAACGCTGGTTCAACCCTCAAAATCGCGGTTCAAAACGCTGTTTGTTCTCTTGCTAGTTCAAATCGCGGTTCTGTTCTGTTCTCTGTTGCTTAATTGCTGGTTCAACCCTCTGTTCAGTTGCTGGTTCGAGTTGGTGTTGTTGTGTTACCGCCGCCGTTCGACGATTTCTGTTCTGTTCGTGATTGAACCCTCTGTTCCGTTCGACGATTTCTGTTCTGTTCATCTTATTCTCTTTTGCTGGTAAGTTTTTATTTCTTTCTCAACTCTATTGCTGATTTTTGTTTATTTGTTATTTATTTTCAGTTTGCAAATCTTGATAATCGTATTTGTTTGAAGTTTTTGCAAGTAAAGTTCTGATTGATTCTAAATTTATGTTAAATTGGGTTAATTGCAACAAGTAAGTTTATGAGTCAAGATTCTGTAAGGTTAAATTGAGAATGTATTTGCTTGATTTAAGTAAATTTAGATCTGTATAAGAATAAAAGAGAATAGGTTAACTGATAAATCACATTATGTTAAAAAATTTGTCAACTTACATGTTCAACTTTCAAGACTTATTTAACAAATTGCAAGAAGGATAAAATAGAATAAAATAAGCTCTAAGTGACGTGTGTTTTTTGATATTGAATAACATTATATAATGTGAATTGTATAAGTTGGGAGGGGAAATTTATGATGGAGATAAGTTCAATGATCCTACAGCATTAACAGATGAGGAATTGTATGATTTGCGAATCCGTTGGGCAACTTGTTTTCTTGACATTTATAAAGCTTAGGATTTAACAGGTAAATTACTTTCATTTTCATATTAATCTCTGTTTTTTGTTTGTGTGGTTAGAATTACTATAAATTGTTGTCTAAAACTAGAATGTTTATGTTTCATCAATGAAATTATTATATGGACGTGTAAATTGACATTAGTTAATGTGTTGCAGGACAAAAGCTTTTATGAGGTTGTGTATTTTGTTTGGATGCATGCTGGCATTGGATTATGGATTGATATTTTGGTGTTTGCTACTTTGAACTGTTCCGTACTTTTGCTTATTTTAGCTTATTTATTTTGTTGTTAGGTACTATTTTTTGTAACTTTATAACTTTGCCAATTTGATACTTTTGCTTATTTTGCACTATGTACTCGTACTTATTATGCTACTTTGGACTATTTGCTTATACAATGGATTAGTATTATGACAATGATTTCTAATTTTATTAATATTGCTACAATCATGAATATATACTATGTTGAATTTGGATATGAAAAAGCAGGAAAAAAAATGCTGAAAATTTTAAAAAAAATAAAATATATAACATTTCACATCGGTGGATAGCACCACTGATGTGAAAACTATACCTTTTTACATCTGTTGTCAAAGTGTAACAGATGTGAAAAAGGACGCGATATTCTTCAAACCAAGCCTTTTCCCAACGGCCTATTCCTCAAACCGATGTGAAATGTAACCTTTTTACATCTGGCGGTTACCCGATGTGAAAAGTGTCTAACTTACTATTACCCCTTTTTTCACATCGGCTTGCCAACCGATGTAAAAAGTCGATTTTACCCGATGTAAAATGACATTTCTGTACTAGTGATGGTGCCGACTGTTAGATAAACTACTAAGGGTTCATTAAAACTCAAGTTCAAAGCTTTGTCAAAATTAGTACTCAAATCAGTTTTACACACTCCTGGGAATCTAAGGTGTTAAAACGGTATTGATTTTATCTAACCGTTACCCAAATTTCACAAAATAGCCTAGATAGTGCAAACAACCTATATACTTTCATACGACCAATATCAAACATCAAAACTCAACACTTTGCTTTTCACAGGAAACTTTTTGGTATAGCTCAAGAAATGGGAAAATCAGACAATAACAAAAACAACACGCAAAAACTACTCAATTTAAGTGAACTATCCTAAGATTTTATTATGCATGCAAACTAAATGACTGAAAAATAAAAGGAAAGTGATAAAGCTTCCTCCCCCACACTTAAATCGAGCATTGTCCCCAATGCAACAACTAAAAAGTGAGGTTGGAAGAATAGAACCTGAATAGCCAAGCTTTCACAACTATGAAGTCATCGAGCGTGCTATCTCTTTATTACCTGCAAAATAAAATGAACTAAAAAGAAAACATTAAATTCCAAATCAGTGGGTTGCCTCCCACCAAGCGCTTTGTTTAACGTCGGTTAGCTCGACTTCAAAGACGGTGAACTTAGTTCACGTTTTAGCGGACAGGGCGGATAGGTGAAAGTTTGCAAGAGTAGTGTCACTATCCTTAAGATTGTAATGTTTCAACCGTTGTCCATTAACTGTGAACGTATCACCGGAGTCACTCATTATTTCAATCGCCCCATGAGGATATGTCTTAGAAATTGTAAAGGGGTCTGACCACTTTGAGCGAAGTTTTCCGGGAAAGAGTTTAAGTCTTGAATTAAAAAGAAGTACTAGCTCTCCTACTTTAAACTCTCTCCTAGATAGACGCTTGTCATGCCATTTTTTAGTTCTTTCCTTATAGATTCTAGCATTCTCATAAGTGTCTAACCTAAGCTCTTCCAGCTCATGGATATCCAAGATCCTTTTTCTACCGGCGGTGGTGTAATTAAAATTAAGGGCCTTAATAGCCCAATAAGCTTTGTGCTCTAATTCCACCGGTAGATGGCATGATTTGCCATAGACAAGCTTGAAGGGAGTGGTCCCAATTGGGGTTTTATATGCTGTCCTATATGCCCACAACGCCTCATTTAGCTTTAAGGACCAATCCTTCCTAGAGGTTGCAACTGTTTTTTCTAGAATTTGCTTGATCTCCCTATTGGAGACCTCTACTTGCCCACTTGTTTGTGGGTGATAGGGAGTTGCTACACGGTGTCGGACCCCATATTTTGATAGTAGCCTTTCAAAGATCCTAGAGATAAAATGGGAGCCACCATCGCTGATGACAAGTCTCGGCACACCGAACCTAGGGAAGATCTGGTTCTTAAACAGTCTAATCACTACTTGGGCGTCATTAGTTGGAGAGGCAACAACCTCGATCCATTTGGATACGTAATCGACAGCCACAAGTATGTATCTGTTTCCTAAAGAATATGGGAATGGTCCCATGAAGTCTATCCCCCATACATCAAACACTTCCACTTCAAGGATGCCTTCCTGAGGCATTTCATCGCGCCTGGAGATGCCACCAGCGCGCTGGCACTGATCACAACTCCGTATGGCAGCGTGGACATCTTTCCAAAGAGTGGGCCAATAAAGGCCGGCTTGCAAAATCTTAGCGCAAGTTTTGGAAGTACTTGCATGTCCCCCATATGGCGCAGAATGGCAATGGGAAATAATGTTTTGCGCCTCATCCTTGGGGACACATCGACGGAAGACTCCATCGGCACCTCTCTTGAAAAGTAGAGGGTCATCCCAATAGTAGTGTCTCAAATCACTGAAGAACTTCTTCTTTTGTTGGTAGGTCAGATCAGGCGGAAGAACTCTCGCCGCTAGGTAATTGACAAAATCAGCATACCACGGTAGTGAGTCCCTCGTGCAGACAGAGTTGACAACTTCAATGTTGCCATCAATTAAGGGGCACTCGGAGGTGACACTCTCCATGAGGGCTACGAGCCTTTCATATGGGAAATTGTCATTTATAGGCACCTTTTCAGGCACCATTCCCTCCATTCTTGACAAGTGGTTCGCAACTATGTTGTCGATTCCTTTCTTATCCTGGATCTCTAAATCAAATTCTTGAAGGAGCAAGATCCATCTTAGGAGCCTTGGTTTGGTATCCTTTTTGTTCACAAGGTACCTAATTGCCGCATGGTCGGTGTAGACAATGATTTTGGCCCCTATTAGGTAAGAACGAAATTTGTCTATTGCAAACACAACAGCCAGGAGTTCTTTTTCTGTGGTGGCATAGTTCATTTGCGCGGGGTCTTAGGTCCTACTAGAATAGTAGATAGCATGAAGCTTCTTGTCTTTCCTTTGACCTAGGACTGCGCCTACTGCATAGTCACTAGCGTCACACATGATCTCAAATGGTAGACTCCAATCAGGTGGCTGCATGATGGGTGCAGAAATGAGAGCTGCCTTTAATTGTTGGAATGCCCTTAGGCACTCCTCATCAAAAATGAACTCGGCATCTTTCATTAGCAGCCCGGTTAAGGGCTTTGTGATTTTGGAGAAGTCCTTAATAAATCGCCGATAGAAACTGGCGTGTCCTAAAAAGCTTCGGACTTCTCGTATAGACTTTGGGGGAGGTAGATTTTCTATTACTTGGATCTTAGCTCTATCTACCTCAATCCCCTTACCTTGTATAGCTTTAGGTTTCCATGGCCACTTATCAAGTGCTCTCACATACCCCTCACTCTTTCTCTTTTTCCTTCTATAGGGCGGTTCAGCTTCCTTTCCCACTTCTATAATTTTATGCTTTAGAGGAAAAGAATGTTTTCTAGCTTGAGGCGGGGGTTCTGTTTCAATTTCAGTTGTCCTTCTTTCTTTTGACTTAGTATTTTTACTCGCCTCTTTGAGTGTTACCCTCATCCTCTTTGTACTAATGACTCCCTTAAATTTTCTTTCCCCCAATTCTCTCTTTCTTTTTGCGCCCTCAACCCCATGTGTGTATATTTTTATATTTTTTTCCTTTCCACATGTTTGGGGTTTTGGGTCCACTCTAGCCTCTATTAAACTTTGGGGTACAAGGATTGGTGGGTTATAGGGAGCAGGGAAAACATATAGTGCTCCCTTCTCTACCTCTTCGACTACCTCTCTAGGGAGGGGTGTCGGTGATGTTTCTTCAATCTCCACTCTTTCCTTGCCAAAACTCTCAACTTCATTATCGTTTGCACTAAGCATCTCAATCTCACCTTCACTAATGTTTGCTACAACGTTTACTTGTCTCTCGTGAGAGAGTCACATGGCCGACTGAGCGAGCTGGGAGATTCGCGTCTCCATTGACTCTTGGTAAGTCGCTATTGAGTCAACCTTATCGTTGAGCTTTTCAAAGGCTTTGGTAAATTCGAGGTTGCGTAGCCTAATCTCTTCGTTTTTGAGGGTTTGTACTCTCATGAATTCCATTAATTTTTGCTCTAGCATAGTATTAGCGGAGGCTTCCATAAATTCATCACACACTGCGAATAGGCTAGGACTCACAGATTCGTCCGGTTCCTCAAAATATTTAGATTGGTAGCCATATTGAGAGTCAGGGTATTGTCCCTCAAAGTATGGGGACGGTTGAGGCTGGTAGTTATAGAGGAAATTTTGGTCGGGGTAGTTGAAATTTTGAGGATAGTCATTATAAAAGAAATTAGGGTTTTACATCAGATTAAGCGCGAAGGACTTATCCTGATTTTTTTTTTCAAATTTAAATTAAAAATTAAAGATGCCTTAGTCTCTACGATGTAACGACGGAGTTACGATATCGACTAAATTGGTCCCCAGCAACGACGCCAAAAACTTGATCGACGATTTGTGTATAAAATATTTTTGATCATAGACCGCAAGTGCACAGTCACGTCGTTTTAGTTTTAAAAGATATCGAACCACAGAGACCAATAGTTGACCTACCGTAATTCTGTCGTTACGTTGTAAATCTAAGGCAGATGATTTTAGTTTTAGAATTGCTTTGAATTTAAAAGAGATTTAAAAGAAGAATTAAATTAATTAAAACGGGGTATCAGTATGTAATTAATTAACCTTCGGGAATTTAATAAATTAATAGCGCGAAAAAAGGGTTCATTTTTCAGAAGAACTTTCTCAATTTAAAGGTTTAAACCTCACACTCTCGTTTTGTTGATAAAAACCATACTTTCTAAGCTAGGAGTTTTACTGTCACTTTTCTACCACCTTAGCTTCGAAAGTATATTTTGAAAATCAATTAGTTCTAATTAATCCTAACGTGGCTCTCGCTCGTTCAAAGATTAATATCAAATTTCTACTATCTAGTTAAAACCTCAAACTCTCGCTCTATTAGTTTTAACCTTAGTTGCTTTATTTTACTCTCGTTCAAAAGCTTTGAATTAAATTAGGAATTTGAATCAGAAAAATAGTTTAATATGTGCGCGCGCTACATCATTATTAAATCCCTTTCAGAGAATTAAATTACATACCGATATCTAGGAATTTAGCTAGACATGGTAAAAGAAATAAACAAATAAAAACAGAAAATTAAATAAGGCATAATAAATAAATAATTAAATAAACGCATAAAAAACCTGGAATTAGAAATTGCTGGAAACTGGAATTAAAATAACTGGAAATAACCGGTACAGAATTCTTGACAGGAAAGTGAAAACAGAACTGAAAACGGATTCCCGATGTGGAAATACCGTTACAGTTACTGAAACAAGAAACTAAAATTGACTGAAAAGTAAATAAAATAAGGTGTGCGGAGAACTTAATTTGATCTACTATTTATAGAGGGATTTTTCTAGTTACGATCCACAAAAGTAGGAATGGATAGGCTTCACTTGATCTCATCCTTTTGGCCGTACAATTAGGAAAAGCAGTTGATCAGACGCGTGCTTGCTCCCCACGTTGCGCGAAATTCAGTTTCAATTGGATTTGGATTGGTGGCACCCGCCACAAGCTTGCTGGGGGTAAATGCCCCTTTCTGCTGGGCTCCTTTGTGGGCTGCGTGAATTTGCGCTTTACACCCCTTTTTGCTGCGTTTTTTGCCCTTTTTGCTCAATTCTCTTCTCTAACCTATGTTATTAGACAAAATTGAAAAGAAAACAAATACCAACATAATACCTATTTTATTAGACCTATTTTATCATTTACCACTTTATTACCATAATACCATTTTTCTATCTATAAATACCCCATCACATCATTCAATCATTTTTACCAATCATTATCACAATTCCCCAACAACAAAAAACAAAAAAATTAAAAAAATAATCAGAAACCCTAAATCTCCTCTATCATTTTCCGGCCCCGTCCACCACCACCAACCACCACTCCGGCCACCACCACGAAAAACTTCCAAAATCCAAAATCAAACATTTGTTTCCTAATATTTCGACCCTCCTGATTCAAAATCTACACTCTGTTTTGCGAAAAGAGGTCTAGAACTCCATCAAAATCGAACCCGAAATCGTGACAAACACAAACGTTCGATCCGATCGTTTCGCTCATCAACGAAGGTATATAAGGTTGGATTAGTATTCGTAGAGCTCCTCTGAACCTCTCCCAATCACCAGTTTTCGCTAACTCGTCCGGAAAAGTGATTTTGCCGTTTGAAACCCGTTCGGTTGTGGGTTTGTTTTTCGCTGTTTACAAGCTTCCACTGCAAGAACTAAGGTTAGATTCGAGATCTACGCAAAAATCCGAGTAGAAAAGTGTGTTGTTTCGCTTTTTTTGGTTTCCGTTTGCGTCGCCGGTGGAGGAAATGGTGGTGGCCGGTGAGAAAAAAACAAAACAATGTTTCTGTGTTTAGGCTTGATGAAGAAGAAGATTACAGACGCCACGTGGCGACCTCTGACTGGCTGAAATAATTGCTCTACGCGCCCCTTGCTTGCTAACCGCACCCCCAGTTGGATCCCTTCTTGGGTCGGTTTGACCCGTTTTTTGATCCGATTTGTTTCTATTTGGGTTTGGACAGGTTTATTTGCTTGCTGCTTGCACACACGTTCTGCTATCTGCACCCCCTCTGGCAGAAGCTGAAATTGGGCCTTGCGCCTTCATTGTTGATATTCTGTTTTATTTTCTCCACACTTCTTTTCAGATTTGCACCTCCTTTTCTCTTCTACTTATTTATGCGTTTTATTTTTATTCGCTTATTTATTTTGCGCAATTTAGTTATTATATATTATTTATTTATTTGATTCGATTGGGTTGTAAATAATTAATTATTCGATATGGTTGTAATAGCGTAGATCTTTATTTATTTATCGCTTTATTTATCGCTTTCGTAGCTTACACTCACACACAAACGCCAAAAAATAAAACAATGTTTCATTTCCAAGGGGGAGGACTCGTAATTTAATTTCAATTGATTACGAGACTTTTTCCAACGACCAAAAAACCCTTTTGACAACAATGCGCAATCTTTTTAAACAAAAAATAATCGTAGTTCCATTATAATCAAACTTTTAGTTGTTCACAATTAAAATACACAAACCAACACAATTCTCTTTTTGCCATCTTTGGCTCTTTAAATAACATTAGATCTTTATCATTATTTGTCTCAAATTTTAATTGTCCTTATAAACATTAGCAAGACTTAAATCGTGTTTATCGTTGTTCGGGAAGGGTGTCCCTGAAGTTGATTTTGGGTCGTACATCTCTCAATCGTGATAAATATGGTTTAGCGTATTTATATTGACACTTAAAAAGTGAGACTTAAAATGACATCAATCTCTTGCTTTCATAAAAAACATACAACACACATTCTCTCTTTTTAGAGAACTACGTGAGTTCTGATCCTTCACAAAAAAAGGTTACCATGGAGTACCATGGGCGCTTAAGGTGCACACACCTTCCCTTTGCGCAACTAACCCCTGTACCTAGAATCTCCCACAAAAAGTTTTCGATACTTTCCCCTCCCTTCGAAATGAAAGATCAACTGTAGTGGGGTATGTCTCAAAAAACCCGCAACACCCACTCACCGTAGATTCATTACTTTTATTGTCCATAGTTGTCTTCGCGTCTTCTACGCTTATCCTCTACCTTCCATATTTTTCTTAAGAGTACCATACTCCACTCAGTTAATCTTACTTATGTTTTTTTTCATCTGAGTTCAATCCTGAGGAAATGACTCTCTACGTCAATTCCACCAAAATTTCTGTTTACTACTACTACTACTACTAGCTTCTAGCTTCGATCTTATTAAATTTGGCCACCAATTAACCATCACTGCAACGCTGACATTCAGAATAATCTCCTTCAACTGCACTACACTCGAGTTCACACTACTTGTCAGCGTTGTGTCCATTGTCTACACTTCATCTCTCAAGTCCGGTGATTTCCATTCACTTATTTTATCTGACATCTTACTTTAATGCATCCTTACCGTCTGAACCTCCTAGGTCCACTTCAGTTCTTAGTCATAATATCCTGCCTACCGCACACAATATTGAGTTGATCAGACTCAACACGTGACGATTTCAGAATAAACAAATAACACTCTGAAGGGTCCATACAACTTAACGTTTGAGTTCTAATGACCCTTGGCAAGGTCTGGGTTGAACCGACCTGCTCTGATACCAATTATAACACCCCATATCGATTTATCTAGAATATACATAATTGAATCTGGATACATTATAATTACAAAAATAAAAAACTCAATTACAACGTACATCGAATACTTAATCCAAGCATTCTCAACTACACAGCGGAATTGAGTTCTAACACAAGCTTATACAATAATCAAGAAATAACAACACAAGATTACAGGTGGTGAAATGGAAGGGAAAATGAATAATAGATGGGATTTGGAACTTAGTAGTCCTTAAATACTAGGTCATTAATATCTATAATTTCCAAAAAAAGTCCTTTTCTTACTACTTGCTTCTCAACACCTAATTAAATAATTCGTATTATGACATTAACGTTCATCATTTTTTAATGATTTAAAATGCGAGATGTTACAACCTCCGTGGTGTCTGTGGTACCGGCAAATCCGATCGTGAAGGATTTTATGCCGCCACTCTCTAGTTTCATCAACATCATCCCAAAACCCTAGCTTCCAATGTTCCTTCACTTGCTGACTTTGGTTACTTTAAAGATCTTCCACAAATTCTTTACCGACTTTTAGAAGGTTCTTCAATTCGTGAAACCCAGAAAGACGAGTGGAACCAAAGGAAACTAGGATCCAAAAGAAAGTGTTTTCAGCATCAACCCATTTTGGTGTAAGAAGAGCTCATCAAAAACAATGTCGCAACCACAACAAAAACGACAATAAATGGTGGAAAGGCACTGAAAAAGACTCTTTGATGACTGCAAAAGGGTTAGCCAAAGCTAAGGCTCAAAAGAGAGAGCTCACACTTTGAAGGAAGAGAAGAGGATTGCATTGGCTACGAAGCTTATTGAAAGATACACAACCGACATTAATTTTAAGTTTCTTCATGATTCCATCTCTGATCATTTTGCTGATTGCTTGAAGAAAGATCTACAATTTTTGAAATCTGGGTCGCCCACAAAAATCAGTCTTGCTGCTAAATGGTGCCCTTCTGTTGACTCTTCTTTTGATCGCTCAACTCTTCTCGGTGAGAGTATTGCAAAAAGAATCTTTCCTAGGGAGGAGTATGAAGGTGTGGAGGAGGCTCATCATGCTTACAAGGTTCGTGATCGTTTGAGGAAGGATGTGTTGGTGCTCTTAAGAAAGGTATTGGAGTTACCTGAAGTGTTCATTGGTGCTAATCAATGGAATTTGATTCCTTACAATAGGGTTGCTTCTGTGGCCATGAAGTTTGATAAGGAGAAGTTTTTGAAGCATGATAAAGAGAGGTTTCAAAAGTACTTGGAGGATGTGAAAGAAGGAAAGACTACCATAGCAGCCGGCGCTTTGCTTCCGCATGAAATTATAGGGTCTTTGGATGATGAAGAAGATGGTGGGGAAGTTGCTGAGTTGCAGTGGAAAAGATTGGTCGATGACTTCCTCAAGAAAGGAAAGTTGAGGAATTGTATTGCTGTATGTGATGTGTCTGGGAGTATGGATGGGATTCCTATGGAAGTGTCTGTGGCATTGGGATTGTTGGTGTTTGAGTTGAGTGATGAACTTTGGAAAGGGAATGTTATTACTTTTAGTGAAGAACCTCAGCTTCATGTGATTCAGGGGGATGATCTGTAGTCAAAGACAGAGTTTGTGAGGCACATGGATTGGGGCATGAACACTGATTTCAAGAAGGTGTTTGATCGCATATTGGATGTCGCTGTAAATGGAAATCTCAAGGAGGATCAGATGATTAAGAGGATCTTTGTATTCAGTGACATGGAGTTTGATGAAGCGTCTGCAAACTCTTGGGAGACTGATTACCGAGCAATCACGAGGAAGTATAGAGAGAAAGGGTATGGTTCCGCTGTGCCTCAAATAATTTTTTGGAATCTTAGAGACTCGAGTGAAACCCCGGTGCCAGCCACTCAGAAAGGAGTGGCTCTAGTAAGTGGATTTTCTAAGAATCTGATGACACTGCCCTTGAATAATGAAGGAGATATAACCCCGGTAGATGCCATGGCTGGCCCTGAGTATCAAATATTAGTAGTATTGTATTGATTTCCTTTTGTAGTTATAGTTTAATTTTATGCAACAAGTTTTGCAATGTCATTGATCAATATTCTGACTATTTTGTATTTGTTGGATTAAGTGAGAGTTTTAAATCTCATGTTGAATGAAAATATGCCAATCTTACATAGAATTGATTCTACACTATTTTTACTGTTTATTTCATGTGTCTTATATTGTCTATTTTACCAATCAGTGTATTAACAAGAGATAAGAATAAATTATACTCTTTAACGAGACAAAATTTTGATGCGAAATTCAGGAAAAATATCTGATGCTTATGATGTTTTTAATGATACAAAGAAGCATCAGATCTATGACCTCTATGGTCAATATACCCTTAAATCTCATGGCTTCCATTAGGAAAATGCTGATGGGAATAATACGAAGGAAGATGTAGCCATATGAGTTGTTGAGAGTTTCTTGGTTTGTATTCTTGAGGAGATTTTTAATGGTTATATAAAACCCTGATTGTTATTACTGACAGAAATTATGATTTGTTGAATTGTGCAAAAGAAAGTATTGTGTTTTGTTTTATAATGAATTTTGGATGTTTACTTGGTAGTTGATGCCATGGTGTTGCCATGATTGAAATATTATGGTTGCTATGCTAAGTTCTGCTACTCTTTTCTATTTCAATCATAAACTTATTTGGTTTTATCATGCCCACTTGAGGAAGGTGTAAAATTGTTATGTGGATTTCTGTTGGTCCTGCAGATGTTAATGTCAGTAAGATATAAAGAAAAGAAGAATTTATGGTTCTAAATTGAGGTCATGGTCATGTTGTGAATTATGATATTGTGGCAAAATAAGGTGGTCGATTCGTCCGCAACTATGATTGCCAACCGCTATTTAGAACTATTGTGAAACATATGCTGCAGAGACTGTGTTTATGTTACAGTGATGATCATGCAGTTAGTTTCTATATATTTTGTTTTTTAAAAAAGTGTTTGTTTGATGGTATTTGATTTTAACCATTTCCTTTTCCTCTAGAGGTGGACTGATCTGAGCAGCAACCTCCCTCCATCTCTGAGCATATTCTTTGAAAGTTTCCTTGCCTTTCTGAGCCATAGCTCGAAGCTGATCTCTATTTGGTGTTGCATCAGCATTGTATTTGTACTGGCAGACGAAAGCCTCACACAGGTCACTGAAAGTTTTGATGTTGTTGCTAACCAAACCCATGTACCATTTTAAAGCAGCACCAGTCAAACTGTCTTGGAAGAAATGAATCAACAACTGATCATCTTTTGTCAAAGCACACATCTTTCTAGCATACATCACAAGATGAATCTGAGGACAAGAGTTTCCCTTATACTTTTCAAACTCGGGTACTTTGAACTTAGGCGGAATCCTGACATTCGGCACCAGACAAAGCTCATGAGCACTCTTTCCAAACAAACCTTTCCCTTGGAGAGCACGAATCTCGTGTTGTATTTCATCAAGCTGATCTTGGTAAGCATCCACACCATATGCCCCAACATTTTCAGTTTGTTCGACGTTGTAAACAAGTTCATTCTTGCGTGGTGTAGTGTAAACCACAGGAACTGGAACAGTCATCACTGGTGGGGGGATAGGCACATTAACTTGAGGGACTGTCAAAGTAGGAATCCGGATACCAGAAACATTTGGATGAAAGCTCTCATTGAAGTTATAAGTCTCAAGAACAGTACTTGTCAACTCCTGAGAAGGAAGAGGTGACAGAGGTGTCTGATTCTGTGCATTCAGCAAAGTTTCCATCAGAGTAGTCAACCTATCCACAGTTGACTGGAGTGTAGCAACTTCTTCACGGAGCCGAAGGTTCTCTTGATCAATTGTTTCCATAACTTTTCTCTTGATTAACACGAGCGTTCACTTGCAAGTTGACTTTAGACAAGAACGTCGAACCACTGAGAGAAAGACACAAAACTTAGACTTTTTGGAGAAGACAATGAATGCATAAAAATGATGCATGATAAAGAAAGTTTTTGTTTTGATTTTGATTTTCAAAGGAATTTTAAGAAATCAATCATGAAGGACCTTATTATTTTTTGTTTGTGAATGATCAAAAGAATTTTTTTCTTTTCAAAACAATCTTCTTTATTTTTTTTTCAAGGTCCATGATGATTGTTAAGTTTGTAAAGAGATTCCTCTAAGTCCTTTGAAAATCGATTGAAAGAGATTTTTATGGATGCATGGATGAATGAGATGTGATGATGCAACAAGCACAAACATAGCAAACATGGTTGGTTGAGATATAACAATGTTGGAGTCAAAGGTGAACCACCCACAAGGTATGAACTAATGTTTATTTCCATTTTGTAACATGGGTTCTACGGAATTCTCAAAGTCTACAACTTTCCTTCTTGAATACCAATGTCCGCGAATACACTCACGGCCGATATGAAATATCCAAGGGAAAGTCTCGTTTGAGCGTGGTATCGTGGAGTCAACTATTCCAAGATCTCACTCCTGGCTTTAGCTATCGCACCACATCCCTAAAAAGGCCAAGTTTGGGTTAAAGGTAACTAAGTCCACAATATTAACAGATACATATCATGGAACATACTACGCGAATCATCACGTCGAAATGAATACCACAACATAATCCTATATTGTGCGTGATTTATCATGTGGGTAAGTGCAGAGTTTTAACTTCCGCCCAATCACAATGATCTTGCCACTCCTATCTTATGGTTCACTCAAGCTCGGGTTAAGCTTATCTCAACTCATACCCCCCATAACATGTAAAGTAAACAAGTAGGCAATTAGGAAAGCAATAAACTAGGTGGGCTTAACCCTCTTAAGGAGGAGTTGTTCCTTCCCCAGTGAAGTCGCCATTTTTCTGTTGCGGGGAATTTGGGATTTCCACCACTAACATTGATCTTTCATTTCCAAAGAGGGGAAAGTATCAAAAACTGTTTAGAAGAAATTCTAAGTTCGGGGGTTGATTACACCTAGGGAAGGGATTAGCATCCTAAGTGTCTATAGTATCCTATAGTAACCTCTAGTTTATTGCTTTTTACTTATTTTTAATGTGAAGAAATGGGAGAGAAGTAGTAAGAATTAGAGGAAGTAGTATAGAGAGAGTTTTGTGTGTGCAAGTGGAGATTGGATTGAGAAGAGAAGGTTAAAGCAAAATTTAAAGTGTTTTGAAAAAGTAAACTTAAATTTAATCGTGCGACTAATTTTGGTTTATTGGACTAAAGAAGTTTTATTTGTGAGAGAAGATGTTTGTTTGTTTTCTATTATTTTTCTTAGGAATTACTATTCGTACCCCTTTGGAAATGAAAGATTTGCGTTCGTTTGTTTTTTAGCGTTTTGACGGAAAGCGATAAAAATAAAATGCATGCAATGCAAGTTTCTACATCCACTTTGGGGTTACATTTGCCTAAATACATTCTAAATTCTTGCGAAAATTTAAACATGAATGAATGCAACATTTGAATGCAATGCAAGAAAATAAACAAAACTAAATTACAAGTCCGACGGAATAAATAAATAAACTAACTAAACTAAACTATACTATATGTTTTTTTAGTCTAAACTCTTGGTCCGTCTCCTTTTTGCTTAGGTGTAGTTGTAGTCCAAAGTTAACCAAAAAGAACAAACAATATACAATAACATACTAACATGAAAAATAAAACAAAACTAAATTGCAAGAAATAAAAGACTAAAACAAAAAATTATAAATTAACTAAGCTAAAGAACATAATATAAATAAACCAAAAAAGACAATAAAATAAAAATGAAGAGAGATTACAGAAGGAAAAGAAAAAGGTAAAAAAATCTGAAGTAAAAAAAAGGAAAGAAATAACGTAAAAAATAACAAACAGGGGGGTGTAGGCAGTAACATGTAGGTGTCAGCAAGCAGAAAAAACAACAAAAACAAAGGCCCAAACCATTGAGGCCCAAAAGCTAGCGAAATGGGTCGGACGCGGGTTAACCGTGGATACCCAGATCCAGATCTCGCGATCCGGTGTAGCGCGTGCGCGTGCGCTCGCTGACATGGCAAGATCTGGAACGCTTGATCAAATTTAAAAATGATCAGACGGTTATGATATAACCGAACCAGAGGAGGGTGCATACTATGTTCTTTCTTCTTCATTCAAACAGAAACCAGTATTACGCAAATAGAAACCATGAACAAAGCATCAAAGAAAAATGAAAATATGCAAATCAAGACCAAAATTAACAAACGAATAGTCAATCTCACACGAAATTTTGCACTGATCATGAATCCGGTATTAGTTTTTTCGAAAGGGTTTTAGATTTTAAAATAACAGCAAACAAAGATCAGATCTAATAATACAAAATCGTTTTGTACGCGATTTTAACGAAAACTGATATGTACATCAGCTTCGTGTCTTAATCGCGAGTTTAATGGGCCAAGAATCGTTGAAAACGAAGTAGTAAAACGTGAGAAATTGCTACCTCAAAGTATTGTCCGATTTGTATTTCGGTTTTGATGTGTTGGCGTTGATTCGGACGCGATTCTGAGTATGTTGTGCTTAGGAAGCGTTTTCTGAAGCTTTGTGATCAAATAGCCTGAAGTTTGGTTGAGGTTTTGTGAGGTTTTGGGTTCAATCCGAAAGTAGAAAAAAAATGAATATGAATCTAGTTTTTGATTTGATTTATTGGAGTTTTGTATGGTATGATGTGTTTGAGATGATTTAATTTTGAGATTTGAGTAGGTTTAGAGGTTTGATTTATGAGAAATGGTGGAAGGAGCATGAAGGATGAAGATGATGAATGGTTTTGTTGTTGTTGCTGCTTCAACGTGAAGCACATTTTTCCTTTTTTCTTTTTTTTTTTTGTTTTTTTTTTTTTGTGAATGGTAGAGAAATTGAGAGAATGAATTTTTTGGGAATTGGTGAATGAATGTGTGTCTAGGTATGAGTGTGATGTGAGGTTTCTTTTATAGAGGGAAAATTAGAGTTAGTGGTAGGAATGTAATCATGATAAAATGTGAGATAATTGGGATAAAAATGATAGAAAATGGTAATTTGATTAAAAGAAAAAATAGAAAATAGAATAATGATGGGAAAAGGGTGAGGTGGAGCAATTTGATTGGTTAAGGTAAAAAAAGGTTTTTGATTTATTTTAGAAAAATGATAAAGGGATAAGAATGAGATGAAATGGTGAGTCATAGAGATAGAGCAACTTGTGCTCTACTCTTTCCTCCTCTTGGCATATTTTTTTAAAATAAAATATAAATGATAATAAGATAAAATAAAATGTGTAAAAGTAAATTTTCCATATTTTTGAAATATACGGAAATGAAATATAAAAAGAACGTAAAATAGAAAACTCTAATTTTTCATATTTTTAAACTTTTACGCTATTTAAAAGAAAATTAACATCATGAGCTGAAAAAAACTATTTTTTGACATTTTTAGAATAAAGCGTAAAATAAAACAAAAATTTATTTTTTATATTATTTTGACTCTTTTTCGAAAATATGAGGAAGGTATGCAAAGCAAATGCAACTAAAACATGTATAATAAAAAAGTAAATATTTTTATATTTTTTATGAATTGTAATGCGAATCGAATTTGTAGGTCCAAAAATGGGGTACAACAGGTGTGATCCGGAATAGCACTAGTGCTTTCTCAAGTCCGGTCATCTTGGTTAAGAAGAAGGATAATTCTTGGCGGATGTGTATGGATTACCGCGCATTGAATAAAGTCACAGTGCAAGATAAGTACCCTATTCCGGTGGTAGATGAGTTATTAGATGAATTGCATGGCTCTTCATACTTTTCCAAGCTAGATTTAAAATCTGGATATCACCAAATTAGGATGAAGGAGGAAGACATTCATAAGACTGCGTTTATAACTCACGAAGGTCATTATGAGTATATGGTAATGCCATTTGGTCTTACTAATGCCCCGGCTACATTTCAATCGGTAATGAAAGAAATTTTCAAACCTTACTTGAGAAAATTTGTCCTTGTTTTTTTTTTTATGATATATTAATATATAGTACTAATTGGGCAACTCATTTCGAACACTTAGCTGTGGTTTTACAAGTTTTGTTATCAATTTGTGGCTAATAAAGGCAAGTGTGCTTTTGGTAAAGAGAGGATTGAATATCTTGGACATGTTATCTCCAAGGCAGGTGTTAGTGTGGATCCTTCTAAGGTTGACAGTGTGTTACAGTGGCCAGTTCCAAAGAATTTGAAAGGCATCCGTGGGTTCTTGGGTTTTACTGGCTATTATCGGAAGTTTATAGCTAACTATGGGAAGATTGCTAAACCTTTGACCGATTTGACCAAAAAGGATGGTTTCCATTGGACTGCTGAAGCGGCTTTCCAACAACTGAAAAGTGCGGTCACTTCTGCCCCTGTTTTGGTTTTGCCAAATTTCAATTTACCTTTTGAGATTGAATGTGATGCGTCTGGAAAAGGAGTTGGGGATGTGTTGATGCAGATGAAGCACCCAATTGCCTACTTTAGTAAAGCTTTTGCTTCTTCTAAACTATCCAAATAAGCTTATGACAAAGAGTTGATGGCGTTAGTCTTAGCTATTCAACATTGGAGGCATTACTTGTTGGGTAGACGATTCATTGTATACTCTGATCAAAAGAGCTTGAAGCACTTACTTCAACAACGTATCACAACGGCTAACCAACAGATGCTTTATCAAGGCAACACGAAGAGGCAACAACGCATGCAATGTTATCATTTCCCATCTAGACTCAAGGGAAACAATTGCAAGAAGAAGTTATGCAAGATCCTACCCTCAAAGGAATCATTGAAGCCATTCAATATGATCCTGCATCGAAACCTGGTTTCGTTTTCAAAGGTGGTGTACTATTCTACAAAAATAGGTTGGTTATTTCAGCTAAATCACCCATAATTGATGAATTGTTACGAGAGTTTCATTCATCTCCTAGTGGAGGTCATTCAGGGTACCTTAGAACATATAGACGAATGACGGGGACATTGTATTGGCAAGGCATGATGAAGAGAGTTCAGGAGTTTGTGAAGGCTTGTAATATGTGCCAAAGGCAAAAATATGCTGCCACTACACCTAGTGGGTTACTACAGCCCTTGCCCATTCCTTTGTTGGTATGGAGTGAAATTTCCATGGATTTTATCACTAACCTACCTAGGAGTAACAGTTATGAAGCTATTCTGGTGGTAGTTGATCGTCTTTCAAAATACAGTCATTTCATTCCTCTCAAACATCCTTTCACAGCTCGTTCCATTGCTTCTATTTTTGTGAAAGAAGTGGTAAGGCTTCATTGTGTTCCAAAGTCAATACTCAATGATCGTGATCCTTTGTTTGTGAGTATTTTCTGGAAAGAATTGTTCAAGTTGATAGGAATTGTGCTTAAAATGTCCTCAGTTTATCATCCTCAAAAGGATGGTCAAACGGAAGTAGTCAACTGGTGTCTTGAAGCTTATCTTCGGTTCTTCATAGCTGATCAACCTAAGTCATGGGCCGATTGGATTCCTTGGGTTGAACTGTGGTACAACACAACATTTCATATTTCTACTGGTTTTACACCATTCGAGGTGGTTTATGGCAGAAAACCACCGGTGTTGGTGCGTTTCCTAGAGGGTGAGACTAAAGTTGAAGCGGTGGCTCAAGAATTAAGGGATGGAGATGAGGCATTGAGACAACTCAAATTCAATTTACAAAATGCACGAGAACAAATGAAGCTGCAAGCTGATAAAAGAAGGAAGGATGTGAAGTTTGATGTGGGTGAGTGGGTCTTCCTCAAGCTAAGGCCTCATAGACATAAATCTGTGGTGCAAAGAATACATCAAAAGTTAGCTCCTAGATTCTTTGGCCCTTATCAGATCATCAAGAAAATTGGTCAAGTCGCGTACAAACTTCAGCTACCGGAAACATAAAAAATCACCCTATTTTTCATGTCTCGCAACTTAAGAAAGCAGTGGGTAACTACAATGTGACTAAAGAATTGCCTGCAAATCTGGAAGTGGACAAAAAGGATGTGGCTCCTGCTAAGTTGTTATCATGGAGAGATAAATTTGATGCTGGAAAACATACTAGAGAATGGTTGGTGCAGTGGGAAGGCATGGATATTGGAGATGCTACTTGGGAAGAAGAAGTGTTGTTAAAGAGTCAATTTCCAGATTTCAGCCTTGAGGACAAGGCTATTGTTGGAGGAGGGAGTGATGATAGAAGTGGGCATGTTAGTGATGAAGGTGACATATTGGTTAACAAAAGTAATGTCCATCCCAAAGTTTGGCATGTGTATGAGAGGAGGATTAAGAAAGGAGTCAAAGATAAAATGTAAAAGTTGATGTGGAATAGTTATCATCCTAGTGGGTTCTCTTCTCTCATTAAGTTACAGGATGGGAATAGTTATCATCATAGTGGGTAGTTATGATATCCATTCAATAAATAGAGGAAGGGAAATAGTTAACAGCATAGTTGTTATTTTCATTCTCACCTTTGGGAGTTAGGCAGTAAGAGAAGTTGTTTCTCTATTGAGGAGCTTGGCTCTGGTTTTGTATTCGATTTTCAATAATCATACGTTCAATAAAATACTATTCAACTTATTTTATCTCTGCTCTATCAACAGGTGACACTCTACTCAACTTTTATTGGAACACTTTTTGCAATTAAAATTTGTTAATCTGTGGCCATAATTTCATATATTCAGGATTTTGGTAGAGACATTTAGTCTAGTGCTGCTCTACAAATTATACAGCTAGCGTTAGAAAGACAGTGTTCTATTGCAGACAAGGAAAAAAGCGCAATGCAAAGGATATCTGAATCACCTTTTTGGAAATATTAGTACTGTCAACTGTCCTGAGGAATGCTTTGTGCATGAGTTTTTGAAAATAGATATCTATTATCTTATACAAACATTATTCTTTTTATACAATTGTTGATTCATTATCGTGGTTCAACAAATGTCGATAAATTTTTTCCGTTTTTGACTTGATCAAGACAGTCGTCCTTAGTTGAATTGGTATATATTAAATTAATTTCAAAATAATTTATAACCTATACAATTTACAAATAAAAGATCCGAGGAAAATTTAGATCATACTTTAATATCTGTTATATCACTTTACATACAAGATGATGCAAACTTATTCAAAAAATAAAATAAATTAAGAAGAAAAAAAGAGCGACTAGCCGATTGTTACACAAAATTGAACGGAGTCAAACCACTTTTCATCTAGTCTTGAGTACTTTTGTTCCGGTTAGTGGGTTGGATTGGTAATATGGCAGGTTTATGGTCAGGTCAATTGAAAAGCCCGATCGACCGAAGCTGGTTTTTGAATGCAGGTTCAACTATGACATTTCTAATGTACATAAAACTATTAGATTTGGAGTTGTTTTGTCTTTTCATAAAAAAAATAAGAATAATAGCTCATCTTGAACAAAGCCACTTTTTCTTTAAAATGTCCCTCTGTTATTGATGATATCATATGCTACATTTTTTTTTTATAAATGAACCGGCAAAGTTTAAGGGAGGTTAAATAGGATTTAATCAGTTATTGTAATAAAACTTTGTAACTGAACTGTGTTATAGTTTTTATATACGATTATTAGCTTTGAAAAATGGCTAAGATTTATGATTATTAATTTATATGTTACAAGCCAATTTTTGGTTCCTAATTATATTACTCTACTTTGATGATTTAGTAACAGATCTTGAGATTAGAATTTTCCTTTATGATGACCACAAAAAAAGGAACCATTTCACCCCAAAGTTATTGTCATGTCCTTTATGTTTCAAGCCTTCGAGACTTTGAACAAGATGTTGCAGTCTTTTTCTCTAAAGATATTCTATTGTCATTGCCAAGTCATTAAAGAGACCTTAAAGAGGATTGAGTTATTAAAGAAAGGTGATTTTGGTTATGAGAACTCTTCCATCACCGAATCAGACATTGAAGAGACCTTAAAGAGGCTTGTGAATCAACTGAAGAAGACCCCCATGAGGTCTTTGATGCTTTGAAGAGCCAAACTGTAGATTTGATTCTAACTGCTCATGATACCCAGTCTGTTTGTAGATCTTTGTTGCAAAAACACGACAAGTTTGCCCATTACTTGCTTGATTGTGATTGTTGAAATGCAACTGACGCTTAATCTTTTCTGTTGATAATAATTTTCTTTTCTTTTCTTTTTCAAGATAAGGGATTGTGTAACTTAGTTGTATGCAAAAGATATTATACCAGATGATAAGCAGGAACTTGATGAGGCTTTGCAAAGAGAGGTACCTAATTGCTGATTTTTCTCGATTCTACATACATAATGATGCAGTCATTGACAGCCATGATTGTCTGAATTGTGTGCTACTTTACATATACTGTTATACATAAACATCATGATTGAGGTTGATATTTTCCGGTTAACATTCACAGTAGTTTCATGGTGTTTAGACGTTAGACATGACTTATCTATGTTTGTACTTATTAACGTGCATAGCATTGAATAAATGTTGTGACATTACATGAAGGTTGTCATACCCCAAATTTTACCCTCCTATTTTAGTATATATATTTTTTAGTGCAAATTACTTTCTAAAAGAAGCAAGTGGTTGGGTTGGTGATGTGGGGGCGCGCATAAGCTGGTTATGATCAAGGGCATGGGTTCAATTCCCCTTGGCGGCATTTTATTATTTTAGGACTTCTTTTTTATTATTACTTTTATTATATTTGTCTGTTTTTTTTGTTTGGTCCAATTAATATTGTGACTGAAAAATAAAATAACAGGAAAGTATATTTTTAGGCAGTATGTGCGCGGCCCAGGAAAGAAAAATATGAACATATAAACTAATTTCCAAAACCAATCTTTTCTCCTTGGCCAGCAAGCTAAAATTGTACCGTAAAATTATTTTTGAAGCAAATCAATATTAAAAATTACAGAAAATCTCTCAAACTAATTTCCAAAACAAATCTCTCAGATTTCTTTTACAAATTCTTAGCCCAATTCTGAGGCTATAAATACAGCCTCTCACACAGCAGGAAATACACACAATACACAGAAAAGAGAAAAAATACAAACACTGCCTGAGCACAAAACACTCACGTAGCCCCTCAAAACCCTAAACTAATTTTTCTACATATTGTAGAAGAATTAGTACCAGTTCAGCCATTTTCCATCAGTCCAGTAATACCTCGTACGAACAAAAAGAGAAGGTCAGAGTCGAGTCGGAACGGTAACGGAATAGAAACAGAAAACAGAAGGAATTGCTTACTCGTTTGCGGATTCACGGCATTCCAGGTAGGTTCTAAATCCCTTGTACTCATGTAGAATGCTTGCTTGGGTTCTTGGCTCAAACTTCTGCTTGAATTATTGTTGTTGTTCTTGTTTATATGTTTTTATATGTAATACCATAGTAAAAAAACGAAAAAGCAACAAAGGAAAAGAAAACAGAACCTAGACAAACAAAAGGGGGGACGGAACCGAGGGAAAGGAGGGAGAATATTTTTTAGGTCTAATCTTTTTTGAGAATTTGAATGAAAGGTTAAATTTTTGTGTATACAAACACATAACGGATGAAAGTTTAAAAGGAAAATAAATCCAAAGACAAAAAAAAACAGAATATATTTTAGATCTAAAAATTTCGGACTCAAATTTTTGGGTTTGATTTGTGTTTTTGAGGGCTGATTCGTGTTTAGAAACGATTAGATTGTGTTAAAAAACGCTAAAAAACAGATTTTGGGTTGATTTTGAGGTTCTGAAAAAATTCTGGAAAATTGGTATGAATGTATGAGTTTTCCGGTTGAAATTCAACCGGAAAACTCATCGGAATCTGGGTTTGGCGGCGGCGGCGGTACGGTGGAGAAGCCGCCGGAAACTGGGCGCGCGCGGTGGCTCCGGTTGAAGCTCAACCGGAGTTCTTCATTTGTGAAGAACAAAATGAATTTGTTCTTGAGAGGGAGGAGAGAGAAGAGAGCGAATGAGAGAGAATGGGAAAGAAGAGAGAGAAATTTTTTGTAAAGATGAGGAAAAATCTGAAACAAACAAATATATACCCCCCCCCCCCTTGATCACATGCGCGCGCGCACAATAGCTTACTGTGTGCCCTTCTTTTGAATTGGGCCTATCCCTTGCTGTTTACACCCCCTGGCTTGCTGTTTGCACCCCTGCTGTAAATATTTTAATGTATATAATTTGTTTAACTCATTTAGTTTATCTTAACCAATGCAAGGTTAATTATTTAATTTAAATGTGATATATTTTTTATACTTTGGCAAATATAATACACTCTAAAGAATATGGATTAAAAAAGATGAGGCGGATGCACATCCGTTCGCTTCTCGGCTAAATTGGGGCTTAGTGCACACTTTGTCTGACTTTTGGTCGTTTTCCATTATTAAAAGACATCAACAAATCAAATTAATCTTTTGCCTTTTGGCCAATCTTCTAAAAATCAACGGAAAATTCTTTTTCATAAAAAGAACATGTATACAATCAATTCAAACGTGATACAAACGAAGCTTAAGCCTCCACCGTGCGAGCATACAAGCTAAGTTTAACCACTAGGATTCGATTAACACATCGTTCTCTAAAAAATGCCAACAAACAATTGGTACCCCGAACTACGGAGCTCTGATTTCTCATTGCACTTGAGAATACGTAGGAGCAGGATTCAGTATCCTGTCGAGCCTAATAATAAAAAACTTAATCTTTTTCCCCTTTATTTCGTAAATACCTTTAATAAAATAAAACAACATAAAAAACATGTAAATAATTCATAAAAAGCCCTAGAAACCCTAGAACTAATTAGGAGGTTCCCGTTGAGTACAACGGATGTGAGGGGTGCTAATACCTTCCCCTTGCATAACCAACTCCCGAACCCAACGATGGTTGCGATGACTGTCTTATCCTTAAGGTTTTATCAATATTTCCCTTTAAAATAAAATTTGGTGGCGACTCTGTGTCATTCCGAGTGTCCTAAACGCTCGGGCGATTTTCGCGGCGCGACAGGTATAAATTCTTATAACTTTTTCCGTAATCAATTTGGCACATCATGTTTGGTTTCAGTCATTGGATGAAGGTATAAAATCTTATAACTTTTACGTGATCATTTGGTACATCATGTTAGGGTTCAGAATTGGCATAAAATAATTGTACAAATCAAAGTCTTATGTCTGATGCAATCTACCTTCAATTAGCGCGATATATTAATGATCTTTTGGATTTATCGATTTAGCTTTTCCAATTAAATTTCATCTGGATTTGACTTTTATTAACATTTTACTTTCAGAAGTAAATTGGTTTCATTAATTTTATGGTTGTGAATTCTTTGCTAAATATGTGTCTGACTATGTAGAGTGTTAAGGCCTTAACGATGTTTCTTCCTGCAGATTCAAGCTGCATTTCGTGCAGATGAAATTTGAAGAACTCCTCCTACATCAAAAGACAAGATGACGGCTATAATGAGCTACTACTTTCATGAGACAATGTGGAAAGGTGTACCAAAATTTTTGCGCCGCATTGACACTGATCCAAAGAACATTGGATCAATGAACACATCCCATATAATGCCCCAGTTATTCCATTATCTTCATGGATGGAAGCAGATCGTGATGGTATATGTGGTTTATAATCACCATTTTGTTCTATCCCCAAATTAATCATATATGTAAAGGTTCAAGAATAGTGTAACAGATTGAAAGATAAACTAATAAGGTTTATGAGAATTGATATTCAATAGAATTTTATCATTTCATATTTTTGCTTATTTTGGTTTCTGGCATTACTATAGGAATTGGCCAATTGGGTACCCCTATGCATTATTTTTGAGATCATGATAGATCATGTTAACTACAAACTCAACTAGGGATTAGTCATTACGTTCGGCGGTGGATACCTAGGTTTCGACAAAAAAAACTGTGAAAATAAATATTCATCCAAGTATACTTTGTTAGACTACGTGGCTACGCTTAGAGGGGGGTGAATAAGCGTTACGAAATAAAACTAACGATTTTTCGGATTTCAAATAAGAGTGCGCGGAATCTACCTAGATCGGTAGTCTATTTGCACCTCGACCAAAGGAAAAGTAATATAGCCTTATCGGTGAAACGATGATAATTCGAATGCAATGACAAATATTCGAATTCAAGCAAATTGTGTCAAATAATGTTTTACTTTGAAAATCTTTCACACACTCACAATTTATGGTTTGAATTATTATATAACAAACAAAGTATCAAAACAATACTTTTGTCGAACATTTGGCGTGCACGACAAAATTATGTTTGCGATTTCACAATAAAATGGAAAGTAAAGAGATAAGGGTAAGAGATTGCAAACGGAGATGATCAGGGAGTTCCCAGCTTTCGTGTCGTCCTCGCGGTCGGCCGGTACGTCTCCCCCCAACTTATCAAACAGATAAGTTGACATTTTCACTAGTTCTTCGAAAATCTTTACAAATGCACAATTTCACAAATAATACAATACGTGAACGATACAGACTCAATCAACTATCTTCACCGTAGCTTCAATTGTGAATTGCGCGACCTCAACCCAATCTTGGCTTCAACCTCTATTTCCAACAATCAAACCTAACACATTTCTTGAAGCAAGAACTTTGTGATGATTGTCCAGCTGATTCCTTCGCCAAATTGTGTTGATCATTCAAGCAAGCGATGCCTCTTGAATCCAGATGAGAAACCCTAACCTTCAAGAACAAATCAATCCGGCTGTAATTCTGATTCACCACGAACTACCCCAAACGTTATCTTCCAAACTCTCTAAGAAACCTCAATTGAACCCATATTCAATTTCAATTTGATAGAGATTTGAAAGAAGATGGTGATCTTGTCTTGAATGCGCTTTGATCCAAAATACTCAGCAATTCTGATCAAAGGAGTGTTTTCCAATAGTTGTTCATACTTACAACAATTACTCATCAAGCTATTTATAGAGAAAATGGAGGTGAGTAAATTTAGGCACAATCTAACAGACTTGTATTGATACATTCATCAGTGTGTATTGACATAAGCAATTGACAGCGTTCAAAAAACTGAAGTTTTGTGTGTATGTATCGATACAACCACGACTTTGTATCGATACATACACCAGTAAAACAGAGTGTGACTGATATGTTTCGAAACACAAAAGTATGTTTCGAAACACAAGGTTCTCTCTGGTTTCAAGAGAGTCTGCATGTGTTTCGAAACATACAAGTGTGTTTCGAAACACAGAGGCTCTTCTAACTCCAATGAGAACAATTTGTATCGATACAAAAGTGCTATGTATCGATACAAATACGTGGTAATCAGCCTGAACAAGTTTCAGGACATTTGTATCGATACAAGTATATATGTATCGATACAAAACACATAAAAATTGGTTTTTCAAAGTTTCAAAAAGTGTTTTGCTGTCAAGTCAATTTTAATTGTTACCAAAACATATTCTACTCTATTTCATGTGTTTTTACAATTATTAAAACTCGGAGGGCAATTGGTGCATTTACATTCTCCCCCTTTTTGATAATTGTTAAAACTATTGCATAAGCTAACTAAGACTTCCTAAGATGCAATTACAAATAGCTATATGATACAGACACTAACAACAACAAGGCTAACCACTTGCGAAGCTCCCCCTTAGTTGATGTCATCTTGCATATAAAGTTGAACAGCCGGATCCGAAAACTCAAAGCTTTTTATCCTTAGCTTACGCTTGCAATTCTTCTCTCCCCCTTTGACAATATCAAAAAGAAGAAAAGAACTCTCATGAGAAGTATCGAAATTCAAAGAGTTTTGAAAACAATATAGGTCATATGATGCACTTACATTTGTCGAAATGCATTATATGATAGAAATAACTTGATCAAAATAAGTAAGCAAAATATGCACAAATGTATTCTAATGACGAATCAACAAAGAATCATGACAAACATGGCATGTAGAACAACAAGCCAAACCAAATCACGTGATTATTAAAACATTGACATTATGAGCATTCAAACACATATTCTACGGACGAATAATTAACATGCAACCATGCATAAACCATTATACACAAAAGGATCCATACAACCAAATTGAGATATTAAAGTCATAGAGTTACAACAAACAAAAAGATGTTCGAAAAAAAAAATTATGACTCTATACAAGCATGTATGTATGAAACACATATATTCACCAAGGTACAAACATTATGAATGTGACCAAAACTTATCAAAGCAAAAATTCACATTTTCAATCAATGTACCAAGACAAAGCATTTACATTCATTATGCATAACAAGTCACAACATGATACATAAACATATACAAACAAGAATGAACTTAATATGACTTTTGGCTTGATTTTTGTCAAATCCCTATTTTTAAATATGAGTCTCAACAACTTATTACTATCATTGAGCAAAAATTTTGGAAATGGAGGATTGGACAACTATCATTCCAAATATCATATTTAGTTGAATTTATATGTATATGAACAAAGAACCACACAAGCAAATGTAAAATGCAAAGTATAAGGAATAGGAATAAAGATAAGGATAGGAATCTTCCCTTTGAATTATGAAGTGTAGGAAATGATCAAGTTCCATAACTCCTAGAGTGTCAAGTCAAAACTTTTCCTATGTCTTTATGCCTTTATGAGTCTTGAACGCCATTGTTATTGTTCTCTCTTGTCAATGGTTCAAGACGTTTTCCTACAACTTTAAACATTGCAAATAGGTCTCCAACTCTCATTAGGTCCTAGGTGGTTAGTAACAAAACCATTGATGGATTTAGGAATCCATTGCATCTTGCCTTTTGGTACAAAAACTTTTCTAGCTTGGCATTTAGCAATGGTATGACCTTTATCACAACAATAGTAACACACAACATTGGAATGATCCTTGTGACACAAAAATTTTCTTTTGGGATTCACTTTCTTTTTAACAAATTTGTCATTTTTAGAGGGCCTATTTCTAGCCTTGTTAAAAATCTTTGGTGTATCCGCAAAAGTAATTTTTTGGTACAAGGGCTTCGTCTAATTTGGTTTGAAGGGTTTTCACCTCTCTTTGCCAAATACAACAAGCATCACAATCATTCCTAGATGACATATGACCCTTGTCTAATTTGGCTTGAAGGTTTTTCACTTCTCCTTGCCAAATACAACAAGAATCACAATCATTCTTTGATGACTTATTTTCAAAATCATCTTTTGAATTAACCATGGTAAGTTTCAATGCCTCTAATTCATCTTGCAATTTTTCAATTTGTGACTCTAAGTTAGAAATCACTTTCTTCCTCTTAGCCAATTTCTTAAATGCATTAGCGGCTTCACCATATAGTTTATCAAAAGCATTTTGAAGTTCATCATATGAGGGATTATCATTAGAGATAGAGCTAGGATCACTTACTTGACGTTTGTGATGTTTCTTGCCTTTACTAGGTGAACCATTCATGAGTACCACATGAGCGCGTTCTTCATCCTCTTCACTTGAAGTCTTGGGCCTAGATCCATCTTCACTTGAACTATCCCAAGCAACATAAGCTCTTTTACTCTTGTGATTTTTCTCGGAGGACTTTCCCTTTCGTTTGTTATAGAATGGACATTCCGGTTTAAAGTGTCCGGTTTTGCCACATTCATAACACACTCTATTAGGCTTGCTCTTCTCATTCTCTACATCATCCCTTGATTGCTTTCGTGACTTGGGACCACTTTTCTTCAAAATTTTTATACCATGTGATTTTGCATACTTGTAAAATCTTCGAACAAATATTTCCATTTCTTGGTCATCCCATTCTTCATCACTTGAGCTATCACCACATTGCTCTTTAGCTTTGGATTTGGAATATGAAGTTTTTAGAGCAATTAACTTCATTTCCTTCTCTTTTTCTTTCTCCGAATGCTTTTCCTTTTTCGTTCCTTTCTCGTGCTTCTCTAGATCCATAAGCACTTGCTCATGCTCTTCTAGCTTTCCGAAGAGCGTTGTAAGGCCTAATTGTGAAAGGTCATTCGCCTCTTTGATGGCGGTGACCTTAGGTTGCCAAATCCTAGACAAACACCTTAAGATTTTATTAGTAGCAACCTCATTTGCTATAGGATTTCCAAGACCATGCAATTTGTGTGTGATTTTAATGAACCTTTGTTGCATTTGCCCGATGGTTTCACCATCTTGCATGTGAATTCTTGTGTCAAAGTGTTTATTTTAGATTGCTTGACTTCATTAATCCCCTCAAAGTGGTTGATTAATGTGTCCCACATTTGTTTTGCCGAGTTACAATGCGAAACATGATAGTATTGCTCAATCCCCAAAGAGGAGATCAAGATATTTTGAGCTTTCGCATCGTAACTCAATTTCTTCTTATCATCGTCACTCCATTGTGCCATAGGCTTGTTTGTTACAACACCATTTAAATCGGTATTTGTCGGAGTAAAGGGATCGTTTTCAATGGTGTTCCAAACTTCACAATCAAAAGAATTGATGTGAATCCTCATACTACTTTTCCAATAGTCAAAATGTTCGTCGTTGAATATCGGTGCTCTATTATAAGCCCACTTCGGTGCAAAAGTCATTGTGATCTAATAATTGGCAAAAATCCACACAATTTTCATAAAAATCGAACCGGGATCGTGATACCACTTGTTAGACTACGTGGCTACCCTTAGAGGGCGGTGAATAAGCGTTCCGAAATAAAACTAATGATTTTTCGGATTTCAATTAAGAGTGCGCGGAAGCTACCTAGATCGGTAGTCTATTTGCACCTTGACCAAAGGAAAAGTAATATAGCCTTAACGGTAAAACGATGATAATTCGAATGCAATGACAAATATTTGAATTCAAGCAAATTGTGTCAAATAATGTTTTACTTTGAAAATCTTTTACACACTCACAATTTATGGTTTGAATTATTCTATAACAAACAAAGTATCAAAACAATACTTTTGTCGAACACTTGGCGTGCACGACAAAACTATGTTTGCGATTTCACAATAAAACGGAAAGTAAAGAGATAAGGGTAAGAGATTGCAAACAGAGATGATTAGGGAGTTCCCAGCTTTCGTGTCGTCCTCGCGGTCAGCCGGTGCGTCTCCCCCCAACTTATCAAACGGATAAGTTGAGATTTTCACTAGTTCTTCGAAAATCTTTACAAATGCACAATTTCACAAATAATACAATACATGAACGATAGAGACTCAATCAACTATCTTCACCGTAGCTTCAATTGTGAATTGCGCGAACTTTGTGATGATTGTCCAGCTGATTCCTTCGCCAAATTGTGTTGATCATTCAAGCAAGCGATGCCTCTTGAATCTGGATGAGAAACCCTAACCTTCAAGAACAAATCAATCCGGCTGTAATTCTGATTCACCACGAACTACCCCAAACGTTATCTTCCAAACTCTCTAAGAAACCTCAATTGAACCCATATTCAATTTCAATTTAATAGAGATTTGAAAGAAGATGATGATCTTGTCTTGAATGCGCTTTGATCCAAAATACTCAGCAATTCTGATCAAAGGAGTGTTTTCCAATAGTTGTTCATACTTACAACAATTACTCATAAAGCTATTTATAGAGAAAATGGAATTGAGTAAATTTAGGCACAATCTAACAGACTTGTACCGATACATTCATCAGTGTGTATTGATACAAGCAATTGGCAGCGTTCAGAAAACTGAAGTTTTTTGTGTATGTATCGAGACAACCACGACTTTGTATCGATACATACACCAGTAAAACAGAGTGTGACTGATATGTTTCGAAACACAAAAGAATGTTTCGAAACACAAGGTTCTCTCTGGTTTCAAGAGAGTCTGCATGTGTTTCGAAACATACAAGTGTGTTTCGAAACACAGAGGCTCTTCTGACTCCAGTGAGAACAATTTGTATCGATACAAAAGTGCTATGTATCGATACAAATACGTGATAATCAGCCTGAACAAGTTTCAGGACATTTCAAAAAGTGTTTTGCTGTCAAGTCAATTTTAATTATTACCAAAACATATTCTACTCTATTTTCATGTGTTTTGAAAATTATTAAAACTCGGAGGGGAACTGGTGCATTTACATACTTGACCTGACTTTTAACAAGAAAAGAAACTGAAAGCAAATCTATTTCAGTTAAGTCAAAATATTATACTGGACTTTGGTTGTAATCAAATTTCAGGTTAAACAAAATGATTTTATCGTGATCCCTAATGAACAGAAAAAGCTGATCAGATTTAGTATCATAATATAGAATAAAATCTTCTTCATCCACAATAGAATGGCTATATATTTTGTGTTTGGTAGACTTTTGCGACACAAAAGATGGTTTTAATGTTTCAGAAAGAACTTAATAAACATGATATTGAAGTTGGAACATCTCAATTAGTCCTAAATACACAAAGTTTTGTGTCTTGGAAGGATGACATATTTTTTCATGTACAAGGCATGGAAAGATAGGACGTGTGCGTTGATGACTCACTAAAAGTGGGGAATTTAGGCCTATATTCATGAGATATTTCCTGCCAATATGGTGATCAAACCATGTTTTAATTCACTTTCATTAGTTTATTTAGTTTTTGAGTCTAGAATTATGTAATAGGAATAATTATGTAATTTTAGTGAAAAAGAGTTAGTTTAGAGGCAATTTATGTCAAGGCATATTATCTGGTTTTGGATCGTCATCAAAGGCATCTATTGGAAACTATTGTCAAGACATTCTGATCCATACAAGCCAAGGGGTCAAGCGCCACAAGCAGACAAAATAAGGGTTTGTAGTACAACATTGTGAAAGACATATATTTGAGGATAAGGATGACGGCTGGCTTGCCAGCTGTCAGCATCACAAATGATTGTACTATGATTTGAGGTCCTTGCAAAAGGAATATCCTTTATTGCTTGGGCCTTATGACAACATTTAAGGTTGCACTCGATCCAAGAAGGATTTGCCTATAAATAGACAACCCTAAATCATTTGTTGGGGTGCTTGAAAAACCCTAAAGAGAGGAATTGAAGAAGAAGAGGGGAGGCAGCGCCGTTCCAGCTTCTAAAGAGACGACTGGAGATAACGAGAGGCACGACAGTGTCTGTAGGAGTATCTATTGCTTTGTAATGGGTATCACTACTTTACTTGTTATTTTTGTTGTTGTTTCCATGCTCAATCTGAGCTAAACTCTTTGTAGCTTGAAATTATGTGAAGTTTAATATATTGAATGAAGCTTTTATGTGAATGAATGATTATTATCTTGTCATCTTTAACTTTATGTTTTTATGGAAATACATTTGTTCTTAGGACTGATCAACTTAGGAATAAATACAAGTTGCATGTGTAGAGACATCTAGCATGTTAATGGAAATAATAAAGTTATTAAGGTTAAGTGAGAGCGGACACGTAAACTCTACCTCTTCTTATGGATAAGTTGAGGGCCTTAGTGAAATACCAAACAAGCACGTGTTTTCTGAACTAAAATGGGATTAAAAGTGAACCTCGACAAAGTCAGTCCAAATATACCCCGTTTTAATATCTAACGTTGTAGACATACACCACAAGGCAAGCTTGCTCACAGATGACATGCCAGTAGTTATCATTCACTAGACTTCATTCATATGTATTAAATGGATCATAGTTTCAGCTACACCTTTACCTTTGTTTTTCAACCATCATCTTATATTCTTGTTATTTAATTTACTGCATTAAAAACCAATCATGTTTTGTTACCTTAACAATAACCCTAACACTTTGAATAAACTTGGTATGCATAACCAATAGCTATTCCCTGTGGGTTCGACACTCTATTTTTACTTATTACTTGCTACTGATTGACTGTGTATACTTGCACATTGTTCAATTAAATCCTACTAACATGCGTAGGTCAAAAGCTTCTTTGTCTTAAAATCAAGAGTTTTGCAATGAACTTAATAAGCAAATGCAAGTTCTCCCAATGTCAAAGCAAAATTGATTTGTCAACCAAATTTACCATTTGTACATCTTTTCATTTGTGCCATGAAAAAACAAATTGCCAATTTATGACTTCCCATTGAGTTTGAATTTCGATTACATATTAGTTAATCTAAACATTACATTACATTACTCTATTAAGCTAACCCCATATCATAATTCAGTACAAGACAGAGAGATAAATGGCAATAATTAATCTCAAGGACAGAACCATAATTCATACTACCCTCTACTAGTCTCCTTATTGAAACTCTAACTTAATAATGTTATCATAGCATCAGCTGAAAAAAGTGTGTATTCCATACCCAATTGTCTTTTTTCTTGAAGAAATCTTTCATCTATTTATTTTGGTGAAGATTGTGCTTTTCATGTAATAACTTCAAAACATTAAGAAAGTATATTCCTCATATTCAGGTAATAATGCAACTTTTGAACTCTAGCAAAAGACTATCACCTTGACTTGAAATATCTGATTAAATTTGAAGTAGATGTTGTGACGGAAAAAATGATAAGTGAGTGGGTAGGAGAAAGATTTGAGTGAAAAATTAAAATGTGGGGTGTATTATTTATAGAGGTAGTAAGTACTAACTAGTGAGTGGGAGAAAGAATAATAATGTTGACTGAGTTGATTGAAAGATTGAAGTTTTATAAACTAAATTTTTAGTTTAGTACCAAAAAAAAATTAAGATATTTTTTGTTTCTTTAAAATTACGAATTTTTAAGTTTACTCTCTCAAAAAAATTTATTCAATTTTACTCTCTATTTGTATTTTATATATAGGGACTATTTTAAGGGATTAAAAATATCATTTTTTGTATATTTTTTTAAAAATAGAGACTATTTTAAAAACTTAAATATTATAGAAGACTAAAATTACTATTAAATTAAAATTTAATATTGACTAAACTTAACATAACGTAATTTTGTAGTGACTAAAAATATATTAAACCCTAAAATAAATGAGTTAGTTGAAAGTTTCCACACCTTCACTTAATATTAGGGGATTTTCGAAGAAAAAAAATTTAAAAATTTCGGGTTTTAGTTAAAAAAGTTAAGAAGGCTATTTAATTAAAATAAAGGTTTACCCATTCACAAAATTGGTCGGAGGAATCCGTTCACTCAGGAATAACTTTGGGATGAGTTACTGATTTGTTTAACATCTCATTATATTCACGATGAATTTCACTAATTTAACCATAAAATTAAACATTTTATTGAATAGATCAACTCTACAAGTTCTTATAAAATTTCAAAACTATTTGATACATCATTTAATATTTTTAAATGAACGTATAATTAATAAGCTTTTAAAAAACACAAATATCAATGTTTAGATTACATAACTACTAATTTAGGAATTATATAGAAATGTGTGCACTTGATCATTGATATATAATGATAAGGCTTAAACTTCTTTTTAGTCTCTGTATGTACATAGGATTTTGGTTTTAATCTATGTATTTGATTTTGTTCTAAAATAGTCCTTGTATAGACCAAAATTCTTTGGTTTTGATCCCTGCTGTTATTTTCCGTTAAAAACCGTCCAGGTGGCAAACGTTTTGATGATGTGGCAAAAAAATTTGTGTGATTGGATTAATGAAAAGAGAGGGACCAAAATCAAAAAACGCATACGTTACAAGAACTAAATCCAAAAAATTCAAACATTGAGAAGAAACATAAAAACCTAAATTCCCAAATCAATTTCATTCTCTCATCTTCTCCCATCTTCATAGTCTCAAACTTACTGTTAATGAGTTGAAGTTTGGATACCTTTACCTTAGCTATTCCTTCATAGGTGTTATGCAGTATAGTCCACGCCTCTTTTGCAACAAGACATGCATTGATTTGTTTGTATACATGTCTGTCAACACCATTGAATATGTCATTCAAGGCTTTGTCATTAGCTTCAGCAGCTTCTATCTCTTCTTTGGTCCATAGATCTTCATCCTTAAACTCTTGAGTAGATGTTCCTTCTTTGGTGGCCATAGTAGGTGGTGTCCAGCCTCTCCTGACTGAGGTCCAAGTGCTTCTTCCAAGTGATTTCAGGAAGACAATCATCTTACCCTTTCAATAATCATAATTAGCACCATTCAGCAATGGTGGTTTTTTGCAATGAAGAGATGGTAGTGCCAAGTTGGCGAACTCCAACAATAGAACCATGAAAAAACTGTAAATGTAGCATTACATGCTGGCGGACAAATTGGAAAAACAACCGATGCTCTTAGAAAAAAAGACACTTTTATAGAAAAAAACCTTTTATATAGAAAAAAAAACAACCGATGTTATTATTTATATATTGTTTTTTGGTGAAAAAAATGGGACCAAAAGTGCAACAAAAATTAAAATAAGGAGCTAAAATGTTTTCATAAAAAAGAGATGGACATAAAATGTACACATTTAGAAATGAAGTTCTAGCCCAACTAATAGAAAATATTGAAACTACTATGGCGAATGTCCTTGAACGGGGATCGAACCTTGATCCCTCCATGTGAGTTTTCAATGGTTTTGCCATTTCATCTACATAAAAAAAATAAGTACTATTTTATACTCCATCCGTACCAAAATATATATCGTTTCGAGAAATATATTTGTACCATAATATATGTCGTTTTACATTACCAATGAAGCATTTAATGCTCTTTTTCCTCTTATACCCTTAATTAATTATTTCTCTTTCTTCTTTCAATTCTATAATTTATCTTTCACATACTATTAATGAAGGATAAATTTGTAAACTAACTCATAGTTTATCTTTTCGATACAACAATGATTAAATTTCTTAATTTGTGTGATATGATCAAAACGACATATATTTTAGTACGGAGGTAGTATAAGAATTCTGAAAAAATTGTGATTTTTTTTTAAAAAAATGAATGTAACTTCACAATAGCTGAAGGATCCTCTAAATGGAATGGAGGATTAAAACATATTTTTATATATGGACTTTAGTTGATGATCACGGTCGTTTCTTGATCAAAATAAAGTTTATTAAGAAAGTAGTACAAGGTAATTAACCTTGGTCGTTTCACAAAGACTCGCAATTAGTTTAACTATAGTAGAACAATTTAAAAACTGTAAATTGTGGGTTTTTGATTTCGAAGCAGAATATAAAAAGTGTTTTAGAATTCAATTGATAAAAACAGTCAATTCATTGGCTTCGGATAACTCGACCTTAATTCTATCATAGATACAAAGAATCATTCAATTAAGTTGTTTATGCTCCGATTGATTATAAAACTAATTATACAAGCGACAATCAGTTTTACACATGAATTCATTCGATTAAGCAAAGAATGCGTTCAGCCAACCATGCAAGGTGAACAAGCGTCACAGAACACAACCAATATCATGACATATTCTTTCAACCTATTGTTAAGCGCAAAACTATATCAATTTCTATTCGGTTTAATCTAAACAAGCGGTGAATTAAAGCGAATAAATCGACTACTGTATAAATTCGAATATAACAATTAAGCAATTGTCTAACACGAATTCATACAGCACAAGAACAAAATTGATGATAGAAAGCATAAACATAATTGAAATTATTATTAAGAAAAGACCTCAAGAATCATAAATCGAGTTCTTACACCAACGAATTGACGGAAGGAATTAGTTCAACATCACAAGCGGCTGCTCTGGGGTTTGATTTCGTAAATTGAGAAGTGTAACCTCTGACCTAGGTCAGATTTTAGCTTTTATAATGTAATAAAACAGGCCACAAAACAATTGGGCCGAAAAATATAAGTTATGCTGAAAATAATAAAGTTCTTGTAAGTATGGAACATTGACGAGTAAATATGACTACTTTGAGTTCTGAATTAGCTTTTGACTTCAACATGAAAGTTGTATCTCCGTGTCTTAGATTTCCAACGCAACTGGCCTCGCCTCAATCCGATATTCCTAGCTCCAGATATGGTCTGCGCAATGAGAAGGTGTCAAATTACTATTTATTATGAAAATAAATAGAAAAACTGAATTATTAGCAATACTAGACTCTAAACATAAAACATGCTAAAAACACGAAAATAGTGGGAGAAGTCATAAATTGCCTCAGCATAGTGATTAAAAAGTGCACTAAAAATGCACTGATCAAATTCCCCCACACCTAAGTTTTTGCTCTCCGTGCAAAACTCAAAATGAAAACTCTTTTTTTTTAGTCACAAGCAGTCAACATATTACAAGTTTCAAGCTTCAAACCTTGGGTTAAAATTCAAAAATTGACATAATTCTTATCGATCAACTATCCATGATAATCTTGCGTGTGTGTGTGTACTGTCTCCTACTGTCAACCAAAGTAATGTCAACATCCCTCTCTGAAACTACCATTCTAAATGCTAAGCCGTCTTTCGTTTCCTATAATTTTGGATTTCACCAGGATTTCAGTCTAGGGGGGCTATTTCTTTTCAAGAGATCCAGAGCTTTTCTATTTCAGTACATGGGCAACTTCTTTCAAGCTTTATTATTTATTATTATTTATTGTTCTTAAGTTTTAGGTACTACTTCACCTTATCACCTGACGGGATCTTACTTGTGATAAGTCCAACCTGTTACTCAGAATAGAGCATCCTACACAGCACTTGTTCCTCCAGTTTCAGGCACAGGAACTTGTTCCTCCAGTTTCGGGCACAGGAACTTATTATCATTATTTTTAGCTCTCAAGAAGTTTCCCTTTTTCTTTAATTATTAGCAATGATCAGTCTATCTTTTACTTTAGCCTTACCCCCACACTTAGTTATAATCATACCCTTCATTATATTCAAATTCAGAGAACTTAGTCTAGAGAATGTGTATTTCAAAGATTTATCTAGACATTACTAAGTTTGACAGTGTTCAAGTAGTTGTGCATTAAAGTGCAAAGACAATCATGTCAAGTATCAAAACGAAAATTTCCAAAAATTGCACCAACCCTACAGTTATCTGCTCTAGCCTTATAACAAGTGCTTACTCATGAAACTTTAATTTTTAAAACTAAATGTAAAATCTCCCTCCCCCACACTTAAATCAGACATTGTCCGCAATGTAATAATAAACATAAAGTGAGAGTAATGGAAGGAACACACCCGAGGGGTCAAGGTCGAATTGTATCTTTCATGTCCGGTGGTTTCCTTGGAGGCCTTTCCAATCGATGAACACGTGGGATGAGAAAAGATAGATAACAAGTGAACTTGGATATTAGAAAACAATCTGGTGGCTTAGGAGGAATAACATGCACATATGGTAAATCTGCAATAACAAAAGCATGAGAATCATAAAATTCACAATTAGTTTGTGAGTCAAATATAATAGGTGGAATGGATGCACAAATGGCAAATGACGGCTGCAAGTTGCGTGGCTTAATCGGATGCTCCATAAAAACTATATCTGCTATAGGCAATGGTTGCCTATGGTTAAAATCCACTTTTTTAGTGTCAAATTTAACAATTATTGAATTTCCTTGAATTGCTGCACAAGTGGTTGGCGGCATCAAAATATCTTCACCTGAAATAGCTACACTGTTCTCATGATAAACATTACAAACACCACATTTACAAGCAAAAATTTCAAGAGATTTATCTACTTCAAGCGAAGTATATAATTCATCCGAATCAGATTTCAATAAATATTGTGGTGTAAACTCTTTCATGCATCCACTCGAATTTATGTTGCTTATATTTTGTTCATCAAATGAAACAAATATTGTTTTAACCCGCTCACCTGGGGTTTCATCAACACTTGTATCACATTGCATTACCTCGAATAGTGCAACAGGTTGTACATCATCATGAGACATCTTTTTCTCTTGAAATTTATGGGCGTTAGAGACCATTTGTTCAACTTGGACATTTAGAACTTGAATAGAAGATTCCACTTGCAAATTATATTCATTCATTTGCTTGATAGCTTCTTCTAAATATGATAGTGTGTCCGCTGATACATTTTGTTGAGATTGTTGATATGGCCAAATAGGCTGCTCTTCAAGATATGAATTTTGTTCCCAATAGTATTGTCCTTGAAGATCACCTACACCTTGCGTCTCACTACAAATATTAGTATCTAACAATATAGGACATGGAAGAACAAATTTTACAAATTACGAGTGGAATATGATTTTGAGACCATCCTTGTTCTCCTTCTTTTTGCATCAAATTAGCAAGATAAGTCAATTCATCCAATGAGTTCATAATTTTTTTTTTGAAAAAAATAAAATAAATTGAAACAAATAAAATAAATGATTTTTTTTAAGAGAAGATAAAATAAAATCTACTTTTTTTTATAGAATTTATATTTTGAACTAAGCTAAAAAAAATTTACCTAAAATTTCTATTTACTAATCCTAATATTGGTTAAAAACCGACTTAAAGTCCCCTGCAACGGCGCCAATTTGATCACGGTCGTTTCGTGATCAAAATAAAGTTTATTAAGAAAGTAGTACAACGTAATTGACCTTGGTCGTTTCCCAAAGACTCGCAATTAGTTTAACTATAGTAGAACAATTTAAAAACTGTAAATTGGGGGTTTTGATTTCGAAACAGAATATAAACAGTGTTTTAGAATTCAATTGATAAAAACAGTCAATTCATTGGCTTCGGATAACTCAACCTAAATTCTATCATAGATACAAAAAATCATTCAATTAAGCTGTTTATGCTCCGATTGATTATAAAACTAATTATACAAGCGACAGTCAGTTTTACACACGAATTCATTCGATTAAGCAAAGAATGCGTTCAGCCAACCATGCAAGGTGAACAAGCGTCACAGAACACAGCCAATATCATGACATATTCGTTCAACCTAATGTTCAGCGCAAAACTATATCAATTTCTGTTCAGTTTAATCTAAACAAGCGGTGAATTAAAGCGAATAAATCGACTACTGTATAAATTCGAATATAACAACTAAGCAATTGTCTAACACGAATTCATACAGCACAAGAACGAAATTGATGATAGAAAGCATAAACATAATCGAAATTATTATTAAGAACAGACCTCAAGAATCATAAATCGAGTTCCTACACCAACGAATTGACAGAAGGAATTAGTTCAACATCACAAGCGCCTGCTCTGGGGTTTGATTTCGTAAATTGAGAAGTGTAACCTCTGACCTAGGTCAGATTTTAGCTTTTATAATGTAATAAAACAGGCCACAAAACAATTGGGCCGAAAAATATAAGTTATGCTGAAAATAATAAAGTTCTTGTAAGTATGGAACATTGACGAGTAAATATGACTACTTTGAGTTCTGAATTAGCTTTTGACTTCAACATGAAAGTTGTAGCTCCGTGTCGTAGCTTTCCAACGCAACTGGCCTCGCCTCAATCCGATATTCCTAGCTCCAGATATGTTCTGCGCAATGAGAAGGTATCAAATTACTATTTATTATGAAAATAAATAGAAAAACTGAATTATTAGCAATACTAGACTCTAAACATAAAACATGCTAAAAACACGAAAATAGTGGGAGAAGTCATAAATTGCCTCAGCATAGTGATTAAAAAGTGCACTAAAAATGCACTGATCAAATTCCCCCACACTTAAGTTTTTGCTCTCCGTGCAAAACTCAAAATGAAAACTCTTTTTTTTTAGTCACAAGCAGTCAACATATTACAGGTTTCAAGCTTCAAACCTTGAGTTAAAATTCAAAAATTGGCATAATTCTTATCGATCAACTATCCATGATAATCTTGCGTGTGTGTGTGTACTGTCTCCTACTGTCAACCAAAGTAATGTCAACATCCCTCTCTGAAACTACCATTCTAAATGCTAAGCCGTCTTTCGTTTCCTATAATTTTGGATTTCACCAGGATTTCAGTCTAGGGGGGCTATTTCTTTTCAAGAGATCCAGAGCTTTTCTATTTCAGTACATGGGCAACTTCTTTCAAGCTTTATTATTTATTATTATTTATTGTTCTTAAGTTTTAGGTACTACTTCACCTTATCACCTGACGGGATCTTACTTGTGATAAGTCCAACCTGTTACTCAGAATAGAGCATCCTACACAGCACTTGTTCCTCCAGTTTCAGGCACAGGAACTTGTTCCTTCAGTTTCGGGCACAGGAACTTATTATCATTATTTTTAGCTCTCAAGAAGTTTCCTTTTTTCTTTAATTATTAGCAATGATCAGTCTATCTTTTACTTTAGTCTTACCCCCACACTTAGTTATAATCATACCCTTCATTATATTCAAATTCAGAGAACTTAGTCTAGAGAATGTGTATTTCAAAGATTTATCTAGACATTACTAAGTTTGACAGTGTTCAAGTAGTTGTGCATTAAAGTGCAAAGACAATCATGTCAAGTATCAAAACGAAAATTTCCAAAAATTGCACCAACCCTACAGTTATCTGCTCTAAACATAAAACATGCTAAAAACACTAAAATAGTGAGAGAAATCATAAATTGCCTCAACATAGAGTGATTAAAAAGTGCATTAAAAATGCACTGATCAGTAGACCAAATAATTTTTAGTAGACACCTCCAAAAGATGTAAATCAAAAAGAGTTTAAAGACGAAATAAAGTTTTATTTTTGTTGACAAAAGATAAAATAAAGTTAGCTAGTCAATTAGTAGACTATTTCCTTCACGCCAAATATGGTCGATATGTACTATTAAAGTTTGATATTGTAATATTTTATTTTATTTTATTTTATTTTTGATAATTGATATAGTAATATTTTATATTAATGTAACAAACAAAATATTTAGTTTTAGGCTTAAATGCATTTTTTTGTCTTCCAATTTAGTAATTTTTAAGCTTTTAGTTCCCATTTCATTTTAATGATGTGGCATATGATTGACTAGGAGATGTTATTTTACATGTCATTAATGTTATTTAATGTTATTAGTCTTTTTTTTTGTTATATTTAGTTTTATTAGTTAACTAGTATGATCCCCGCGCATGGCGCGATATAAGTGTCATTTGAATTTTGTATATATTTATTTTATATATTTAATTTGTTTATGTAAAGTTTTTTTTATACATGCATCAAATAAAATAACTATCATATGATTTGATTATATATATATAGTGTTGACAAAATGAGCTATATCCCATTAGGGATGGAAAACCAAGCCCAAAAAAATGTAGAGTTTGAGCCTTAAAATTATTGCTTGAATTTAATTAGGATTTTTTAGTACGGTCTTAAAAAGTATGTTTGAAATATGAGCTAATAAGAACACTTTTTATTTTAAGAAGTTAGATAAAATTCATAAATAAAATAAGGGACTTCATCCAATCTAATAAGAACACTTATTTAAAATTTAGGATTTTTGTAATCATTCATATGTGTAAAATTTAGGATTGCTTTCAGCCGCCACTCTATCTCTTAAAATATATGATTGCTTGCTCCTTTTGTCTCTACATGCTTTTCGGTATTAATTATGTCGAATTTTTTAATTATATTGTTATATTTGTTTAAATTGTGTTGATGTTTAATTTATCTCATAAGTTTGAGTTTCACACAAATTTGTTTGTTTTTAAAAAAATTAAATAACATCAATATATTTTTTGTAATAGCACAATTGTAAAAAACGCTAAAAACATTAATGATTTGGCAGGCCGGCCCGCCAACTCGCTTGTCCGCCAATAAATGGAGTGAGGTAGGATTTTAGACTCAGCTCGTCTCAGCTCATTTTTTAGCTTGGTGCGTCTAAACGGGGCTGGCATGCCCGCTTTGCAATCCCTAGCTACGGGTAGACCGCAATCTGCATAAATTAAAAAATCTTAAAAATAAAAAATAAAAAACAAAAAGTAAATATGATGTTTTTATGTGTATTTTTTATAATAATTTGGTTAACACTGATATATGTTGTTTGCTCTTTTGATATCAAAAATTAAACAATACTAATTATTGGCATTTTTATTTATTTCGGGTTATTTTTAGATAATTATAAAATATATCCTCATATTATATACCACACTCTTAATTTCATTTCTTATTGATCTCTTAACTTATAACATTTATTTATTTATGGCTTAATTATACATTTGGTCCCAAACGTTTATTTTATGTTTCAATTTGGTCCCAAACGTTTTAAAAGTTTCAAATAAGTCCCAATGATTTATAACATTTGCATTAATTAGTCCCTTTCGTCAAAAAATTTCTTCCCAATTTGTAGGCCCATATATAAATTTTTTGAAACGTATTTGAAATCCAATCTCCTGGAAGTTGTACCGTTGTTTGTTCTCCTCCAAGAGAAGCAAATTGTCCATAATGTTTGTACCTTTTGTTCATATATAGGATGTTGTTATGGTTTTAAGGTGTTCAATGTTCATCAATATTATATAAGATTCAAGACATATAAATGGAAGGTAAACAATACCATTTGATTAAAACAGTCTGTAAGATAAGCTCCTTGTTGAGCAGCTACCTAAAATGATTCAAATTTGGAATTCACAATCATAACATATATAATAATTAAGATGACCCAGCTTTTTAGTATGAAATGTGCATATATAAGTATGAAGAACATGTACCTGAGTTGTTGCAAGAAAAATTTCACCTGAGAATCAACTTTGGAAACAACTTGTTTAAAGTATTCAATGTCCACTACTGTAGAAAGACTTTTCTAAGAATTATTTATAAATGTTTATGACTTATTCGAACCATTTAAAACGTTTGGGATCAAATTGAAACAACCAATGTAGAAATCTTGTTTGAAATAACTCTCACTACTTGCGTTGATTTCAGATAGTTGATTAATTTTGGGAGTCATTTTGTATTGACTTAAGCAAATGAGAAACACAAAAATATAGTTCGACATGAAATGAAATTGTGAAGATGTTGTGGAAATCTACAATATATTTATAGTGAATTTTAGAAACACAAAAATAAATTTTATTTATTATATTTAATTTAATATTGACCGTTTTATTTAAATAATTATAATTTTTACGTATCTGACAAATATATTTCTGAGACATAAAACTGATATTGTAACGTTTGTCTGATTTAATTTAATTGTTTTGTGATTGACAAAATAATTTAATTTAATATCAACCGTTTTATTTAAATAATTATGATATTTGCGTAACTGACAAATATGTTTATTAGATATAAAATTGATATAGTAACGTTTATCTGATTTAATTTAATTCTTTTGTAACTGACAAAATAATAATAAAACATAAATATAAAATTTAAACGTCATCAGCACAAAATTGAAACGTTAAAATTATTAATTTAAAATGTCAAGTCATAGTCATCAATGATAATAATACACGTGTACTATTTTTCTATGAAAAATGTCTCATTTATATATGTTGTAGATTTATTTTTTTGTTTCCAGCAATTATATTTCATTGCTATAAAATAGCAAACATTATTACCTAATTTATTTTTATTGATGTGAGAGATGATAAAAAACAAATATTGGAGAATATGATATTATTTTTATGACTATGTTTTTTATGTGTATTTATTATAATTATTTGATTAAGATTGATATATGTTTTTTGCTCTTTTGACATAAAAAATTAAACAATACTAATAATTTGCTTTTTTCATTCATTTCAGGTTTTTTTTGGATAATTATATAATTTATCTTATGATTATATATCACACTCTTTATTTCATTTCAGCTTAATTTCTTAACTTTCAACATTTATTTATTTATGTGATGTCGGATTATTTTTACATGTTAAACCAAATTATATTATTTTTTTCCTTATTTTTTTGTCAAAATATTTTATTTTATTTTCACTTTTAATTATACAGTAAAAAGAGTCTTTGTAACTCATGAAGTGTTGTTGTAACATATAATTGGTAACTTGAATCATACATGCGGCAACTGATGTGAAATAATTTTGTATTTAGGACAAAAATACATGTCCTCGTCTAAAATAACTTTTTTGTTACACTGACATACAATGTACCACCAATTCTTGGTATCAGTGATGCATTTGATTGTTCCCAACACAACAAAAGATGATTCCTACATTAAATCAAATAAATAATTATTGTTTATATGAAATAAAAATTAAAGTTGTTTTCATATAAGGCCTAATTAAGAACATGTCACAAATATATTATATATTAATAAAATAATATAACAAATAACATATAAACTAAACACTTTCAAATCTTTGAACCGATCAATTGTTATCTTAGGTGTGACATTGAGAAAATCATCTTCATCACTCACGCTATTAGGGTCTTGGAGCAAGCATAGTTGAAGAGAAGAAGTATTGTTTTTTTTTAGCATCCTATTATTTAAATTCAAATTCACAATTAATAAAGTAATAATTTCATGTACGTTACTCATGTAATGAAAGTCTATAAATAATTGGGATGCATTGTTGTACCTATCCTTTAGAACATTGACGCTTATAAAATCAGGATTAAACAACAACTTAGTCGATAATAATGAATTTTGAATCGTTGCAGATCCTACAAAAAATACATAGTCAGAAACAGTTATATACTCATATATCCAAAAACAATTTTGTAAAGTTTTTTTTTATTGTAACAAAATAACTTGCCATATCTTGATTTTAGCCATTAACACAACGACTAATGTATTTTCAGTCTTGTCAGCCGCAACGAAGGCATTCAGTTCGTTCACATATTGACCAAAAATGGTAACTTTGAATTTGAATTTGTTTAAGTAATATATATGATTAATTTATTCGTAAGAATCAAAATATTATTGTATATATTATAATATGTGAAATTACATGATGCACTAACCCATCATAGTCCAACTGAATTGCAGTCATTTTAGTTTTCAAACCATTTCACTCGTACTACTTTTCAATACCAACTCCGGTTAGCATTCCCTTAACATCTATAAAATATATAAAATTTATTTTATTAATATAACATGATGACAATGTTTAATTATAAATATAAAATCATACATAAAATATATAAATTTCTTACCATAAAGATAATCGATATCGTAATCAGGAGCAAACACTGGAAGAGGACTTTCAATCTTATAAATATTAGAAGGAACTTTTTTTGAATCATAAATTTTAACCTTTGTGTGAAACTGAAAGTTAAGTTTATATTCATGCCTAGTAGTTTTCTACAACCACCGTTATCAACTACTCCAAAATTAGTTATTGAGTAGACATTACCTTCTATAAGTTGTTTTTCAAACTTATAAATTAAAGTGCGACGCACTATGCCATGAATCTTGTTTCCCTGTCCAATGCAATAATAATGTAAATTTGACTTATAACCATTCTTACCTTTGAATCCATTAGAATCATGTCAAATGAAAATATTTGATTGTTGCGAGCCAAATCTCGAACAAACCACAATCGAATTACACGAACAACAACATCCAAAGTCCCACTCTTTGCGTTGATTTCAGATATTTGATTGATTTTGGGAGCCATTTTATATTAACTTAAAGCAAATGAGAAACAAAAAAATGAAAAAGACAAAAATATAGTTGGAATATGAAACAAAATTGTGAAATTTATGTGAAAATCTACAATTATTTATAGTGAGTTTTTGAAGCACAAAATTAAATTACATTTATTATAATTTTAATTTAACATTGAACGCTTTATTTAAATAATTATGATTTTTACGTAGCTGACAAATATTTTTATCACACATAATACTGATATCGTAACGTCAATCTTATTTAATTATTTTGTAACCGAATGAATAATTTAGTTTTATATTGACTGTTTTATTTATATAATTATGATTCTTACGTAACTGAAAAATACTTTTATGACACATAAAAGTATTATCGTAACGTTTATCTGATTTAATGTTATACTTTTGTAACTGACAGAATAGTAATTTGTCCTTAAATATAAAATCGAAACGTTAAATATATTAATTTAATAAACATAACGTTAAAATCATAATGTATAATAATGCCTAATAGTACACGTGTACTATTTGTTGAATGAAATAATACGCTGGAACTCACAAACATTAATGTGGAATTATACTAAATCAAATTTATTTTGTCAATTCTTTACTTATTTTACTATTATTTACTCTTAACAATTCAAATATATATATATATTTGTCTGCGTTTTTTACTTTTCATGTGTCAATACTGATAATTTTCTTATTTTTATTTATTTCAGGTATTTTTGGGATAATTCTATTATCTATCTTATGATTAAAATATCACAATATTAATTTGATTTCATCTTACTTTCTTTAACTTTTATCATTTATTTATTTATGTGATGTCGCATTAATAAATAAATGTGTAACCAAATTGTATTATTTTTCTGCTTTATTTTTGTATTCATTATTATTAAACTTTTTTTTTGTGTAAATGATCGATTAATGTCAAAATGAATTAATACGCTGGAACTCACAAACATTAATGTGGAATTATACTAAATCAATTTTATTTTGTCAATTCTTTACTTATTTTACTATTAATAACTTTTAACAATTCAAATATATATATTTGTCTGTGTTTTTTACTTTTCATGTGTCAAAATGAATTCTTTTGTGCTTATTTATGTACAAATATAGATTTCAAAAAAAAAAATTAAAAATCAAATTTTCTTTGGTAATAAAATTCTAAATGACATCCCTATCTCTATCTATCTATACTATTTACAATTACAATGGGTGTAATTATGAACCTATTAATTGCAAATTCATTCTAATGCCTTTCTTGCCAAGTGTCACACTATCACCACCCCATCTTTTCATTTCATTATTATTATTATTTATTAATTATTAATTATTATTATGATTATTATTTATTATTATTATTACTATTATACTATCTAAACTATATACCATTTTTATTATTATTATTATTATTATTAAATTAAACATATTATTAAATGGAGAATTTGAAAGTATTTCATCTATAGTATTTTAAATAATATTTGTACGATTAATTTTGAAATTTTTATTTTAAAAAAATTAATTAATTTTGATATTTAACAGTAAAATATCATCAAATAAAAAAAAAATATTAAGAACTTCCACAAAATTCATATACAATTTTTATTAAATGTAACATACAAATTTGCTTATTTATACTATTATTATTTAGGACCCTTTTTTCAAAAGAATTTGTCCACATGATATCCTTACATGCATTCTTCTCCCATATCAAATTTAGCAATAAATGCTATTGTTTCAACAAAAAGTTATGGCTATTAATTGTAACCTTTTTTTTTTTTGGTCATAATTGTGACCTTTTTTTTTTGTAGATCACTAGGACTTAATACATGTAATTATTTTTTTTTTAACATTACTAGCAATAACTGAACACGTTTTTTTTGCCATAATACACGTTAGTTTTTTTTTTTGCCAATTATTGTAAAAAAATTAAAAAAAAAATATGCGGTTTAACCAAAAAAATATGATTTATTAATATCTATTGAAATGAATGAATATGATGACGGGGTGCATAACAAGTGGCCATTATTTGTTTACTTTTTGAATTTGCTTAATAGGAATTTTTTTTTTTACCAAAGGAATATTATGTTTAGCAACTATTAATTCGGTTGATTAAAAAATAGCCACAATAAAAAAACAACTAAAAATCATAATGACAATTATACTACTATTTGTTTTCCATATTTGTTGATTCCTTATTCCATATTTGTATGTATACAACTTAATCACCAAGAAAACTAGGTTTGGCAGTATAAATATGGTGTCCCTCATACCGTTTATTTTACACTCAATTCTCCATAATATTATTTACGTTCTTAATTCTTCAATGTCAATGATATAACTCCTCCTTCTTCTTCTTATTTTATTTTCTTTCTTCTAATTCTAATTTCTTATTTATTTCATATTTATTTTATTTTTTTAATTATTTTTGCAGGAACTATTGAACTCTTCAACCTCAACACGACCAATATGTTAACGGTAATTCATCATAGACTTTCACAATTTTTCTAATTTTATATTATTGTACCTTTTCAATATTTGTCGATAAAAATTATATGTATTTTTTGTTATTTATATCTGTAGATAGAGATGTGAATTTCTTTTCTAATAAACTTACTTTTATCAATTTATATGATGTTTTTGCACAATTTTTATCTTTCATGTTATTGATTTTTTCTCCTTCTTATTTATTTTTTGTTTGTTGTTTGATCTATTATCAGGATTTGTAAAGTTGGAGATCAAAGACACACATAACACAAATAAAGATCTATGATTAAGTGAAGTTAGAAAGTTTTACGACAACACAAATGGAGATCAAAGTTTGACACACATAAACATATATTTCTAATTAATTTTACTGCAACAATTCAATTATTTGTATAATAATTTTTCTTGGCTCAAGAAAATTAGTATAGAGGATGATTCTAATGAAAAGTCCTTTTATAATCTTTTTTGTTAATGACTATGTGCGTGTCACGTTTTTTCATTGTATTTTTTATTTTAAATAATTTGTAATTTATATTATGTCTAATTATATGTTTTGTTTTTAAAGATCTAATTATATATTAGAATTTAGGTTTTCAATCTATATTTTTTTTTGGTAAGAGGTTTTCGATCTATATACTTTAGTTGAATATTTTTAATTGAATATCAAATATGTATAAGGTGCATCTAAAGTCAACTCTCATAATGTACAACATTCATATATATATATATATATATATATATATATATATTGATTCAAAAAAAATATTAAATTGATTTGGCAGTAAAAATATTTGTATATGTTGTTAAGGATATGAAATATTCTAAGTTTTTGAAGTAATAGATCAAATATTTTTTTATGATCAATCCACTAATTAATAAAATACTATAATAATTGAATTTTGTATTTTAAATTTAGGATTCTTCTTTCAAAAGAAATTATACACATGACATTACCACATGCATTCTTCTCTCATATCATTTTACCAATTAATGTCATTCTCATGTTTTGATTCAAAAAAAAAAATGGCATTCCCATATACTTTTGCTTAATTGATGCTGATTTATACTCTAACTATAATTGAAGATTCAAGATTTCAAATGCAGTAATTATGATTCATACTATTAAAATGGAGATGATTTTATATCATAATATTTATTTAAAACATTTTATTTTAATAATAATTTCGTACGATGTAATTAAAAAATTAAAAAAATATATCAATTAGGACATAATCATATCAACTAAAAGCTCACAAAAAAATAATAATATTCAGAAATTTTAAATATTTAGTCAAAATATTTGTTAAAAAATAAAATTTAGTCAAAATAGTCAAAGGTTATGAAATTGTACAAATAGGAAACGTGGAGGGTTAAAATTGCACATTTAAAACTTGGGGGGTTGCACGTTTGTGAAATTTGAGGGGCCAAAACTGCAATTTAGCCTTTTTTATATGTACGTATTTAAATCGACCCATCCAAATTTCCCTCCTTCTAAAAATTAATCAAATCAATCCGTCCAAATTCAAATATAAATTGGCTATCACAATTGATATAATTTCTATCAATTCTTTCTTTTTTGGTACTAATTGGCTCATTAAACGCATTTACATAATGCGGTATATATGTTATCACACAATTAATTGGAAGTAATGAGAGTTTGAATGTTGTTGTTGATGTAATTCATTGTTGGTCAAATATTTACATTCATATAATTACTAATATTAGTTTTTTAATCATGTATTATCTTAAAAAAAAAATCATTGTATTGTACATAACAACAAAATTCAGACATATAAATTAAGTTTTCACAACAACTTGACAAATGTATTTCATACTCATCGATATTTTACAGAGGAAATTGAAATTTGATGGTTCGTGTAGTAAGACTTTGGTATGTCAAAGATCTTGCTTCGATCAATTTTCAACAGAAATGGTCAAGATGAACAACAATGTATGTTTATTGTATTATAGATTCCATTTTTTTTAGAGGTGATCAACAAATTACTATTCTTTTTTACTTTATTTTGTTTTTTCATTTTAAAAGCAATCATATTCATGCCACTGTTTGTCGAGATCTCATATACAAATATGAAAATGAAATGAAAATTATTTAATTTGCATTTTTTTAGAAATATGAAAATTTGGTAATTTCTTTAGATTATGAAAATTTGCATATGAAATACTAGACAAGTCACAAGACATGCTTAATATGGTAATTGTTTTAGATTATTTTTGTTATATATTTATCTTACTATTAATACTACGAGACAAATTTATTTATTTTTTGTTGTTTTAGGGGATTTTAAAAAAAATTATAGATAGCGTATAGTTTTACTTACTCACATATTAATACTAGATAATTTTTTAAAATTTATACATGGCCTAGATTTATACACATATATATTAAAATGAGATAGTATTTTTATTTTGGAATTTATATGATGTCTTTTTTTTTATAATTTATATCGGACCTATATTTTAAGAAATATCTTTAGGTTATTTTTTTAGGTCATACTAACCAGTGCTAAAGATTAAATATTCTCTTAAAATTGTGCATTAAATTTATGAAAAATTTAAAAGTTGAATTAAAGATTTTAATAAAATATTTTCTTATTTTAATAATTAATTTAACACTTTTTGTTTTCCTAAGGGTGTTTGTTTTTAAAAAAACATTTACACGAGATCTTATACTTTCACTTATATATTAATACACAAGACTATTTTTTGTATTTTTTTTACGGTGCTCTAATTTAACTGGGACCTATTTTATTAATTTATAAGAGGAATTTATATATTTTAAAATTCATACGAGTCTTTTTTAATTATAATTTATATGAGACCGATACTTTTACGCATATATTAATATGGAGAATATATTTGTATTCATGTATGTATACATAAAACTACTTTTTGATTTCAAGGGTAATGTGAAAATTAAATAATATAAGATATATTCGAATAATCATGTTAAAAGAGGTATTTTGAGGTTGTCGAAAAAAAAGATATATTTGAATAATTTTTTTTGTTATTTTTGTTTCATATTTATTTTACTATGGATATTATGAGATTAATTTGACATTTTTTGTTTCTTTAGAAGGCTTTTTTTAAAAAAAAATGTATAAAAGTATATTTTTATAAGTATATTTTTTTATAAAAGTAACTAATTTTAATATTTAAGCGTAAAATATCATCAATAAAAATAAAAAATATTAACAACTTCCACAAAATTCATATATAATTTTTATTAAATGTAACATATAAAATTTTTATTATTATTTTTAAACTGAACATATTATTAAATGGAGAATTTGTAAGTATTTCATCTATTTCATCTATAGTATTTTAATAAAGAACGTAAGGTGACTTTAGTATTTCATCTATTGAGTATTATTACATACCATAACTTTATGTGACTTTGAAATAACGCAAGGTTCTTAGAAACATGTTTACTACTATCTTTGTTTCTTATTATTATAAGAGTCAAATGCATTTTTTGGATTCATTAAAAAAATTATGTATTTGGATTCATTAATAGATCATAAACATCATATTTTTAATGAATCTATAAAGTACAATTGTCTCTTATAATAAAGAACGGAAGTACTCCCTCCGTCCCGAAATAGAGAAAAATGGTCAAAGAAAGTTGATGCATTTGGATCAAATTTTTAACTATATACATCAATTTCCTTTGACTCATTTTCTTTAATATTTTAGGACGGAGTTGTAGTAATTAAGAAGTTTCTTATCATTATCTTTTTGAACCAATTTTACTTCCTACGATTATAGTTAACAAAATTATCCGAAGAATGACCGGTTACTTGCCAATATTTACAAAATGAAGGAGATTCTCATTTAATTTAAACATTTTAAAAATAATTTTTTAATTGCATTATTAATAAGGACTTATAATTTTGTACATAATTTATTGAATAATTTTATTGTAATTTTTATTTATATATATTTAAAAAGTATATTTGTGTGGATAATTTTACATAATCTAAAACCTACAAAAAAAAATCTACGCAAATTTTTCCCGTGCGAGCACGGGTCTCAATAAATCCTAGGTGGCAATCTTCTCAATAAATCTATTCTTAGGTGGCAATCTCTCAATGAGTCAAAATTCATGTGTTTTCTATAAGTTTAAGCTAGAGAAACCTGGTTCGATTCCCATCAAAGACAAAATGACAATTTTTTTTGATATTTTTCTATGAACAAACTAAGTGTTCCTTAATGTATCACTCTTCGATTCCTACTCAAGACATTTTTTCAATTATGAAACATTTTATTTTACTTTTTAAGTTCCTTAATGTACCATTATTCGATTACCACCCATGACACTTTTTCAATCATAAGACATTTTATTTTATATTTTAGAATTCCTTATGTATCATTCTTCGATTCTCACTCATGAAACTTTTTTAATTATGATACATTTTTCTTAATAACTTTTCCATAACTATTTTTTTTTAATCATCATAAAAAATTTAGTTGATTCAAATGCTACTATTACATAAGTATAAGTATCCAAACAATTATATGTATTAATTTTTTTAAAATAAAGTTGTATGAATTAATATATACTATTACACAAATATTATTATGATAAAAAAAGTCATAATTTCTCAAATAAAAGTATATTTTATTAATTTAATTTTTAACTTTTTTTCACATACAAAATTAAACTCATCTCTATCTATCATTTTTTTATTACTAAGTTGTACCAAATATAAATCATACTTATTCCTATTTTATTAGTATTTTATTAAGAACATATTTTTATTCTTATATTAATACAATAAACCCATTTTTTGTAATTTTTATGATGACTTATATTTACACTTATATTAATATCAGTGCCTATCTTTATAATTTACACGGGATCAATATTAATAATCATATGTTAATACAAGAGCTTATTTTATTTTTTAAAAAAATGAGACTTTATATTCATATATCAAAACAAGGTCCTATATTTTTTTTTTAAATTGCCACGGGATGGGAGAAAAAATATCATATCGTTGAGAACGGAATTAGTGGGAGATCATTATCCAAAATATTAGCTATGACTTATAATTACACTCATGTTAATATGAATGTATTTTGATTTTGTAATTTATACAAGACAATATTTATATTTATATATTAAAACAGATCATATTATTTTTGTAATTCCTACAGGGATGGAAAGAAAACATCATATTGTTGAGAACGGAGAGTGGAATATCACTCTCCACTATGTTCTATCTCTTTAAAATCCTTAAATATATAATTATTTTGTATAGTTTAATAATAGTAATTAGAAAAAAATAAATTCCATGACAAAAAAAATTCATTAATTAAAAATAAAATACAAAAAATAAAGATAAATTAAAAAAAAATTAATATTTCAACTAATCTATTTTATCTTTAATTATATATATATAATATAATTTTTATGCGTCAAAAAAAATATATTAATATAATTTTGAATTTTAACCCGTACATTTGTACGGGTTAGTTATACTAGTTGATTATAAATAATAAATTACAAAATATTAAAGAGATAAGCAAGTTCATACTGATTGAACGTTAAACAAAGGATACAATAATTTATTCAAAACTAAAAGGAAAACAAAGCAACAATTAAAATACGAAATCGCAATATTAATTTTTGTTAGTCTTGACGTTCTTCAAATTGCTTTTTGAGGTTGAATTGACTGGACTTCCATTGCGAAAAGGATAAGATCTTTTTAAGGGATTATCAACGGTTGACTCTGATGTTAAATCAATAGTAGGATCTTCTGAATTTGTAGAAGACTTTACAGTTTCATCAAAGTTGCTGAGAAGATTCTGTAACAATATAATTATTATAAGGATTAGTGTAATTAAAATAATATTAATATCGTGATTAATTAATATATTAATATCATGTTAGATATTTCTAATTGGAAAATATTTATTTAATTATTATAATTTCAATCATTACCTGCGCAATATCATCATTTTCAATCCTTTCATTGGTACTAATAGTTACGCTCAAAGTGGGTGCATTAACAACATCAGTATTCTATTTTGAAAAATTATAAAAAATAATTAGTCATAACATATTATTAATATTATTAAGTTATTGTGTTTAATAATACATATTAAAAAAAATGAAAAGTATAATTATGTCTTTGTCAGATTGTGTTTCTTTAAACTTCAAAATCAATTCTTCTGAATTGCAGATCTTCTTCACTTTATAAGATAATTCGAACTGAGAGTCACTGTTAATTTTTGACTCAACCTTAAATAAAAGAGTAGAACCAACCAAGACAGAAATCTCTTCTGGAATAACTTCAGATGATATATCCTATACAAAAACAATTGATTCCTTTAGACGTATAAATACAAAGAATATATCAATATTAATATTTTTTGTATCATATTTTTTAGGGATTCAAACACAATACCTCATTAGACTCAATCATTTCAGACACGGATTTCTTGAACAAAGTGGTTGCGCCTTGATCAAATATCACAAATGTTGCAGAGTCTGTTGAATCAACCACACAAACCTTTATAATGTATCTATAAGATAAAATAATTAAAAAGCAATATTTATACAATTTATTCACTTACACTTTTCATGTATATCATGTGTGAAATATATATGTTACATCTGGAAAACATTGTCAACATGTTTATTGCATTTAGGGCAAAAATACATGTCCTCATCTGAAATAACTTTTTTGTTTGTGACATGCAGTGTACCACCAATTATCTGTATCAATGATGCATTTGATTGTTCCCAACACAACAAAAGATGATTCCTACATTAAATCAAATAAAAAGTTATTGTTTATATAAAATAAAATCAAAGTTGATTCATATATGGGCTAATTTTGAACATGTCACAAATATAATAATAACATAATATGACAAATAACATATAAACTAACCACTTTCAATGATTTGAACCGATCAATTGTTATCTTAGGTGTGACATTGAGAAACTTTTTTTGAATATTAAAAGGAACTTTTTTTGAATCATAAATTTTAACCTTTGTGTGGAACTGAAAGTTAAGTTTATATATTCATGCCTAGTAGTCTTATACGAACCACCATTACCTTTGAATCCATTAGTATCATGTCTAATGAAAATGTTTGGTTGTTGCGAGTCAAATCTCGAACAAACCACAACCGAATTACACGAACAACAACATTCAAATTCTCACTCTTAGCGTTGATTTCAGATAGTAGATTAATTTTGGGAGCCATTTTGTATTGACTTAAAGCAAATGAGAAACACAAAAATGAAAAAGACAAAAATATAGTAGGATCCACAATTATTTATAGTATTGTTTCAAAACACAAAATTAAATTTAATTTATTATAAATAATTATGATTTTAACGTAACTGACGAATATTTAATTATATATTGTAACCGAATGAATAATTTAATTTTATATTGACCGTTTTATATGAATAATTATGATTCTTTTGTAACTGAAATTTTTTTTATGAGACATAAAATTAATATTGTAACGTTTGTTTGATTTAATTTAATTCTTTTGTAACTGACAAATTAATAATATAACATAAATATAAAATCGAAACGTTATATGCAAAAAATTAAAACGTTAAAATATTTTAATTAAAAAAATCCACGTCAGCAACATTAAACGTATTAAACGTAATTAAATGTTTATATTAAATGTTTAAATTTCTTATGAGGAAGGTCACAAATATATATATTGTAGATTGTATATTTTATTAGTTAAAATACATTATGAAATTAATTAATGACATGAAAAATAACATCTAATCAATCTTACCATGTAAATGCTCATCAAAATGAGAGGAGGACCATAAAAAATGTTGACTTTTAAAATAGAGGAACAAAAAATGTGAGTTTTAAAATAAGAGGACAAAAAATTTGAAAATATCAAAATAGGGGGACCAAAAGTGCATTTAAGATTTAATTTTAAAAACATGTCATTGTATCTCAAAAAAGAATTTCACTAGTACCTAATTATTTAGAGCATCTCCTTAGGTGAGTCCCACAACTTTACATTATATATTAATATTAATATTTTATTTATATTTAATTTTATTATAATTTAAAATATTATAATGACCCCACAAAATTGCAATGTGAGAGATGGTATTTATGTAGTACTACGTATTTAATTTATGTGTTAGTAAAGTTAACTCACGAACGATGCTTCATGAAGAGATGGTAGTGCCAAGTTAGCGGACTCCAACAATAGAACCATGAAAAACCGTAAATGTAGCATTACATGCTGGCGGACAAATTTGCCTCAAAAAAATGCTGGCGGACAAATTGGAAAAAACAACAGATGGAGTTGCTCTTAGAAAAAAGACATTTTTATAGAAAAAAAACCTTTTATATAGAAAAAAAACAACCGATGTTATTATTTATTTATTGTTTTTTGGTGAAAAAAATGGGACCAAAAGTGCAACAAAAATTAAAATAGAAAGCTAAAATGTTTGATTTTAAAATAGTGGATTAAATTTGCAGCAAAAATCAAAATAGAGACTAAAATATTTGATTTTGAAATGAGGGACCAAAACTACTAAACTTACAAAATAGGGGACAAAAATATAATTAAGCCTATAAAAAGAAGTGAGTGTCGTTCTCTTTGTTTTTTTATTTTTTTATTTTTTTATTTTTTATACTTGAGAGTATCTTAAAAAAACTTTTCTTTACTATTCTAATTGCAAAACCCTGGCTTTCTACTATCTGTCTGTCTCTACTTTTCACTCTTCCAGTTTCATTTTCTTCTGTAAACGGCGGCGCGAACATCATGTTAGACATAAACCTATTCAGAGAAGAAAAGGGCCACAACCCCGAACTCATCCGCGAATCTCAACGCCGTCGTTTCGCCAGCGTTGAAATCGTCGATGAAGTCATCAATCTCGACAAACAATGGCGAAAACGTACTCATCTCTTTATTTTCTCTTCAACCATCACCAATATCATACTCTTTGACCTAATCGTTTCAATTTCAATCCTTTTTTTCAGATCAATTCGACTTGGATAAACTCCGCGGAGAATTCAACAAGATCAATAAAGATGTTTCCAAACTCAAACGTGTAAGTATCATCACTATCACTATCTTCGTTGCTGTAGGTTTTCATAGTTTCATTGGCGGTCCGCTTATATACGGCGCCGTGTTTTGTAACTCCTCATTTACCGGTCTTTACAGGTCTCTGTTACTCTTGTTCAGAGATTTGGTTCTATTAATAATATATTTGCTGTTCAAAATAAACAATCTTCGTTTATGCTTTTACATGCAATTGCAAAATGCAAAACCTAATTACATTGAAAATTCGATTTATGTGTGTGTTAGGCTGGTGAAGATGCAACTAAATTAATTTCTGATTCGGAAGAGACTAAGAAAAAGATAGCTGAGAAAGAGGTTGAGGTTCGGGAAACTTTAAGCCTTGTGAATTCCAAATTGGAATCTATTGGAAACCTTATTCATGATTCTGTTCCAATTAGTAATGATGAGGTATTTTTTATTTTTGTGTTTATTAGTTTTTTATTTTATTTTGATGAAATGACGACTGTGTTGAAATTTATGGGATGATTTATGTTTTAGGCTAATAATGCTGTGGTTAGAACATGGGGGGAGAAAAGAGTTGAACCTAAACTCAAGAATCATGTGGATCTAGTTGACTTACTTGGGATAGCTGATTTGAAGAAAGGTTTGAATTTATTAAATCTATTGAAATCGGATTATGTTTCATGTGTGTTTTGGTTTCAATGCTGTACTAGTGCATGATTTGCAAATTATCTTTCTGCCACTCTCCCGAATTTGGAAACTGTTGAGTATTTTGATTTGATGTAACATGTTGCTTGATTCCTTAAAATTTAACTATCAGATAGTAGAGTTTCTTTCAGTTAATTATGTGCATCATTTTTGCTGTATGTGTGTATACTGTCGGAAGCCTTTTGTGATAATCTCCAATGGGTCATTTTTGTGTTTCAACTTTAGTAGACAAAGCTTTTAATAGTTTCTGCATTTATGGTCATGTATCTTCTATGAGTGTATCCTTATTTTTTTTATCATGTTGCTTGGTGCATTATAGGTGCTGATGTAGCTGGAGGTAGAGGTTATTATCTCAAAGGAGATGGTGTTCGTCTTAATCAAGCTCTAATCAACTTTGGGCTTGAATTTTTGGAGAAAAGGGAATTTACTTTATTACAAACTCCTTTTTTCATGAGAAAAGATATGATGTCCAAGTGTGCTCAATTAGCCCAATTTGATGAAGAACTTTATAAGGTAAAATTCTCAAGTTTATTCCATTATTGATCTAGGTGTACATCTAAGAATTTGATTTTATTATTAGGCATATCAGTGAGGCCTCTGTATATAGTTGATATTCTATTACAAGCTTATAGTTTGATTTTTAGATTCTTATGTTTTATCTTTTCAAAGTGCCAAACTGCCGATAAATAACACTATTGCAGTGTTTCCTTTTTCTGTTGATTTGTTTTCATTCACGAGGACAAAGATGCCGCCTTTGTTTCATTTCATTATATTTTTTAATTTTTAAATTGAAATTTTGCAAATAAAATGGTCTCATTTTCCTTACTAACACTTTAAAACAAGAAGCTTACTTGCATAGTATAATGGTGGCATTTTTGTATTATAATCTCTGTCTCCATTTTAAGCAAGAGTACCTAAGAAGTGCACATAATTTTCTTGATCTCATAAAAAATGTGCGCATTCTGAAAATTTATATTGATGAATGAAAACATGTTCCATGAGAATAAGTGTCACTGAAAAAGAAAACTTAAATTAATAGTGGGGTATTTTAGGAATGGTATCATTAAATATATTGAAAGTAGTTTTATATCTGACACAAATTATTATTATTTTTAGGTAACTGGTGAAGGAGATGACAAATATCTGATTGCAACAGCAGAGCAGCCACTTTGTTCGTATCATATAGATGATTGGATCCACCCTACCCAGCTACCCCTTAGGTAACATAAATTTAGTTGCATGTTTAATATTAAAACCAGAAAACTGTTGTTTATAATTTTGGAAACATGATTTCTGCAGGTATGCTGGATACTCAACTTGCTTTAGGAAAGAAGCTGGATCTCACGGTAGAGATACTTTAGGAATATTCCGAGTTCACCAATTTGAGAAAGTGGAGCAGTTTTGTATTACTACCCCTAATGACAATGATTCATGGGACATGCATGAGGAAATGCTTAAGAACTCTGAGGAGTTTTACAAGGCGGTACGTCAATTTCCTTCATTATAAAGCTATTCTTCAATTTAAGTGATTATTTCAAAATAATTTATAATGGAGTAATTTACGTTCTCCTTCCTTAAGAAGATATGGGTGTTGTATGTTATACTATAAAATAGTTTTTGAATGGTTGCTGATTACCAGGGTAAAATTAATCTATGGGATTAAGCCACTGTCTTGTCTTTGACATGCCAAACATCTCTAACCAGGGGAATGTTCAATGCATCTCTATATTTCTTTTAAATTTTGATATTGTTGTATGTTTGTGACTATTGCTCATCTTCTGTATTGGCGAAGTATTCATACGTTATGTTGATGTTACCGTTGTATATGGATTATTCTCTTCGTTGTTTTTGACCTGAATTGAAAACTTTCTTTACCTTTCTTTTTATTTTCCATTTTCTTGTAATGACATTTTGTTTTATTTACTGCAGTTGAACATTCCATATCAAGTTGTTTCCATTGTATCTGGTGCTTTAAATGATGCTGCAGCAAAGAAGTATGATCTAGAAGCATGGTTTCCAGCTTCACAAACTTACAGAGAGTTGGTATCCTGTTCAAATTGTACAGACTACCAGTCCAGAAAATTAGAAATTCGATATGGACAGAAGAAGGTTAGTTATCCCCAGTTCCATCATATTTATGGCTTTATTAAATACTCCCTCCATCTCAAATTATAAGCAACCTTTCAAAAATAGTCTAGTCCCAAAATGTAAGCCCCTTTGCAAATTACTAAGTGCATTTATTACTTTTTTTCCCTAATTATTACTACTAACTTATATTGGAATACAAAAGATCAAATATCTATACATACAAACAAAGGACAATGAGGTAAAATTTACACACAAACTAGACACAATAATTACACTACCAACTTTTCTTAATATGTGTGAAATAAGTCAAGGGGGTTTATATATTGGGACGGAGGTAGTAGTATTATTTGGTAACTTTTGGATGAAGTTCATTTCCAGAAAAAGAGGGGGAGATACCTTTCCCTGTATATGTAAATCTTGTAGTATCAATGTATGAAAACCATTCTTCCTGAAATTTCTAAGTTGTTTCTTATCTGGTGACTAGTCTTCCATTGAAATGATATTTTGCAGATAATAAAATTTATCTTTGTTAAAACATTTTGAGAATAACTGTCAGTGATGATGGTGCTTACTTCTGTTTAAAGGCCTGATATATTCTGCAGCCAGACTCTGATAGCTTAAAATGTGTCGATTACTGCATGTGTTGCCATGAGCAATATGTTATTTGGGCTAACTGACTTTTTTTTTTAATCGACTGACTTAAACCCTCTACAAGAATGTAATTTCATAATTTTAACTGTTAGCCTTTGCATTTTTTTTCGTGTTTCAGAGCAATGAGCAGTTGAAGCAATATGTTCATTTGTTGAACTCTACTCTTACTGCTACAGAAAGGACCATTTGCTGCATACTAGAGAACAACCAAAAGGAGGATGGGGTAGAGATACCAGAAGTCCTCAGGCCATTCATGGGTGGAAAGACTTTCCTACCCTTCAAGAACCAACCAAGTAATGAAGCCAAAGGGAAGAAATCGAAGGCTTAATTCCATTATTTTTTGTCTGAATGATATTTATGAAGAGCTAGTTCAGAATTGTAGGTTATGACCACTGTTATTCCTTCCATCATAACCTGTTTTCAACCGCCTCCCTCCCCTTCTCGTTGTATGCTTTAAATAGTAAATTATCTTAAGGAACATGCACAATATTGTGCAGAAATGAGCTTATTCTGTAACTCATCAATCTATAAACCTTGTGTTTTATTCACTCTATTGTGGTGATTTTATTCACTGAAATATTAAGACTCCGGATCAGTTGTCCAGTTTTGCTTGAAAGGTTTTGTGACATATACAAATGTCAAAACATGTTTATTTTTGTTGATTTCTCACTAAAATTGGGTTTTCTAGCTAAACTCAGTGTGAAAATTGGATGGGGGTTATTATTGTTTGGTTCAAAAAACACATTTTCTCCCTTAACCGTTGCACATTTTGGGGTGAATAGCAGAATTGATTTGATTGTAATTTAGTTCAAGGGAATCCTGGTTTATGGGATTAAAAATTCTGAAGTCTATATGGTTTCTATCTTGCAGGGCGTTGAAATGCGTTAAATTTAATCGGGCTGCTCAAATACTAAATTCAGTTACAAATTTCGTTGGAAAGAGGAATGCATTCTGGAAAATTGGGACTAGAATATTCAATGTATTGTAGTATGGATGGAATGGGGTGGCATTATTTGGTAGCCAACCATTTGACTGGTTCTTTACAAGTTACCTTATGATGCCTAGTTTTACAACTAAGATTTTGTTACAGATAGTTTTACAACTGCAATGATTGATTTAACCCTACAACTTTGCATTTTTCTTAATCTGTATTGTTCTTTGCGGTCAAATATGCTAATCTTTAGAAAATAACTTAAATTATTTGAAATCTTTTTTCATGTATGTATTGTTCCTTCATTTTTATTTATTTTTTTGGATTTACCCATAGCAAATAAAGTATCATTCCTCATCACAATCAACTGCCTGAAAAAACTATATATTGATGTTTGATATTACCAGTGTATGAAAATTCTCCTAGTTTTGAACATTACTTATACCGGTGGTCCCTGACCGTACTAACCTCTGTCCAATCTACTTTACTACGAGCTAACCAATCTCAGAAGTGAAGATTGATGATTTACATACTTGATACAACCCTTCACTAGTGTTGTTTGATAATGAAAGATAATATAATTGCATTAGAACTTCGAAAATTACAAAGAATGGAGCAACTAATGCTTCTACAAAATCTTGATTACTTATTCCATAAACAACAATGATTTTTTGCAGAACAACTCTTGTGACAGAAGTGATCAAATGCCTAGAAGGGATCAAATGCCTTGCCTGTAGTGTAAGGGATCAAAAGACGAATGTAATTGTCTTTTTGTTCTAGGTTACATGAATAAAAATAAAAATAGACTCATTCCTTATAATGGAGTAAGGACACTCCTAAGACATCAACTAAAAAAGTAGAGGAAATGTTAGGGAGGGCTTCAAGTATAACAACCAGAGTATGACTTATCCACCCGAATGTCAAGTCATTTAAAATACATCAAATCACCATTTTTGAGTATAAAATTCTGATAGATGGACCAAAATTAGATGATTTACATACTACGAGCTAACCAATCTCAGAAATGAAAATCGATGATTTACATACTTGATACAACACTTCACTAGTGTTGTTTGATAGTGAAAGATAAAATAATTGCATTAGAACTTCGAAAATTAGAAAGAATGGAACAAAATGCAAATAATGCTTCTACAAAATCTTGATTACTTATTCCATAAGCAACAATGATTTTATGCAGAACAACTCTTGTGACAGAAGAGATCAAATGTCTACCTGTAGTGTAAGGGATTAAAAGACGAAGGTACTTGTCTTTTTGTTCTTGGGTACATGAATAAAAAAAAAATAGACTCATTCCTTATAAAGGACACTCCTAAGACATCCGCTAAAAAAGTAGAGGAAATGTTTCTAGTATAACAACCAGAGTACGACTTATCAACCAGAGTGTCAAGTCATTTAAAATACATCAAATCACTATTTTTAAGTATAAAATCTGATGGATAGACCAAAATTAGATGATTTTAAAATAAAGAATCAATTTCACAATTGAGTAAAAATAGAACAAAAATTTAATTAATCTTAAAATAAAAAGGGTTAAATTAAATTTTTAATCCCTTAAATTAATTTTATGTTTCACGTTGATCCAATAAATTTATTTTGTTTCATTTTGATAATTTAAATTTTTTTCATTTTGTTCTGGTTTTTAATTTAAGTTATGATTATTGACCATTTTAGCCAAAAGAGAAATCTCTAGATGAACCAGACCCATTTGCCCGGATCCAAGCAAACAAGTATTACTTGGTGACTACGTTTTGCATGCGCTATATAATTAGCAGTATCAAGCACCCTAATCAACCTCCATATTCTCGTATACAAACCATCTCAACCTAATTCTTCTACCCAAATCTCCTTCGCCAAATCTCCTCTCAACTTCACTTTTCAATGGCCTCCTCCGCCACCACTCTCGCTGGTCCACCTGAACTCTACACCACCCGGTCCACCCCAAAAACATATAAGACTGCCTTGCTCAATAATATGGTGGCCAATTTCAATTCTCTGTCAACTTCCACAAAACCACCACCCATGGGCTTAACAGAGAACATGTCACCAACATTTCTCTCCACTGGTAATCCATGTCTCGACTTCTTCTTCCTTGTCGTTCCCGACACTCCCTCTGAAACACTCGTTCAGAGACTCCAACTTGCATGGTCTCAAAACCCACTAACTACTCTCAAACTTGTCTGTAACCTCCGTGGTGTCCGCGGTACTGGAAAATCTGATCGTGAAGGTTTCTATGCCGCTGCTCTCTGGTTTCATCAACATCATCCCAAAACCCTAGCTTTCAATGTTCCTTCACTTGCTGACTTTGGTTATTTTAAAGATCTCTCTGAAATCCTTTACCGTCTTCTAGATAGTTCTTCAGTTCGTAAAATTCAGAAAGAAGAAGCGAAACAAAAGAATTTCGGATCCAAAAATAAGTGTTCATCAACATCAACCCGTCCTTTTGGTGTAAGGAAAACTGCATACAAAAACAAACTCATCACGCCATTTTCGTTCAAGAAAAACAAATGGAAAACAACAACGAAACAACAATAAGGATGATGAATGGTGGAAAGGCACTGAAAAAGATTCTTTCATGACTCCAAAGGGGGTAGCCAAAGCTAAGGCTCAAAAAGACATCGCTCATGCTTTGAAGGAGGAAAAGAGGATTGCATCGGCTAAGAAGCTTCTTCAACGATACAAAACTGACCCCAATTTTAGGTTTCTTCATGATTCTACCTCTGATCATTTTGCCGATTGCTTGAAGAAAGATCTCCAGTTTTTGAAATCCGGGACGCCCACAAAAGTTAGTCTTGCTGCTAAATGCACTACTACAAATATGACATTTCCTTTTGGATTTTACATCAGTGGAATATTTACCTGATGGAAAAAGAATATGGGGTAGCTTTCCCATCAGTTAAAAAATTCACCTGAAGGGAAAAATAGACATGTAGCACATTTCACATCAGGGCAAAGAATTGCTGAAAAGAAAAGTAAACGCGGCGGCAAACATGTAATTATATTGAAATTTGTTTAAGACTTTTCCCTTCCGTTCCTTGTTCCACTGATACGAAAACTCATATCAATATCATAACCCTACCACTCTCAATCTCCTTAGAATGAAAACTAGATCTTCTACCCGTGCGATGCACGGGTTTTATAAATTATATGTTTAAGGATAATTTATATCATAAAAAAATATGAAAAATTGTATGAACTAAATATAATAATATTAAACATGACAATATAAGATTAGATAATTAGAAACAACAAATTTAGTCAAAAAAAAAAAATTAGAAACAACAAAAACATTGTGTTAGAAATTAAAATGTTGAAATAAATAAAAAGAAGAAAAAATGTGAGATGCATGCAAAGTAAAGTAGAAACGGAATGGAAGTAGAAAGTAATCAAGTGGAAACTTTTTGGCTACAAAATACATCAGATACATCACAAATTAACATGTTGGCATTGTTAATAATTTGAGAAAATTATATATATACTTATGTGTTGGCGACAAATTAAATACCGACCCCGTATCGAAAACCATTTAACACATAATTGAACACAAAAACTAATTATATAGATTCCTAACAAAAATACCAAGTAACAACCTATATGCATAAAACATGTCTTACGTTAATGATTATAGACTCCATACACCAAAAAAAAAGTTGACGATAAAAAAAAAGGATAAATAGTATACAAAGATAATTGCAAACTGGTATAAATTTTTATATAAAATCAAACACATTTAATGTCACAAATTATTAAGAGATGAAGTTATTGAATTGCAAACAAAGGAAGAGGAGGAAATTTAGTCGAGTACTACTGAAGACTATACAAACTTGAATCTCCAATAATAGTAGGGACAACATCAATTTAACTGTAGTCAAATCCATTGAAAGTATTAACAAATCTAGAAATAAATCAAAAGAATAAACTAACAATACTCAATAGCAATAGGATTGCACATGAATAAGAATGACCAATAAAAATAACCTCATAAATAATATATTCAAGGACGACAATGAGAAAAACAGGAGGACTGCCACACACATGCTCAATGTATACATCAATGTATACATTAATTAACACATGCTCAATGTGTTAGACTAATGTGTACACATTGAGCATGCATGTATGTTCCTTTTTAGTTTCCAACATGATCACTAAACCCATATAGACCTTCATATATATAAGGCAAAAATCAAAATGCTTTATTGAGAAAAATTAATGTGGCATAAACAGGATAATCAAAATCCGATAAAAACTTCATAAAAAACTTTATATTTCAAAGCTGATCGATCAACAAAAGATATCATCAATAATAATGTATAATGTATTCAATAAAATAGATAGATAAGGGGGATGAGTGTCGATGTAAAAAAGAAGGTAGAAATGCGAACAAATTAAAGTCGTTGAGAAGGAAACATGAACTTGAGATACATGGAGTGACTGGCTAGATTGGTATAAGGGAGTATATAATAGGTTGGAGAAGATGATGTGGAGAACACATGACCACATTTTCTCTATACTTCCAAATTTTACTTCCTCAAACAATGGATTAGACAGAGTAAAAATTTTAGTAATAGGAAAGTGTAAAGAAATTGTAATTATACGTATTTAGTTCCTATACACACACACCTAGTAATTTATGTCATGGTTTTGCATTGAAAAGAGACAACATTTAATTGTCATGCATAATACTTATTCACACACCTAGTTGCTATAAGTTGCATATTTTCAATGCAAAATGACACCTAACTTACTACAAATCAACATGATTAGAGTTTGCAAAGATTTATGCTCATTTAATGATGACATTTGGGAGGGAAAATTAGATTAAATTGATGCTTGAGTTTTAAGCATCGTAATAAACATATAGAATAAAAGATTAGTCACACACTAGCCCATATGGTTCCTCCATGCCAAATCGTTCCTCTCACGTTCGTTCCTCCATGCCAAATCCTTGAAACGCTGCCGTCGTGAACCCTAGCCCTACATCTCACGATCATTCCGCCGCCGCCGTAAACCCTAGACCGACATCTCATGTTCGTTCTGCCGCTGCCGCAACTACCAGTTCTGTTCTGTTCGTCCAGTTCTATTGTTCAATTCGTATTCGTGTACTGTTTAATCGTCTTCGTGTTCTAGATCTGTTCTCGCTCGTTCGTATTCTTGGTTGTTCACGTTCGATTCCAGTTTGTGTTATGTGTTATTGTTCGTGTTATGAGGTTCAAACGTAGTTCAATCTCAGTCACAAAGCTTCAATAGCATTTTCGACGGGTACTGATTTTATTTCAAAATAGCATTTTGTTTCTCTTAGTTAGGTTTATTGGTTCCATGTCATGAATCATGCTTTGTTGTGTAGTTTGATTTTATAAGATTGAAATTAGGATGTTATGACAAATAAAATTAGAATGTTTTGGTATTGATGATTGTGTTTTGATGTGGTGGTTTTGTTAGAGTGATGTATTTGATTTTGGTTTTGCTCTTAGGGTGTTGATATTAGAATGTAGGTATATAGTTTTAATTGATTTCTTTTGGTGTGTCACTTTTCTGTTTCTTAGCTTCTTGTGAAGTTGATTTGAATGTTTGTTGTCCATCAGCACTTGAAGTTAAGAGAAATGGAAAAGTTATTGGTTGTAAAAGTGCTTGTTTGGCTATGCAATCTGCTAAGTATTGTTGCACAGGAAGCTATTCTGATCCAAAAAGCTGTAAACCAACACTTTTTGCTAATCTATTTAAGGGTATTTGACTATTTGTCCTAAGGTATGTTATCAAGGTATGTTATCAAGGTATGTTATCATTTTCTGTCCTCCACCGCAGTGACGAATATATCGAAAAGAAGTTGAAGCTGCTGTCATAGAATTGCTAAGAATATGTTTTCAGTCATTAGTGTTACTTCTGTTCGTAATTTCACACTTGTGTCAATAATTTTGTTTCTTTACTTCTTCTGGTTTTTCTTTACTTAGCTTTTGGTTAATGATTATTCCAGCATGCTACACGGGCAATTGGTATATGTGCTATGTTTGGAGGAGATCAATTTAAAGCCCATGCAAGTGGTAACTTCTTTAAGATCTTAATTTTTCTTTTGAGAAGCTCTTAAACTTAAAATTGTATATATTTTTACATATAGTTTTTTTTTTGGAATTTGACTAGTAATAGGTTTTGTGCAGCGTGTAACTCATTGATATGTAATGTCATGTAAAAAGGAACTTCAAGTAGCCAACTATATAAAGATGGAAATGCATCAACATTTTGTGATGCCATTGTTGCAACTAACTATATGTGATTTTGCTTCTACCGTGTTGGCTGTAGGGCGATGGCTTTAGGGGCTGGGCTTCTTAAAATTTGTATAATGATGCTAAAAATCCAGTTGCTGCATTGGATGGATTGGTTAGTCATGTGAAATTTGATGAATGTGTTTTTATTGTCGATATTTGATTTGAAACTTTGTTTTTCATTTGAATTGAAGGATGTTGAAGGGCACAAAATGCGGGTTAAATATTCAGTTCAAATGAACTCTTAGAAGAATTTTGTAGAGACATTGAACACATCGCCATTGAGAAAGGAAAAAAGGGCACAATGATCATTTAGGTGAAGTGAGGTCTGAGACCAATGATAACATATGAATAATCACAATCAGGGAGCCAGAGACAACAAGTTGAAGCTGTTGCTGAAAGTTAAGTCGCATCTGTTCTGTCGTCAAGCACTTCAAATCCTGACTTGCATGCCCAAGATGTGTCCCATCCTGAAGAAATTGAAGATGGATCGGAGATGTTCAAAATAATCTGCTAGATATACAATGTAAAGAAAAAACTCAGGTGATTGACATTCCTTAATATTTATTTTATTTTTTCATTCTTGCAATTGCCTATTTGCATTCTTGTGATATAGTATTTTATAGCATTCATCTGTTTTAGGCATTCATCACATTTTTTATATAATGAGCTGAACAATTAGTGCACCAACTTCAATATACTTTAAGGTTCTTAACAATTCAATTTAGTGGTGTGAAGTCTTGAATATACTTTAGTGGTTCTTAACAACTTCAATATACTTTAGTATAAGTCCGACTTATAGATGCTTGGCACACACCCACAAAAAACTTGAAATAAAGTGTTAAGTCTTGAAGTTTGGATTTTTCATTACATCCTAATTAGGTACTTATTAACTGCATTCACCAATGATTTTAGGCTGAACCTTAATGTATACCCCAAACTAGAGTCCATTTGAGCTAACCTGCATTTTCTTTATATATTTTTGTTCAAAACTTTAGTTTAATCAAATATATATTACCAACATCTAAAATGAAAGACTCAACAACCATAACAAATTTTTTACATTTTCCTCAAATTATCTAACTTGTCAAACAACAAAAACCAGCAACTACAAAGCTTATACAAAGCTTATTCTAAACCTGATATATTAAGTTGCAGTGTTGCATTATTCAAAATAAAAAAGCTTATTCTATTTTTGACTTATATATTTAAGACTGAATTTTCTAATGGTTTTCACTTTGTTCTATAGGCATATGCCAAAAAGATATGTCCTCAAGAATTTCAAGAGCCTACACAACTTGTTGGACATGAGTGTTAAGGCAATCGGTATATATGCTCTGCTTATATGCTCTGGCTGTTTGTAATCTATTTATAAGCCTTGTAGTGGTAGTGTTTTTGTTTTCTTTGTTGTAGTAGTGTTGGTTCTATTTTGTAAATTAGTTTGTTCTAAAATGCACTGTTCTACCGTGAATATTTTCATGTGTTTATATTGCTCCTTGTCAAAGTCTTTATTTAGTTTTTAAGATGAGCAAAGTCTGTATGTTGTACTTTGACTATTTTAATGTTGGTGTTTATTTTGGCTATGGCCATGTTAGTTTCATTTTGTGTTGATTAAAATTTGTTTAGGATTTTGTATATATAAATATACCAGGAAAAAAAGCAGATTTTTTTAAAAAAAAAATATAAGGGATATCAGTTCAAGGAAAACCTGTTGTGAAAAAGTTACTTTTCAAATCGGCTAAAGCTTTCTACCTGATGTGAAAACTATAACGATAAATAATAATAAAAAAATCTGGGAACACCTTTCCCATCGGCCCATCCCACACCCCGACGTGAAAATACCCTTTTCGCATCAGTTACTCCCCCGATGTGAAATGTGTTGACTTTCCATTACACCCTTAGGCACATCGATTACGGAACCGATGTGAAAAGTCGAATTCGCCTGATGTGAAATGTCTTTTCTGCACTAGTGATGGTGTCCTTCTGTCGACTCTTCCTTTGACAGATCAACGCTTCTCTGTGAGAGCATTGCGAAAAGGATCTTACCTAGGGAGGAGTATGAAGGTGTGGAGGAGGCTCATTATGCTTATAGGGTTCGTGATCGTTTGAGGAAGGATGTGTTGGTGCCCTTAAGAAAGGTATTGGAGTTGCCCGAAGTGTTCATTGGTGTTAATCAATGGAATTTGCTTCCTTACAACAGGGTTGCTTCTATTGCCATGAAGTTTTATAAGGAGAAGTTTTTGAAGCACGATAAAGAGAGGTTTCAGAAGTACTTGGAGGATGTGAGAGAAGGAAAGACTACCATCGCAGCTGGCGCTTTGCTTCCGCATGAAATTATAGGGTCTTTGGGTGATGAAGATGGTGGGGAAGTTGCTGAGTTGCAGTGGAAGCGAATGGTCGATGACTTGCTCAAGAAAGGAAAGTTGAGGAATTGTCTTGCTGTGTGTGATGTATCTGGGAGTATGCATGGGACCCCTATGGACGTGTCTGTGGCATTAGGATTGTTGGTTTCTGAATTGAGTGATGAGCCTTGGAAAGGGAAGATTATTACTTTCAGTGCCCAGCCTCAGCTTCATGTGATTCAGGGGGATGATTTGGAGTCCAAGACGGCGTTTGTGAGGGACTGGAGTCGACAGAAGGTGTTTGATCGCATATTGGAGGTGGCTGTCAATGGGAATCTCAAGGTGGATCAGATGATAAAGAGGATCTTTGTTTTCAGTGACATGGAGTTTGATCAAGCATCTGCAAACTCTTGGGAGACTGATTACCAAGCAATCACGAGGAAGTATAGAGAGAAAGGATATGGTTCTGCTGTTCCTCAGATAGTTTTTTGGAATCTGAGAGACTCAAAAGCAACCCCGGTGCCGGCCACTCAGAAAGGAGTGGCGCTTGTAAGTGGATTTTCTAAGAATCTGATGACACTGTTCTTGGATAATAAGGAGATATAAGCCCAGTACAAGCCATGGAAGCCGCCATCTCTGGTCCCGAGTATCAAAAACTAATTGTGCTGGATTGATTTTCTTCTGTAATTATAGTTTAATTTTATGCAAGTTTAGCAATCTCATTGATCAATATTCTGACTATTTTGTATCTGTTGGAGTAAGTGAGTAAAAAATCTTATGTTGAATGAAAATGTGCAAAACTTACATGGAATTTCTTATGTATTTTTACTGTTTATTTCATGTGCCTTATATTGTCTATTTTAGCAATCAAATCAGTGTATTAACAAGGGATAAGATCATAAGAATGACTGATCTTCAAACGGTTATGTAAAAATCCTGATTGTTATTACTTACATTGCTGTTATTGTCATGGAGGTTAAAATTATAATGAATCAATGAAATGTGAGTCTGAATCAATTGAAATATATGATGGTGATGATGATGATGATGAGATGGAATTAGGCAATGAGATTGATGAGTAAGTTGAAAGATGTGATGAGAAGGAAAGCACTTGCGTACAGAATAAGCAACAAAATTTGGACTTGAATGAAAAATGTAGCTGTTTATCATATGACTGCTTAATGGTTATGTATGACAATTTTTCTCCGTCTTTCACAGATCTTACATGTTACTTATCTTGTCCACAGAGACTTTGTTGAATTGTTTTTCCCTAATTTGAAAATAAGTAACATAGTTATTCATATTATATACTTTTAGGAAAACTATAAGCTGAGCAAATTGTTAATTTGTATTATATGTTTTTGTTTCTTATTTCTGTTGAAACTGTATCTGTTTCTTCCAGGATGATATTTCATGTATTGCCAGTTTGATATATTCCATGAAAATCAACTCAGATCAGTTTGATAAGACCAGCATCTGAGATGTGGTAACTTGGGAGCCATTTTTTTCTAAATTGATTTTGCAGGAAGTTGAAGTGTATGGAAGAAATCTTATAGATAGACAATACATCTGGTTGGAAAAAGGGAACAAAAATTACTTTTCCTAGGAAAGGAAACCTAGAAGCTCTTGTTGGAAAAGACTCTAGACATGACAATTTTGGATGCAGTATCAAAATCCAAGTGACTGGTATTGTGAAACCAGCTTATGAGTTGGTGGTGGTCCCTAATGATGGTATGCCACTTGCAAAGGATTTTGATTTTTGAGTGATGCTGATAACTAAACCAATATTTTGCTTTAATCTAATGTTTTAACTCTTCATTCACCCTCTTCTAAATGAACTGTAAATAACTTAATATGGATTTCGACTATTTGGATATGGAATTTGTACATAATATACGCTAGAGTTAGCATTGTTGCGTTTCTTTTATGTGCAGCTTGATATGTTACTATGGAAACAAGTGTTTATCCATCTACTGTTCTATAAGAGACATTAACTGGTTTCAGTTAGCTAAAGGTTTCATGTTTTGATGTGTGCCTAGTTGGAAATTTTGAAATTGACTTATGTTTGGAGATATTTCTTTGTAAGTTAGAATCTGCCGCGTATCAATTTTCATTGGTTTTAGACTCGTCATGTATCATTCAATTTTGGCATTAACCTTTTGTTTTGCTGTTAGTTTGAGAATTATTTCTCTTTGTTTTTTTGTAAGATAGAGCACAACTATGTTAGCTTGGCAAATAAAATATTACAAGTTGTTCCCAATGTGCTGCAGAGACTATGTTTATGTTACAGTGATGACTGATGATCATGAACTCAGTTTCTATATATATATATTTTTTGAAGAAGTGTTTATTTGATGGTAATTGATATCTCAAATTCTGCCACAATTGATTGATGTCTGCTGGAAAATAGCTCAAGGGAATTTGTAAATGCATCTCTTTGCCAGAAAGACAAGCACAAACGTTTAGTCTTTTGCTGTGATAAGCGCACCAAGTTCCTTTTCAGACTTAAGGTCCAATTCACAGCAGTCCGCAATCTTATTATGATGTGTGTTTCAATCTAGCTCTGCTCTATCAATTATATGGCCAGCTTTATAGGAAGATAATGTTCTATTGCAGACAAGGCAAAAAGTGCAATGCGAAGGGTATCTGAATCACTTTTTTGGAAATATTAGTTTTGTGAACTCTCCTGAGGTATGCTTTGTGCATGAGTTTTTGGAAATAGATATCTATTATCTTATACCGACATTATTCTTTTTATACAATTGTTGATTCATTATCGTAGTTCAACCAATGTCGATCAATTTTTCCATTTTTGACTTGATCAAGACAGTGGTCACTATTTGTCAAAAAAAAACAGTGGTCACTAGTTGAATTGTATATATTAAAATAATTTATAACCTGTACAATTAACATTTATAACAATTAGCCCTTCTTTTTTTATAATGAACATTTAACCCTTTTGAGAGAGTAAATGACTGCTTAACAAAATTAATGACCATTAACAATTTTTTTCAAATTTCATATTATCTGTTATATCGCTTTACATACAAGATGATGCAAACTTATTCAAAAAATTGAGATGGACAGGGAAATCCGGTTCCATTCTATTTTTAGTGTTCTATGGCAATCAAAATAATGAGTTTTGTTAAATTGTGAAGAAATATATTTGTAAGGGCTTATTATTTTGAGGTGGGTTCAATGGTATGTTCAATATGATCAAAAACTCTGTCAGTTAATTGCTATTTGCTTCTAATTTTCTTTTTCGTTGTCAAGGTATTTCTCTAGTCTTAGAAGTTAGAATAGAGTAATATCTCTAAATGTTTAATATTTGTTCATTGAGACTCGCTACTCGACTACTAACAATGAGAACAATGTAAGTTACTTCCATTTTCAGTGTACACAGTTAAAAATCACCATGGAGCTAAATTGTGTTAAAGATGCTTTTGACCAAGTTATTAAGAAAAAAAAGTATCCAGTTCCAATACTCCGGAGATACATGATCAGATCAGACAGGAAATTGAGTATGTTTTCATACAATGCAGTCAGTCAATAAAACTATGTGCTTGATTATAAAACTGTCCTGAATGAATGAGCTGAAGGCTAGTTTGCTTCAAAATTGCTCCACTTAGCGAAATAGAAAGTACACAAAAGGAGCTAAATGTAGAACTCAGCTAGTATGGGAAGCATCTTGAGAAATATTTCAACGCTGATATATCCAAAGCTTACCGAAACATCAACATTGGCATATGGACTTCAAATCAAATAACCACCAACCATTTTTATTGCCTGGGTCTCTTTGATGTAAGGGACCATTTTTAAGTTCATATGGAGATCCTAAATCTTCTGCAATTATCAAATCTCCATTCCTAGACATGTATCAAATACACCGAGCCATGCAGGATAAGAATTCTGACACTTTTTCTCAAAGTGGATCTGACATTGTATTGTAACTACACTCTAATTAAAGAATTGATTAAATCTATTGTGTGTGTGCGTGTGTGTGTATTCACTGAATGCAATCTGTAAAAATACTTCAAAATTTTGATTATGCCAAAACTCACATTTATCCTTTTGCTACAGGTCATATAGCTGATATCCAGAAGCTTATGGCTAGCAGCCTTGTCTTCTTTGGCCTGGAAAGTTTGACAAGTTTCTATACCATAGAAAATCTTGAAAATAGCTGATACTTGAAAATAGAAAATCTTTTTATTTCTGTTATGACTTATGTTTCATACACTAATCTTAACCTATTTAGAATCTGAAATTATAAACTGAATTACAAGTTTTTATATAGTAAGCAATATAGACTTTTTCATTTTTCAAACAGACATTCAAGAAGAATATCCCTGATTATTGGTAAGGGAGGAATAAGCATTATTTTATATTTTGAGTGTTGATTTTTTTTTTCAATAATAGAGTTGAAGTTCTTGATATTCTTAACCTGTTGAAGTTTATTCTCTTTTTTTGTGTTGTACATTTCTGGATGATAGAGCCCTTCTTGCCTTGTCACAGTTTATTCAGTAATAGAGCTGTTTTACACTTTTACTTTTTCACAAAATTCTTTCTTTATAATGTCTTTTTGTTAATGAATAAATGAACAATCACACAATATTGAATCGACGATATGAAGATTTTAAGAGAATGAGGTGCCACATTAAGATGAATTTAGTCAATTATTGTAATAGAATTTTGAAACTGAACAGATACTGTATTATAGTTACTTTGACTGAATTTATATGCTTGATTACTGATTATTGGCTTTGAAAAATGGCAAAGATTTAGGTTGCAAGTAAATTTTTGGTTTCTAACTATATTTAATACTCTGCTTTAATGATTTAGTATCAGATATTAATATTAGAATTTTCCTTTGTGATGACTACAAAAGCAGAACCATTTCACAACAAAACAAGCGCCTTCATGGAATTTATGTAAGAAGTTGCAGCCTTTTTCTCTGCTCATATTTAGTAACAGAAAGTTAAGAAGGCGATAATCTGTCCGACCAGCAGAAGATTCGATCCATTAGCAATGGTGATTGGTAATCTAGGAAGACAAAGAAATTATTGCATAATCCTCCTGCTATGCACCTAAATTATGCCGTATAAAGCTCAATCGGTAGTATTTGTCTTGAAAATGGCTTATATGCAACTCTGGCCTGGGGATAGGCTTGAAAAATTTACTGTTGATATTGAAGGGATTGCAGCTAGTGGAGAAAAGTTTGGGGGGTTGGACACGATCCAACGAGCAAGGGTGTTTATCTCGGCGAGATGGATGGAACTTGGGAACACCATATTGTTCTCATTGTGAACAGATAGAGGAGGATTTACTTTATTGACTAATATAAGAGATTGTCTGCTTGCGTCGTTTGTTTGGTGTCATATTGTCAAAGATTGAGTATAGAGAGCATGATTAAGCTCTTGAAGGATTACTACACTGTCATAGCAGCAGATCAGAATTTACATATGACAGCTAAAGAGTTTGTTAATAACATTCAATTGTTGAAGCCACCCACAGGTAGGGTGGACCGGCGGCGGCGCCCTAAATACAGACGGGACAGCTAGGAATGATGGCGCCGATTGTGGCAGATTGCTTTATAATGAGAATAGGAGTTTTGGAGCAGAGGGTTCTCAAAGTATTTAGTCTCCTTACTTGTATTTCTACTACAATGCAGCACAAATCCATAAATCGAATTGAAACAACTAATTTTGGACAACTTTAATAGTTTCACTTCAAAGTTCAAAACTTACAATTATATGAAGTACATCTCCTGTATTTCTCATTAACATGATATTCGTGTTCAATGATATTATTTTTTGTCTCATTTCATAGTTCGACTCGACCCTATCTTTTATATATTACAAGGTGCCTGAAAATTCTAAGATTAAAGTTAATTAGGCTTCATGTAAATTCTTAAATGACTATTGAAACTCTAAAAAAGTGTCTTCCATACCCAATTGTCTTTTTTCTTAAAGAAATCTTTGATCTATTTATATTGGTGAAGATTATGCTTTTCAAGTAGTAACTTCAAAACATTAAGAAAGTATATTCCTTATATTCAAGTAATAATGCAACTTTTGAACTCTAGCCAAAGACTACCACCTTTGAAACATCTGATTAAGTGAGAAGTAGATGTAGTATAGACATAGTGAAAAATTGATAAGTGTCTGAGTGGGAGGGAGATATGAGTGAAAAATGAAATGTGGGGTGTGGGTATTTACAAAGGTAGTAAGTAGTAATGTTGGTTGAGTTGATTGAAAGATTGAAGTTTTATAAAAATTTGACGGTAACAATTAATTTTCAAAATATAATATAAAATTGATCATGTGGACAAAAGATAGTTTTTTAGTGGTTAAATCTTCTAATGTACCGGTACAGATTTATCTATTGTATCATAGAATTTCCCGGTTAAATATCATCTCTTTCCACCGGAAAAAAAGTTAAATATTTTTTTACTTTCTATAAATTTACGAATTTTTAAGTATAGTCTCTTACAAAAAAATAATCAATTTTACTCTCTCTATCTGTATTTTATATTCACTATTTTAAAAGATTAAAAATATTATTATACTAAAAATTAAATTAGAGAATTGCATATACATTTTTTTTTATACACAGAGGATTTTTTTTTTGACAAACACAAAGAGAGGATTTAACGGTTATAGAAAAAATTAAATACTAATTAAACAAGACGTAGAAATTCCCAAAATATCAATTACTATAATAACGAAGAACTTAACCTAGCTAGGGATACAATAATTCATAGACTTGGATCCAAATTCATGATCACATCCTATATTTGTGAACATATCTGCATTTAACCAAAACCCAAAAGAAAAATCTGTTGATGGACCGATTCAAGCAACAAGTATTACTTGGTGACTACGTTTTGCATGCGCTATATATATATAGCAATAGCAAGCACCCATACCATTGCCAACCTTCTCCCACTAATTCTTCTACGATCCAAATCTCCTCTCAACTTCATTTTCAATGGCCTCCACCAGTGCTACCACCACTCTCGTTGGCCCACCTGAACTCTACACTACTACCGACACCGATAACTTCTCCGTCGATCATATGTTGGCCACTCCCAAAAGAGGATTTACAGAGAACATGTCATCAACGTATCTCTCCTCAGGTAACCCTTGTCTCGACTTTTTCTTTCACGTTGTTCCCGACACTCCCTCTGAAAGACTCCTTCGGAAACTCAGACATGCATGGTCGCACAACCCTGTAACCACTCTCAAACTCGTCTGTAATCTCCGTGGTGTCCGCGGTACTGGAAAATCTGATCGTGAAGGCTTCTACACCGCTGCTCTCTGGTTTCATCGACATCATCCCAAAACCCTAGCTTCCAATGTTCCTTCGCTTGCTGACTTTGGTTACTTTAAAGATCTTCCTGAAATCCTTTACCGTCTTCTTGAAGGTTCTAAAATCCGTAAAGTTCAGAAAGAAGAGTGGCAACAAAAGAAGTGTTCGTCAACATCAACCCCTTATGGTTTAAGGAAAATTGGATACAAAAACAAACGTTCATCACACCATTTTCGTTCAAGAAACAAAAAACCACAACGAATAAACAAGGAAAACGGGTGGAAAGGTATTGAGAAAGATTCTTTGATGAGTGAAGAGACCTTAGCCAAAGCTAAGGCGCGGAAAGAGAATGCTCACGCTTTGAAGGAAGAGAAGAGGATTGCATTGGCTAAGAAGCTTGTTGAAAGATACACAACCGACCCCAATTTTAAACTTCTCCATGGTTCTATCTCTGATCACTTTGCTGATTGCTTGAAGAAAGATCTCGAGTTTTTGAACTCTGGGTCGTCCACAAAAATTAGTCTTGCTGCTAAATGGTGTCCTTCTCTCGACTCTTCTTTTGATCGGTCAACGCTTCTTTGTGAGAGCATTGCGAAGAGGATCTTCCCTAGGGAGGAGTATGAAGGTTTGGAGGAGGCTCATTATGCATATAGGGTTCGTGATCGTTTGAGGAAGGATGTGTTGGTGCCCTTGAGGAAGGTGTTGGAGTTGCCCGAAGTGTTCATTGGTGCTAATCAATGGAATTTGATTCCTTACAATAGGGTTGCTTCTGTTGCCATGAAGTTTTATAAGGAGAAGCTTTTGAAGCATGATAAAGAGAGGTTTGAGAAGTACTTGGAAGATGTGAAAGTAGGAAAGACTACTATTGCGGCAGGTGCTTTGCTTCCGCATGAAATTATAGCATCTTTGGGGGAAGCAGATGGTGGAGAAGTGGCTGAGTTGCAGTGGAAGAGAATGGTCGATGACTTGATCAAGAAAGGAAAGTTGAGGAATTGTCTTGCTGTGTGTGATGTATCTGGGAGTATGGATGGGATCCCTATGGAAGTGTCTGTGGCATTGGGATTGTTGGTGTCTGAATTGAGTGATGAACCTTGGAAAAGGAAGATTATTACTTTCAGTTTCAAGCCTCAGCTTCATGTGATTCAGGGGGATGATCTGAAGTCAAAGACAGAGTTTGTGAAGAACATGGATTGGGGAGTGAACACTGATTTCCAGAAGGTTTTTGATCGCATATTGGATGTAGCTGTCAATGGGAATCTCAAGGATGAACAGATGATTAAGAGGATCTTTGTTTTCAGTGATATGGAGTTTGATGAAGCGTCTAGAAACTCTTGGGAAACTGATTACGAAACAATCACTAGGAAGTATCGAAAGAAAGGGTATGGTTCTGCTGTGCCTCAGATAGTTTTTTGGAATTTGAGAGACTCAAAGGCCACCCCGGTGCCGGCAACTCAGAAAGGAGTGGCGCTTGTAAGTGGATTTTCTAAGAATCTGATGACACTGTTCTTGGATAATGAAGGAGATATAAGCCCAGTACAAGCAATGGAAGCTGCCATCGCTGGCCCTGAGTATCAAAAACTAGTTGTGCTGGATTGATGTCCTTCCGTAATTAGTAGAGTATTTTTTTTTTTGAGCAATAGTAGAGTTTTATTTATTGCAATATTAATAAGTTGAGAAAATGGAAATAGGCAATTCTGTTTATGATGTACTACTTGATTAGATTGTTGGAAAAATAGAATCTGATATGCTTTTGGTTGAAATAGAAGTGTGATATTTAATGCAAATTGATTGCCTCTTTCATTATATTGTCGATTCCTATCTCTATCTCATATAACATATAAGATTTATGCAATTTGATATAAGTAGAGAATTTCATTGAACTTCTTTTCTGATATAAGTGTATTATTGTGAACAAAAAATGCTTGCAGTTTCAATAGTTTATTTTGTCACCTGCTGCTGAAATTATATTCTGCTCTCACTGAATAAAAGTCATATTTCTCTAACAATTATTACATTAGAGAATAAGTATTACCATATAGATAACACAATTTTTCTTTGCAATGTGTTAGTAATTCTAATGTGCAGAACCTCAATACAAAATGTGTCTTACATTATTTATAGATTATAAGTAACAACACACTGAAGAATGGAACAGTCTGCCAAAAATCATCTTTTAATCAAACTTTTTTGTAAATTTATTCATTGCACATTTGCACATCTGTTGTGGAATGTAGTTTTCTTTTTTATGTGATCATACCATTTGAAAAGAGATTTCATCTATTAAAGACTCAGGTTTTTGTGTAAGGACAAGAGCATTGTATTATTTTCATGCATCATTGACTTGATAGCTCTGTCGTTCTTATTATTTGAGGCATATATCCATCAAGATCTCAAGTTTCATTGATATGGTAACTTTCGCACACTTACACAATTGGCAATATAGTACCAATCCCATGGTCAATGATAACATACGAATCACTTCCTCTCTAGTCAGACAATACACTTGGTAGCATGCAACAGGACACCATGGAACTAGAACAATAGAAACCTTTTAGTGGCGATTGAAGTCCAGCAAGGGTCTCAGATGACAACATAAGCTGTGTGCGAGGCCTTGTTCATATCTAATTTACCAGAACATTTATGTGGAAGAATTTTTAGTCATCTATCTTTGCAATGACTAAATTTGAGAACTATTTATTCACTCATTTGTTTGTTTCAAACACTCAAGACAACACACATTACTGGAAGATTTGATTTCTAATGTGATGATTTCTTTTAGCTCCGTATGCGCATGTGTACTGGGTTCAAAACTATATATATGTACATCTGATGTGATTAGTTTTCATCTTGCTTCCTTGTCATCACTTGTTACAAATACATGCTACTGTAGGAGCTGCAGCCAACAATCAATCCAAGGGCAGCTGGTTTTTCAATATCTCTCTGATACTCTTCAAACAGCTCTTCTTTTAAGGGTGGGTATTGTTAAATTAGAGCAATATATTTCATTTCAAGGAAAATAATTCTTTTCTATTTCCGTGTGATTTCATCAAGTCACTAACTATGTTTGTATACATCAATGGAAGGATCCATTAAACCTATACAGCTGTACTAATCACTATATATGGCAAGGAATTAATATATAGAATATGACTAAGGAATTATAGCAACAAACTGCTATAAATATGTCCTAACTATCAGCTAATTACATAAATAATGACAGATCACTCCAACACTCCCCCTCAAGTTGGTAAGTAGATATTTCTAATACCCAACTTGTCTAGTGAGCTATGAAAGACTTTACTTGAGACAACCTTTGTTAACATATCTGCAAGTTGATCTTCAGATCTAACAAAAGGGAATTTGATTGTTTTTTCTTCAAGATTTTGTTTGATGAAATGTCTATCTACTTCAATATGCTTGGTACGATCATGTTGAATTGGATTGTGTGAAATTTCAATTGCTGCCTTGTTATCACAGAATAAATTCATTTCTGTTTTTGGTTCAAAACCAATCTCAAATAACAATCTATTTAACCATAACAGTTCACACAGACCTTTAGACATTCCTCTAAAATCCGCTTCAGCGCTGGATAGAGCCACAACCTTTTGTTTCTTACTCCTCCATGTAACTAGATTACCGCCAACAAAGGTGAAGTATCCGGACGTGGATCTTCTGTCTGAGGAACTACCTGCCCAATCTGCGTCCGTATAACCTTCCACATTAAGGTGGTTATTTTTATAAAAAATAAGTCCTCTAGAGGGAGCATACTTCAGGTATCGAATTATTCTAATGACTGCATCCATGTGAGCTTCGCTTGGATTTTGCATATATTGACTTACGACATTGACCGCATATGCTATATCAGGACGAGTATGCGACAAATAGATTAACTTTCCTACCAACCTCTAGTACTGTTCTTTATTTGCTGGAACTGAATCACTATTTTCTCCAAACTTATGGTTTTGAATGGTAGGAGTATCAACTGGCTTACAGTCAAGCATTCCAACTTCAGATAATAAATCCAATACATACTTTCTTTGGGAAATGAATATACCTTCATTTGATCTAGCCACTTCTATTCCAAGAAAGTATTTGAGTCCTCCAAGGTTCTTCATTTCAAATTCAGTACCAAGTTGTCTTTGAATTTTTGAGATCTCTTCTATGTCATTACCTGTAATAATCATATCATCAACATAGATAATTAATGCAGTCACCTTTCCTTTGCTATGTTTCAAGAAAAGTGTGTGGTCAGAATTGCTCTGTTGGAATCCATATTTTTTCATAGCAACGCTGAACCGTCCGAACCAAGCACGCAGTGATTGTTTCAGTCCATATAAGGCCCTTCGCAACCTGCATACAATTTGATCGTCGGATGACACAGTATAGCCTGGTGGAATGTCCATGTATACCTCTTCCTCAAGGTCTCCATGAAGAAATGCATTTTTTACATCAAATTGATGTAATGGCCAGTCTAGATTTGCAGCAATTGATAACAACACTCTAACTGTATTCAACTTTGCCACCGGTGAAAAAGTCTCTTGATAGTCCACGCCATAAGTTTGCGTACAACCTTTTGCCACCAATCTCGCCTTATACCTCTCTATAGATCCATCGACTTTGTATTTCAAGGAAAAAACCCACTTGCAACCTACAGTCTTCTTCCCCTTCGGTAATGAGACCAGGTTCCATGTATTATTCTTCAGTAATGCTTCCATCTCTTCTTGTATGGCTCGAGACCAGTTTGGATCTGATAGTGCCTCATGCACTCCTGCTGGAATATGGCTGGAGGACAACTTGTTTGCAAAGGATTTTAGTGGTTCAGAGAGCCCACTAGTGCTAACATAATTAGCAATTGGGTACCTTAAACTTTTTCCAACAATTTCTGGTGAATAGCGGTCTGGGGGTTTACCCCTATTGTGCCTGTAAGGTAATTGGTAACTTGTAGCAATATGTGAATCATCATTATAAAGTGGTTCAGCAGTGCTTACCTCATGGACGTCCTCAAGAGTGTCACTGCTGCGTGTACTAGAGAGAGGGGGATTGCTCAAACACCTTTCATCATTCTCTGCATCATTAACAGTATTACCGACATCGACAATTACACCATTATTATGCTCAGTAACAACTTCACCATCACCATTGGATTCTTCCACTAACTCGTCATAACCGATACTCTCTACTGTCTCATTGGTTCCATGGGTAAAAGTATCGTTCACCAATGTGTCATTACTACCGTCTTTGGTGACTTGACAATCTTGGCAATCCCACTACTTCATATCTTCACTCACTGTCTCCCCCTGAAGATGAGAAGTGATGGGTGAATATGAGTAGTAATATTCAGATTCAAGGAATGTTGCATCCATTGTGGTGTAATAGCGTTTACTAATCGGTTCATAGCAACGATAACCTTTTGTGTTAGTGGCATAACGCAAAAACACACACCTCACAGCACATGGATCAAGTTTTGTTCGTTGATGTTTGTGTAAGTGGACAAACACAACACATCCAAACACCCTTGGAGCAATGAGGGAATTAGAAGGCAAGGTAAAGTGGTTCGCCAAAGCCTGTAAGGGGTTTTTAAATTTTAGTACCTTCGATGGCATTCTATTTAGTAAATGAACTGTAGTGCCAACTGCATCTTGCCAATGTCTACTAGGTACAATAGTTCCAACCAGTAAAGCTCTTGCAGTTTCTAAAATATGTCGATTTTTTCGCTCAACCACCCCGTTTTGTTGTGGAGTGTGAGGGCACGAGGTTTCATGCACCAGGCCGTAGTCTTGGAAGTAGGCCTGAAACTGTTTATTCACATACTCTCCCCCATTATCTGATCTAAGGACTTTGACATTTGTCGAGAATTGAGTTCTAATCATAGTATGAAAGGCACGAAACACATCAAAAACTTCATTCTTATGTTTTAAAAAATACAGCCATGTCATGCGAGTGCAATCATCAATAAAAGTAACAAACCAACGATTATTCGATGCAGTGGTAATGGGAGATGGACCCCATACATCGGTATGAACTAAGGCAAAAGGTTGTCCAAGAGGACTTTTATTTAGATTAACTGAAAACGGTACACGGTGACTTTTGGCCAAAATACATGTATCACATTTAAAAGTTGATTTGTCCAAGCCTGAAAATAAATTTGGAAGCAAATGTTTCATGTAATCAAAGGAAGGATGTCCTAGACGACAGTGCCATAGCCAAATTGATTTTTCGTTTGGTCCACTTGAGTGTCGCACATTAAGAACTCTACTTGAGTTGAAGTCTTCCATGTAGTAGAGACCCCCTCTCTTAGTACCACGCCCAATGATCTCCTTGCTGAGGAAGTCCTGAAAAAGGCAAAATTTTGGATACATTAGAGCTACACAATTTAGATCTTCAGTAGCTTGTCCTACTGATATGAGCTTATTTGAGAGGGATGGAACCAATAAAGTATTAGGTAAGGAGATCGATGGTGATAATGATACAGTTCCAGCCCCAATAACTGGATATGTAACCCCATTAGCATTTATAATGTTGGTCTGCCTTGGTGTATCATTTGTTGTTAGATCATCTTTGCAAAAAGTCATATGGTTTGTTGCTCCTGAGTCCACTATCCAGCCATTGTACCTATCATGGGATGAATTAAACAAAGCAAAACTATTGTTACCTTTGTTGGCCTGCTATTGTACTCAACCTGTGAAATTAAAAACAATTGTGGTTCCGCACTAGTAAGGGCCACTCGTCCGGAACCACCTGCAGCTTCTTTTTGTTTCTTTGCTTTCATATCGTTCCACCATTCTGGATAGCCGTGCACCTTGAAGCAAGTGTCACGTGTATGTTTTTTGTTTCCACAGTGAGAACATCCACCTCCATCAATTTCTTGGCCTTTCATTTTTGTGCTCAATCTTGCTCCTTGTAACGATGTGGTTCCACCCTTTGTCATTTGTAGATTGCTTGATTGTTGCACACCTCTAATTCCTTTGGTTGTCATCACTGCTGATAGGTTATTCTCTGCGCCTGCCAGCATCACCATTTGCCGAATCTCTTCTCTACGGACATGTGCATATGCTTTCTCAACAGTCGGGAACGGTTTCATCTGAAGAACGTCACTCCTTATCTTATCAAGCCTGTCATCTAGCCCATCAAGAAAAGTGTACACCCTATCTTCCTGTAGGAGAGTGTTATATTTTTGTATGTCAGCAGTACAATCCATTGGATTTGGACGTCGAAAGTCGATTTCTCTCCACAATCCTTGGAGATTATTGTAGTAAGACTCAATTGATCCCTCAGCCTGTTTCATGCTATTGACCTGTCTCTTCAAGGCATATACTTGAGAAGTGTCAGAACCATCAAAGTAGGTTATAGCAATCGAGTCCCATACCTGTTTTGTTGTAGAAAAACGTATGAAGTTGCTGACCAAGTTTTGATCCATAGAGTTGATCAACCATCCTTTGACTGTAGCATTTTCTGTCCGCCACTTCCTGAAAGTGGGATCTGTAGGTCCAGGCTGGGGAATATCTCCATTTATATACCCTAACTTATCCTTTGCTGAGATATACAACTCAACGACTTGAGACCATAAAGGATAATTGGTACCATCAAGCTTAATGATAATTTGTGCAGCGGAATGTTCGTTCGTGGCCGCCGGTCCGTGGTTCTGATTTTGAGTCAGAACCTGGGTCATCTTTGTTGTCAAAGATGCAATAAGATCTGTAGCAGAGACCATACTTTGTTTTTGTGCCGTCAAGTCGTCGACGACATCGTCGTTGGATCGATGCTCAGATGCCATGTTAAATCAGAGCAATATATATTTCATTTCAAGGAAAATAATTCTTTTCTATTTCCGTGTGATTTCATCAAGTCACTAACTATGTTTGTATACATCAATGGAAGGATCCATTAAACCTATACAGCTGTACTAATCACTATATATGGCAAGAAATTAATATATAGAATATGACTAAGGAATTATAGCAACAAATGCTATAAATCTGTCCTAACTATCAGCTAATTACATAAATAATGACAACTCACTCCAACAGGTATATCTTTTAAGGGCAGCAAGATATTTAAACTATTTTCCTTTTTTCATGCCATTGATTTCAGATACTGATCAATGGCAGAGAAACAATAGTTGCTTGTATGACTTTTCTGTCCAAAATGGATTTCCTGCTGTAACTGTGTCACACCATTACCAACCTCATTCATTCGATCTAAATCAATGACCAACAAGATTGTTTAAAATAGATTTAGTGAATGTGTAATCTGAGTTGTCCGAACCAGATTGTTAAATGCGTGCTTTATTTCTGCTTGGAAACCATATCCCTTATTTGTCCCTTTATTATTTAGTCTATTTAAGGCAAACATTAGAAGAATATGGTGTAGAAACTAGAAAGCCCCAACAAATCTGTGTTTAAATACTGTCAAGTGTCAACTAAAAGGCTTTAAGCTCTCACTGATATAGTCATTACATGAGACTTTCATAATGATGCAAGAAAATTGTGTACCCTTATTTTAATCATAAGCTGATGGTTATATTCCCAAGTTTCATTGAATGTTTACATATGGATTCATTTTTTAGGATTTATATCTCTTTTCATGTTCACTCATGAACAATTAAGTAATATAAGTTGAGGCCTATGGTCAGATTTTTTAAGAAATGTTGTGCTTAAAGTTTGCAAGGATTTGTTATGGGAGCATTGAGTTAACTCTATTTTCAACAATTCTTCTCTGAGGAAAGGCTAACATAGCTTGTGGTAGTGTAGCATGAATTTGCACTGTTGGATTCACAAAGTGCTCAAAGTAATATTATAGACCTGGTACATTAACCTTAACAACTCCCAATCTCTCTTCTTTTTCTTTTTCTTATCACTAAGTTGGTGGAGTTGCAATATGCTGCAAATTGGGTGATCTGTTTTTATCATTCAACCTATTGATATATATGAATTTTTTACAAGTTGTGAAATGTGATGGTAACGTTCGTTTTTTAGAGTACACTTGGAAACAGTGAGAAGCATGAGATAAAGCTATCTTTGCAAGAGCATGAACGCTACTGTTTGCTTGACGCCTAGTAAAAATAACTTCATAATCGTTGTGACTATTGAGTAGTCTTACTATTATATATATGTTGTTGTTAGAGCCCTAAGGGCCAATACTTTTAAGTACTTGTATTTGAATTATTTATTAATAATATAATGTTTTATTTATTAATTAATAATATAAGGCACTTCTTTATTATGTTTGTAGGAGTCCAAAATAATAAAGTCCCTAGAATAGATAGTCCGTTTAATATTAAGTATGACTTAATCATGAGACAAAATTAAACATAAGGACACTATTCTTAAAGTATCCGTAGTCGAGCTTTAAGGTGAAAAGGGATAACCTTAAAGCATAAAGACTATTATGAAGATAGACTGATGATCGCATCTCATGGATCATAGGATAAGGAGTTATCAAGTCTTGACATAGATATAAATATTAAGAATAAGATTTTGACCCGCTATGAGAGAACTACATGGAATGTTATGTAATGTGTCATAAGTTACTCTCATGGTGACAATGGTGTAAACCACCCTTCGACCTGAAACCACTATGTACCCTAGATGAAGAGATAAGTGCCTTATCACTGATCTAACGTTATCCGTAACTGGATAATAATGAAGGCAGTGGATAGGTACTTTTACAAAGCATGCTGAGGGACAGTAGTGACCTAGATGGAATTTGCCAATCCTACATAACAGGATAAATGTCTATGGGCCCAATATTGATTTGGATAAGGATGACACAGTCTATGCCTTGTGTTCAATATAGACATAAGGGCAAAGGGGTAATTGTACACAACAGATATTGTCACTGAATGTTTTTGTTAAGATCACATAAACGTTCCATAATATGGGTAGCATTGATGTATTGCTAGAGACCACTCAATGTTTATAATATTAGATAGTTGATTTAATATTATTGCCATCGTTACAGAATCCTACAGGGTCACACACATAAGGACAATATAGTGTGAGAGATAGAGAACACCGTAAGGTACGTGCACTTGAGAAAAATATGCATTGTGATAAAGTATCACAAATTAATGAAAGACGATACACCGTATGGTATGGTGGGCGCGCGCACACATGAGTATGATGACTCATGGGGCGCGCGCCCCAGATAAAAGATATGGTGGGTTTTTATTTTATTTTGTTTGTTTGTTACAAACAAATCTTGTTATTTACTTTGTTTGTTTTTGTTACAAACAAATTTTATTAGACAAGAAAATATTTATCTTGGAGAGCAAGATAATAAACTCTATAAATAAAGATCTAGTGAAAAGAGTTTCACAAGTGAACAAGTGAAAAACACAAGAGACTTTCATAACAATATTAGAGTTACGTGAATCCTAATATTTTTTCAAGTATTCTATCACTTTCATTGTTAATCTTCAATCACAAGCTAGCACTTAGATTGGAGAAAAGCTGTTCGTGTGGACTAGTTAGAGATGTTGCGGTTCATCCTTCAACGTTCGTGATCGTCTTGTTCGTGATTCAAAGGGTTTATTCTACGAGAGGTAAAACCCTAAACACATGATCATGACCTTTCGTAAGGATCTCTTAAGGAAATTTTTTGAATTCCGCTGCTTTTACTAAACCTATTTTCCTTCAGTGGTATCAGAGCCACTTACGAAACCATGGTTATGATTTTTGTTATATCTTGTTCTTTGTGATTTAATTCGATTAAAATACCTAACAAGATAAAATTGAGGAATTAAATTTTAAATTGATCAAGGCTTTTATGTGATATAAGGAAACATAATGAAAATAGAGTATATTTGATATACTAACTTTCATCCATTGAATTCATGACCTAATAGTCGTTCATGGTGAATCTTGATGGAAGGAACTTGTTGTATAAAGGTTCATGGCATCACAAGGGTTGTGACACGGTTTATGAAATCATGAAACGATTTCCGTGAAACCCTAATGAGGTCGCCCGGCGAGCACTGGCGAGCGCGGGCGTATGCAAGTCCGAGCAGCTCGCTGGCGGGCGAACGCGAGCGAGCGCGAATCCAAGCAACTCGCTGGCTGGCGAGTGCGGGCGAGCGCGAGTCCGAGCAGAGCTCGCTGGCTCGCGAGCGCGGGCGAGGATTGGCGACGGGTGTGCGTCCAGATTTTGTCGAAAACACAATTTGTGAAATCGTAATTCGGTTCTGTCCGTTATTGTTGGGTTTTTGTATGTTGGCTACATTTTGCAAAAACAACTACTAGCCAAATGCTGAGACAAATGTTGTAGCAAGTGGAACAGCATTGTGTGACCTAATTGTTGCGCGCCAACACGCGCTATATTTCTGTGCAAGATCTTCTGGAGATTTTATGAAGTTTTATATTTAACCTAGCGTGCTGATCAAGACGCGTAGGTTGAATGAGTTGTACAGGTTGTCTTGCCTTGATGTATTTCCATAATTAATATTGATATATTTTTGGAAACTATATTCTTGCTCATGAATAATTGTTAGCTGGACCTGACAACGTCCAAGCAATGTTTTGAAGCCCAAACCAATGACTGCTCAGTATTATATATATGTAAACACAAACCCTAGTTTTGCGTGTGGAAAACCGTGTGTGTACTAAAGCGTGTGTTTCAAGGTTTTAGGTTTTCTTGTTAGTTGTGAGGCTTGCTTGTATCACCCTGATTCAAGTCAAGAACTCTGTGTTTGAGTTGTAATGGTGTACTGCTCCTAAGCTTTGAAGTACGAAGTTAGTTGTGTTCTTTAGAGTGTGACTCTTATTCAAACTATAGAAACAAGTGTGTGTTTAACAGTGTTGTCTGTACTGTTAGTGGGAATTGAGACGGGGTCTCATACCTAGGAGTTCCTAGGTAGAGCAGCCATTGGTAGGGTCGTGGTGCAAAGACAAGTAGTGAGTCTACGTTGTGCTTTTCACTAGAACTATTATAGTGGAGTTCATTCCTGGATTGGTATCCCCCAGACTAGGGCAATTTGCGCCGAACTGGGTTAACAAACATACTGTGTTATTTATCTTTCAGTCACGTTTATTTTACTTGCTACGCTGCATTTTATTATTGTGTGACAAGTGCTCGGACAAGTGCTCTAACGTTGTGCACAACATTTGTCTGTCTGGTTGCCAGAATTTCAATTGGCATCAGAGCAGGCACCCTGCCTGATTGGGTGAGCTCCAGGGAAGATATTTCTGGCTAAGATGGACAAAGAAGGAGGACTGATGAATAGACCACCACTTTTGGTTGGTGATGCAAACTATGATGACTGGAAGTCTAAAATGACTACGTTTTTGAAATCCATAGATCACAAAACATGGAGAGCTGTGGTTGTAGGATGGGAACCTCCTGTAGTTACTATTGGTAAGGAAGGGGAGACCATCACTAAGCTGAAACCTGAGGACGAATGGAGCAAGGATGAAGAAGCATTAGCCAATGCAAATTCAAGGGCTCTAAATGCCTTAACCAATGGAGTTGATGCGCACATTTTCAAATTAATAAAAAAAATGTACTATTGCAAAGGATGCATGGAAGAAGCTCCAAACTGTTCATGAATGTACCTCAAAGGTAAAAAGCTCAAGGCTGCAACTATTGACCAGTAAGTTTGAGAACTTGAAGATGAAGGATGATGAAAGTATTCAAGATTTTCACATGAGAATGCTTGAGTTTGATAATCAATTTGATGCTTTGGGAGTAAAGATTTCTGAAGAAAACCTGGTAAAGAAAATGCTTAGGTCACTACCTAAGAAGTTTGACATGAAGGTTACTGCCATAGAGGAAGCCAAGGACATCTCAGAATTGAAGATGGGTGAACTAGTGGGATCTTTGCAAACGTTTGAAGTGATTGCGAATGAGAGATTTGAAAAGAAGACAAAGAGTATTGCGTTTACCTGCAAATCTGATGAGAGTGATATGGAAACTGATGACAGTCTATCTGAAACCATTGTGATGCTAGGTAGAAAATTCAATAAAGCCTTCAAACGGTTTGACAGAAATGCCAAGACACATGCTCCAGACAACAATCACAACATAAATAGGAACGTCAATAATCTGAGAAAATCAAAAACAGATGACAAGACAAGCCAAGGCAAAGGAGTTCAATGTCATGAATGTGAAGGATATGGGCATATCAGGACTGAATGTGCAACGTATCTTAAGAAGCAAAAGAAAGGGATGACTGTCTCTTGGTCTGATGAAGATGAATCTGAAGAAGAATCTGAATCTGCTAAACATGTGACCGCCTTAACTGGAATATGTACATCTGATGTTGAATCACAAGATGGTGAAATGACTTATGATGAATTGGTTGATTGTTATAAGGGGTTATGGCTCAAAAGTGTAGAAGTGGGTAACACTGTGATAAGGCAAAAGAAGACCATTGCTACACTACAAGCTGAGAAAATTCAAGACTGGATGGTGATGTTGCTCTATATAAATCAAAGATTGAAAACATGAACAAGCAATTGAGGATGCTGAATACAGGTACTGATATGTTAGAAGAAATCTTAGAGACAGGACAGAAGTCTAATGATACAAGAGGTATTAGTTTCAATTACAATTCACTATATCATCAGAAGTTTATGCCTGAAAAGAAATTTGTTCCTTCTGTTAGATCCTATAATCCAACTATGTCAAGACAAATGCCCCAACATCCAGTGAGACAACAGACAACCAGAAACTATACCAAACCTAAGAAAAGGTATTCTGGCTGGGTTTGCTATCACTGTGGAAGGAAGGGACACATTAGACCTTACTGCTTCAAATTGTATGGTACCCTGATAAAACTCATTTATCAAAAGTTGAACCTATTCTGAAGGATGTCAAGCAAGAGTGGAAGCAGAAGAGTAATACTGGTGATCCAAATCAAGCAGAACCTGAAGGCGTGGAAATTGCTCATACCTCACTAAGGGCACATCTAGTAGTCATTGGTATTTTGATAGTGGATGTTCTAGACATATGACTGGAAATAGAGATTACCTCACAGATGTCTTGCCATATGCTACAAGCTTTGTGACTTTTGGTGATGGAGCCAAAGGGGAGATCAAAGGCATAGGATCACTAATCAATGAAGGACTACCTAAACTTGACAAAGTTCTTCATGTGAAAGGGTTGAAAGCTAATCTAATAAGCATTAGTCAGTTGTGTGACAAAGGTCTAAAAGTCAACTTCACAAAGAGTGAATGCTTAGTTACTGATAGTAAAGGTGATCTACTGATGAAGGGAGAAAGATCAAAGGATAACTATTATCTATGGGTATCCCAAGACAAAGCTGAGCTATCTACTTGTCTAGTAAGCAAAGAAGATGATGTGAAACTGTGGCACCAAAAACTTGGACACTTAAACCTCAAAAGTATGAAGAAAGCTATTGCTGAAGGAGCCATTAGAGGCTTACCTAGGCTTCAGATTCAAGAAGGAAGTATATGTGGAGAATGTCAAATAAGAAAATAGACAAAAACGCCACACTAGAAGCTGCAGCATCTGACCACATCCAGAGTGCTTGAATTGCTGCACATGGATTTAATGGGACCTATGCAAGTTGAGAGCTTAGGTGGAAAGAGGTATGCTTTTGTCATGGTAGATGATTTTTCTAGATATACTTGGATTGATTTCATCAGGGAGAAATCTGACACTTTTGAAAAATTCAAAGATCTTTGTTTAAAACTTCAAAGAGAAAAGGAATGTGGTATTACTAGAATCAGAAGTGATCATGGGAATGAGTTTGAAAATAGTAAATTCTCTGAGTTTTGCACGACTAAAGGAATATTCCATGAATTCTCTGCTCCTATTACTCCCCAACAAAATAGAATAGTAGAGAGGAAGAATAGAACATTACAAGAATCTGCCAGAGTAATGTTACATGCTAAGAAGTTGCCACTCCACTTCTGGGCTGAGGCTATGAACACAGCCTGCTATATACATAATAGAGTAACCTTGAGAAAAGGAACTTCTACAACTCTGTATGAGCTATGGAAGGAAATAAATCCCACTGTGAAATACTTTCATGTGTTTGGAAGTAAATGTTATATCTTAGCTGACAGAGAACCTAGAAGGAAGATGGATGCTAAAAGTGATGAAGGCATATTTCTGGGTTATTCAACAAATAGCAGAGCCTATAGAGTATTCAACTCCAAAACTAATGCCATGATGGAATCCATAAATGTTGTGATTGATGATAAGGGCAATGATGCTGCACCAGAAGATAGTACATTTGGCACAGCATCTGACTTACAAGAAGAGACAGAAGATGAAGTTATCAATGAGGAAAACAGTGAGGTGATAAGTTCTGAAGATACAGTTAACAACAAAGGGCCATCCATCAGAGTTCAGAAGAATCATCCAATAGATCAAGTTATTGGTAATCCGAATCAAGGAATTACAACAAGAAGAAGAAACTATGAGGTATCAAATTCTTGCTTTATCTCAAACTTTGAACCCAAGAATGTTAAAGAGGCTTTGACTGATGAGTTCTGGATTAATGCCATGCAAGAAGAACTAACTCAGTTCAAGAGAAGTGATGTGTGGGACCTAGTCCCTAGGCCGGATAATGCTAATATCATAGGTACAAAATGGGTTTACAAGAATAAATCTGATGAAAATGGTACCATCACTAGAAACAAAGCTAGATTGGTTGCTCAAGGTTATGCTCAAATTGAAGGAGTAGACTTTGGTGAAACTTTTGCACCCGTAGCTAGACTAGAAGCTATTAGGTTATTACTTGGAATTGCATGTGTACTCAAATTCAAGTTGTATCAAATGGATGTCAAGAGTGCGTTTCTGAATGGTTATTTAAATGAAGTGGTCTATGTGGAACAACCCAAGGGGTTTGTTGATCCAGCCTTTCCAAATCATGTATACAAGTTGAAGAAAGCATTATATGGCTTGAAACAAGCTCCTAGAGCTTGGTATGAGAGGTTAACTGAATTCTTGGTGAATAATGGCTACAGGAAGGGAGATAATGACAAAACACTGTTTGTGAAAGATGGTAGAGGAAAACTTATGATTGCATAAATATATGTTGATGATATAGTCTTTGGAGGAATGTCTGACCAGATGGTACAACATTTTGTTCAGCAAATGCAATCTGAATTTGAAATGAGTCTTTTTGGTGAACTAAATTTCTTTCTAGGTCTTCAAGTAAAACAAATGGAAGATACTATATTTATATCTCAGAGTAAGTATGCTAAGAATATGGTCAAGAAATTTGGTATGGAGAATGCTGCCACCAAAAGAACCCCTGCTCCCACACATATCAAATTATCTAAAGATGACAAGGGAGAAAATGTAGATCAAAGTTTATACAGAAGTATGATAGGAAGTCTTCTCTATTTGACTGCTAGTAGACCTGATATCACATTTGCTGTTGGAGTGTGTGCTAGGTACCAAGCTGAGCCAAAGATGAGCCATCTGACTCAAGTGAAGAGAATTCTGAAATATGTGAACAGTACCAAGGATTATGGTTTGTTGTACTCTCATGGAGAAAGTACTATGTTGTTAGGATACTGTGATGCAGATTGGGCGGGAAGTGCAGATGATAGAAAAAGTACTTCTGGTGGATGTTTCTTCCTAGGTAACAATCTCATATCTTGGTTTAGTAAGAAACAAAATTGTGTTTCCTTATCAACTGTTGAGGCTGAGTACATAGCAGCAGGCAGTAGCGCTGCACACAATTGGTGTGGATGAGACAGATGCTGAGTGAGTACAATGTCAAGACAGATGCTATGACATTATATTGTGACAACTTGAGTGCTATCAATATTTCTAAAAATCCTATACAACATAGTAGGACTAAGCACATTGATATCAGACACCATTTTATTAGAGATTTGGTTGAAGAAAAAATTATTGCTATTGAGCATGTTTCAACTGAGGAGCAGTTAGCAGATATATTCACAAAAGCTCTTGATATTGCACAATTTGAAAAGCTAAGAATGCGGTTAGGCATTTGCCTAATTGAGGAATTGTAGCAGTTATTTAATGGGAGGCGTGCAACAGTTAATCTTTTCCCTCCTCAACCGCTTTATGCACGCAAATCAAGGAAGAGTATCCCAACTTCCCTTAAACAAAGAAATCACACGCAATCATCATTATTTCTTACAAACTCTCTCTCAACCTCTCAACTGACCTCTTGCCGCTCTCATCGCTATTCAAAAAAATTTCTTACAAACCTTCAATCTCTCAAACACTCAAACTTCTCATTATCATCATGTCTACTTCAACAAACACTTCATCTTCTATCGCAAACGATTCAACTTCTCCCATTGTTCCAGAAACCACTTCACCGGTAGTGATAGATGTTCAACCAATCGCTACTTTAATTGACTCAAAAGCAATCAAACAGCGCCCTAAAACACTTGTGTCACGAAAGAGGAAAAACACTAGAAAAGGGTCGACTTCATCGGCAATGAAGAAGATCTCAAAAGGTAAGAAATCCTCTCCTGCTGTTCAACGTGTAGGTCTCACCATGCATGACCTATACTGTAAAGAAAACCCTTTTAGATCGATTGTTGTAGAGCCAGATGTTGACGCTGGTGTCACTGAATCTAGTGAGAAACCCATTGAGGGTACTGAAGCGATTGATGAAACCCTAGGTTCTGTTAATCCTAAGGTAGATGACAAATTAAATGTTGATGAGACAAATTTGCATGATGTTGATAATGCTGCTGTTAGTGACAAGTATATTGCTGATGATGTTCGTGTTGCTGAGAACATTGCTGTGACAGAGGAACATGTTGATCCCTCTGCTGCTATTCAGAAGGATGTGCCAGATGCTCAAGCATCTTTGGCACAAGCTGATGTGGAGTCCTTGGTCATACCACACACTCTTGAGACTACGAATGCTCCTGAAACTAATTCTCCCAAGCCTCAAGATCAAAATGATGGGGTTCAGGAAATATTAAATCAAACTGAGACTGTAATCATTGAACCAACTGATGTGGTCAATGTTGATGAAGAAGAGTCTGCAGATAAATCCTTGGAGATGACTCCTGCTGTTGGTGTTGCTCGCAGAACAAGGAGCAAGGTTGTTAATGTTGTTTCTGATGTTGGTGAGAGTGCTAAAGGCACTAAAAAGAAAACTGTTGATACTGGGAAAAAGCCTAGGGCTGATCAGAAGAAGAAAAGTCTCAAAAGAAAGGATCACCCCTCAAGTGATTCTGATTTTGACATTGCTGTGACAGATGCTGCCCCATCTGGTGGAGCATCTAGAAAAACTGTCAAGGGTATGAAAGTCCCTTTGGATATCCCTCCAGCCCCTTTGGATAATGTTTCCTTTCATCTGGAAAGTGGAGCTATTCGCTGGAAGTTTGTCTACCATAGAAGACTTGGTCTTGAAAGAAACCTGAAAGCTGATGTGTTCAAATGCAAAGAGCTGGTGGATGTGTTGGAGTTTGCTGGGATGATGAAGACAGTAAAAGATCTGGGTCCCTGCTATGACAAGCTGGTGAGAGAGTTTGTTGTCAACATACCTGAAGAATGTGATGATCCTAGGTACTCAGAATACAGGAAGATGTATGTGCGTGGTAGATGTGTCAACTTTTCTCCTCAAGTGATCAATGCTTATCTTGGAAGATCAATTGAAGACACCCCTGAGTTGGAGGTTACTGATGACACCACTTGCAAAGCTATTACAGGTAACAAGCTTAGCCACTGGCCTGAGCTTCTGTCCTCTGCAAAGCTGACTCCTTTATATGCTACTTTGAATAAAATAGCTGCTAATAACTGGTCCCCCACTACTCATTCTAATTATGTGGCCACTGTGCTTGGTAAGCTCATTTATGCAGTTGGTACTAAATCTGCTTTTGATTTTGGTTATTACATTTATCATCAATTTTTGGAGCAAGCTAAATCTTTTGCTGTTAAGTTCCATATTCCATTTCCTACTCTGGTGTGTGGTGTTATTCTGCAACAACACCCTGGTATTTTGGTTAGCACATATGAGCTTGTTAGAAGGCCTAGCCCTCGTGGTTTGGATTGCAGGTTGATATCCCAGCCACGAGCTGATGATTTGGCTGGCACTTCTATCAAGTCATCTGGTTGTATGAGTAAGCAGGCTATGATTACTGAGCTTACGGAGGTTAGCTTGGATCTGGGTGCTAAGAAGCTGAAAGTTAACAGGGTTATAGCTGCCTTGAAAGCTGGGGTTGCAGCTGAGGGTGAGGCTCCTGCACAAGGCCATGACAGGGAAGAAGAAGGAGGAAATGGTAATACTTCTGTTGCTGGTGATACTGAGGAAGTGTCTGCTGCCTCTAATGAAACTGCCTCTTTCTAATGTTTGTAATTTTTTTTCTTTTATTCATGCACCTAAGTGTGCTCCATGGTCTGTAATAACTATATTTGTGGCCTCTCTATGTGCCTCTGTGACTTGGTGACCTATGTGAACTGATGTGCTACTCTATGCTTTCTCTTCTGCAATATATGATTTCTCTATGTTTGTCAGAATTTATGGCTAAAAAGGGGGAGTAGAATAGATGTTAGAAATTATTTTTCTTATGACTGAAGATGCTCTGACACATGCTCTAGCAGTTGTTATGTTCTTATTATGCATGAAGACGCTTGGACAGATGCTCTGACATTTGTCTCATTGAAGTAAGTATGTTATGTTATATGTCTGCATGTTTTGAGGGGGAGCACTTATGGTATGAGAATGTGTATGATTTGAGGGGGAGCGCTTATATCTATATCTGATTATCTCCTCTATACTGTGGAATTATCTATTCAAGAGTATGTTTTCATCTCTTTATCTGAACCCACTATATATATGTTCCAGTTATCTAGCTATTTCTGTGAGGCTAGGTGTATTATGATTAATGATGAATGCCTCTGATACTATTTACAAGTTATCTTTGTTCAAAGAGTTCCCTTGGAAGTAGTAGCGTTTTATGCCATGATAGATTTTGGTTGTCATATGAATGCTTATGCATGATGTGTTTTGAAGAAGTTATTTGTATCTCTCCAAGAACTGGCTATAGATTGTTTTAGCCAAAATTTTGCCAAAGGGGGAGATTGTTGGGTTTTTGTATGTTGGCTACATTTTGCAAAAACAACTACTAGCCAAATGCTGAGACAAATGCTGTAGCAAGTGGAACAGCATTGTGTGACCTGATTGTTGCGCGCCAACACGCGCTAAATTTCTGTGCAAGATCTTCTGGAGATTCTATGAAGTTTTATATTTAACCTAGCGTGCTGATCAAGACGCGTAGGTTGAATGAGTTGTACAGGCTGTCTTGCCTTGATGTATTTCCATAATTAATATTGATATATTTTTGGAAACTATATTCTTGCTCATGAAGAATTGTTAGCTGGACCTGACAACGTCCAAGCTGTGTTTTGAAGCCCAAACCAATGACTGCTCAGTATTATATATATGTAAACACAAACCCTAGTTTTGCGTGTGGAAAACCGTGTGTGTACTAAAGCGTGTGTTTCAAGGTTTTAGGTTTTCTTGTTAGTTGTGAGGCTTGCTTGTATCACCCTGATTCAAGTTAAGAACTCTGTGTTTGAGTTGTAATGGTGTACTGCTCCTAAGCTTTGAAGTACGGAGTTAGTTGTGTTCTTTAGAGTGTGACTCTTATTCAAACTATAGAAACAAGTGTGTGTTTAACAGTGATGTATTTACTGTTAGTGGGAATTGAGACGGGGTCTCATACCTAGGAGTTCCTAGGTAGAGCAGCCATTGGTAGGGTCGTGGTGCAAAGACAAGTAGTGAGTCTACGTTGTGCTTTTCACTAGAACTATTATAGTGGAGTTCATTCCTGGATTGGTATCCCCCAGACTAGGGCAATTTGCGCCGAACTGGGTTAACAAACATACTGTGTTATTTATCTTTCAGTCACGTTTATTTTACTTGCTACGCTGCATTTTATTATTATTGTGTGACAAGTGCTCTAACGTTGTGCACAGTATTTGTCTGTCTGGTTGCCAGATTTTCAGTTATGAACGGAATGATCAGTTTATAATAATTTAATTTTAATTAATTATTTAAACGAATGATAATAATAAAGTCTGTTTATTATCATAATGATGATTAGTTATGGCTTCAATCTTTGTTAACAAATACGATCTATGTATCGTACTTTTCTCTAAGTCTTGATGAAAACTCTCTCATTGGCTTGAGAGAACACATATATTAGGAGCCCATAACTAGTTCATCTTGTTTTATTGATACATGTGAGAGCGTCTTGTATGTTAAACAAGCCGGTGAGATCAAACTAAATCAAAATCCCTCAAAGTAAAATATTAAGTTTTATGCTTTCCGAATTTTAGAACTCATCAAGACTGGTATCGAATAATGTGGGTTCGCCTACCGCGAAGTACATTGTCAATATAGGTATGATGCGATGGGATAATGGTAATATTCAACTTCTAAAAATTGGGTCAAACTTAACTAAACAAATATAATGAGATTATATGAGTGTAGAAGCAAGTGTTGGGAACAATTCATATGATGAAATAGAATAAGGAGTTATTCACCCAACAGAGATATTCGAGAATTGTATGAGATGCAATTGGAAGGAGTTCCTACCTAAATAACTGAGTTTTGTGTAATCCGCCCACCGCGAACTTAGAACAAAGTGAAATATGGATCTCGATCCACTAGAAAATCTTCCAACGGGATTTTCCGAATCAAATGATGAGGGTCATTTGTTTTGAGTAAAATAGTTGAAGTCTTTTAATAAAAGTCCTTATTAAAAGAATTAATCATAATATAAATATCTTACATATCTTTGAAATTAAATACAATACAAATTTTGTTGTGCTTATGAAGGACAAGGATTTCAGAAAATAGTTTCTGAATTTGTACACAAATGAGAATAGTTCTCAAATACAAGAAGTACTATAAGAGCTTGAACTAAATTCTAACAACCTACTATAACTAGATTGGAGAAGGATGCTTGTTAGAAGTATCAAGTTGACATCTAGATATAGAATACTTCATACTTTTAAATAATGAATGATGTGATCATTTAAAGCAAGATCTTTTTGAAAGAACATTAAAAGTATGATAGAATTCTCAATAGATCAAAGAGTTGGTCATAAGAAAAATTATAATTGATAGATCCGACAAATTTATGAATTTCTATATCTACCGGAAATTTGTTGAGTTGAATGAGAATTTATTTGCGCTATTAAAATTTGAGATATGATATAAATAAGATTTATATTTCTCTTATTTGAATAGAACAAAATTGGTTGCCAAAGGAGAACGGCTATTTTAAAATGGTTAGACCATTGATTGAAACAAGAATGCCGTAAATAGTTCTTGGAAGAGTCAAACTAAGGGGAATGAAGTAAGACTTCAATATTATACATATTGTTATAGAAAATCAAAGTTTCTATTTCTACATCAAAGGTATATGATATAAGATGTTGAATCTCAATTTTTCGAAAATAGAGATGCTTAAAGAATTAGAACATTGACTATAATTTTAAGTCAACTTATGTCTAGAATGAAAATTGTTTCATTGACAATGAATGCTTATGCAATGACTTAAAATCAAGTTTGAGATGGAACACAATAATTGTTATTGAATTCCATCTAGTAATAGAAATGTTAATTATATCTTGTATTGACAAGATATGAATTGTAGCCTTAAATAATAAGACAAGCAATTGTCCTATCATTTAAGAAGAGTCTTCTATACTATTGTTGCAAGTCAAGTAATGGACTAGTGTTCCATGATCTTGATGGAATCATCTATAACAATTGTGATAAGAACCAAATAAAGATTTGGAACTCGAACATATATATCAAAAACATTGTTGTTTAGTACAAATATTTGATGTGTCAATTATTAACTAAAAGGTGTTAATAACGCATTACCTATTTGAACAATATACATGAGATGTATGTCGACCACTAAACATACTTGATATATTAAATCTATTTTACTTCATTTACATTGATGATTAAAATCATTAAATGTGGATATGTGTGTGACACAAATTAGAAATCTTTGAATTTGTCAAAGAGTTGAAACAATGAAGTAAATAGAACTCGACAAAAGTATTTAAATCATATGAATAAGTCATATTAGAAAATACTTAGTTAATGAATATAATAACTATTTTATCACATCATGTTTGACATGATATTAATTAAGATAGTTTAATTATATACATTATTGACTCTTAAAATCTTTTTGCTTATAGTTAATTTTCACCCACAATTAGTTCCTTTTCTAAAATCATCATAAAGACACCATATGCGATATGGAGGTAAAAGTACCAAGTTTGTCTTCATGAGAATTTTGGATTGAAATATTTATTAGATAAATTAAATCCAAGACTAATGGATAAATATGTGGAAGTATTCTAAGGGATACTAGTCTTATATCACTCTAAAGGACAAAAGTTGTTTTGTTTCTAGGTTTAAAGCATTCCTCTAGTGGGAGTGTGTTTCTAAAAGAAACAGTGGGAGTGATATAGAACTTGAAAAATTATTCAAGTACTACAAGACATATTTATTGGAAAGGGAACACAAACCGGTTCCTCAAGGTTGTTGAAGAACCATTGATTTGAGTTGCACAAAATCTTAGATAAGTCCAACATATCACATGGATAAAGAGTTTGATTGGATCATGACTTGGCAAAGTGATATGGTTTTCATAATAGATGAATCTCTGACTTTCTAAAAGGTCGTAAGACGGTCTATATTCTTAGAAGTGGCTAAATGCCAGGAAATCTTATAAATAATCCATATACATTAGCCTTATGTAGATAATGGTTATGTCATCAAGATGAGTAAGACTCGTACAATGAAAGTGAGTATTATTATTGAATACTGATATGGATGGTATTAAGAATACCTTTTAAGATTTGATTGATCATTAAAGGTTTTATGCAAAATCATAATTCAAATTATGATGAAACCCTAAATGTAATTAATAGTAAAGCTTAAAATTTGTTTGATTGCTTTTACTAAATGTTGTACTACATGTTTTGGTGGATGGATAACAAAATTGCATTCCTTAATTGGAATGACCTAATATTTATGTACTAGACATATATGTAGGGTTTTGTTGATCCAAAGGATGCTAGAGAGGTATACAACTTGTATATATCTATCTAATATTGATTAGATAGATTTCTCAGAAACTTAATTATTCTTTGTTCCTATTATGAAGTTTTGAGAAAACAAATTAATAAGGACAAACCTATCTAATTTTGATTAGATTGAATAAGTTTAAATATTTGTTCCTTTTGGAAGCTTTGTGGAAAACAAATTGTTAAAGGACAAATATATAAATGTATCTTGTGCACACAAGGATTTAGTGGGAGCAATAATATTAAATATGGTGTAATATGTGGAAGACATATTAATCATCAAAAGGTATTTTCCTTTTTCATGTGAGACATGATTAAAGAAATAAACTCTTGATGAAATACTTAGGCAAGAATTCCTAAAGAGTTAGGAATAGCCTATCTATTTAGGCAAGAAGAAGTCCTAAAGAGTTAGGAATAGCCTATGTACATAATTTGACAAAGTGTTCAAGATGCTTAAATAATTAAATGTGTGAAATTATTGCATGTGTTGAAAAAAAATTGGTTTTGTCTAAAGGACAATATCATATCTCATTGGATGAGAAAGAGACATGTGAAAATTAGTCCATATGCTTTAGAAGATAGGATTAATCATGCACATCTTAATATGTACAAAAATCAGATACACCATGAGATTGTAACACAATCAATAAGTACCAAAATTGAAATTAGTGTTTGACACTAACTTACCTTCAAGAATATCCTTGAGGACCTTAAAGTAACTAAGGACTATTTCTTGAAATAGATGGATATGGAAAGGATCATTATAAGGAAGTTATAATGATGGAAGTTTCTATATCAATGTATTGTATATCATGCTCGAATATAAACATTGAAAGCTATAAGATAAGCTTCGTAGTATGTTTATTCCAGTGTTGCAAGTCACATTAATCACATTAGTGATGGTGATGGTTTAATCTTGCAAGAACACTTGAGAATAGATCTCACCGACGATTCATTTATACTAGGACACTTCTATATTTCGATAGAGATCGAAATAGAACGTTGGAAGATACGTAAGATACCAACATAAGGAATTGTTCCTCATCCACTAATTAAGCCTCTTGCGTAGTTGAAGCGTGATGGGCATACTAGGTCTATGGGTGTTAGAGAACACCTAATTGGCCTTAGTGCTAGTGGGAGTGTTGTTGTTAGAGCCCTAAGCGCCAATACTTTTAAGTACTTGTATTTGAATTATTTATTAATAATATAATGTTTTATTTATTAATTAATAATATAAGGCACTTCTTTATTATGTTTGTAGGAGTCCAAAATAATAAAGTCCCTAGAATAGATAGTCCGTTTAATATTAAGTATGACTTAATCATGAGACTAAATTAAACATAAGGACACTATTCTTAAAGTATCCGTAGTCGAGCTTTAAGGTGAAAAGGGATAACCTTAAAGCATAAAGACTATTATGAAGATAGACTGATGATCGCATCTCATGGATCATAGGATAAGGAGTTATCAAGTTTTGACATAGATATAAATATTAAGAGTAATATTTTGACCCGCTATGAGAGAACTACATGGAATGTTATGTAATGTGTCATAAGTTACTCTCATGGTGACAATGGTGTAAACCACCCTTCGACCTGAAACCACTATGTACCCTAGATGAAGAGATAAGTGCCTTATCACTGATCTAACGTTATCCGTAACTGGATAATAATGAAGGCAGTGGATAGGTACTTTTACAAAGCATGCTGAGGGACAGTAGTGACCTAGATGGAATTTGCCAATCCTACATAACAAGATAAATGTCTATGGGCCCAATATTGAACTGGACAAGGATGACACAGTCTATGCCTTGTGTTCAATATAGACATAAGGGCAAAGGGGTAATTGTACACAACAGATATTGTCACTGAATGTTTTTGTTAAGATCACATAAACGTTCCGTAATATGGGTAGCATTGATGTATTGCTAGAGACCACTCAATGTTTATAATATTAGATAGTTGATTTAATATTATTGCCATCGTTACGGAATCCTACAGGGTCACACACATAAGGACAGTATAGTGTGAGAGATAGAGAACACCGTAAGGTACGGTGCACTTGAGAAAAATATGCATTGTGATAAAGTATCACAAATTAATGAAAGGCGATACACCGTATGGTATGGTGGGCACGCGCACACATGAGTATGATGACTCATGGGGCGCGCGCCCCAGATAAAAGATATGGTGGGTTTTTATTTTATTTTGTTTGTTTGTTACAAACAAATCTTGTTATTTATTTTGTTTGTTTTTGTTACAAACAAATTTTATTAGACAAGAAAATATTTATCTTGGAGAGCAAGATAATAAACTCTATAAATAAAGACCTAGTGAAAAGAGTTTCACAAGTGAACAAGTGAAAAACACAAGAGACTTTCATAACAATATTAGAGTTACGTGAATCCTAATATTTTTTCAAGTATTCTATCACTTTCATTGTTAATCTTCAATCACAAGCTAGCACTTAGATTGGAGAAAAGCTGTTCGTGTGGACTAGTTAGAGACGTTGCGGTTCATCCTTCAACGTTCGTGATCGTCTTGTTCGTGATTCAAAGGGTTCTATTCTACGAGAGGTAAAACCCTAAACACATGATCATGACCTTCGTAAGGATCTCTTAAAAAAAATTTTTGAATTCCGCTGCTTTTACTAAACCTATTTTCCTTCAATATATACCATTAAATCATACTTAGATTGATCTTTTTTTATGAATGTGCACACAACCAACTCAAAGATTACATCATGGTAGCCAGCAATGCAATTTAAGCCTTGTAAGGCAGTGCTGTAAATCATTATTGTTACCTTAAAGTCGCCGTTTGCATCTCCAAGACATACTCCTATACTCTCCTATTCCGTTTTAAAGATTGCAACGTCAATGTTGCATTTGATGAAGTCCATAAGAGGTGGCTGCCGCTGCACGCCTGCACTATTTCAGTCTGGTGCTGCAGAGAATTGTTTGTCCGCTACTGCTCGATGAATTCTGATTGAGCTGCTAGGCCTGCAAAACAGTCCCTGCACGCGATTAATGGCACGGTCCTTTGTTTCATTTTTATTCTCCCGTAATTTTAAGTTCTGCTTTTTTCATATAATTCCAAACCGTCGTAGAGAAATTAATTAACTGGAATTGCTCCAATGTTTCATGTTAGAAGCAACCTTTTTCCATAATAATTGGAATAACAATAATTATGAAACACAGTGTAATAGGTGTAACCAGAATGACGGGGTGTAAGTAGCAAGCAGTTTTGAAAATGGAGTGAAATACCAAATTTTTTTAAAAAATTCAAATATTCCCATGAAATAGGCATGGCAACGAGGCGGGGCAGGGCAGGTTTAGGAAATACCACCCCCGCCCTCGCCTTCCTATACCACCCCCATCTCCACTATCAAACTCAGTTGGGGATAAGATTTGAACACCCACCCCCGCTTTTTGGGGTGACAATGAACCGAACCAACTCGAAGAAAGTTCGAGATTCAATTCGATAATTGATTCGTTGAACTTGGTTCATGAACCAAATGAGTCGAACTTGAGCTGAAACTTAAGTTCGTTAACTAAATGAGCTGAACTTAAACTATATATAGTTCGACTCGTTTGGTTCATGAGCTGACTCAATTATATATATAATACTCCAAAAATATTTTTAAATGTGTATTTGATTTCATACATTCATATTTATAATAAAAAATGTAATTTAATTCCTTATTTTTAAAATTAAGCTCTTTTATCATCTTTGTTATCCATCAAGTGTAGTTAACATGTCATCAAATTATTCATTAAAAATAATATATAAGAGAGTACTAATTGTGTAAAAAAAAAGAGAGTACTATTTGTTTTAAAATAGTTGTATTTAAATAGAAGTCATAGAGAAAAAGAGTCTAATAGAGATACTTTAAGTCCAACATCGGAAAGTTACATCAAATATTGAAAGACAAATGATATATAAATAGAGTAATTTATTTTTAAGAAGTGTTTTAGTCCGTTAGGTTCATGAGCTGAAAATAGACTAAACCTAATTAGTTGAGTCGAACGGTTCGTGAACTTTAAACGAGCCGAACTCAAGCTGAAAAAAAAATTTGTATCGAACTCGAGCTGAGTTTCGAGCCGAACTAATTCTTATCGAGTCGAGTCGAGCTCAGACATGTTCGACTCAACTCATTTCCAGTCCTACGCTCCCAATAGAGAACGGGTTTCCCCGCACCCACCCGCATAAACTATAATAGTAAAAAAACACTTATTTATTTTATTTTTTGAAAAATATCATGTGTCAAAATTATTTTTTATAAAAGATAAATAAATGAATAAACATAATCCAACATAAAAAAAATATTATATTTCAATTTACTATCTTAGAAGGATAAATATACAATAATGTTTGTTAATTACCCCACCCCCAACCCCGTATTCAAAATTCGGATTTCCCCGCACCCAGTGGAAACGACTTTTCCCCGCTAAATTCGGGGTGGGGGCAGGCGAGGTTGGGTCTTGTTGTCATGCCTACCTTGAAATTTGAAAATAGACAAATATTCCTTGAAATTGTTAAATGTCAATCAAATTGCCTCATGTTCCAAATACTCTGTCTATTTTGATGACATGATCATTAACTCTATACGTGACACTTGTCAATGTGGTGTCATGTCACATGAGAGATGAGCAATTGATTAAAATTTGAAAATTAGAGGGTTAATTGACCAGAATACCATTAAAATTTGGCCCATGTTTTTGCAATTATTTGTCAATTATCCCTCATTGACGTTAGTAAGTGTCACGTATGTAGTTAACAATCATGTCATCAAAATAGATTGAGTAGACAAAATAAGGGACAATTTGATTGAAATTTTACAGTTTAAGAGAATATTTGCTTATTTTGAAAAATTTTAATGGGATATTTGATGGATTTTAAAATTTAAGAGTATTTGACATTTCATTAAAATCAAGCATGGCTATGGCGGCAAGGTCTGTGATTAGGAAGACGAAGAACATCATGGGCGCTGCTACTCTTCTCCTACGCTCTACTTCCCACTCATCTCGCACCTTCATTTCCCATTATCCTTCTCTCTCTCCACCAAATTCTCACCTTCGCGCCTTCTCCACTCCTCACACTTCCTTCTCTCGCCACTTTCCAGAATCACTTTCAGGTTCAATCTCTCTCTCTCTCTCTCTCCCTCCATTCAAATTTTATGTCTACAGTTTCATTCTATTGTATAAAAATCATCTTAATCACAAATACTTGGTTTTGAAATGCATAGAAACTGTTTGAGTTAATGTCCAAAAGAGACAAGTCTTTCAGAAGACCAAGTTAGTGTTGGCATGGTTTATGTCTATAGATGTAAGGATCGTCTAGGGACGATGCACAGTAGATACCTCTGTAATTGCAAACATTCGGGCCATACCGATTCGAGGTGCATCAGCATTTCCATGCTTAGAGTGCTGTGTAGGCTTTTAATGAGCCTTGGATTAGATTGGTTTTAGACATTTAAATGGATCTGATTCATGATTAGAATTTGATCTTAATATAAAACCAATAAACTATTAGTCTTAAGTCTTTCACTCTCCTTCCCACCAAAAGTACACATCCAAATTAGGTGATGATTCTTCTCTCTTCCATCCTAACGCCCAAATTAAACCTAAGGTAATATCCTTGACAATGGTTGGAGAGTTTTATTGTAAAAAGTTGCTTCTTATATTTCGTTTTTTGTTTTCAAGGGTTTTTCTTCTTGTGGATATTTACTAGTAACTCATTGACCAATCCTAAATTAGTTGCCAATTTTCAGTTTTGCTCCCCAAGATATGATATTTTCATTAGGTGTTTCTTTTTTCTTTTCTAGTGCATTGTTCAATGTCCCTAGCAAATGAGGCTACTATCTTGCTCCTTTACAAGTGTTTTCACAAAACTATTATCTTAACTGATTCAATTATGTTAAGTTTGCAGGTGAGACAAGCGATGAAGGTTCAAGCACAGAGGGATGGGAGGAAGAAGACGAGGTTGACCCTAAGGTACCAGGTCTTTAACTCGGATTATTGTTCGATTATCATAGTGACCTTCAATTTAATTATATGTTGAATACCCTTAAATGTTGGTGCTATGTCCCTGTCTTACACATGTAGATTGGCGACGGGGGAAGTGGTGGTGGAGTTAATTTGCAAAATGTTTCATGGGGTCAGCGAGCGCTTTCTATTGCGGAGGAGATCCTTGTGCAGTTCAGTGAGGACCTCAAACTATATTCTTTCAAGACCAGTCCTCGTGGATATGTATACGTGAGATTGGACAAAGTAACAAGCGAGTAATATTTCAATTTGTGTCATTCATATACATCTTTAGAACTTCTTTACATTCTTTTTTATTAGCTTATCATTTGTGGGTGATGTGGATTGTTCCAAATAGAGAACTAATGGTGTGTAGCTAGTCAAATGATTCAAGCCCTCAGAGGGTTTGGAGTTGAAGAACAGAATACCTCAAGTAGGCTATTGCGGGAAAGATCGGCTAACAACTGAAAGAGTCCTAAGAAAATGAACGCAACTCTAGCCAAATGGCTAGGGGATGTAACAGACAGCAGCAAGTCGGTGTCAATATCAATTTGGCTTGCCTAAACCTACCTTTGGTCTTTATTGTTGAAGCCTTTAATGAACTAAGACTAGGGAGTTTGATGCTTAAAACATGGGTGCAGATTTGGCAAGGATGCCTAGAATGTAGTTTTTATTTTATTATTATTAAGCTTGGGATGCCTTGACTATTATTCGGGAAAAAGTGAAAAACAAACCTCCTGTATAGTCAAAAGCATGATGAGGGGCCATTTGATGAGGCATGGAGCTTTACATGAATGCTAAGAAATAGAACACTCATATTGTGAACTTTCCGGTGCTTATAATTTATTTTGTGAAGGTAAATGTTTTAGAAAAATTGGGATAGCTACCAACAATGGATTATGAAATAAAGAACTGGCTTTAGTGTATTGATGGAAATGGTGGTCTGTATTAAGGTGATATCTGAGCCTCTGTTTAGTGTATGGAAAGATTCAGAAAACAAGAAAAGAAGATGACACAAACAATTTTGAGAGTGCCCAATATCTCCTAAGTTCTAACTAATACCAACCTACTTCCTCATTTTCTCACCCCATCCATATACCCTTTCACGCGTTATATACCTCCCATGTATTTTCTCACCCCGCTGCTATTGCCTCCAGTGCATTAGTGACACACTTCTCTCTCCTTTTTCCTTCTCTGACAGACTTTAGTTTTTTTGGGGCCTAAGGTGTGCATTAAATTTTTTACCACTTTCCTCATATTTATACATTGTTTATGTTTATTGTGTCAACATTACAAATAATTTACCCTCCAGTTGGGCCATTCACCACTTTTCCTTCCACATTTTAGATAAACTACTGTTATATTCCCAATTTAGCTTCTTGGTTCAAAACTTGTGTTGAAGGTTGTGCCAAGCATGTGCTAACAATGATATGTTTATCATATTTTGTGCATGCTACTTTACCATGTTAAATGATTATCTTTTAGGATCTGTAAAATATTACTCCCTCCGGTCCTTAATATAACAAAAAATTTATTTTTTAGATTCATTGGGTTTTCAATGTATCTAGTCTGTATTATAGGTTTGATACATTGGAAACCCAATGAATCTAAAAAGCAAATTTTTTCTTATATTAAGGACCGGAGGTAGTATTGTATATGTCATGACATGTACTTCAAACTTGACCAATGGCCATCCAGTGATACATAATTTACATGAATTTTCAATACCTTGTCTATTCTATAGAATCGATACTTACTGTACAATTTGTTTTTGTGTTAACTTTTTATCTTTCTTATTAAGATATGGATGTCCAAGCATGGAAGAGCTTGAAAGGTACAATCAGGAATTCAAGAAAAAGTTGGATGAAGTTGGAGCACTTGGAGACATACCTGATGATTTGGCTCTTGAGGTAATGCTTGGCTTGGCACCTGTGTCCTATACTTTTAATCCAGCGGGAATGTATATTAGTAATAAATGACTGTTTCTCTGTATCATACTCTGTACCTAACTAAACACAATTTTTCTCGGAAGGTTTCTTCTCCAGGTGCTGATAGGATATTGAAAGTGCCAGACGATCTTGATCGATTTAAAGAGATGCCTATGACAGTTTTCTATACAGAAAATATAGAGTCCAGTTGCCATGAAAAGGATGGAGTATTCGTTTTAGATTCCATTGAAAATGACTCAGAGATATGTGTTTGGAAGTTGGCAGATGTTAAAGAGAATAGAGACGCTACAAAAAAAGGCAAGCCGTTGAACCGTAAACAGAAAGATTGGAGATTAAGATTGCCATTCAACTTGCATAGGATGGTAACTCTGTACCTTGATTAGTTGTAAATCTTATGTTACTTGATTTAGGAACATAGAATCTCTCTCTCTCCAACCCTCCCCCCAGTACCAATCTTTTATATGTGGAAGTAGTTTCAGAAAAAGATGCTTCTTTTCAGTTTTTAGTTCAGACCAGTACCAGGTGAGTTACTGATTTTAAAAATTCTAAATGGGATTTGACTATTATAGCTTTGGACATAATTTTAGTCTAAGCTATTCTACATTCTACTAGAAGTTCATGTATGAAGCTCTAATTTTATCAGTTAATATTAGTTAATATTTTATAAAATGAAGCACTTACCATAAGCATATGAGCATAGCCTGCAACTTTTGCTGGGAGAGCAAGACTGCAATATTTACTCTTTCATTATGTTCATAGTTACAATAGCATTTTCATTTTTAAATCATATCATTCTATTCTTGTATATATTTTAAGATTTCTCAATAAGATTAGCTCTTATCTATGACGCCCGGATACTAGATACGACACAGATAAGATACGGATACTGCGATACGAGAAAATTTTCAAATTTAGAAGTTCATGTATGAAGCTCTAATTTTATCAGTTAATATTAGTTAATATTTTATAAAATGAAACACTTACCATAAGCATATGAGCATAGCCTGCAACTTTTGCTGGGAGAGCAAGACTGCAATATTTACTCTTTCATTATGTTCATAGTTACAATAGCATTTTCATTTTTAAATCATATTTTAAGATTTCTCAATAAGATTAGCTCTTATCTATGACGCAGGATACTAGATACGATACAGATAAGATACGGATACTGCGATACGAGAAAATTTTCAAATTTAAGATACGATACGTCTAGGATACTTTAATAAAAATTAAATATATAAATGTAAAATATATAAAAATAACTAAAACTAATGATAAAGAAATATTTACATTATTAAAATTATCAAAACTAGTGAATTTACGTATCTTAAGCACTATCTAAAAAGCGAGTCATGTGCATCTTTATTAATGTCCTATAATCTTATCACTCATTGGATATATTCTTCATATTTCTTTCACAAAAGTTAAAAATTTGTATGCACATAAACCAAATCTTTAGTCTTTTTTGGATCCATTTTATTTCTTTTCAAAGAATAAATAAAATATAAACAATGGATACTTCTCTGATATGTATTGAGAATGAATCAAAATACGTATCGAGAAGTATTAGACAAGTATCGCAGAAGTGTCGAAATTCTTTTATTTAAAAAAGGCTTATGAACAATGGATACTTCTCTGATGTGGCAATACCATGTCATCAAATTAATTTTTTTTGTACAAATAATTAATTAATTAATTTATTAAATCAAAAAAATAAAATAAAATGAAGTTACAGTTAGGTTAGGTTAGGATTTATTCTCTTTGCAGAACTGAGTGTATTTTGCAGAAGCATTGCAATGGTCATTGGACCAACTCCTCTAGGAAGATATTTCATATTTGATGCTTAAATTTAAGCATTGCAAAAGCGTTTTTTTTGTATGCTATTAGGCTCTCTCTCACTTGGTATGGTTTGAACTTTGAAGGATAAACAAATTTCATATTTGATGCTTAAATTTTGACATGAACGTTGTTTTACCTTGTGTGTTTGTGACAGGATCCAAGTAGTCCTCGAGGTTATAAATTGGTTGGAGATGTTTGTTATGAAGAAGCCATAAAAGTTGCCTCTGCTATTACACCTGTTCTTGGAGGAGTTGGTCCAATCTATTAATTTAGAGTCCTAAATTATATTGTTGACACCTTACCAATTTTATGCTATGCAATCAAATTTTTGCCATGTCAAAAATATTCCTATGTGGCACCTCTCAAAATACACTATTCTAATGCTCCATAATACTCTCTATTGAATCTATTGAGTAATTCTCTCATCCATTATTTATTCATTTTTCATTCATCTTTAATATCTTTTTAATTTCACACTTAATAACTTAAATTCAGTTACTATTTCTTCAACTCCCACTATTATTATTTTATAAAAAAATTCCAATAATTATAATAATAATAATAATACTAATAAAAATATAATAATTAATAACAAAAAATAATAATATTTTCAATACTCAAATAAGTTTGTTTGTTCAAGGTCTTCCCATTAAGATGCTTTTAACAACACTTAAATATTTTTCCGATTATGAATTTTTTTTTTTAGTTCGAGAGATTTAAAAAATAAAAATGAAAATTTTATAATCGAGAAAGAAATAAAATTGTAATTCAATTTGTTTAGAACACATTAAAAAATCGTATATAAAACCCAAGGGGTGTGGTTGAGCGGTTGCGGCTCATCCTCCCTTAACCAGTCTCGACAAAAAAAAAAGATCGTATATAAAAACTCTTTCAATTTTTTTCATGGTTACTCTTCTCACTTACACTATATTATTTTATTTATTTTGAACATACATAAACAATCTATATATTGTATTGTCATGAGTATTTATATATACACACTAAAATAATTGAATTGTTGTACCAAAAAAAATAAAATAATTGAATTGTTTATTTGAACTAATCTATAAGTTCTTATGTCAATTTTATGCATATCATTAATATTTTCTCAAACATGGACCTTTTTTGATAATTAAATTTACTATGACTAATTGATCGGATTCAATTCATACATTATTAAAACTTCAAGGTAGATCTAACTGAACTCGAAAAATATCTCACAATTTTATCTTTTTTTATGACTAATCTCACAATTTTATCTTATAATTTTTTAGAATGAGTAAAAAAATTATACAACATGTCAAAATTAATTATAGAAACAAATCAACAAATATTATATTGGTTATGTCATTTGAAATTCAACTTAAGATATTGGTTAAATCATATGCAAAATTAAAAACTAAAGTTATATATCAGTAAACTTTTTAAAAGATTTTAGATTAAAATTTCAATTTATAAGTATGTTAATATTTAGTCTTTGATATTGGTTATAATTTAGTCTTTGATAAAGAAAATAAATATATATTATTTACATCTCACTAGCTATATTTTCTACATATTCACTATATATTATCAACATTTTATAGTTGGTTCTATATAATAATATTTTAAGAAAAAGTTTGACTCAACCCGCGCATTGTGCGGGCCTCAATCTAGTGACTATTGTAATGCTTCTGCAAAATACACTCAATTCTGCAAAGAGAATAAATCCTGACCTAACTGTAACTTCATTTTAATTTATTATTTTTTATTTAATAAATTAATTAATTATTTGTACAAAAAAAACTAACTAATTTTATTAAAAAAAAAGTAACTTGATGACATGGTATTGCCACATCAGCGTTTTTGTTGACACATCAGCGTTTTTTTATGACAAAATTGAGTCTGCACTAAAACTGCAACTAAAATGAAAATAGGGTGGCAAAATTGTTTGATTTTAAAATAGGGGGACCAAAACTGCAAGAGAGTGAAAATAGGGGGACTAAAACTAAAACTACAATTAAGCCTTTAAAAAATAAAATTTAATCATTGGATCCTTCTCTAATACGTATCAGGAAGTATCTGATGCGTATCGACATCGGATACGGTATTTGACACGATACTTGATCAATTTTAGAGTATCGAGGCTTCATATGCTCTTATCCATTGAGAGACTAGAATTGTACGTGTGAAGTCTAAAAAACAATATTGTGTATTAGACGAAAATTTCTCTCCCCACCCCCTACACTTCTCTTTTCCCCCCTTAACTACAATTTTTGCCCTTAAAAATGAATTGGGGTGTTTACGAAAAAGTTGGATTTTAAAATCCGAACCTGGAAAGGCCCGTAGTACCCGAATTCGTTGATAGCTACATATCTGGTAGGATGTGGAGCAACAGGGGTGTTCTTAGCTCGTCCATATGGGTCCCCTCTTCCGGAATCATGCAAGAAAACAAGTAAAATCGCGATCACACTTGTGTATTTTTTGCAATGCTTTTTTGGATTTGTTGTTTTACTATGTCTTGCAATGTTTTCATTTTTACAGGTTGTGCTCCTATTTTAGTTCCAGCATAGGTGATTCATGCTTTAAACTTTAATATTGATGACTTCAATGGTGGTAGACAACTAAACCCCGCTTCTCCAAAGTATAGTTTTATATGGAACCAAAACTTTAATATTGATGACTTCAATGGGTTTTTATTTATAAAGATTGTTGGCAAGAAGAAACCCACTTGTGATGCAGCAGAAATTAACAATGCAAAGAAATTCGGAATAGATAGGGTTTAGCTAGGAATTTGCTACGACTTAGCTACTTATGTTCGAATTCTATAATCTGGACCTGCAAAAACCCCCCACAAAATTCGGATTATATAATCAGAACCTGCTAAAATCCCCACAAAGTTCGGATTATATAATCCAAACTGTATTTCACATAAAAATGAAGGACAATTTTAGATTTTAGAGGGGTTAAAGAGAAGCATAGGGGGGTGAGAAGAGAAATTTTCGTATTAGACGGGGTCCATGAAAAAATAAGGCCCAACTACTCTGGACTAAAATTTAGGATCTGTTTGAAACAATTTTATTTTTCAGTTTTTAAAATGTGTATTGTAAATTAGTTTTCAAAAATTGTTTTTAAAAAGTATAACATGTGAAAATTGTTTTTGTTTTTTAGTTTTCAAAACTATAAAATTAGAAATAATTTTTTAAATAAAGACTTACAAACATATTTTTCTTTTTTTTTTATTTTAAAAAACTTAAAAGAATTGGTTAATTATCATGTATGAGTTTAAAAGCATGATTGGATCTATGGCTTTGAATTAAAGTTTAGATTCAAAGTGAGGGGAAGATGTCAGCCATGACATTGGTTCATGGATGGCTATTGCTTCTTCTTCCTAAACTTTACAAGAACCTATCATCAATCATGTAATAGTTATTATTCCATTTTATGCATAGATATAATATTTACAAGATTTCTCAGACAGGGGTACTCAAGTTTTACTTTGTCATATACTATGGTGTGGGACACTTATTAGTTAGGTTCATGGTCATGCTGATACCTTTAGGCATTAGTTAATTAAATAGATATAAAATGTAAGTTTGTATTTAATACTTCTCGTAGATTTGTGTAAAATGACTTAAGTAAAGTTTCCTGATATTTAATAGTAGTTGGCGTTGGATTTGATAGAGAGAATTACGGTTTAATCTGTAATTGTATTTGGTAGTAAAAATCACTTAGCTTGATATTAGAATTTTCAACCAGATTAAATTAGTAGTAAAAATAAAAATGGTTTCTGTCTGAAGCATGATGAAGAGGACGACCACCCTAATTTCTTAAAATTAGAGCCAAAATAAAAATTAGGTGAATAATACCAAAATTCTTATTTTTGATTGTTATTTTTATTTATAAAGGTATCAAATAGTTTTCGGTACAATGATATTTGATATGGTTGATCATTTGATATGGTTGGTGGTATGCTATGAAGCTCAATACTTCAAAATTGATCAAGTATCGTGCCACATATCGTATCTGATATCGATACGTGTCAAATACTTCCCGATATGTATCGGAGAAGTATCAAATGTTTAAATTTTATTTTTTAAATAAAAAAATATAGGAAAATAGCGACAAGATTATAGGATATTAGTGAAGATGCGCATGACTCGCTATTTGGATAGTATTTAAAATATGTAATTCACTTATTTTGATGATTTTAATAATGTGAATGTTTCTTTATTATCAATTTTAGTTATATTTATATATTTTGCATTTAAATATTTATTTTTTTATCAAAGTATTCTAGTTGTATCGTATTTTAAATTTTAAAATTTTCTCGTATCGCCATATATATATATCGTATTATGTCCATATCGTATCAAGTATCAGAGCTTCATAGGTGGTATGTGAGTATCGATGACCAAATTATCTCATTGCGTACCTATATCCATCCATAGTGTTATAATTGACCACTACTCAATATCAATGTATATTTTTTACTACTAATATATTTAATTATGTATTATATAAAATAATAAAAAAGTTATACTTTAAAAATATTCATCGAGACAAATTGAATAATATCTTATATGTTATTATTTGTTTATATATAATTTTAATAAAAACATGTGATTTAAGTAGATTTTATAAATAATCCGCACTTATCTCAAACAACTATAAAAAATAAATAGAGTGAGTATTGATTAGATTTTTCTTAACACAACGAAGAGAGTATTGATTAGACATATAATTTTTTTTTGGACAAGTAGCCTACCGGCTATAAATTTCATCCTTAAAATAGATAAGTGGGATGACTAAAGATCGAATCCCAACCCCCTAAATATAAAATGTAATGTCTTATTAATTGAGTTAAACTAATGTGACATTGATAAGACAATTACTAATAACTTTGTATTTAGAAATGTTACAAGAAATTATTTTGTATGAATGAATATTTAGAATAAAAAATAAAAATTAATTTTCTTTGTTTTTCGGCCTATTGTAAATTTGTCCCCAGACCACCAAAATGTAAGTGACTGTCTGCTTCCCACCTTTGCAACTGTAGTTTGATTTTGATTGCAAAAGATTCCAAGTCCCAGCCATTTTAATACATACTTCTTTCGTCCCATTATATAAGCACAATTTTAAAAAAAATCTAGTCTCAAAATATAAATCTGTTTACAAATTATCATGTGCAATCATTACTTTTTTTATTGAAATGTGAAAAGTCAAATTAAATACATATACAAACAAAAGACAATTTAATAAAATTTACATACAAATTAGACATAATAATTACACTACCAACATTTCTTAATAAGCGTGATTTTGATCAGAGAAGCTTATATAATGAGACGAAGGGAGTATATGTGTTCATCAAAATCACAAATCGCGCGTTCTCTTCTTCTTTGCTCTGTTCTCTTCTCTTCTTTCACTCTTCTTCATATTCGGTTGTTGTATCAATCACATCTCAATTTTTCATCATTAGCTTCTTCTTTGCCTAATTCTCTTTCTTAATCTCTTTTTTCTCATCACAAATTCATCCAAATCACACCCAAAAAAATTATAGTTTTAAGCAACAAAATTGTGTTTAAGGTTAGTTTTTTTCATTTGTTTTTTGATGTGTACTAAGAAATGAAATCTCTGTTTTTTTACCTTAATTGGGTTTTCTTAGTAACCAAGTTTCAATCTTTTCCATGATCATGGAACTGGGTTTGGTTTTTTAATCTCAAAAAACATGTCTATAACCATAATAACCAATATGTCACAATCTAAACGCAAGTTTTTCACTTTGTTCTTGAACACCTCGTTCCTTTTGTTGTTTTGTGTTTTTCTTGTTCTTCACTTTCAATCCTATGACTATAACCATGTTTTTCTCAAGAACAAGAACAATAATAACAAAAACAAAAGCTTTGTCTTTAGTGTCAGTGATGATGAAGATTGTAAGAATTTTCATAGCTTAAGTGATTATAAAGATAAGTGCTTTTACCTTAAATCAAACAACCCTTGTGTTTCACAAGGTTATGTTGATTACCTTTACCTTTTCTATTGCAAAATTGGTAAATTTCCTTTATTGGGTCATACCCTTTTGTTTTTATGGTTATTGATTCTCTTCTATCTTCTAGCTAATACAGCTTCTGAGTATTTTTGTCCTTCTCTTGATAATCTCTCAAAACTTTTGAGACTTTCACTAACTATTGCTGGTGTTACTCTTCTCTCACTTAGAAATGGTGCTAATGATGTTTTTGCTACATTTGTTTCTTTCAAAGGTAATGGGACACAAGACATTGGATTCAACACTGTTCTTGGTGGTGGTTCTTTTGTTTCATGTGTAGTTGTGGGAATTATAAGTATATCAGTTAGACATAGAGGGATTCGTGTGAAAAAATCTGCTTTGATAAGAGATGTTTGTTTTCTTCTCTTTGTTCTTGTTTGTTTGTTCATTATCTTCTTAAATGGTGAAATCAATGTTGTTATGGCAATTGGTTTTTGTTTGTTGTATGTGGTTTATGTTGCTGTTGTTTATGTCTCTAGTAAAAGAAAAAGTGTTTGTGATGAAGGTGCAATCAGCCAAAATTTTTGATTTAGGTCCCTAATTTTTATTAATCCAGTCACCCACTGTTTTTAGCACACGTGGCATCTTCCAAGTGGCAAACTGTTTGCCACCTGTATTAATTTGGACGGAAAACACGACCAGGGACTAACGTCAAAAAAAAAGTGCAATACAGAGATTATTTTGTCAAAAATTTCAATACAGGGACTAAAATGAAAAATTGGTGTACATACAAGGACCAATTGTATGTTTAAGCCTTATCAACATTCAATCATGAGGAGGAAAAATACAAGCAACACATACATAGGAGACCAAAGCGAATGACATTGTGAGTATTTGTGACAGAGTTGACCAAGTCTATTACTTTGCTTTGAAAAAGTAAGGGAGACAAAAAAAATGTAGAAGGAAAATAAAATAAAAAATGAGATATTATTTTTAGTTGTTTTGGCATATATGAGAAAAGTGGAAAATAAAATAAAATGTTTTTTCTCTCTTTCTTTGATTTTGTAGAAAGCATGAAGAAAGGAAACTAAAGAATTATATTCATGGAATAACTTAAATAAGTGTTTGGATTAACAAATTAAAATTTTAGAGACTTTAAAACTCAAGATAATTCAAATGTTTCAATTGAATATCTTTAATTTTAATTATTTTTTCTTTAGAATTATTTGTATAGTAATAAAAAACTTCATTCTTAAAATTTGTTGGACTATTTTTATAAATTTCAAAAGTTGAGATAAAGGTATATAATAATAATAATAATAATAATAATAATAATAATAATAATAATAATAATAATAATAATTTTTTTATATAATCAAAATGAAATTAGTACAAAGTGTACTTGTTCGGTTGGAATTGTGAATACGCAAGTATACGCAATCCACTGTAGCAAGTAATAAGTATAGAGTGTGTCGAACCCACATGGAATAGTCTAAGGGTTATACATTCCAAGTTCAGATAAAGTGTTTAGTCTATTGTAATGGTAACGAAACATATTTGGTTTTTAACACAATAAATAAAATAACAGTTATATAAAGTGATGGTTGAAAACAAGAATAAAAGGGTAACTGAGATCATGATCCATTTAACACATGAACGAAACATAGTGAATGATAACTACTGTCGTGCCATCTGTGAGCAAGCTTGCCTTGTGGTGTATGTCTACAACGTTAGATATTAAAACAGGGTATAATGGACTGGCTCTGTCGAGGTCACTATTAATCCCATTAAAGTTCAGAAACCCACTTGCTTGTTTGGTTTCTCACTAAGGCCCTTAACTTATCCATAAGAAAAGGTATGGATTACATGTCTGCTCTCACTTAACCTTATTAACTTTATTATTTCCATTAACATGCTAGATGTCTCTACACATGCAACTTGTATTTAAATCTAAGTTGATCAGTCAAAGAAATAAATGTATTTTCATAAAAACATAAAGTTAAAGATGACACAAGAACAATCATTCATTCACATAAATACTTCATTCATTATATTAAACTTCACATAATCTCAACTACAAAGAGTTTAGCTCAGAATGAGCATAGAAACAACAACAATAATAACAAGTAAAGTAGTGATACCCATTACAATGCAATAGATACTCCTACAGACACTGTCGTGCCTCTCGTTATCACAGGTTGCCTCTTGCGGCAGAGTAGCTGAAACGGCGCAGTAGCTCTTCTTCTTCTCAGATCTATTCTCTAAGTTTCAAGCATACATTTTTAGGTTTAGGGACGTGTATTTATAGGACAATCCTTCTTGGATCGGGTGCAACCTTAATTGTGACTACTAGGCCCAAGGAATAAAGGATATTCCATTTGCAAGGACCACTTAATCATAGTACAATCATAGTACAATCCTCCAAAGATACCTTCTACAATGTTCTAGCACGTTCCCAGATTTTGTCTTCTAGCAATGCTTGACTTGGTTTGACTTGTACGGAGCATAATGTCTTGACAGTCATTATAAGTAGATGCCTTTGATGACGATCCAGAACCCAATAACATGCCTTGACATAAATTGCCTCTAAACTAACTCTTTTTCATCCAGATTACATAATTATTCCTAATACATAATTCTAGACTCAAAAGTAAATAAAACTAATGAAATTGAATTAAAACATGGTTTGATCACCATATTGGCAAGAAATAATTCATGAATAAAGGCCTAAATAACACACAAATAGTGAGTCATCACACCCCCAAATTTGAATCATTGCCTGTCCTCAGGTAATGGTAGAAAGCAAAAACTGTGTTCAACTACTCATAATATTGACATGTAAACAACACATTTAAGTAAAGAGACTCAGACCCTAGGAAGGTTTTCAAAAATTGGCACAATTCTCATAAAATCAACCATCAATGATGACCATGCGTGTGTGTGTGAACTGTATTCAACAGTGGTCATTAAGGTGCAGAGATCATCAAATCAAGCATCAAACATAATAATTTCCAAAAATTTCCAAACAAACCTATGGTCATGCATCTAAAACTCTAACCTCTGTTTTGGCATGTCAATAAAATGCTTACAAGAACACATTAAAAGCAATCTATTTTAAAACATTTTCAAAAAGTTTTTATTTGATGTTACCTCTCCCCCAAACTTAAACTAAACAGTGACCTCACTGTTGACACTAAGGAGAGGCAACGACTGACTCATCAAAAAGTTTTCAAAAACAGAACAGAAAATAAAAACTTAAACTAGACTCGATCCTACAGGCAAAGTGTGTCAAGACATACCATTAGGTCTTGAACCTCTTGCTTCTCCTCAGAGCAGAGTCAGCTTCTTTCTTTGAGTTTGCTTCATCAGTCTCCTCTTCTGATGGTTGATTTGGCTCAGGAACAGCTTCCTCAGGCTTGTCAGTGGATGCCTGTGGTGCATCTTTCTTCTTTGTTGTTCTCTTTCTTTTTGTAGTAGGAGTGGTCAAGATCTGATCCATCTCCTTAGATGCAGCCTTATCCTTCATGGCCAAATTAACCTGTGGAGGTGCATTATCAGGCTCATGCACAGTCTCCACTCCCAGAGTACCCTCCTGCAAAGGGGTATGCTCAATGGCATCTGCACCCTCTGAAGGCGTGCCAGTACTTGCCTATGGGTCTTCAGGGTCTTGTCTGTCTGACCCATTGCTTCCTTCTTCTTCTTCTTCACTCTTCTTCTCCTCTGACCAATTGATCACGTTCTCATTGGCATCAGAGTTTGCAGCACCCTCGATGTAGTCACTATCAGCCCTCTCATAGTGTTCATCTTCCTCTTCTTCCTCAGCTACATCCTGTTTCTCATCAATTGGTGGTGAGGTAGGAGTTTTCTCCATTGATTTTGCTGGTGCCTCCTTTTCTTCCACTACCACAGCAGGTAACTTCTTCATCTTCAGACATGGCAGCAGTGATCACTTGCCTCTTTCCAGTTGACATGATTGCGTGATAAGGATTGATAAAACGGTGGGGTGTTTTTGAAAGGTAAGGGTTGCTGTTTGAGAATTGTTTTGCAAAAAATATAGAGAGTAGTAGGTTTAGAAATTTACGGTGTAAAGGGTTTTATGAGTGATAAGGGTTGGTTTATATAGAAGGTAGTGGGTGGTTGAATTATTGTTACGAATCTTAATGGAAAAGATATGGAAAAGTTTTATGGACGTTGGGGTAATGATGATGGAAGGCGGATGATGTGGGTTTAACCGTTGGAAAAACGGTTTACACGCGAAATCAGTGCAACGGCTAGTTCAGCGCGTGTTATCACTTCGTCTGCCAAATGCCACATGGTAACTTCTGATAATTACTAGCCCATCAGTAACCAGTATCCCAGCTTCATGTTGATAACATCTGGCGTGCCTTTTCCTCAGGACTTCTCCAAGTCCTCAAAACTTCAATTTTTCTTCTTTGGTTCATCCGGTTGGCATAGAGCTCAAGAATGATGCCAGTCACCGTATCTGTCATCACTCAGCAATATTTTTCTACACAATACCTGAAATTAAAAACAACTAAAAACAACAAAATTTATTAGAATCCTGGGTTGCCTCCCAGTAAGCGCTTGGTTTTCAGAAAGTCCTCAGCCTGACTTGCAAAATATGATTAAGAATCATCAAGAGTGGTGGTGACTCTCTCCCTTGAGTTATCACCCCAATAGCTTTTCACTCTTTGTCCATTCACTTTGAATTCTTTACCAGTTGTCTCATCAAGAAGGTCAACAGCACCATAAGGATAAATTTTCAAAAGTTTAAATGGTCCTGACCATCTTGATTTCAATTTACCAGGAAATAACTTAAGCCTAGAGTTGTAGAGTAAAACATTTTGACCTTCTACCAACTCTCTCTTTTGAATCTTTTTGTCATGCCAGACTTTAGTTTTTTCCTTGTATATTTCAGCATTTTCATAAGAAAACATCCTATGCTCCTCCAACTCAGATAGTTGCAAAAGTTTTGCCTTACCAGAAGCTTTAAAATCAAAATTAAGTTTCTTAGTAGCCCAAAAGGCTTTGCATTGAAGCTCTATTGGTAAGTGGCAAGCCTTTCCAAAAACTAGTCTGAATGGGGACATTCCCAAAGGTGTTTTAAAAGCAGTTCTATAGGCCCACAGAGCATCATCCAACAGTTTAGACCAATCTTTCCTTGATGGATTAACCATTTTTTCTAAAATTCTTTTGATCTCTCTGTTTGATAACTCTGCTTGCCCACTTGTCTGTGGATGATAAGCAGTGGCAACTCTATGTCTCACACCATATTTGGCCAGCAACTCCTCAAAAATTTTGTTACAAAAATGTGAGCCTTCATCACTGATGATTGCTCTTGGAGTGCCAAATCTAGTGAAGATATTTTTTAAAAAAAAATTGGTTACCACTCTAGCATCATTGGTGGGACTAGCAATTGCCTCCACCCATTTAGACACATAGTCTACAGCAACTAAGATGTATAGATTACCAAAGGACTGAGGAAATGGTCCCTTAAAATCAATACCCCAAACATCAAATAATTCAATTTCTAAAATGTTTGTAAGAGGCATTTCTTGTCTATTAGACACATTTCCAGTTCTCTGACATCTATCACATTGTTTCACAAAATTATAAGAATCTTTAAACAATGATGGCCAATAATAGCCACACTGAAGAACTTTAGCAGCAGTTCTCACACTTGCAAAATGTCCACCATAAGGTGAAGCATGACAATGTGATAAGATCTGTCTTGCCTCTTCTTCTGCCACACATCTTCTCATTATTTGGTCAGCACACTTTCTATACAAAAATGGTTCATCCCAAAAATAATTTTTCAGTTGAGACAAAAATCTTTTCTTTTGTTGATAATTCAAATCAGGGGATAAGTGTTTTCCAACCAAATAATTTACAATATCAGCATACCAAGGTTTCTTATCATTAGTTATCATTAAGAGTTGTTCATCAGGAAATTGCTCTTTAATTACATACCTGTCATGGCTTTGCACTTCTTCAAGTAGTCTAGACAAATGATCAGCAACCTGATTTTCAACACCCTTCTTGTCTCTAATCTCTAGATCAAATTCTTGCAGCAGCAAATCCCCATCTGATAAGCCTTGGTTTAGCATCCTTCTTTGAAAGTAGATACTTGATAGCTGAATGATCTGTGTACACCACCACCTTTGTACCAACAAGATATGATCTGAATTTGTCAAAGGCATACACAACTGCCAATAACTCCTTTTCTGTAGTAGTGTAGTTCAGCTGCGTTTCTGTCAATGTTCTGCTGGCGTAGTAGATAGAATCGAAAGCTTTGTCATGCCTCTGACCCAACACAGTTCCAATAGCAAAGTCACTAGCATCACACATCAGTTCAAATGGTTTTGTCCAGTCAAGAGCTACAATCACAGGTGTTGTGATCAGAGCAGTCTTCAATGTTTCAAAGGCCTTGTGACATTCCTTAGAAAATTGAAATGGCACATCATGCTGTAGCAGTTGACATAAAGGCTTTGTAATCTTGGAAAAATCCTTGATAAACCTTCTATAGAATCAAGAAATTTATACTTCAAATGTGAAGGTAATTGTTTCAATTCTAAAGCAGATGGCTTCAAAACTGAAGGAATGTTCTCCTTCTTAGCATTAGGTGGTATTTCCAATACTTCATATCTTCCAGCCCATTTGATAATGGACTTTTCCTTTGTAACTTCATCATCTACCAATTCCTTGTCTTCATGAGGAAAATGAATCTTCTTCAAATGATCAGAATCTTTCATGAATTGCTTGTGCACCAGAGAATCCCAACTTTGCAGTTGTGATACAACCTCCAACTTCTCAGTAGGAAAATTCATAGCATTGAGAATGTTGAACTTGACTTCTTGGTTGTTAACTCTCATGGTTACTTCTCCCTTCTGTACATCAATCAATGTCCTTCCAATAGCAAGGAATGGTCTTCCCAAAAGTATGGGAGTATCTACATCAGCAGTGAAATCCATAATGATAAAATCAGCAGGGAAGACAAACTTGTCAACCCTAACCAGCACATCTTCAATCTTCCCTTGTGGGTAGCATATGCTTCTGTCAACTAGTTGAAGTGTAATGGTTGTTGGTCTAGCAGCACCAATACCCAACTTGTTGAAAACAGATAAGGGCATCAGATTGATGCTTGCTCCTAGGTCACATAGAGCTTGACCTACATGTATATCTCCAATGGTGCAGGGTATAGTAAAGATACCAGGATCTTTCAACTTTGGTGGTAATTTACCCTGAACCATTTGGCTACACTCTTGTGTAAGTGCCACAGTCTCGAACTCACCAATCCTCTTCCTCTTTGTTAGCACATCCTTCATGAACTTTGAGTAATTAGGCATCTGCTGAATTGCCTCAATGAGTGGTATGTTGATATGCAGTTGCTTCATCATCTCAATGAACTTGTTGTACTGTTGCTCTTCTTTAGCTTTTCTCAGCCTTTGAGGAAATGGAGGAGGCGGTCTCTCATTCATTAGCTTCTGAACATCAATAGGACAAGGATCTAGAGGTAATGTCATATCAATGTCAGCCATAGTCTTATCAGGCCTTGTCTTCTTTTGTGGTACTTCAGTCTTCTGTTTGGTTGTAACTTCAAGAGGTAACTTCTGGCTTGCCTGTTAAATATCGTCATTCACAGGTGCAGATGCAACTTGAGTCTTGCCTTCTGAAGCCAGTTCAGGCATCTTGGGGCCTTTATACTCTGTTCCACTTCTCAATGAAATAACTTTGCAAGTTTCTTTCCCTTTATCTTTTGAAGTAGAAGCAGGTGATTCAGTGGTACTTGGAAGTGAACCACTAGCTCTTGAAGTTAAGGTAGTAGCAATCTGCCCCACTTGAGTCTCTAAATTCTTGATACTAACCCCTTGGGCAGTAATTTGACTCTTTGTCTCAGCAGCAAAATTCTTGGTCTCTTGCATAAATGCTTTCAAAATACCTTCCAGTTGATTAATGTTGGCAACTGGAGGCGTTGCCTTCTGTTGATTGTTGGACCAAGAAAAATTTGGATGGTTCTTCCAATTAGGATTATAAGTGTTGCTATATGGGCTGTTGTTCCTAGCCACATAGTTTACACTTGCAGGATTTGCAGGACAGTCTTCAAACAAATGAGAACCAGCACAATACACACATGAAGCTTCAGCTCCACTAGTCAATGCCTTGGCAGTCTCAGTAGCAGGCTTCTCTAGAGCAGTAAGCAGATTTTTCAACATGGTATGCATAGAAGCTATCTGAGCAGCTAGTGCAGTAGTTTCACTGACTTCATGCATACCAGCGGCCTTCTTAGTTGGTTGAGGGGTAGCCCTCACAGTTGGCCACTGATATGTGTTAGCAGTAATGCTTTCAATTAGTTCAAAACCATCAGTATAAGACTTTGACAATAGGGATCCACCAGCAGATGCATCTAGCATATTCCTTGAAGCTGGTACCAACCCATTATAGAATGTCTCAAGTTGGATACACAAAGGAATACCATGGTGTGGACATTGTCTCAGCATCTCTTTGAATCTCTTCCATGCATCAAACAAAGTCTCATCTTCTCCTTGTCTGAATGAAGTGATTTCATTCCTCATCTTTGCATTCTTGACAGGAGGAAAATATTTGGCTAAAAACTTCTCAGCTAGAGTATTCCAAGTAGTAATGGAATTAGGCTCTAGAGAGTTAAGCCAACTCTTTGCTCTATCCCTTAATGAGTAAGGAAAGAGTCTCAGCTTGAAAGCGTCATTAGTAATTCCAGGAATTTTAAAGTTACTCGCCACCTCCAAGAATTGTCTAAGGTGCAAGTGAGGATCATCAGTAGCAACTCCACTAAATTGTCCAATAGTCTGCAACATTTGGAACATCATAGGCTTGAACTCGAACGCAGCAGTGGTAATCTCCTCTCTAACTATGCCAGTGTTCATAGAATTATGATCAAACACTGCATAATCCCTTATGCTTCTCCCTCTATCATTGGCAATGCCAATAATGTTAGGATTCTGAGGTTCAACAGGAGGGTTCTGCCCTCTAGCAGCTAGTTATTCTTCAGGATCAGCCATGGTTACTTCTTCTTCTGAACTAGAGCCAGAAAATTGAATTTGTTTACTTGTTTCTTCAAAAACCAAACCAACACTAGTGTCTTGTCTCTGATTGCCTCTTGTATTCTTCCTACGAATTCTGAATGTTCTTTCTATCCTAGGATCTGGTCTGTATTCAAGTGTAAGTAATCTACGCATGCAATGTCAGAGCACACCTGTAGATAAACCACTTGACAGAAAAGATCAAATAACAACAATAAACTAAAACTACAATAAATGAAAATGGAATTTAAAACCGTACTATTCCGCGGCAATGGCGCCAAAAACTTATTCGGTTGGAATTGTGAATACGCAAGTATACGCAGTCCACTGTAGCAAGTAATAAGTAAAGAGTGTGTCAAACCCACAGAGAATAGTCTAAGGGTTATACATTCCAAGTTCAGATAAAGTGTTTAGTCTATTGTAATGGTAACAAAACATATTTGGTTTTTAACACAATAAATAAAATAACAGTTATATAAAGTGATGGTTGAAAACAAGAATAAAAGGGTAGCTGAGATCATGATCCATTTAACACATGAACGAAGCATAGTGAATGATAACTACTGTCGTGCCATCTGTGAGCAAGTTTGCCTTGTGGTGTATGTCTACAACGTTAGATATTAAAACAGGGTATAATGGACTGGCTCTGTCGAGGTCACTATTAATCCCATTAAAGTTCAGAAACCCACTTGCTTGTTTGGTTTCTCACTAAGGCCCTTAACTTATCCATAAGAAAAGGTAGGGATTACATGTCTGCTCCCACTTAACCTTATTAACTTTATTATTTCCATTAACATGCTAGATGTCTCTACACATGCAACTTGTATTTAAATCTAAGTTGATCAGTCAAAGAAATAAATGTATTTTCATAAAAACATAAAGTTAAAGATGACACAAGAACAATCATTCATTCACATAAATACTTCATTCATTATATTAAACTTCACATAATCTCAACTACAAAGAGTTTAGCTCAGAATGAGCATAGAAACAACAACAATAATAACAAGTAAAGTAGTGATACCCATTAAAATGCAATAGATACTCCTACAGACACTGTCGTGCCTCTCGTTATCACAGGTCGCCTCCTGCGGCAGAGTAGCTGAAACGGCGCAGTAGCTCTTCTTCTTCTCAGATCTATTCTCTAAGTTTCAAGCATGCATTTTTAGGTTTAGGAACGTGTATTTATAGGACAATCCTTCTTGGATCGGGTGCAACCTTAATTGTGACTACTTGGCCCAAGGAATAATGGATATTCCATTTGCAAGGACCACTTAATCATAGTACAATCATTGTGATGCTGACAGCTGGCAGGCTAGCCAATTCATCCTTATCCTCCAAAGATACCTTCTACAATGTTCTAGCACGTTCCCAGATTTTGTCTTCTAGCAATGCTTGACTTGGTTTGACTTGTACGGAACATAATGTCTTGGCAGTCATTATCAGTAGATGCCTTTGATGACGATCCAGAACCAAATAACATGCCTTGACATAAATTGCCTCTAAACTAACTTTTTTTCATCTAGATTACATAATTATTCCTAATACATAATTCTAGACTCAAAAGTAAATAAAACTAATGAAATTGAATTAAAACATAGTTTGATCACCATATTGGCAATAAATAATTCATGAATAAAGGCCTAAATAACACACAAATAGTGAGTCATCAGTACTCAACCCTTACAATTCAATGAACACCGTTTTAAATGTCTTAAAAACACATTAAATGATAATAATTATAAAAAGATACATCAACTTTGTCTATAGTACGGCTGATAAACCAAAACCCCGAAAAATAAAGTACACGGTCCACTAAAGAAGACATATTAGCTCTAACCCTTTAAAGATAATAATAATAATAATAATAATTGAGTCAAATAATACTAAGTTATCCAAATGAAATCTTTCAAAGATTTGAGCCAAATTTGAAATTTCAAAAAGTAAAGAGAGATACTTCCAAATATAAAAATAGGGATCAATTTACAGAATTTTTGAATTTTGAGACTAATTTACAATTTTTTTAGACTTTATACGGACCTAAATTTTACATTAAGTTGTCTTCTTATTACTAAGTTCTCTTTCGTTGGTAATTGAACTATCAAAAAACGCCAAGTAAAAACTGAAACATTCAAAGAAATTTTAATCACTAAATAAGTTTTTTAATCACCAAAATCTTTGTGTGTGAATTATCAAAAAAAAAACTTTGTGTGAAAATTTTTAATGACTTATTATTTCGTCTTTTTTTTGTCGAGACCAGGGTATCCACCGCCGAACGCAGTGACTAATCCCTCGCTAGATTGGAGGCACCTCGATGGGTGGGATAGTTGGCCCAAAGATTTAAAGCTGCTCCATGCCCAAGGTGAGAATCGAACCCTTGACCCTTGGTTAAGGGAGGATGAGCCCCAACCGCTCAACCACACCCCTTGGGTTGACTTATTATTTCGTCTATATGTACAAAAATCTATAGATGTTATTATCATAAATTAATGTTCAGCTAAATTTCAGCCGTTGAAATGAATAAATAATGACTAAAATTTTAAATGTAGATCTTGACCAAGAAATTGTTCCATCCAAAAATCAAATTCTAAATTCTTCTAATATTTATGTTTTGATTTTTTTGATAAGCAATATGAATTATAAGGAGTACAAGATGTACTCAACCCTTACAATTCAGTCAACCAACTATAGCAGTAAGAAGAGCAATCGGATCTTGTTGCCAATCCAAAAACGGTACATCAGAAAAATGGCCAACACAGCTATATTTATGCTTTGATAAAACTCATTTATCACTTGAGTTCAATAACTTAATTATAAATTCAAACTTTACTCATTGCATTGTATGTAATATTTCTACTTAGTGAATTAGAGTTCACTAAGATTATAAACTATCCAAAAATTTATTTTTAGATTGAAAATTCATATTATATAGATTATCTATATCAAATTTTACAAAAATTGAAAATCCTTTAATATATTATTAAGATTAATCAAGATTAACAATTTTATGAAATGATATAAACTTTTAATTATACAATAAATTTTATAAAATTTGTATTCGTTATAATAGTGTTATTCACGACGCCGTAACTTGAGACACTTGTGCATGTTGGAGAAAGCCATATAAACAAAGTTGTTCGTAGTCGTACCCATCTCTTAAACATTCGTCAGCTTGTTCTGTTCTGTGTGCCACTCCTCTTCTCTTCTCTTCTCTGGTAAGCATTTCTTCCCTTCTCTTCTACCATTCTTAAACGTAACCATTCTTTGTATTTCTCACTCTCTTCTTCTGCATCACACTTTCATTCACTTCATGCTTTTCTTACACTCAACGGTGTCAAATCAATTTAACATGTTTTTAGTTTTATTATGATCTCTGTCCCATTTGATTTTTTGTTCTGTATTTTTTTTCAACTTGGTTTCATCAATTTTTGTTTTTGACATCGATCACTTGAAATTTGTGCTGTCACAATGATACCCTTTTGTTCAATTTCCTTCCTTTTACACTGTTAGTGTGTCTCCACATGCATATAAAATTTATGTTTCGAGTTTCATCAAACAATTGCTTATAGTTATTTATATATATTTTTTGTAAACCCTAGTTTCATTTGACTCATTTAATCATTTTAAGTTATGTTGTGAAATAAATAGTGAAATTTTCTTATAACTTGTGATTTTTGTTTTAAGCTGTAAAGGAAGGATTTTGAATCATTTTGGAATCATATTTGTGTTTTAGGTTTAGAAGGGTCAGAGCTCATTGTATTTCAATTTCAAATTCAGTACCGTTATGTTATATATTGCTCGGTGTTTCAATGCTTTATTATTCGTATATGAAATTGTTCCGATTATCTAGTTGTGTGTTTTTTTTGGCATATATTAGAACGGTCGAACTTTTTGCCGCCATGGCTCTCTCTGGTGATCGTAAGAATAGAGGAGAGTTGAGGATTTATGACAGTGTCGATGAGGTAAAGACTGTTTTGGCAGAGTACATTGCTGAAAAGTCGGACGCAGCTGTGCAGGAGCATGGATTCTTTGCCCTTGCTATATCCGGTGGTTCTCTCATTGATTTAATGGGGTATCGGTATCTTAATCTTTTTCATATAATGTTTCTGTCATTTTATGATTTGGTGTTAGGTTAAAATTTTATCGTTTCGAACAGAAAACTCTTGCAACCTCCTTATAACAAGACTGTGGACTGGAACAAGTGGTATATCTTCTGGGCTGACGAGCGTGTTGTGTCAAAAACTCACGAGGATAGCAGTTTTAAGCATGCTAAAGATGTCTTTTTATCTAAGGTTGGCTTCTCAGTTCAAATTTCGTATGTTTTTTACTGCTTTGTTGTTGTCGATTGAGATCGGTTTACTCTCAAGAGCCAAGACTGATTTGGAGAAGAGTCACATGAGCATTATATTGTTCTATACTATTTTTATTCTTTTGTGACTGTTTCTTTAAAGGAAAAACCTAACAAAATAGGGCAAGGATATTTAAAAAGTTGAATGGTTTTGACGTTATCAATTCTTGCCACTTGGCTGACAAAATCGAATAATTGTCTTCGGTATTTATTAAATAACCTTCTTAAAGTTCTATTGGTTACGTGGAAGATGAGATTTTTCCTTTCGATGTTCCTTATTTTGAACATCGATTTACGTATACAATAATTTTCTTGAGTATTTATTAAATCAACTTCTTAAAGTTCTATTTCTTGTTACCTTTTCCCCTTGAATTCTTGGTCTACAGTTTCTGTGATTTCTCGTTTGTTTGACACATTTTTGCTTAAATGATTGTGATGGTAACTGTATCAGTATGTGTTCAACTCTAAGGTAGCCCTCGTAGCTGTTTGCTCGAGTTGCACCAGTGGTTGAATCTACGGAAAAGATTTTAAAAACCAATAATGTAACCTTGCGAGTTTGAAAGGATTTCCTATAGCGGTATGGTTAATGAATGACCATACCTGGAGAGGCTAGGGCCGTATTTATTTATAGATCGTGAAAAATTCCCTAATCTTTCTCTGTTGTAGAGATACGTTACGAGTACGATTTTATCCTGAAGCGGGTCAATCCTTCTTACTACTAGTGCTAACAAGTGCTCAATAACTTGATAAACTTAGTGGCTTTGATCAAGGCGACTAGCACAGTGCAACACAATGGAAGATCGCGCAGCGGATTTTATGTAGTGCTTCCCCCATGGAAGCGCCATAAGTCGCAATACGTTTTGATGCTGCTCATTTGACCTAGTTAGTTTGTTGGCTTGAAATTAACCAAATCTTGAGTTAGTCGTTTGAGTTTGAGGTTGCCAGTACATCAGCTTGATAATTGCTTGGCTGCCGGCACATTGGAAAGACTGGAGCTTTGGTACTTGGTAAAGTTGATGAAGCGGCGGGGCAGTGAGGAACTTTGGAATATGTTGTCGGCATATAGGTAAATAATTGCCACACTGGGCTTTCTTGGTCCTGAAAAAAATGAGGCCATTAGCTATTCCATAAAATGCAATTCAACTAAAATAAGACATACTTTAACCGAGTCTTATGTGTCAAAGGTAACGTCTCTGGATTCAAATTCAAGGGTCTAGATTCAACTTGTGTTTTGGGACATTTTGCAGTTTCGTTTTGAAAAAATTCCAAACTGCTTTGCACTATAGATTCCCCCATATTCTGATAATCATAAAATCTTAGATCTTAAATAGCATCTTGATTCTTGATAATCTGATTTGGATGTATTCTGTATACCTTTTCTATCCTTTGGCATTCTTAGATATCCTCTGATTCTGCATTGAATTATCAATTGCCTACCTAGTCGTCTGATCTCTTTAATTTTTCGCTTGCTCTAAACATGACGAAGAAGATCAAGAACTCAAACACACATATACCTCGTGGGTTCTCTTCTCTTCATGACAACATTAGTTCGAGGCACGGAATATGGCTCGACCTCCCAAATCAATCCCTAATTCTTCCATGCCCATGTTGTTCCGTGCCCCTTTTCTTATACTAGTCACAGTCTCTCTCCTTCAACCAATTCATGTGTACCTTCCCTCTTCAAATTAACGACAGGCCTATTAATAATAGTGGGCCTAACATGAATACACATTGTCACGTTGAGTCCCAAAAGCTTAACCCATGTTTGAGGAATTCGGTATTTGGGAAGAAAAATGGAAGTACTATATTGTCGGATGAAGAAAATACTGGATATGACCCGTGTTGTCATTTGCGCATTTGTTCAAATCCCGTTACGCAACTGTGCTTAGGCCGAGCAATAGCGATTTATGTTATGAAATAGCACTATAGCGTTGTTATAACCACTATTTAAGAACACCGATATATACTTCTAAAAACCATGGACCAGAGTAATTACAGTGATTCCTATGCATTTGAGTAACCCATAATGGCTACAATGTAATCTGTAGAGACTACATGAAAGTGAGTTTCATACAACTTGCTGAACCAAATATGTGATGGAATCAGTTATCCCCCATGAACACAGTGCCTAGTAAAAATTATAAATGTGAAGTTTTTAGAATCATATAAATGAGACTATCCTCTGTGCTTTAGTTTAGGGATAGTCATATAAAATGAGACATATAAATCAATAAGCTTTAGCACTAAGTGTTGATGATGTTGAATGAGAGAAAGCTAAGACATTAGATGGTGAAACTGCGTTTCACCTATAAGCTTAACCAATAAATACAAGATAAATATAGGAGATATTATTCATATTTGAAAGATATGATATGTTTATACAGTCAAAATATGCAATAATTACAAAGATCCTGATATATACTAAACACGTTCCAAGGAAAAAAGTCTGAGTCATATAATTTATGGCCTGAATATCTCAGCTACTAGACTTTACAAAATGTTTTGCAACCAATTATATGCATCTGTCCACTTGTTGGTTATATAGATATAGATCAGCCAGAAAAGGCATAGAAATATTACTATGAACTTTTCAGAAAGCTTTCTGTAACATATAAGCTTTTAGATTATAATGAATATACTCTAGCAGGAGAGTTAGAGAAACACTGTATAGTTGGATCTGTAAAATGCAATAATCTGGCTTCAATTTATGTCTTTACTATTTTCTTCTGTCCATTTGTGTTCATATATTGTTCTATTCCAAGATCTATGTTCAAGATATTGTTAGCTTCTATCTGAAGTTTCCTTGTTCTGCAATGCCTATTCTACCTGTGCAATGATTAAAAAAGTAATTTTTTGACTGTTATCCTTGTTGTTAGAGGTGCATTATTCATGTTAGGCAGTGGGCACCATTTGGAAACCCGGAATTGTATTTCTCTCGCTCTTCTTTAAAATACATGAGATACTTGTGGTTAAATTCTTTCCCACTGTAAAAAAGAAACGATTTGGTTTTACAAGCTTTCTATTTAAATGTTGAGTTCCATTAACATTTTTTGCTTTGGTTTGTAAGAATTACTCTATTTTTCTTTGTCTCTATTCCTGTCTTTTAATATCCATGAGGTTGTACTTGGTTTGATTTTGTCATTAATTGATATTAATTTATATTCCTCTGCTGATATGTTTGTTACATTTACAGGTACCTATTGTCCCCAGTCACGCGGTTTCTATTAATGATTCTGTGTCAGCAGAAGAAGCTGCTGATGATTATGAGTTTCTCATCCGACAGTTAGTGAGAACACGTGTTGTCAGGGCTTCTGAGATCAATGACTGCCCAAAGTTTGATCTCGTTCTGCTTGAATTGGGTAATGATGGTCATGTTGCCTCTTTATTTCCTAATCACCCGGCACTTAAAGAAAGAGAAGAATGGGTGACTTTCATCACTGACTCCCCAATACCCCCACCGGAGAGAATCACATTCACCTTGCCTGTTATCAATTCTGCGTCCAATGTAGCCGTGGTTGCAGAAGGTGAAAAAAAAGCCAACGCTGTACTGTTGGCAGTAGATGAGATTGGACCAGATAGCTTGTCAATACCGGCAAGAATGGTCCAACCAGCTAATGGGAAGTTGGTGTGGTTTTTGGATAGGCTGGCTGCCACAAAACTCGAAGGTTCCGACTTGAACAAGTAGTATGTGAAGTGCCTTGCAGAGGTGTAAGTTTTTTATATGTAGTGTTAAGGGGTTTGACAAATGTTTTATCCTTAGATGCTGCATATTTATTTTGTTTTGGATAGAAAGTCTTTGTTTTTTTGCCTTTTTTTGGCTCTATACTGGGAGGTTGTTTGGAGAATGTGGTACAGTTTTTGCTTGCAACCAATAAAAGTTGAGAGTATCATTCCAACAATTTCCTTCTTTCCTTCCAAATCTTCATTGGGTTATTGGTTATGATAATGATGGTTTCTTTTGTTTTCAATTCAGTATACTTTTTCTTTTGGCTTCTGTGGTTATTTGATGCATGCAACATGTACATCAAGTATTTACTTATTATTTCACTTTTTTTTTTTTGGTACATACTTATTATTTCACTTTACTATTTGAGGAATGGTGGAAATGACATGTAATTATCATCATTTATGTCATCTAAAAATTCAATATTAGTAAGTTCAAATAGCCTTTAGTAGTATACTAGTGTGGACCCGTGCCTTGACACAGTTCACTAATTTTTATTTTATTTTTAAAGACCATATCTGAAATAAAATAGTTTTAATTTATATTTAAACACACACGGTGAATTAAATTGTGTCTTCTTATCAAGTTCAGCGTCAATCATTACTTGTTCAATTAATGTTTGTGGTTTAATATAATTTGAATATATTACACATATGCGACCTACACAATGAGAAGGTTAAAAACTGTTAATTAAGTAACGATTAAACTTATAAGGTCACTATTTTATATGAACCAAAAACATATTTAACTTTTAAATTTTTATATGCCATAATTTATTTGTGAGTAGAAAATTATTTCAACGTAGAATTACAAAAAAAATAAGACTTGTAATTGTAAAAAAATATATAAGTAAAAATATAAACACCCGTAGAAATTATGCCTATAAAAAAGGGAATCGGGGTTAAAACTCATCAAAAAAGGAACTTGGATTAAATAAATTTATTCGTTTTTTTTTTTAACATTGGAAAGATAAATTGCTCACGTTCATAATCAATCCCTAGACCTCCCTCTATCTAACCTATATATCGTTCAAAACTTATCACTTGAACTATTATATGGGGACAATAAATTTATTTGATTAGTTGAAAAGAGATAAAAATAAAAATAAAGAAAAATGAACTTAGTATATAAAAAAACTACACGAATATATAATCTTTATATGATGATTATACTCATATTTATATGACTATACTCATTGCTCTAAATTGTCTAAAATCATGCTTACATGGTAAAAAAAACTTCTTTTGGTGCATTACATGATGCAATCTACACAGGCTTTACACTGCCATTTAAAACCTTGAAAGCTCTTAAAATAAAATCATGAAAAATTTAATTTTGTTGTTGTTTTAACCCCTATAATAAGTGCACATACTATTTAGCGAGGGTTTTTATAAAATCTCTTATTTATAAATGAAGGTGTGAAAAACACAGAAAGGGGGGGGGGGGGGTTGAATTGTGTTTTGGTATTTTTAAAAACTTCTTCAAGTTCAAAGAACTTATCAGAATCACCAGCGGATAAACAAACACAATAAACGCGCACAGTCAGAAGCAGAGATAAAAAGAGTGAGAGAGAGACAAGCAATTTTATACTGGTTCCTCTCACAAACCGAGAGTAGTCCAGTCCCCTTGCACTTCCAAGGGATTTCACTATAATCACTTAGATTACACAATGCTCTAACACACTAGTAAGAGACTTCCTAATGCTCAAGTTCTCAAACAAGAAACTTCCTAACACAAAACAAAAGATAGATAAGAGTTTTGAACACTTGATGTTAAAATCAAGAGTTCACAAAAACAATACAACACAACTGTAAAGACTCTAACAATTGATTCCTAAGAAAACAAAATGTCAGAAGCACAAGCAGATAAGTTCAGAAGTAGTGCTTGCAGTCTTGTATGAAAAACAGAGTAAGTGTTGTTGCTTTTGTATGTGCGTCACTTGATCTTCAAACGTTGTTCTCTATTTATATGAGAGAGTAGAAAAGAGACGTTTGAGGATACTGACCGTTGCAGAGGTCATTTTCATGCCAGCTGTGTAAGGACAAAAGTAACATGGGATATTTGCCATTTCTGGTAATGCTTATCCTTTCATTCCTTTTGTATGAGAATATTCGCCCTTATGGAGTAAAATAGTACCAACGTCACTATCCTGATGATAAGGATGTAGTACTATGATTTCACAATCAATCACAGCCTTTAAATTCAAATGATTTCCAATCATTGAATAACTATCAGTTAACACTGACATTTTCTGGCATGTCATTCAGAATTTATGTTCCCAACATAACTTCTGATTCCTCAGCTTCTGAAATACAAGACCATCAGACTTAACATAGCTTCTGAGTTAACCAGCTTCTGACTTGGAATAACTTCTGACCAATGTTGCTTCTGATGTTGTTGCCTCTGATATCAATGCTTCTGATATTAATTTTGGCGCTTGTTTCAGAGCTTCTTATATCAAGTGTGAACATAATATACTTTTAATCCTGCACACTTAGATAAAATATTAAAATACTCTATTGTTCATTAATACCTTGTTATCATCAAAACTTTAAGGACTTAGTTAGAACCACTTTTGTTCCAACAATCTCCCCCTTTTTGATTGATGACAAACTTAGTATTAATTAACAATGGTTGTTATTTTAATTTTCCAAGTTCCACTTAGGTTTACAAGCTTTGCAAACTCCCCCTAAGTTCAACATTTGAAATAATTAAAATAGTATAAAACATATTTTTATTTTGACTCAAATTTTTTCATAATTTGACTTTCAAAGGCTAGTTTTGCACGCTCTCCCCCTAAGTCTGATAATAAATGAAAAAATTGCACTCTTTTCATTTTTCATCATATGAAAAATTCAGTTCAATATAAACTTATGTTTCCCACATAATATAAGTAATAAGCAGAAACTAAAAAAAAAAAACTGTAAAGATTTTTGGTTTCAGTTTTGTGCTTCGTATGGTTATATTAATGACTCTTACTCCCCCTTTTGCCATCAAACAAAAACAGTTTTATGAAAAGAAGTAAAGACATTAATAACATAAAGAAAACAGTCAAAGCACAACTTCCAAGTAGTCAAGTCAGTGGACAGTTACAACTGTATCATAAATGATATTCTTGAAAAACCACATGACTTAAACCATTTTGAAGTCTATAAAAGCAGTACGTTACCAAGTTCAATTTACTCAACACTTCCACACATTATATTCAGAATAATGGATAAGGATAGAAGAGCAAACAAAGGTAAAATGCCACAAGAACTGAAGAAAGAAGAATCACCATCAAAATCTAAGCCAAAAGGAAAGAAGTTGAAGGGAGAAAGTTCTTCTTCAGCTTCATTGAGAAGAAGTAATAGACTCAGATCAAAAGCAGCACCAAAGGAACCAATGTATTTAACACTTTCCTCAGATTCTGATGAAATTGATTATGATTATGATTATGCAGAATTTCTCAGAACATATGATCCAAAACTTTATGAGGGTTAAGAATCCCCTTCTGGTTCTGATAAGCCAGATTCTGATTATATGAGTTACTTGGAGAATTATCATTCTCCAACAGTGAACTCAAGCTCTGGTAGTTCTCAGAAGTCAGATGTAGATTCCAAATAGAAATAGGATCTCATGTACTAATAATTCTTATAATCAATAAAAATTTCATGGTTTATGCTTTGAAAATTTCTATTATTTCTTTGTGCTTTTATATTTAAAACGTTTTTAAGAAAATCAAAAACATTTTTAACAGAACAACATAAACACACAAATAATGCCAAACATATTAAAACATAAGCAAGCAGATGTTCATGCAAATAAAGTAAAACATGTTCAAATATTACATCCCAAAAAAAAATGCAGCATAAACTGTGCTCAGACATAGAATCCTAGGTTTGAGATGAAGAAGGGTTGGGTGGTAGTCTTGATTCAATCAGATACAACAGCTTTTCAAACTGTTTATCTGCCTTCTCAGCATTTTTATCTATAGTTTCCTTCAGATCTTTTTGATTGGCCTTGACTTCATTTAACCTAGCTTCCAAGGAAATGAGCTTGTCTTTGTGTTCCTTCTGACCTACTTCAAGCTTCAAGAACCTTGTCTAATTATCAGCAATAGTACTTTCATTCATAATCTCAACAGATTGTTCACCATCATATTTGTTAATATCATTCAACATCATCATCCTTCTTTCATATTCCAAAATAACCATGTCCTCATGAGAGCAGCTAGTGAGAGCAAGTTTCTGTTTCTGAATGGATTTTTCAAATGCATTTTCAGATTCATCACAGAACTGCAGATGTTCATAAGTGAGCTCTTCAACATACTTCTTTTTTAAAGCAGCCATAATCAACCTCTGATAACCATCAATCTCATCAATCTTTTCAACAATCTGACTAGGCATAATAGCATGAGATGATTTTAAAGAGTGTAGTCTTCTAATATCACTATTAATAAGCCTGTCCAGAATCTCAATACTAGACACAATGTTGTTTGAGTGTTGAGAAACTATGCTGTCAAGTATGGATTGATAGGAAATTTCTGGTTCAGAAAAGGTTTGACAAAAGTTTTGTGGCTCAGAAGTTGTTGTCATGTGAATTGGAGATGATGGAGGTGAAGTAACAATGTATTGGGGCTCAGAAGTAACTTCAGTTAATGAATTGATGATTTGAATGGTTGGTTTAGATGGAGTTGGTTGTTTGACAGGTGTTTTGATATGTTGTGGAGTGGGAGTTTGTTGTTCATCTTCTGAAGAAGAATCAGAACTTAAGTCAGAAACAATTTTGAAGTGTTTTTCTTCAAGTTCATCTAACTTAGTTTTCTTTTTCTCTTCAGGGATTGGTTTGGATGGGGTTTCAGGTAATTTTGTAGTTTTAGCATGAATGGTTTGAGGTGATAGATGCTCAGATAACATATCTAAAACTGAGGGTTCATGTGAAGGTTCAACAGTTGTTGTTGGTTTAGGTAAAGGTTCTTGTACAACAGCCGGTTTAGATGAAGGTTTGGGTTGAGAAGAACTATCATTTCTAGGTTTAACATTCCTAGATTGAGACTCTGTAGACTCATTAACAATGTGTTTAGAAGACATACCTTGATTCTGCATTTGATTCAGGGCTGCTTCTTCTTCTCTATTTTTCTTGATCCTTCTTCTCTTCACTTCCAGAGGTTCTTCATCTGTTTCCTCATCATCAGAACATACAAAATTTCGTTTGTTTTTCTGATTATCATTCATCTTCTTTGATCTAGCCTCCTTCTCCCGATTCTCCTTTTCTTGTTCATTTAAAATTGTAATACCAGCATTCTTGTTTTTCTTCAAAATTCTATCTCTCTTCACCACAGACTTCATCACAAAATCTTGCTTCTTATCAAAGCCAAGTTTGGTGATATCCACCTCATTTCCAGCAGTTTCAACACCATACTTTTCCTAGTGTTTGATCAATCCATCTACAATGAGCTTTGCTTCTTCTATATTCACCTCAGGAAAGGAAGACAGCAGCCTCTGATCTTCTTTGTTCATTAGGAGAGGATTGTTGGGAACAATCACCTTAGTTTTAAACATATGCATCTTCTTAAGAGATTTTCCATCAATTATTCTCTTTTCAAGAAAGGATGACTTAACAAAACCAGGATAATCCTTTTTCAGGATTTCATGAAAGTTGCTCAAAAAGAACTTGTGTGACAGTAACCTAGCATGATGACAGTTAAAATGTCCAAGCTCAATGCTACAGGAAATTACTTCACATAGATGGTCGAATATGTATTTTGGCACATTCATTTTAATGAAGTTGTGCAAGAAATACATGAAGTATTTCTGCTCAAAAGATATACAATTTGTTCCACCTACTTTTGTTGCAATAGATTCAAAAAGAATTTTATAAACCACCTTGAAATAGCTTTTTAAGTCTCTTTGCTCAGATGACTTATCATTTTCAAACAGCAGAGTTTGAACAGTTGGATTGTGAGCCTTGTTCTTGTAACCATTTAGAATCATCCTATGATTAGGCAGATTTAACACCTTTGCAATGTGATCAGCAGTTATCACAATGTCCATTCCTGCAATATTGGACCTAATCTCTGTTTGTGTGAACTTTGGAAGCTCTAGTTCTTCTCTTGTTTTCCCTTTCAAGAGAGGATTTTCCATAGTCAGCCTTTTAACTTCTTCATAGGCTGAATGTTTGTCAAAAACATAAGCCTTCATCCAGAATTCTTTTACCATCTCATCAAAATATGGACCATTTAAAATGTTAAAGTACTTTTCCAAACCTTGTTCGAAGAACATTTTCTGAACATCAAAACCATTCGCCTTCAAACTGTTGAAATCAACCCTTTTCTCAACAACGCATTTCAGATGCGTGCTTTTGAACTTCATCGTATCCTTTGCTATAGAATACTTCTTTTGTTTCTGTAGATTAACTATAGGACCAACATCAGGAGCTAGTAGCGATGATGCAGCTTGGGTAGAAGTACTAGTTGGAGCAGAGGATGAAGAAGCCATTGATGAAGGTTAGGGTTTTGGTAGCGCTAGAGAGATGAGTAGAACTGAAGCGTTTGGAGGTTTAGAAGAATATGAAAAGTGTTGGTAGTGAGTGCTTGTGTGTAAGTGTATAACGTGTATGACATGTATATTTTTAGAAAACAAACAAACAACAAAACAGTACTACGTAAAAGGACAAGGGAGTCATTTACTAAATAAAGCACTTAATCATCATTAACCAATACTCAGACTAATTACAAATAGACACGTGTATAGAGGTTTATTTTAAATAACTGACGCGTTAGTGGACAACAGTTAAGTAAGTACAGGACAAAAAAAACTGTTCCACTACCACATCAGAACCATTCTTTGATTCTGATAATTATCAGAAGTAGTTGTCTATCAGAACTTCTGACCTTGAGGTTCTGAAGTCCAACACCTTCTGATTACCATCAGATTTAAAACAAAATTTTACTCACAAAAGCTAACAATCAGGAACAAACACCATGTTTAGATTTTTCATTATAAATTCAAATCTTTCAACAGGTAAGGGTTTAGTACAAATATCAGCCCATTGTTTTTCAGTTTCAACAAACTTGATATTTATAATCCCTTTTTCAACATAATCTCTAATAAAATGATGTTTGATCTCAATGTGTTTTGCTCTTGAGTGTAAAATAGGATTTTTAGAAAGATGAATGGCTGCAGTATTATCATAATATAAAGGAATATAGTGACTGCTTATATGATAATCCTCTAATTGATATTTCATCCAAAGAAGTTGTGTGCAACATTTAGCAGCTGAAATGTATTCAGCTTCTGCTGTGGACATAACAATGGTGGTCTGCCTTTTGCTATTCCAAGAGACAGGGTTTTCACCCATAAATTGGCAACTGCCACTTGTTGATTTTCTTTCAAGTTTGTCTCCAGCATAATCAGCATCACAGAATCCATTTAACTCATATTTATTGGATTTCTTATAAAGCAATCCATAATTACAAGTTGCTTTCAGATATCTAAAGATTCTCTTCACAGCAATGAGATGAGATTCTCTAGGATCTGATTGAAATCTTGCACATAAACATACAGAGAATAGAATATCAGGTCTAGATGCAGTTAGATAGAGTAGAGAAGCAAACATACCTCTGTAAGCTTTCTGATCAACTTTGCCTTCAGATTCATTCAGCTCCATGCTTGTGGTTGGATGCATAGGAGTGTTCATAGGCTTGCAATCTTCTAAGTTAAATTTCTTCAGAAGCTCTCTAGTATATTTGGTTTGATGAATGTAGGTTCCTTCCTTTGTTTGATTGATTTGAATACCAAGGAAGTACTTCATTTCTCCCATCATACTCATTTCAAATTCTTTCTCCGTTAGCTTTGAAAAATTCTTGCATGAAGAAGCATTTGTTGAACCAAATACAATATCATCAACATATATTTGAACAATTAGGATGTCTTTCTTCAAAGTCTTTCTGAATAGTGTGAAGCCAACTTGCCCTTTCTCAAAGCCATTACTAACTAAGAAGTTACTTAGTCTCTAATACCAAGCTTGTTTAAGACCATAAAGAGACTTCTTTACTTTGTAGACATGATCAGGCTTTTGAGAATCTTCAAATCCAGGAGGTTGCTTGACATAAACTTCTTCAGTAATAAATCCTTTGAGAAATGCACTTTTAACATCCATTTGATATAGTGTGATACCATGATTAACTACATAGGATAGGAATAATCTGATTGCATCCAATCTTGCAACTGGAGCAAATGTTTCTTTGTAGTCAATTCCTTCTTGTTGACTATATCCTTGTGCAACTAATCTTGCTTTGTTTCTTGTAACTTCTCCTTGTTCATTCAGCTTGTTTCTGAAAACCCACTTTGTTCCAATAATGTTTTTATCCTTTGGTCTTGGGACCAAATTCCAAACATCATTCCTTTCAAACTGATATAGCTCATCTTTCATAGCTAGGATCCAAGCTTCATCTTTTAAATCTTCATCAACATTCTTAGGTTCAGTAATAGATACTAAACACACCATTGAATCCTCATTTTGAAAGCTTGATCTAGTTTTTCTAGGACTATCTTTGTTACCCAGAATTAACTCTTGTGGATGAGATGACTTGTATTTGAAAGAATTCTTTTTGATTACTTCTTCTTTCTCAGCATCTGATTCACTATCATCTTGAGTTGTTGGAACATCTTCAGAAACATCTTTACCATGTTTATCAGAAGCTGATTCAGGTTCTGAATTATTTAGAACTTCTGAACTTTCTTCTTCTAATACCTTCTTATCTGCAATAACTTCAATGTGCTATGATGTTTCATCATCAGGCTCTTTATCATTAAATTTTACATGCATAGACTCTTCAACTGTATTAGTTTCAGAGTTATACACTCTGTATGACTTTGAACGCTCAGAGTAACCAATAAAGATACCCTTGGATGCTTTAGAGTCAAATTTCTTTAAATGAATTTTTGTATTCAAGATATAACAAGTACATCCAAATTGATGAAAATAAGAAATATCAGGTTTTCTTCCTTTGAACAATTCATATGCTATTACTTTCATCATAGGTCTGATGTAGATCCTATTTTGAATATAACAAGCTGTGTTTACTGCTTCTGCCCAAAAATACTTAGCCAAATATTTTCATGCATCATGGTTCTGGCCATCTCTTGTAAAGATCTGTTCTTTCTTTCTACAACCCCATTTTGTTGTGGAGTTCTAGGAGAAGAGAACTCATGGAGAATTCCATTATTTTCACAAGATTTCAAAAGGTTCATTTTCAAATTCACCACCATGACCACTTCTTACTTTAACAATTTTCAAATCTTTTTCAACTTGTATTTGAGTGCAGAAGGTACTAAACACATAATATGTATCATCCTTGGATCTGAGGAATTTAACCCAAGTCCATCTACTATAATCATCAACAATTACAAGTCCATACTTCTTACCACTTATTGAAGCAGTGCTAACTGGTCCAAACAAGTCAATATGAAGTAGTTCCAAAGGTCTAGAAGTAGAGACAATGTTTTTATCTTTAAAAGAGCTTTTGAAAAGCTTCCTTTTTTGACGAGAACCACAAACTGAATCTGAGTGCTATTTTAAATTTGGTAAGCCTCTCACAAGATTTTGTGTACTAAGCTTAGAGATTAATCTCCAGTTAGCATGACCCAATCTCTTGTGCCAGACCCATTTTTCTTCACTCAAAGTCAATAAACAAACAACATCTTGTTCTTTTAGTTCAAAAAGGTTGATTTTATAAACATTGCCTTTCCTCTTTCCTTTGAAAACAATAGACTTATCAGAGTCTTTGTTTACAGTACATGTGTTCTTATTAAACACCACTTCATAACCACTGTCACATAATTGACTTATGCTCAGAAGATTATGAAATAATCCATCAACTAACAAAACATCAGAAATAGTTGAGAACGAGTTACCTACTGTACTAGTACCAACTATTCTTCCTTTTTGGTTCCCACCAAATCCTACATTCCCTCCCTCTTTGTGAGTCAGGGTGAGGAACAAATCCTTTTCTCCTGTCATGTGACGTGAGCAACCACTGTCCAGGTACCAAGTACTTTCCTTTTTCTCTCTTTGTGTGCAAACCTGTCACATAAACTATTTCAGATTTTGGTACCCACAACTTGTTGGGTCCAAATTTGTTAGCATAGGCCTTATAGAAGTATGATTTTTGAAAATCAGTTTGAGAAACATACTTCTTCTTGCCAAAACTTCTAATAGGTTTCACAGACTTTGTATTTGAAGTACTAGCTTCTGAAGTTCTCAGAACTTTAGTTTCCTTAGGAACTGGTCTCTTCAGAATCTTAACTTCTGAATATCTCATTTTTGAATTAGAGTTAATCTTAGCTACTGAAGTATTATCTTCTGAAGCTTTTAACTTACCCTTGTTCAAAACAGCAGTTTGTGAAACTTTCTTTGAATTATCTGATTCTGATACAAAAGTGGAATAGAGAGGAGGAGGTGTTTTGCTCATGCAAACAGATTGAGTTGATTTTTCTTTATCAGAAGATGCAGAATAACCAAGCCCATATCCTTTGTTTTTGCTAACACTATAAATCATGGAAGCAACTTTGCTCTTATTGACATTCTGTTTCACAAATTCATGAAGAGCAACTTCGTGCTTATCATGTGATTTGTTACAAGCAACACAACCTTCTTCAAGCTCTTTGATTTTCAAAAGAGATTCATTGTATTGAGTTTGAAGTTGGTCAGATTTCTCTGTAAGCAAGTCAATTTTAGTTTTTAAACTTTTGAAATCATTTGACTTGTTTATATATTGCTTCATAGTGTCTTTAAGTGCAATCAGAAGCTTATCATGAGGAAGTTTAGAAATTACCTCATCAATATCATCAGTATCAGATTCATCATCCATATCATATTCATTATCAGAAGATGTTGTAGCCATTAGAGCTATGTTAGCCTCTTCATCATCATCATCTTCATCTGATAACTTCTCCAAATCTTCAAAAGTTGCCATAAGACTCTT